>CM074787.1:0-698844 GCA_037355745.1 Pseudo-nitzschia multiseries
TCTTGCATGAAATCTTTGACATACCAAGGGAACGAAATGACGCCCTGTGTGAGGCTCTCATTGCTGCAAGGATCAAGACATGGCTAGCCTTCTTGTACATCGAGAACATTGGAGACCTAGTATTCCTCGAAGGGGGAGTAAGAACCCCAATTTATCGGCATGTACAGACGTCCATACAGCAAGTCATTGACTACGGCGAGCATCTCACAGCACAAGGACTAGACTCAGAGGATAGAACCCAGTATACCAAAGACGACTTTCACAGCTACTGTTTTAGTGCTGTCAGAGCCAGAAGAGCATCTGGAACGAACATTGCAATCACTAGCACCGGCACGCCTCGACGACAACAGGTAAGATCCTCCAAGCCCATCGAACAGCTTAGATATGAATCCTGGACCAAGAAATCAAGGGATGAATCCACCTTTCCCATCCTGCAGAATGATGCAAGGTTTGAACGCTGGCTTGTAAAATTCAAGGCAAAGCTGGAAACGTCTGACATAGATACTCGCACATTCCTTGACCCAAGCTGGCCTGATACACCACTCGTCGGGTATGAAAAAGCTCTCCATGACAAGCAATGTGCTTTCTTCTGGACCCTTGTCCTACATGCCCTCCAGAGTGATCTCTCCTACTCCTGCGTGCTCAGCCATACCTCCTCAAGAGATGGTAGACAAGCCTTCTTTGACTTTGTGTCATTGCACGACAGATCCAAATCCAAAGTATATGACACCTCCATCGTGATGCAACAACTATTGGACATTGATTTGAGGACATGGAAGGATACCAAGGTCAAGTTCATCACCCAGTGGTTTGCCCAGTTGGAACATCTCAACACACTACGCGATCCACAGAGGCCACTTGATTTTGATACTGTCAAAACGCACCTTTGCAAGGCCTGTAGTAGCAGCTTCCAGCTCAGTGAACAGTTCTATAAGGTTGATGATCCTCCTGCAGCACAGGACTTGATTAAGTTTAGGCAGCATGAAGCCGTTGCTATCAGTGAATTGAAAAATACCCTCCTCCTTGAAGCCACCAGACTGGATTCCCAAGCTTCCCTGTCCCAACCTCAAAGTCGGATGTCTGTCAAAGCCAATACTCATGATTTGTCTTCTATGACACAGTCCACATATTCTGCTATCACTGACGACTCGGCCTCATATTTACCCCCTATTGATTTTGATGGTGACTACCAGGACTACGCTGTTTACAAGGCTGGCAGAACACCAGACCCTACCACAAGACTACCGTCTGCAGTTTGGAAAACTCTCTCTAAGCAGGGTATGAAACACTGGCTTGGCTTCTCAGCTGACGACAAGAAGCAACTCGTTGCCTGCCTACGGTCTGAGCTCCTTGATGCTGCACTGCCACCGGACCCCAATTCCAGCAAGCCAATCACACGACGAGCTTATGGACACCTTACTGATGAGCAGGTCCCATCATCACCTGACGGTGAGCCAGTCCTCTCACCTGATGAAGAAAGTTCCGCCAGATCCGCCTTCCATGCATCCCTCGGTGTATACAAGACATCTTCTCACCAAGACAACAGGCCCCTCAAGTCTTCTGTTTCCCCTGCACACCCAGCTCGCTTCCTTGCAGATAATCCTGATATTCTTTACAAGAAAGAAGGCAATGTTTATGTCCCTGCCGGTCTGTCTTCCATGTCTGTGAAATTCCACCATTGGGCATCACCCGAACACGAACCTCATGTTTCACCCTCACACCCCATTGATACCTATCACTCTAGCAAAACTCACGTCTCCTCACCCTGTTATGCTATGGTTGACAGAGGCGCAAATGGATGTATCATAGGACATGATGCATGTCTCATCTCCAAGGATATTCCACCACGATATGTCAATGTGACTGGCATCAACAATCATCAAATCCAGAACATTCCTATTGCTACATGTGGCGCGTACTCTGTTTCCAACAGGGGTCCTGTCATCATCATCTTTCATGAGTGTGCCTACACTGGACAACACCCATCCATTCTGTCTTCTCCTCAGATGGAAGCATGCTTCTCGATTGTAGATGACACCTCCATCAAGACAGGCGGCACCCAAGTCATCACCACCACCGATGGTTATGTCTTTCCACTCAGTATATCCCATGGATTGCCTTATCTTGCCATGCGCAAGTATACCAGTGAAGAATTTGCTCATCTTCCTCATGTTGTCATGACCAGTGATCAACATTGGGACCCATCTACACTAGATCGCGCATATACCCCCCAGGATGATACCTTCATTCAGAAATACCCGCCTCTTGTCACATCCCTTCCATATAAAGACTATGATGAATTTGGCTCCCTCAGGGATATCAACATTGGCATATCTTCTACGGTCACAGCATTCTTGTCCAACAGCGACACTTCACCCATCCAGGCATTGGATGCTTCTGATCCCTCTTTTTGGCTCAGCCCAGCTGATTATATTCACCAATCAATCCTCAGTCGGTGCTCTAATCAGACTCCTTCCACCTCTATTACTGCTGCAGCACATGCTCAATCACCCACTGATATAGATTACTTGTCACTGAAGCCCTTCTTTGGATGGATCTCCCTTGACCGTATCAAGGCCACCTTCAACAATTCCACTCAGTATGGCTCAATGTCACTTAGTCCCGATGGTAACATCTTCAAAAGGTTCCAATCACCACAGCCTGCCATGAATGTCCGGCCTTTAAATGATGATGTCCTCTCTGATGTCATCTATTCAGACACCCCTGCCGTCAATGGTGGCTCCAAGATTGCTCAAATTTTCTTTGGCCGAAAATCTCATATCATTCATGTTGAAGAAATGCGAACTACTGCTGATTTTCTCCCTTGTCTCCAAAATTTTGTTCGGCAATGGGGTCGACCACTCAGATTGCTCTGTGATCATGGATCTTACCAGTCCAGAAAACCGGTTCTTGACTACCTCAAGATGATGTGGATTGGCTTATGGCAAAGTGAACCATACCATCAACATCAAAATCTTTTTGAACGGCGATACCAGACCTTCAAACGCATTGTCAATATAATCATGGATCGCACGGGTACTCCACCACACCTCTGGCTTCTTTGTATGCAATATGTTGGACGCCTCATGAATCATTTGTCTGACCCCACTCTCTCTGACAAACAGCCTTTCTTTATTGCTACTGGTATCATCGGTGACATCAGTCCATACCTTAGTTTCTTCTGGTTCGAGCCCGTCTACTACAAGACTCCCGATACACAGTTTGGCTCTCAGACCACTGAATGCCTTGGCCACTTTGTTGGCATTGCTGAACATGTTGGTAATAGCTTATGTTTCACCATCTGGGATCCCATCACCAATAAGCTCCTTGATCGCTCTGGTGTACGCACTGCTTTAACTCCCGCGCATCGCAACAAGCGTGCTGGCTTGTTCACTGATGATGGCTTTCTTGCCTGGCGCAAGGCCAAAGATGCTTCCATCACTCCTAAATCTTCTGGTGATAGTCCCTCCTTTCGACCTCCTTCATCCCCCAGTTCGGTACCAGCATCACCTCCTCTGTGCCTCCCCAAGCCCTCCCTGCCTACATTTCTTTATTCCAAGGTTCCTACTACACGCAGCTATGTACCTTCTCCACTCCCTAACAACTATGGGGAGATTCTTGATGGCCCTCCAACCCCTCACATCTTCAGCAAAACCCCTGCCGGTGTCCCTGTTACTGAAGATGATTTTGGTCCCCCTGAGCTAGCATATTTTGATGTCAGTGACGCCACACCTCCACCTATCAATCCCGCTACCCCATCTGTTGGCCCATCTAAAGTAGTTGTTACTGATGAAGAAGGCAACGCCCAATTTGACGCTGATGGCACACCCATCACCATCCCTGCTATCCCTGTTGCCGACTTGCAAGGTCGCTCTTTTCTTATGGCTCTCCCTGATGGCACACAGAAAAGAATGACAGTTGTTGACATTGAAAACAGTCTTGAGCAAAACAAAGACTTCATCAAGTTCAAATGCAAGCATACAGATGACGAACTTGAAGATATCATAGCCTACAATGATGTCATGAATTACATCCACAGGGATGTAACTCAAGAAGATGGAAAACTTTGGTCATTTTGCCGCATACTTGGCCATCAAGGTCCCCTTGACAACAAGCACCCCCAATACAAAGGTTCCAAATACAACCTTTGGATTGAGTGGGAAAACATGGAGCGTACCTATGAACCTCTCTCCAATGTAGCTGCAGACGACCCTGTTACTGTAGCCAAATATGCAAAGGACAACGACATGCTTAATCAACCTGGTTGGAAACATCTCAAACGCATTGTTTCCCTTGCCCGAAGAACCAAGAAGCTAGACAGGCTAATCCACCAAGCCAAACTTCGCTCCTTTCGAACTGCTCCACAGTACCAGTATGGATTCAAGGTACCTCGCAATCATGAAGAAGCCATCCAGTTTGACATAGCCAATGGCAATACCAAATGGCAGGATGCCATAGCGCTGGAAATGTCGCAGCTTCAAGAATATGACACCTTTATTGACAAAGGTATCTACAAGGCTAGCAACATACCCATTGGCTTCCAACAGATCAAGGTCCACATGATTTATGCGGTCAAGCATGATGGTCGACACAAAGCCCGGCTAGTTGCAAATGGCAATCTCACTGAAACTCCTGTCCACAGTGTATATGCAGGCGTTGTATCTCTTCGGGGCTTGCGCATGTGCCTATTCCTGGCTGAACTGAATAGCTTAGAAGCATGGGGAACTGACATTGGTAATGCATACCTTGAAGCTGTCACCTGTGAGAAAGTATGCATCAAGGCTGGCGCTGAATTTGGATCACTAGAAGGTCACCTCCTATTGATTTACAAGGCCCTATATGGCCTACGATCATCTGGCAAGTGTTTTGGTGATCTACTTGCTGCCTGCCTCATTGAACTGGGTTTTGAAAGATCTAAGACAGAGTCAGAAATCTTTATCAAGCCTGGCAACAACAAACATGGGGAGCCAGTATATGAGCTCATATGCACATATGTTGACGGCCTTTGCTTATGTATGGCCGATCCTGAAACCTTCCTGGTAATCCTACAGTCCAAACCTTATAATTTTAAATTAAAGGGTTCTGGCCCAATGAACTTCCATTTGGGTTGTGGTTTCGAAAGAGATGAACATGGTGTGCTCTGCATGAACCCCATCAAGTTCATCGAGAAAATGGAGGCCTCGTATGTACAAATGTTTGGCTGCAAACCTACCACCAGATTCCATTCACCACTTGCTGAGAACGACCACCCAGAGCTAGACTCAACATCCTTTCTAAGTGATACTGACATCCAAAAGTATCAAAGCATGATTGGATCACTTCAATGGGTCATAGCTATTGGACGTTTTGACGTGCAAACTGCTGTTATGACATTGTCAAGCTTCCGCGTGCAACCTAGGGAAGGCCATCTCAACAGAGCCAAAAGAATCTATGGTTACATTTCTAAGTTCCGACACTTCAAAATCAGATTCAGAGTGGGCATACCAGATTTTGTACTCACTGAAGGTACCAGCACAGACTGGTCCAATACAGTGTATGGAGAGCACTCCGAGGACCTCCCTAGTGATGCTCCTAAACCCCTGGGTAAGGTGGTTGTGTTGTCTCATTTCTATGACGCAAACCTAATGCATGACATCCTAAGTGGCAAGGCTGTCACTGGCATCCTGCATTTTGCAAACAAGACCCCCATCATGTGGTTCTCCAAGAAGCAAGCAACATCTGAAACAGCCACCTTTGGGGCTGAGTTTGTATCTGCTAGAACCTGCATTGAGCAAATTGTTGACATTCGACAGTCATTCAGGTATCTTGGTACTAGAGTACATGACACATCCTACACATGGGGAGACAATGAAAAGATGATCCAAACCTCCACATTCCCATACGCGAGGCTCCACAAGAGGCATCACATTCTATCATATCACTATGTTAGAAGCATGATCGCAAGAGGCTTCATCCTCATGCAACATCTTGCAGGCAAGGATAACTGTGCCGACCTCCTCACCAAGCATTGGGGACACTCAGTAGTGTATCCTTTACTCAAGCCCATCTTCCACTATTGTGGAAACACTGGTGATTTGCTACAGGATGACTGCATCGGATTTTAGATTATGCTTTCGCGTGGACACATGGGGAGTATTAAATTCCTTTCGTCTCTAAGTTGGTAGAGGTACGAGATCGAAAATAATGAGACCTCGAAAATTACCGGGCTCATTCTTACGATCGAGACCGATACTTAACTATAAGAAAAAGAACCGATAGCTCATTCTTACGATCGAGAATCGATACTTAACTGAAGAAGAAGCATCGATCGTCACTCAAGTTCGATACTTAGTGATCCGAGAAAGAACACATACCAGATATTAGCATATGCTATATTTTGTTAAGTGTTCTGTTTCAAGAAAAGACAGCAGAGGTTCGAAGCGTGCTCACGAACTTGTTTCCCTGCTGCACAAAATACGCGTTGTATTAGCGGCAACGCGATATTTCCCCGTAACACGGTATTTTTGCCGTATATTCCCCGTAACACGGTATTTTGCCGTATATTTGTAATATTGTGCTGTATTAGCGGCAGCACACTCTAAAGTGGTAACTTGCTCTCCAGCAAGCCAACACGCTTGTACTTTTAGATTATTTGATTATTCAACCTTAAACCTTGCACCGGACGTTCTTGCGTCCCTTTTGTAGAACTACAAGCCTAAGATCTAACTGATTGCGTCGATTGGTCGATAGTCAGATTAGATCTGATTGGATTCGCATCCAGTCGTAGTGGATATCAGAGAAATATTAGAAAAAACGGACCGGCACCTCAACCGGCCTGCAGTTAAAGCTCCTGTTGCTCTTCTTTGCCTTTGGATTGAATCAGCTCAACAGCCAGTTTCAAAAGGAAATTAACAGATTAACAGTCGCAAGCTTGTTGAAGCTTGCAAAAGAAGAAAGAGCAACCGTCGAGGAGCAAACGTCGACGACAATCCGACAGCAGATCATCGAACGATCGACTACAGCCGACGATCGATAGTTCTCTGATCCGATTACAGTATAACAAAGAACAAATACCCGGGACCCTATCGACCTACGATTACACAACAACAATGCCTACCGTTCCGGTTGCTGGAAGAACAAGAAGCCGGTCAACTGGACGAAGCAGATCGACAGGACGATTCCAAACACTCCAACCTGGAAGCGCAGCAACCACACCTCGGCTACCCACCGCAGATGTGGCACCCGACCAACAGAATAATCCAAGCCAAGAGGATGAAGAGGACACATCTATCGCGGACCTCTTCCCATCGTTTGACCGACCACTTGCCACATTCTTGCATGAAATCTTTGACATACCAAGGGAACGAAATGACGCCCTGTGTGAGGCTCTCATTGCTGCAAGGATCAAGACATGGCTAGCCTTCTTGTACATCGAGAACATTGGAGACCTAGTATTCCTCGAAGGGGGAGTAAGAACCCCAATTTATCGGCATGTACAGACGTCCATACAGCAAGTCATTGACTACGGCGAGCATCTCACAGCACAAGGACTAGACTCAGAGGATAGAACCCAGTATACCAAAGACGACTTTCACAGCTACTGTTTTAGTGCTGTCAGAGCCAGAAGAGCATCTGGAACGAACATTGCAATCACTAGCACCGGCACGCCTCGACGACAACAGGTAAGATCCTCCAAGCCCATCGAACAGCTTAGATATGAATCCTGGACCAAGAAATCAAGGGATGAATCCACCTTTCCCATCCTGCAGAATGATGCAAGGTTTGAACGCTGGCTTGTAAAATTCAAGGCAAAGCTGGAAACGTCTGACATAGATACTCGCACATTCCTTGACCCAAGCTGGCCTGATACACCACTCGTCGGGTATGAAAAAGCTCTCCATGACAAGCAATGTGCTTTCTTCTGGACCCTTGTCCTACATGCCCTCCAGAGTGATCTCTCCTACTCCTGCGTGCTCAGCCATACCTCCTCAAGAGATGGTAGACAAGCCTTCTTTGACTTTGTGTCATTGCACGACAGATCCAAATCCAAAGTATAGTACATACATAATACAAACCTACTAATAATCTTGAACTTAATTTTGAGAATATTAGAAATTATGGAGGATTCATAATACGTTGCAATAGGAATAAATAAAGCATTATAGAATCTACATTTTAAAAAGGGAATATTGAAGTCGAGAAATAGAATTCACAATTAGGAGAGCAGAATCGAATTGTTGTTTCGTAGATTAATATTTTGGAATTAATACTGACTCAAGATTTCTTTTTTATTTGTGAATAGAAGTAAGTGTTGTTCGTACAGAATAATAATTCGGTTTTGCTAGAGACTGAAATAAATTATTTTTATTCGAGAGTAGAGTAATGTGCATCACGCGCACAGAATTGTTTTTTGTATGATTTTAAGGCAATAACTGGGGTTGGGAATTTCAGGGTGTCCAGAAATATTGCCGTGTTAAAATCACGCACAAAATTTGTGCGCGAGAAGTAAATTTGAACCCCGCGAAACAGTTCTCGGACGAAGCCTGCTGCTAGTACAGCTCACTCTTTTTGCTCCTAAAACAACGATTAGTAGTAGAATAAGTAAAAGGCCCACCACGCCCGCCCGCAGAAAAGGCTTAACAGCCAAAGCTGTGCGCCGGTGTGTGTGTGTGTGTGTGTGTGTGTGTTTGTGAGTGTGTGTGTGTGTGTGTGTGTGTGTTTGTGTGTGTGTGGGCAAAGCAAGGGACCGGACCAGCCTGCAAAAACTAGCCACACCAGGCTGCGGACGTGGCACTTCCCGGATCCCCCTCTAGCATTTATTGCTTAACCCACCAACAAACACAACTACTATGAACTATAAACACTGCACACCCAGTACTACTACAAGTAGGTAGGCTAGTACTACTGAGGCTAACAATCACAAACGTTGTGAGTGATAGCACTTGTACTGTTACGGCAATTGATGTACCGTACGGTAGCGAGCCGAATGAAAGAAATGGTAGTGCCACACCACGTGGCTGGCACTCTGCCCTACGAGTAGTAGAACGTCTGATAACTGTCCCGCAACCCTTTTTTTTGTGGCTATCACTCACAACGTTTGTGATTGTTAGCCTCAGTAGCCTACCTACCTACTTGTAGTACTGGACGTGCAATGCTTGTAGTTCATGGGTGGGTGGGTGGGTGGGTTAAGCAATCATGCTAGAGGGGGATCCGGGGAACTCCAGCCTCCTGTTGTTTGTTTTGCAGGCTGTAGAGTCCGGTCCCTTCTTGCTTTGCCCACACACACAGGTGGGACGAGCTGGCTGTAGATGGACCTGGAGGGGACTGATTGGAAGGGGAAGACTTGCTAGTGGTCGTGATGGCTGTCTTGTACAGAAGAAGTGCCCCTGCAAGAGAGCCGGAAGGGCCACATGGTATGTGTATCGTAGTAATTGTTTGATCATATATCTTAAATATGGCGGATCGTGGAGCAAATCGTAGATCGAATCGTAGATCGAGTGGTAGTGCTTGAGAAGCAGCGCTTGATTGTAGATTCATCCAGAGCAGAGACGGTTGATGACCGGAGAGAACGATCCTCGGAGGTCCAGAAATAACCGAAGGAATTAACCAAAGAAATATCAACCGTTGGAGAAGACAGTCGAAGATTCGGAGGAAGAAAACGTTGGATCGCAATTGGCACAATCAAATGGGCGTCGATGGTCCTTTATGGGGATGATGGACGCGTAAGAAAATGGATGGGTGATTGCAATGATCGTACAACGAATCGTAATTGGTCGAATACAAGCACAATCAAAGAAATTGTAGAAATCGATTGATCGTAGATTCTCAAATATCGGTTGATCGGATCGGAGGATGATAGGTATAGTTGGAGCGTAGATTGATCTTAGATTGATCGTATATTGATCTTATATTGATCGTAGATCAAATCATAGATCAAATCATAGAGCAAATCGTAGATTGGATCTGTCAGGTGACGTCATCATAGAGCCAATTGGCAATCAAGAGAGTAGCATGTAATTGATACAGCTTGATCTTGATAGCATCACGGTGCCGCTTGGTGATACAAACAGCAGGCAAAACGTAGGTCATAGAATGTGCTTCATAAAGAGGCTTCCCAACTGGATAAGCAGATGGTTTCCAAACTGGACTGAAGGATGCCCCATAAAGAGGCTTCCGGGCTCCATAAAGAAACTTCCGAATTGGACAAAAGGATGTCCCATAAAGAGGCTTTCTAACTGAGCTTGAAACGACACTATCTTTAGAAGATGCCCCAGATGGTGGAAGTTGCAAAGAAGGTTGGGGAGCAGAACGGGCACGATGAAATACCACGGTATCAGACTGAGGGTAAAACGTCCAACGAGAGTTGGCGGGAGATGGATAGGAAGTTCGAGCGCGAGTGGAATGTGGCTCACGCTTGCGTTTAGAGGGAACATCTCCAGTAGGAATGTCTGCAGGAACAATACTAGTAGTGGAGGAATAGGTGATTCTTCTGAAGCGGACTGAATCAGTGCTGGATGAATACTTCCAGGTGTAGGAATAAGTCCCGGTGGAGGTGGGACCAGCAGTTGATCCAGGATTGGAACTGTAAGGGAGTCCGGTAGGGGACTCAGGATTGTCAACAGTGTAATGGACAGCAGTTTCGCAGGCAGAAGTAGGAGTGCTTTGGTGGACAGTAGGAGTACTACTGGAGATAGGAACATACGTTAGAGGTGACATTGGTGGTGTTGGTCGAGGCGTATCGATATTGCCGGAGACGGGAGGCCGTACCGGAACAGGACTTGGAGGGGACACTGGTTTGTGGAGCTTGACAAAATCAAAGTAAGCCTGACGACCATTGCGTGTCCTTTGGTGGTACAATACACACGAGGAAGAAAAATCACCTTGGAACACATGCCGGAGGAGTGTCCAGAAGAATGCACATTGTTGTTCATGGAGGGCCCTGGGGTACCCTGTAAGCACGTGATCTGGCCAGTATGGATCAAGGAATATTGTGGGGTTAATACCATTCGCGTCTAGTTGTGCTTTGAATGGTACAAGCCAATGTTCGAATGTTGTATCATTTTGTAGCACTGGAAAGGTGGTTTCGTCCCTTGGTTTTGTGATCCATGATTCATATTGGAGCTGGGCTATCGGTTTTGGCGACCGACCAGGTCCATCTGGTGATGTCGTGGCGCGGTTGGTCACTGCAGAGTCTCGTCTGGCTTTAACGATCCCACGCCAGTATTCCTTAAAGGCTTCCTTGGTGTAATGGTCACGTTCTTCCCAGTCTAGACCCTGTTCAGTGAGGTGTCGACCAAAATCAATGTATCGTTGTAGCTTTAGCTGTACATGCCAAGCGAGTGGTATCCGTGTTCCGCTGTCTTGATATGCAAGATCATCGATGTTTTCAATGAATAGGAAATCTGACCATGTCCTATACTGGCCATTGATGAGCGCCTCACACAAAGTGCTGTGAGATTCCTTTGGGACATCGAAGGAGTCGTGTAGGAAAGTGGCTAGCGCTTGATCAAATGATGGGAAGAGGTCCAAGATGGGGACATCCTCTTCATCGTCTTGATTGGGGTTTTCCTGTTGGTTAGGCGCCATAATCATAGGTGATGTTAGAGGTGCTCGATTATCAGCACTGCCAGGTTGAAGCGATAGGAATCGTCCTGTCGATTTGCTTCTTGTCCTCCCGCCAACGGGGATATTAGACATGCGGTTTGTCGTGTAATCGGATCAGAGAACTATCAATCGTCGTCCGTAGTCGAGTCGATCGATGATCTGCTGTCGGATTGTTTCTTTTATCGACGTGTCGGCAAGAGAGGTGAGGGGATTCGACGGGCCGTTGAGATGTCGAAGCGACGGAAAAGAATCGTTACAAACACCGTAACGTTTTTGTATCGAGAAAGTTGGATATCTCTGCCAATATGAGTAGATAGATGACCAGAATGGTATCGGCGTGTTCGCAATAGAGATGGGGAGTCGTTTTCGATGAGATACGACGTGCCGGTGACGTGAAGAGGCAACGAAATCCGTTTACTGCGTTATCAGCCGTCGTGCGTATGACAAGTGCCGTGTGGGAGCGACGTGCAGGTGGTAATGTGACGCGTTAGCGGAGTTCAACGAGGAGCAACGAAAATTCGTTGACTGTGTGCCGCTGTTGTTGACAAAGTTGATTGAGGGAGGAAAATTCCGCCTTCAAAAGGGCGTGTAGGAGACTCGCTGGTCTGGAAGAATAGAAGTAACGGATACAGGAACGCGTAGAGGCCTTCTATTCGTGAGGTTAAGCAGTGCCAATGACGTGGTGAAGCAACGAAAATTCGTTTCTTCAGATCGTCGTTGATGTTGGTAAATTCCGGAATACTGGAGATGAGGAATTTCCTCTATCAATAGGGAGACTTGATGTGACAAAGAGATGATCGTTGATGGCGTGCCGTCCTCTCGTCTTCGTCTGTCTTGTAATTACTAGGTCTTTTACTTGGTAAAAGAGGGTTGGAGGAGCAACAAAATTCGTGTTCGTGTTCGTTTTCGTTGCGTCATTGTTTGTTGTATTGTCGTGCTTACGCTGAGCAATTGATGTATATCATGTATAGATGAAGGCAATTATCGATTGGTAATTGCAGTTGGTGTTTATGGTGCTTAGCACAATCAAATGATGGGCGTCGTTGGGTCCTTGACAAAATGGTGTCACGAGGAGTGTAGACGTGGAAAATGAGATCCGGAGAACTTGTAATGCGGTCCTGGAATGGAGATAGATTGCTATTGGCGTGTCCAATGCAATGGGCTTCTATTGACTTGTTCGATTGGTGTCTTTGTTATGCTGTAATCGGATCAGAGAACTATCAATCGTCGTCCGTAGTCGAGTCAATTGATGATCTGCTGTCGGATTGTTTTCGTCGTCGTCGAGTGCTTCTACTGTCGTCTTCTTTTGCAAGCTTCAACAAGCTTGCGACTGTTAATCTGTTAATTTCCTTTTGAAACTGGCTGTTGAGCTGATTCAATCCAAAGACAAAGAAGAGCAACAGGAGCTGTGGCTGCAGGCCGGTTGAGGTGCCGGTCTGTTTGTGGTCTAATATTTCTCTGATATCCACTACGATTGAACGCTAGTAGTCCAATCAGATCTATTCTAACTACCGGTGGGCTCAGTCAGTTAGATCTTAGGCTTGTAGTTCTACAATGGGAAGCATGGCTACCGATGCAAGGTTTAAGGTTGAATAATCAAATAATCTAAATGTATGAGAGATAGAGAGATGATCCTTGCTGGAGAGCAAGTATCTCTTCTAAAGGCCGGTGCTGCCGCTAATACAGCACGCGAATGTACGTGTTGCCGCTAATACAGCACGTATTTTATACAGAAAACAAGTAACAAGTTCGTGAGCAGCGCTCCGAACCAACAGCACACTTAACAAGAGATTGCATGTGCGAACCTCTAGTGTGTGTTCTTCTTGGATTACTAAGTATCGAACTTCGATCGTAAGAATGACTGTTGTTCGATCACTAAGTATCAAATTTGGGTGTCAGAATGACGATTGCACCTCTGGTTCGGTCTTATTCCAATCTCACATAGAGAAAGAGGTAACCTTCGAGTCTCATTATTCCAAACGCTAAAGGTGCATATGACTTGGTTGTTTGTATCTTCGACTCGTATTATCGTATCATTCCAGCTGCAGTACTGTAAGTTACGTAGGAATGTACGTACATAGGTTCGAGTACCATAACTGTCTCATACGTATGAAAGGAATTTAATACATGGAGGACAGCAGCGAGGTTGCTGTCGGTTAAAAATACGACGGCAGAAACACCGTAGAAACGCTACGGTGAACAAAGCAAAGGTACGTACACACGAATACTCGTGAACAAATCTGGCTTAGAATCAAACGCAACTCTACTACTTGAAAATCCTTAAGTGGTAAAAACGATATCACTGAAGACTACAAACTAATAAAACCAAAGATCGCTAGGTCGTTATTAATTGTTATTTATCTGTTACTGTTACTATTATGATGTTGGAAAGAGTTATTGATAAGATATTACTAATTTGTTGTCTCTTTTTGTGGGGATACTCGTACCGCTCGGGTTTTGTCGTAAGTTTGATTCCCATATTGTGTACCTCTGTTCAGTGCTTTAAGTATTGATCGATACTCACCAGCGCTTATGTATAATTTACTTATGGTCCTCATTCCATTGGTCGCGTCTCACTTTTACTTATTGCGCTCACCTTTGAATCGTACCATCGTATAACACCAGCATATGGTCGTGGTAATCTTCATGGTCGATTTAGTAATTCCATACACCCTTGGATGGTCCTCGGACTGTCCGATCCATACAGGTATATTGATCTTACCTTTTTGTGGTGACTGCCCAGATGGTGTTTGGTGGGGTAATCAGCTAGATTATGTTTTCCCGGCTCCCAGAAAATATTGAATTGCCCTTGTTCAGCCCTGTCTTTTAACCAATAGAATCTCATATCTATAGCCTTGGACCGTTTCTGTTTAATTGTGCCATTCAATATGCCCTCCGCAGTATTATTGTCCGTTTTCATTGGGGTAGCCAGTTGTGGGTGACCTAGTTCAATTAGACACTGTCGAATCGGTAATGCCTCCCCCGTATTTAGGAATAACGAAGCCACTTCGGCCTCTGCTGCTGATGCCATTACATTCTTGATGATCTTGGCTAACATCAGTATTCTTGGTCCATTGAACGTATGGTCGGTAGTGTCCCCGAGGTAGTGATATCCCCCGGCGCGGCTCTTGGCTCCTGGACTCACTAGGTACGCTGCGTCGCTATCTATCCGGAGTACCATGTCGCTGGCTCTGTAGATGATAGTGGCGTCGGGGTTACATGCTGCATAGTTGAGGAAGTATTTTGTGGCTGCCAATGCTGTGTGGTTGTTCTGGGTTGACGTGGTAGGGATTAAAGCAACTATCGTAGGATGAGGTGCAGTCTGTTGGGGTTTGAGGTGGTACTTAGCACAATCAAATGGGCGTCAATGGGTCCTTGGCACGTTAGGTGTTGCATGGGTGATGGACGCGGAATATAAATGGATAGGTGATTGCAATCGGCGTGTCCGGTGCAATGGGCTTTTATAAAAGACGGCGATGGTCTTTATCTTGTATTAATGCAATCGTGATCATTCGATCGTCGTCCTTGGATGTGTATTACAGGGGGAGATTCTTGGTAGAATGTTCTGTAGATACACCTGTTCGATCGTACTTGTCAATGATGCAATGAATTAACCGGTGACGATGAAACGTTGATGTGGATTTGATTAACCGGTGCTGTCGAAACGACGATGTGGTGTTATCGGACGGCGTCGGTGTTATCGAACGGCTATGTGTATTACAGAAGGAGATTCTTGGTAGAATGTTCTGTAGATACACCCCTTGATACGTATGCTTGGTCGTGTATTACAGAAGAAGATTCTTGGTAGAAGGATCTGAATACACCCCTTGATACGCGAGTAAGGAGACAGAAAGAAAGAGAGAGGCGGGGGGGGGGGGAGGTCTATTGATACAGCCCGGCAATGCGAGTCCCGTACCAAGTATACTCTGGCTGTAACCGACAGTGGAGGTGCTGTACGGGGCGGAGATAGGTAGCTTAAGGTATCCACTTGTTAGTGGAAGGTATAAGGGCTCTATAACCTGTTGTAACTCTAAAAATTGACCAAAGGTATATGATGTTAAAATTTAAAGAGAAGTGAGCTCAAAGAGAGGCTCTTAATTTTACTGGGTATTTTCACTGTATCGGGGCTCTCTGCTGTATTTTATATGGTAGAGATCTTCCCCGGGTTATTTGTTACCATTTGTGTACCGATACTGTTGTTGCTGTATTAGCGTCAAGTTGGTCTTACTGTATCGGTCATTCAATGGTATCGGTCACTTACGAGGTTGAGTGTTTTGTTTGATTCGGCGCATACTTGATAGGAGAGTAGGTAGATAAATGAGGCCCATTCAGAATCGGTATTGGTTTCCATGATTGCAATAAGTAGTTTCCTCACGGGATATCAACTATATTTTTTTGAATATACTTAAGGATTCCAGGTGTTCACTTATTGGTCAGGTCTTTGTGTTGTCGGCCAAAAAAATACGGACTTTGTCAAGAAAATCAGTACCGATTCCAGATGGGCCTCATATCCAGCATATATACCACGAATAAGCATACGCCCCATCGAACAGAATACTTAACCCCATAATGACCGATACCACCAAATGACTGATACAGTAAAACCGACACGACGCTAACACAGCAACAGCAGCAGAAGAATCGGTACGACGGTAAAGCAGACAGTAACAAATAACCGGGGAAGATCTCTACCACATGAAATACAGCAGAGAGCCCCGATACACAGTGAAAATACGTAGTAAAAATAAGAGCCTCTCTCTGAGCTCACATCTCTTTAAATTTTAACATCATATACCTTTGGTCGATTTTTAGAGTAACAACAGGTTATAGAGCCCTTATAACTCACACGATTGCTGCCCATCCGTAGGATCGTGTCTACCTTAAGCTATCTATCTCCGGCCGTTCAGTGTTAATTTCCTTTTGAAACTGGCTGTTGAGCTGATTCAATCCAAAGGCGAGGAAGAGCAACAGGAGCTTTAGCTGCAGGCCGGTTGGGGTGCTGGTCTGTTGTGTTCTAATATTTCTCTGATATCCACTACGACTGGATGCTAATCCAATCAGATCTATTCTGACTATCGACAAAACGACGCAATCAGTTAGATCTTAGGCTTGTAGTTCTACAGTAGGACGCAAGGAGGAGCGTCCGGTGCAAGGTTTAAGGTTGAATAATCAAATAATCTAAAAGTATGCGCTTCAGCTTGCTGGAGAGCAAGATAGCACTTTAAAGCGTGCTGCCGCTAATACAGCACTTTGTTACAAATATACGGTAAAATACCGCGTTACGAGAAAATATCGTGTTGCCGCTAATACAACACGTATTTCAGCAGATAAACAAGTTCGTGAGCAGCGCTTCGAACCTCTGCTGTCTTTTCTTGAAAACAGCACACTTAACAAGAGATTGCATGTGCGAACCTCTAGTGTGCGTACTTTCTTTGAGTACTAAGTATCAAATTGGAGGGACGATCGATTCTGTGGAGTGACGATCGATTCTTCTCTTCCAGTTTAAGTATCGAACTCGATCGTAAGAATGAGCCCGGTAATTTTCGACGTCTCATTATTTTCGATCTCGTACCTCTACCAACTTAGACACGAAAGGAATTTAATACTCCCCATGTGTCCACGCGAAAGCATCCTCTAGTATCTGGTGCAGTCATCCTGCAACAAATCACCTGTGTTTCCACAGTAGTGAAAGATGGGCTTGAGTAAAGGATACACTACTGAGTGTCCCCAATGCTTGGTGAGGATGTCGGCACAGTTATCCTTGCCTGCAAGATGTTGCATGAGGATGAAACCTCTTGCGATCATGCTTCTAACATAGTGATATGAGAGAATGTGATGCCTTTTGTGGAGCCTCGCATATGGGAATGTAGAGGTTTGGATCATCTTTTCATTGTCTCCCCACGTGTAGGATGTGTCGTGTACTCTAGTACCAAGATACCTGAATGACTGTCGAATGTCAACAATTTGCTCAATGCAGGTTCTAGCAGATACAAACTCAGCCCCAAAGGTGGCTGTTTCAGATGTTGCTTGCTTCTTGGAGAGCCACATGATGGGGGTCTTGTTTGCAAAGTGCAGGATACCAGTGACAGCTTTACCACTTAGGATGTCATGCATTAAGTTTGCATCATAGAAATGAGACAATACAACTACCTTCCCCAGGGGTTTAGGGGCATCGCTTGGTAGGTCTTCAGAGTGCTCCCCATATACGGTATTGGACCAGTCTGTACTGGTGCCTTCAGTGAGTACAAAATCTGGTATGCCCACTCTGAATCTGATTTTGAAATGACGAAACTTGGAAATATATCCATAGATTTGTTTGGCTCTATTGAGATGGCCTTCCCTAGGTTTCACTCGAAAGCTTGATAACGTCATAACAGCAGTTCGCACGTCAAAACGTCCAATGGCAATGACCCACTGAAGTGAGCCAATCATGCTTTGATACTTTTGGATATCAGTATCACTTAGGAATGATGATGAGTCTAGCTCTGGGTGGTCATTCTCAGCAAGGGGTGAATGGAATCTGGTGGTAGGTTTGCAGCCGAACATTTGTTCATATGAGGCCTCCATTTTCTTGATGAACTTGATGGGGTTCATGCAGAGCACACCATGTTCATCTCTTTCAAAGCCACATCCCAAATGAAAGTTCATTGGGCCAGAACCCTTTAATTTAAAATTATAAGGTTCAGACTGCAGGATTACCAGAAAGGTTTCAGGATTGGCCACACATAAGCAAAGGTCGTCAACATATGTGCATATGAGCTCGTATACTGGCTCCCCATGTTTGTTGTTGCCAGGCTTGATAAAGATTTCAGGCTCTGCCTTGGATCTTTCAAAACCTAGTTGAATGAGGCAGGCAGCAAGTAGATCACCAAAGCACTTGCCAGATGATCGAAGGCCATATAGAGCCTTGTAAATCACTAGTAGGTGGCCCTCTAGTGGTCCAAATTCAGCACCAGCCTTGATGCATACTTTCTCACAGGTAACAGCTTCGAGGTATGCATTCCCAATGTCGGTTCCCCATGCTTCTAAGCTATTCAGTTCAGCAAGGAATAGGCACATTCGCAAGCCACGAAGGGAAACAATTCCTGCATACACACTGTGAATGGGAGCTTCAGTGAGATTGCCATTTGCAACTAGCCGGGCTTTGTGTCGACCATCATGCTTGACTGCATAAATCATGTGGACCTTGATCTGTTGGAAGCCAATGGGTATATTGCTGGCCTTGTAGATACCCTTGTCAATAAAGGTGTCATACTCTTGAAGCTGTGACATTTCCAGCGCTATGGCATCCTGCCATTTGGTGTTGCCATTGGCTGTATCAAACTGGATGGCTTCTTCATGATTGCGAGGTACCTTGAATCCATACTGGTACTGGGGAGCAGTGCGGAAGGAGCGAAGCTTGGCTTGGTGGATTAGCCGGTTTAGCTTCTTGGTTCTTTGGGCAAGGGAAACAATACGTTTGAGATGTTTCCAACCAGGTTTATCAAGCATGTTGTTGTCTTTTGCATATTTGGCTACAGTGACCGGGTCATCGGTAGCTACATTGGATAGGGGTTCGTATGTCCGTTCCATATTTTCCCATTCAATCCATAGGTTGTATTTGGAACCTTTGTATTGTGGGTGCTTGTTGTCAAGGGGACCTTGATGACCAAGTATGCGTCGAAAGGACCAAAGTTTGCCATCTTCTTGAGTTACATCCCTGTGGATGTAATTCATGACGTCATTGTAGGCTATGATATCTTCAAGTTCGTCATCTGTATGCTTGCACTTGAACTTGATGAAGTCTTTGTTTTGCTCAAGACTGTTTTCAATGTCAACAACTGTCATTCTTTTCTGGGTGCCATCAGGGAGGGCCATTAGAAAGGATCGACCTTGCAATTCAGCAACAGGGATAGCAGGGATGGTGATGGGTGTGCCATCATCGTCAAATTGGGCATTGCCTTCTTCATCAGTAACAACTACCTCAGATGGGCCTACAGAAGGGGTAGCAGGATTGGTGGATGGAGGGGCTGCTTCTAATAGGACCAAGGATCGCTACGTTGTTATTATTTGTTATTTTATCTGTTACTGTTACGATATTGGAAAGAGTTATCGATAAGATTATGATCGGATTGTTTCTGGACCATATTGTTCTCTCATTTACTAATTTGTCCTTCCATTGTGTGCGTAGTCTTTCCATTGTGTGGGAATACGCGAACCAAGAGTTTGATACTCATAGATACTCGCATTGTGCGTTCGATACACAGTGCTTTAAGTATCTCTTGATACTCACACGTCCTTATGTATACCTTACTTATTGCGCTCTTCTTGTGATAAAAGATCTAGAACACTTTGGATTCGTACGTCTTGTTTCTTATTCCGTAATCCGTATTACGTATTACGTTTACGTAAAACAATACGTATTCGTAAAACGTTCACGTATTTGTAAATTGTACGTTACGTATGACACAATTTACGTATCGCGTATACGTACACTTCACACTTGACTTAGTAATTCAATACACCCTTGGATGGTCCTTGGACTGTCCGTCTCATACAAATAGATAGGTCTCACCTTCTTATGGTGGCTTCCAGTATGATGTTTGGTGGGGTAGTCCGCCAGGTTATGTTTCCCCGGTTCCCAGAAAATATTAAATTGTCCCTGCTCAGCCCTGTCTCTTAACCAGTAGAACCGCATGTCGATGGCTTTAGATCTCTTCTGTTTGATTGTGTCGTTCAAGATGCCTTCCGCTGTGTTATTGTCGGTTTTCAGTGGGGTAGCTGGTTGTGTATGCCCCAGCTCGATGAGACACTGCCTGACTGGTATCGCCTCTCTTGCGTTCAAGAATAAAGACGCCACCTCGGCTTCGGCTGCGGATGCCATCACATTCTTGATTATTTTCGCCAATACGAGAATCGGCCCATTGAAAGTGCTTTCCATCATGTCTCCCAGATAGTGATATCCCCCTGCTCGGCTCTTGGCCCCTGGGCATACTAGGTACGCCGCATCGCTATCCACCCGGAGTATCATGTCACTGGCTCTGTAGATTATGGTGGCGTTTGGGTTGCAGGCTGCGTAATTGAGGAAATGTCTCGTTGCCAATAGGGTCGTCTGGTTGTCCTTGGCTGACGCTATGTCGTTGAGTGCGTGGAGCATTGTGTTGTCCACGGCCCGAGCGTAGAACAGGAACTTCCCTGTGACTTGTTGTATGAATTTGATCTCGTCGTCGGTCAATGTGGAAGTATCCTCAAGTTTTGCATATTGTATTTTTGCGCCATAGGCCGGTATGTCAGCGCGTGAGGGGCCCGCGTATGTTCGCGAAGGTCTCACGTGTTCAAATTCCTTTAGGGCTTGTTCCACGTAGCCATCCATCGATAACTGTACTTCACGCTTGTCGTAGTCCCAACGTAGGTGGACCCCTACGTATTGTTTTCCTGACCAGTCGACTTTGAAGGTGTATTTGGTCCCTATGGCCTCGACTAGGTGATCGACGTCGTCTTGTTGTGTGTATTTAATCCCAAAGTCGTCCACGACTAGGGTGAAACTGATGTCCCTTTCGTCATGGAGAAATAGTCCCTCGGTGTGGGGTGCCTTCTGGTAGCCGTATTGTTGTAGGTGGTTTACCAAGTCATCATGCGCTATTTTTCCACTCTGTTTTAGTCCGTACCACGCCTTTTTGATGCGGGCATAAATATATTCCCCTTGTCTAAGCTCCTCCAGGTTGTAGGCGACACGTATTCGTGGAGGAACCATATCCCACCTGAATTTTACGTACTCGGGTTCATCGAGTGTGGAGCACAAATACATGTTTGAAATGTCACCCGTACAGTATTTTGCTCCGGGGGTGGATATCACGCTGTTCCAATGGGTTTTAATGGTCTCCATACTCGCGGTGCGGGTTGATACGTTGCCATGATATTCCAATTGGTCTCCCCCCGCGGTTATTCTTGTCCGATAGGGGTCGGCCTTCTCGGGGCGTATGGCGACTGTGTACCGGGGGTAGGTTACTTTCTTGTGTACGGGTACATCTTGTCTGTGTATCCAATCCAACACATCCATCCCTTCTATATGATTGCACTGGAAGCCCTGGAATAATCGCCCAAATTCATCTTCACCTGATTTGAGCCATAACTCCCGCACGTGGTTCTTCGGATGCTTGATGAGATCCCGATAGGCAGCCCACTTGCTCAAATCTTCGTCCCATATGGAGCCTCCACACGCAAGCTGGGGGGTGTATGCTGGTCCGGCCTGCCGTTTGCTCGTTTGCTTTGGTACCGGGAAACCTAATGGGACATGTTGGTACGTCCCCATGAGGGCCTTAGGCTTAATTTTGGACTTTGAGTAGTATTGGTCTGATTTGTAGTACCGGGATATCTCACCATGAGTGTAGTCAGCGGTGTCCCCGTCGGTGAACTGGACCTTGTAGTACTGATTGGTTTGGTCATAGCTGGTCACCTCCCCCTCATACCACCCCGTGTTAAATCGTTTTCTAATGATGGTCTCTATTGCCCAGGGGTGTCCTCGTCGGGCGCTGAGCCGTTGCGTAGGCTTCGCATGTGGTTGTGTAGAATTTGGTTCACGTCCTACCTGCACCCTTGGAGGTTCGCGCGCATTCGCAGTTGGGCTGGTTGATGTGGCGTTGGGCCCGATCAGTTTTTCGTGGGGATCCGCCTTTCCACTTAAGGGCTGTTGCGCCTCTACGCTTAGTAGTTCTTGTATGTGACGTAGGGCCTCATTGATCTGAGTCCCTTGTTCCACGTAGGGAATCGGAGGATGGGGCTTAGTAGTTACTTCCTTTAAGTCTTGGAGGATCATAATTAATCGATCCGTGGAAGATGTTTGTGGCATCTGGGCTTTTGGGAAAAATGCCACCGTATTGCTCACTCTGGTGGCCCTACTCTTTCCCCCGATACACGTGTAGTTCCGGTAGTGCTTTAACGCCGGGCCCACGTAGAAACCCCTCGTCCCATGGTCCTGCCATGCTCCACGCTCTTGGGTCCTATCATGGATGATGACTCTACATCCAAATGGGGCCATTGGGTGTTTGTTGTAGTCGTATATCCCGTGTCGTAGCTCGTACGCGGACAGTTTAGGCTGTGTACGGGATGCGCGTAAGAGGTTGAGGGTGATGATCGCTTGTGGTATTAGTAGATCCCAATCGTCTATGGGAAAGGTATCATCCACCCCAGTCAGCCCGGCTATAAAGTGGTTCTTGAAGGTCTGTATTGCCCGCTCCGCGTGGTTGAGCCGGTGGTCCCCTGGGGATGCCAATTGGTAGTCTAAGTTGTTCCGCGTGATGTAGGTGATTAGCTTCTTGGATGTCTCATTGTCCATTCGTACAATCTTGGCGTGGGCGTTGTTCTCCTTCATTCGATTGTAGCACTGGGTGAACCCATACAGTATGTCTTCACTCTTACGAGACTTGATGGGTTCCACGTCAATGTAGTTGGAGTCGTAATCGTACATCAGGAATACGTATTGGTGTCCACGGCGTGATGTGACGGGGTATCTGCCTGGTAGGTCCCACGCTATGAGTTCCTTGGGTTCATCGTTGGTTGGTTGCATGTCTGATGCTGACACGATGTCCACGCAGACTTCGCGTGTCTTCTTCTGGCGGGCTTGGGACAACCGAGTGTTGGGCGTCGTTTGGACTGTCTTTGGTGATTTCTTCTTTGGTTTGCGCGTGCTCTGTATCCCCTGCCGGACCATCTGGAGGTGGCCCATGGTGGTTTCTTCTGACGCCAGTAGGAACCGGTTAACCCGCTGGGCAGTTAGCCCCGGCCAGGTGGCAAATGAACCTCGTTCGATGGCGTGTATCCACGTTTCCTTGGTGGGATAGCCCGCTGCTGCGTGGTAGAAAGCTATGAGCTTGGGGACGGCTTGAATCTGATATGCTCCCGCCCCAGTGTGTATCTGTAGTTGTTTGTCTGAATCTGAAAATGGTGGGGGGGGGTTCGTCACCCTTGGAGATTTAGCCGGCCCCTGCGTGATTGTGTCTGTGTCTGAAACGTGGGGGGTAGCTGTGTTGGTTGGATGGAGGGGGACCATGTAAAGGTCCCGGAGGGGATCCCGAACGCCGAGCAACACTGTGTGGTTGGTGGGGCCCACGACCTCCACTTTATCTTTGGTAAACGTCACGCTGCATCCATTGTTACACAACTTTGGTACCGAGACGAGGGGGAGGTCTACGTCATTGAACTTATGGCAACCTCGTGCTGCGAGTGGTAGCAAAGGGAGGTCCAGGACATCGGTGGCTTGCGATGCCATAGTGCTACCATTGGCACAGCCTACGATGACGCCGCCGGGTGTTTCCCGGTGGGCGCCTCCCTGATATGTGGTGGGCACGAAATGATCGGTGGCGGCTGAGTCTAGGGCCCCAAATCCGGGCGCCGGGGGTGTGATGGAGGCCATGGCAAAGGTTACGCGTTTGTTGTTGCTGTTGGGCTGTCGGGAAGTGCGACTCGAAGGGGCACGTAAGATACTTAGTAATGACGCTGACTTGGGGCTGTTACTACTATGACGATTAAGTATGTTACTGTGCTCCTCCCCACACCGTCAGGGGGAGGGGCTGTCGTGGGTTTCCCGCGTGATGGGGTGGCTCCACTTCATCCATCTGTCCTCGCGTTGGGTTGATCCACCCATTTTGTTGGCAAATGTGGCCCCTACTTGGTGGTTTGGTTTGAACCGGAAGCAATCTCCCCCATCGTGTGAGAGATTGACGCCGCACGAGTGACAGTAGTGCTTGTACTGTTTCCACTGGGATGGTGGTTTGTTCGTAGCCTGGTGCTGCCGACGTCCCGGTTGCTGTGGTTGGTGGGACTACTGGACCTGTTGCGGGCTGGTGCCATTTTGGGTTTGTTGACTGGCTACCAACATTCCCATTTGCCTCGTGAGGGCGGATAGGGCGGACTCCAACTGGTGGCTTGACATGGTGAGGGTGGATGCTGCCGTTGCCGATTCCGCCTGGGACTTGAGTTCCTGGCAGACACTGACGAGGGCCCGTTGGTTGTCCTCGATGATGGCAAGACGTTGGTCATGCTGGATTTCCACTTTGTTGGCTGACCCGGTGGTGGCATGGTAGCTACTGTATAGTTCCTTGAGGCGTAGACCCCAAAAGCGTTTGTATTGCAATAGTTCCTGTTCCGCTGAGGTCGCGTCGATAGTCGCCCGGTGTTGCTTCCATGCTTCCTCCACTCTGTGGAGTGTAATAGGGTCGTGTTTGCTCCTCTTGAAGGCCATGTGGGCGTGGTCCATCATCTGGGCTGCCGTCACCTTGGCCGTAGCCGGTAGGAGGTTGATTTGGTACTGATATTTGGTGAGAAGACGGAAGTATTCTTTGGGGCCCAATGGACTGGGGGTGTAGTCTAGGTCCCGCATCTTCTTAGCTATTTCAGCTGTCAAATCGCGCTGTACGTCTGTCGTACACAGCTCGTCCTCCATGTGTTGAAAGGCCTCAAGGGCGGTGGTCCCTCTGGGGAAGGCCTCCAACCCCGGGTCTTTTAACTCGTGGAGCATCCTGGGGAATTTCTTGTCGGTTAGTAGGAGGGCCTCCCGATTGTACTTGTTCCATTCCACGAATAGTGTTCTGCTACGTTTCCACAGTTTGTAAGTATCCGACGTAAGTTCCAATGTGCTGTCTAGCTCGGAGGGTTCCGAGGGTGTCGTGGGATACACCGCGTTTGGGTTCCTCTCCCTAGCCCGGTATTGTTCCTCTGTCTCTAAGAGAAAAGCGTATCCTCCCCCCTGTATGTATTTTGTGGAGGTCACTTCGGCCAGTGCGTTTGTAAGAGCTTTCTTGAACTCATACACGTCGATGCTGGTCGGGATTTGGACCGGCTTCAGTTGTGCAGGCTCCATCAGATCCTTCAGCGCGTCGTAGTAGTCTCCTCTCTTCTTGGACATGGTGTCTTCACTCTCGTCACTGTCGCTCTCTTCTCCGTACTCTGCCAATAATTGATTCTGGTTTTGTAGTTGGTTGGTTTGGTTGAGTGTATACTCACGTAGGTCGTAGTTATCTTCGGTCAGATCCTCTAGTCGCCCTCGTAGGTATTGGAGTTCGTGTTCAGTGTCGATGCTGGTGTCTGGTGTGACTCCTCGGTAGGCTGGAGAATTGTTGTGTTCTGTATTGTTCCCTTCTGGCATCGGTTGTGTTGATTGCTGGTGTAGTAATCTTATCGATAACTAATAGGACCAAGGATCGCTACGTTGTTATTATTTGTTATTTTATCTGTTACTGTTACGATATTGGAAAGAGTTATCGATAAGATTATGATCGGATTGTTTCTGGACCATATTGTTCTCTCATTTACTAATTTGTCCTTCCATTGTGTGCGTAGTCTTTCCATTGTGTGGGAATACGCGAACCAAGAGTTTGATACTCATAGATACTCGCATTGTGTGTTCGATACACAGTGCTTTAAGTATCTCTTGATACTCACACGTCCTTATGTATACCTTACTTATTGCGCTCTTCTTGTGATAAAAGATCTAGAACACTTTGGATTCGTACGTCTTGTTTCTTATTCCGTAATCCGTATTACGTATTACGTTTACGTAAAACAATACGTATTCGTAAAACGTTCACGTATTTGTAAATTGTACGTTACGTATGACACAATTTACGTATCGCGTATACGTACACTTCACACTTGACTTAGTAATTCAATAGCTTCACTAACATCAAAATATGCTAACTCAGGGGGGCCAAAATCATCTTCAGTAACAGGGACACCGGCAGGGGTTTTGCTGAAGATATGAGGGGTTGGAGGGCCATCAAGAATCTCCCCATAGTTGTTAGGGAGTGGGGAAGGTACATAGCTTCGAGTATGAGGAACCTTGGAATAAAGAAAGGTAGGCAAGGATGGCTTTGGGATGCGCAGAGGAGGTGATGCTGGTACCGAACTGGGTGGTGGAGGATGTCGAAAGGAGGGACTATCACCAGAAGACTTAGGAGTGAGGGAAGCATCTTTGGCCTTGCGCCATGCAAGAAAGCCATCATCAGTGAACAAGCCGGCGCGCTTGTTGCGATGCTCAGGAGTTAAGGCAGTGCGTACCCCAGAGCAATCAAGGAGCTTATTGGTGATGGGATCCCAGATGGTGAAACATAAACTATTGCCAACATGCTCGGCAATGCCAACAAAGTGGCCAAGGCATTCAGTGGTCTGAGAGCCAAACGGTGTGTCAGGAGTCTTGTAGTATACAGGCTCAAACCAAAAGAAACTGAGGTAGGGGCTGATGTCACCAATGATACCAGTGGCAATATAGAAAGGCTGTTTGTCTGAGAGAGTGGGATCAGACAAATGATTCATGAGACGACCAACGTATGTCATACACAAAAGCCAGAGGTGTGGTGGAGTTCCCGTGTGATCCATGATTCTGTTGACAATGCGTTTGAAGGTCTGGTACCGGCGTTCGAAGAGATTTTGGTGTTGATGGTATGGTTCACTTTGCCATAAACCAATCCACATCATCTTGAGGTAGTCAAGAACAGACTTGCTGGACTGGTAGGACCCATGATCGCAGAGCAGTCTGAGTGGTCTACCCCATTGCCGAACGAAATTTTGGAGACAAGGGAGAAAATCAGCAGTAGTTCGCATTTCTTTAACATGAATGATATGAGATTTTTGGCCAAAGAAAATTTGAGCAATCTTGGAGCCACCATTGATGGCAGGGGTATCTGAATATACAACATCAGAGAGGACATCATCATTGAAAGGTCGGACATTCATGGCAGGCTGTGGTGATTGGAATCTTTTGAAGATGTTACCATCTGGACTAATGGAGAGTGAGCCATACTGTGTGGAATTGTTGAAGGTGGCCTTGATACGATCAAGGGAGATCGATCCAAAGAAGGGCTTCAGCGACAAGTAATCGATATCAGTGGGTGACTGAACATGGGCTGCAGCAGTGATGGAGGTGGAAGGAGACTGATTAGAGCATCTACTGAGGATTTCTTGATGGATATAATCAGTGGGGCTGAGCCAAAAGGAATTATCAGAAGCATCCAACGCCTGGAGGGATGAGGTGGTGCTGTATTAAATTCCTTTTGTACGTATGAGACAGTTATGGTACTCGAACCTATGTACGTACATTCCTACGTAACTTACTGTACTGCAGCTGAAATGATACGATACTACGAGTCGAAGCGCACCTTCAGTGCTTGGAATAATGAGACCTCTTTCTCTATGTGAGATTGGAATACGATCGAACCAGAGGTGCAATCGTCATTCTGACACCCAAATTTGATACTTAGTGATCAAACGACAGTCATTCTTACGATCGAAGTTTGATACTTAGTACGCAAAGAAAGAACGCACACTAGAGGTTCGCACATGCAATCTCTTGTTAAGTGTGCTGTTTTCAAGAAAAGACAGCAGAGGTTCGAAGCTCTGCTCACGAACCTGTCTTCTGCTGTACGGTATAAAATACATGCTGTAACACGTACATTCGCGTGCTGTATTAGCGGCACCACCGACCTTTAGAAGAGATACTTGCTCTCCAGCAAGGATCATCTCTTCATCTTATACTTTTAGATTATTTGATTATTCAACCTTAAACCTTGCACCGGACGCCTCCTTGCGTCCCATTGTAGAACTACAAGCCTAAGATCTAACTGATTGCGTCGGTTACCGATAGTCAGAATAGATCTGGTTGGACTAGCGTCCAATCGTCGTGGATATCAGAGAAATATTAGAACACAACAGACCGGCACCTCAACCGGCCTGCAGTTAAAGCTCCTGTTGCTCTTCTTTGCCTTTGGATTGAATCAGCTCAACAGCCAGTTTCAAAAGGAAATTAACAGATTAACAGTCGCAAGCTTGTTGAAGCTTGCAGAAGAAGACAACAGTAGAAGCACTCTACGGCGACGAAAACAATCCGACAGCAGATCATCAATTGACTCGACTACGGACGACGATTGATAGTTCTCTGATCTGATTACAGTATAACAAAGACACAAAAATCGGACAAGCCGAAGTCTTTAATAGAAGCCCATTGCATTGGACACGCCGATAGCAATCCCTCTATCCAAGGAACATATTTTTTCGAGTCTACACTCCTTGTGACACCATCTTATCAAGGACACATCGACGCCCATCATTTGATTGTGCTAAGCACCAATAAACACCGACTGCAAATATCCATCGATAATTGCCTTAATCCATACGCAATAATTGCAAGACAACCAACACCAACACCAACCAACGACGATCCAAAATTAATCGAATCTTAGATGCGAAAACGAAACAACGACGGTCCAAATTAAACGAATTTTCGTTGCTCACCACGTCGCCTACACGTCGATTTTCGAAGACTCGCCACACCGCCTGCACGTCATATCTCATCGGGAACGACTTCTCCTCGCTATTGCGGACACGCTGGTCCCATTCTGGCCCTCTCTCTCCCAATACTGACAGAGGTATCCATTTTTCTCGATGCAAGAAAACTACGGCGTTTGTCAACAACAACAAACGCAGTAAACGGATTTCGTTGCCTCTTCACGACCCCGGCACGTCGTATCTCGACTCCCCATCCCTATTGCGAACACGCCGATACCATTCTGGTCATCTATCTACTCATATTGACAGAGATATCCAACTTTCTCGATACGAGAACGTTACGGCGTTTGTAACGATTCTTTTCTGTCGCTTTGACATCTCAACGGCCCGTCAAATCCCCTCACCTCTCTTGCCGACACGTCGATACAAGAAACAATCCAACAGCAGATCATCGATCGACTCAACTACGGACGACGATTGATAGTTCTCTGATCCGATTACACGACAACCGCATGTCTAATATCCCCATTGGCGGAAGGACAAGAAGCAAATCGACAGGACGACAAACCGCATGTCTAATATCCCCATTGGCGGAAGAACAAGAAGCAAAATTGACCGGACGATTCCTATTCCTTCAACCTGGCAGAGCTGCCAATCGTGCATCTCTGACATTACCTATGATTATGGCGCCTAACCAACAGGAAAACCCCAATCAAGACGATGAAGAGGATGTCCCCATCACGGACCTCTTCCCATCATTTGACCAAGCACTAGCCACATTCCTACACGACTCCTTCGATATCCCAAAGGAATCCAACAGCACTTTGTGCAAGGCGCTCATCAATGCCTGGTATAGGACATGGTCAGATTTCCTATACATTGAACACATCCAATATCTTGAATATCACGACGGGAGTGCAAGAGTACCACTCACTCGACATGTACAGCTCAAGCTACAACGATTCATTGATTTTGGTCAACACCTCACTGAACAGGGTCTAGACTGGGAAGAACGTGACCATTACACCAAGAAAGCTTTCAAGAACTACTGTCAAGGAATCGTCCAAGCCAGGCGAGACTCTGCAGTGACCAACCGCGCCACGATATCAACAGATGGACATGGCTGGCCGCCAAAACCGATAGCCCAGCACCAATATGAATCATGGATCAAAACACCAAGGGACGAAACCACCTTTCCAGTGCTACAAATTGATGCAACATTTGAACATTGGCTTGTACAATTTACAGCACAACTAGACGCAAATGGTATTAACCCCACTACATTCCTTGATCCATACTGGCCATATCACGTGCTCACAGGGTACCCCAAGGCCCTCCATGAAGAACAATGTGCATTCTTCTGGACACTCCTCCAGCATGTGTTCCAAGATGATTTTTCTTTCTCATGTGTGTTGTACCACCAACAGACACGCGATGGTCGTCAGGCTTACTTTGATTTTGTCCAGCTCCACAAAACAGTGTCACATCCAATGCCTCCAGCAGCACCAGTGTCCTCTCCAGGTCCTGTTCCGGTACGGCCTCCTGCCGTCGGCAATATCGTGACGCCTCGACCAACTCCACCAGAGTCAACTCACGCACCTGTTCATTCCACCAGTAGCACTCCCGCTGTTCATAACAGCCCTCCTACTAATGCCTGCAAAAAGGCTGCCCATCCTACTGTTGACAATCCTGAGACCCCTACAGGACTTCCTCGTAGTTCCAATCCTGGATCCACTGATGATTCCACCTCCACCGGGACTTATTCCTACACCTGGAAGTATTCACCCAGCACTGATTCAGTCCGCTTCAAGAGAATCGCCTATTCCTCCACTCCTAGTATTGTTCCTGCAGACACTCCTACTAGAGATGTCCCCCCTAAACGCAATGGCGCATCACATTCCACTTGCGCTCGAACTTCATATCCATCTCCAGCCAACTCCCGATGGACGTTTTCTCCTCAGTCTGAAACCGTGGTATTTCATTGTGCCCGTTCTGCTCCTCAACCTTCTTGCATTTCATCTTTGCAACTTCCACCATCTGGGGCATCTTCTAAAGATAGTGTCGTTTCAAGCTCAGTTAGGAAGCCCCTTTATGGGGCATCCTTTTGCCCGCTTCAGAAGTTTCTTTACGGAGCCCGGATGCCTCTTTATGGGGCATCATTTTGTCCAGTTGGGAAGCCCTCTACTTATGCTATGACCTACGATTTGCCTGCTGTCAGTATCACCAAACGACACCGTGACGCTATCAAGATCAACCTGTATCTATTACATGCTACTCTCTTGCGTGCCAATTGGCTCTACGACGACGTCACCTGACCGATCTAATCTACGATTTGATCTACGATCTGATATACGATTTGATCTATGATTTGATATACGATCCATCTACAATGTATCACCTACATGCCACTCTCTTGTTTGCTAAATCTAACTGGATTCAAGATTCCAACGCTCAACGATCCATCGAATTCTACGACTACAGCTACGGTTGATTGCTACGATATGATCTATGATTTGATCTATGATTTGATCTACATAATAAGACCAAAGCTGTACGGCAATGTTGATTAATTTGATTTCTTTTAGTATTTACGTTATTTTGCTCTTTTTACTGTGTTGGAAAGAGTTATCATTAAGATTATGATCGGATTGCTTCTGGACCATATTGTTCTCTCAATTACTAATTTGTCTTTCTTTCGTGTGGGGATGCGTGGATACTTGTGTCGAGAGTTTGATCCTCATATCGCTTATTTTGGCTTGTACTCAGTGCTATAAGTATCCTTTGACACTCCCGTGCGCTTATGTGTAATTCACTTATTGCGCTCATTTAGTGATATAAGACCGTGAATTTGTACGTTTACGTAAAACGTATTACGTTCCATGGTTTCACGCTTCACGTATACGTAAATTGTACGTTTACGTAATACTTATTTACGTATCACGTATACGTAAATTGCACGTTTACGTAATACGTATTCCACGTATACGTGATTTGTACGTTTACGTAATACGTATTATGTTTCACGTACACGTAAATGGTCTTATACGTAAATCGTATATATACGTATCACGTATCTTTGAGTAATTCAACACACCCTTGGATGGTCCTTGCACTATCTGGCTCATAGAGATATATTGGACGTACCTTCTTATGGTGGCTCCCCGGATGGTGCTTGGTGGGGTAGTCCGCCAGGTTGTGTTTTCCTGGTTCCCAGAAAATGTCGAATTGGCCTTGTTGCGCTCTGTCTTTTAACCAATAGAATCGCATGTCAATGGCCTTGGACCGTTTTTGCTTGATCGCGCCATTGAGTATGCCCTCTGCTGTATTATTATCGGTTTTCATCGGTGTGGCTGGTTGCGGGTGGCGTAATTTGATCAGACATTGACGGATGGGTAATGCTTCCCGTGCATTCAGGAATAACGAGACGACCTCGGCCTCGGCCGCTGATGCCATGACATTTTTGATTATTTTCGCTAACACGAGGACGGCACCGTTGTATGTGTGATCGGATGTATCCCCTAGGTAATGATAACCCCCGGCTCGGCTCTTGGCCTCCGGACATACCAAATATGCTGCATCGCTATCCACTCGGAGTATCATGTCACTTGCCCTGTACATGATGGATGCGTCGGGATTGCATGCCGCATAGTTAAGGAAATATTTCGTGGCTGCTAATGTTGTTTTATTATTCTTGGCTGAGGCGATGTCATTGAGTGCGTGTAACATCGTGTTGTCGACTGCTCGGGCATAAAACAGGAACTTTCCTGTGACTTGTTGGATGATTTTTATTTCTGCGTCCGATAGTGTGGTCATGTCCGCGAGCTTTGCGTATTGTATTTTTTCGCCGTAGGTAGGGACATCTGCGCGTGAAGGGCCTGCGTACGTGCGTGTCGGTCTTACGTGTTCGAATTCTTTCAACACTTGTTCTACGACGGTACACCGTAGATGAACCCCGACGTACTGCTTCCCCAACCAGTCCACTTTGAATGTGTATTTGGCACTTACGGCTGCTACTAGGTGATCTACGTCTTCCTGTTGGGTGTACTTGATCCCAAAGTCATCCACCACGAGGGTAAAGTTAATGTCCCTGTCATCATGTAGGAACAGTCCCTCTGTGTGGGGTGCTTTCCTGTATCCGTACTTTTGTAGGTGGTCGACAAGGTCGTCGTGGGCGATCTTGCCACTCTGTTTTAACCCATACCATGCCTTCTTGATTCGGGCATATACATAATCTCCATGCTTGAGCCCTATCAGCTTGTACGCTATTCTGATACGGGGGGGAATCATGTCCCACCGGAACTTCACGTATTCGGGTTCGTCCAGTGTGGAGCATAAGTACATGTTAGAAATGTCGCCAGTACAGTATTTGGCCCCAGGGGAGGACACTACGCTGTTCCAGTGGGTTTTGATGGTTTCCATGCTTGCCGTCCGGGTGGACACGTTACCATGGTACTCCAGTCGGTCTCCTCCTGCTGTGATTCGTGTCCTGTAGGGGTCGGCCTTCTCGGGGCGTATGGCTACTGTATATCGGGGATATGTGACTCTTTTGTGTATGGGTACGTCAGTTCTCCTGATCCAGTCCAATACGTCCATCCCTTCTATGCTATTCTGTTGAAAGCCTTGGAATAAACGGCCGAAGTCGTCCTCGCCTGATTTGAGCCATAATTCTTGTACCTGTGCTTTGGGGTGTCTGATTAGGTCACGGTACGCTGCCCACTTGTTCAAGTCCTCATCCCATATGGACCCCCCACACGCTAGTTGGGGCACATACGATAAATTATTCGTTCGTAGAGCCTGTTTTGGTACGGGAAACCGGACCGGTTCACGCGGGTAAACTCCCATTAGGGCCTTGGGCTTAAGCTTGGATTTTGAGTAGTATTGGTTGGACTTGTAGTACCGGGACACTTCACCGTGCGTGTAGTCTGCAATGTCCCCATCCGTGTATCGTACCCTGTAGTATTGATTGGTTTGGTCATAGCTTACGACTTCACCTTCATACCACCCTGAGTTGAACTTCTTTCTAATGATCGTGCCCACGGCCCATGGGTGTCCCCGGCGTGCACTGCGTTGTTGCGTAGGTGTCACCCTTGGAGGTTCGCGTGCATTCTCGGGTACACTGGATTTTGTATTAGGTGTCACCCTTGGAGGTTCGCGCGCATTCTTGGGTACATTGGATTTCGTATTGGGCCTGTTTGATACCGTGAGCGGTTCAGGCGTGTTTTTGGTCGTATCACGCAGCTTGACAGCTTTGGGTGTATTTCGTTTATGTCGCGTATTTATATGTAATAGTTCTTGTAAACTCCTCAGGGCCTCGTTTAGTTGTGTTCCCTGTTCCATATAAGGGATCGGTGGATGGAATTTACTTGCGATCTCTTTTAGGTCTTGGAACGTCATGAGCAGCCAGTCCGTAGAAGAGGTACGTGGCATCTCAGGTTTGGGGAAGAACGCTACGGTGTTGCTGATTCTGGTAGCGCGGCTGGCCTCTCCGACACATGTGTAATTCCTGTAGTGCTTTAAGGCCGGTCCGATGTAGTAGCCCCTTGTTCCATGGTCCTGCCATGCGCCGCGTTCCTGAGCCCTGTCGTGGATAATCACCCGACAACCCATAGGGGCGAGGGGGTGTTTGTTGTAGTCGTAGATCCCGCGTCTGAGTTCATATGCTGATAGTTTGGGTTGGGTACGTGATGCGCGTAACAAGTTGAGGGTAATGAGGGCCTGTGGGATCAGTAGATCCCAATCGTCTATCGGGAATCTATCATCCACGCCATTCAATCCCGCAATAAAGTGGTTCTTGAAGGTCTGAATAGCCCTTTCGGCGTGGTTGAGCCGGTGGTCCCAAGGTGACGCTAGTTGGTAATCGAGGTTGTTCCTTGTGATGTATGCAATTAGTTGCTTGGAGGTCTTGTTGTCCATTCGCACTATTTTAGCGCTCACATTGTCCCCTTTCATACGCGCGTAGCATGCTGTAAATCCATGTAGGAGGTCTTCGCTCTTGCGTGACTGGATGGGTTCCACGTCAATATAAGTGGAATCGTAGTCGTACATGAGGAATACGTACTGGTGTCCACGACGTGACGTGACTGGGTATCTCCCCGGTAGGTCCCACGCGATGAGCTCCTTCGGTTCGTCTCTGGTGCGTGGCCCTGCGTGGTTGGTTGGTTGCATGTCGTTCGCGGAAACTACGTCCACGCAGACATTATGTATCTTCTTCCGGCCGACTTGGGGTGGTTCTGTATCGGCTGTCGGTCTGTTCTTTGCCTTCTTCGGCTTGTGCGTGCTTTGAATGCCTTGTCGCACCCTTTGTAGGTGTCCCATAGTAGTTTCTTCTGTGAGTGGGAGGTGTCGGTTGACACGTTGTGCTGTGAGGCCTGGCCACGTGGCATATGATCCGCGCTAGATGGCGCGGATCCAAGTTTCTTTAGTGGGGTAACCTGCTGCTGCATGGTAGAATTGTATTAGTTTGGGGATGGCTTGAATCTGGTATGCCCCTGCCCCCGTGTGTATCGGATATTCGGTGTTTGGTTCGTTTTCGTTTTGCGGGGGGCCGGATTCGTTTAGTTCGTTTTTGTTTTGCGTTTTGTTTTGCGGGGGGCCTGTCACCCTTGGAGATTCAGCTGTCCCCGTTGGTAGGTCGGGCTGATGGAGGGGAACCATGTACAGATTCCTTAGGGGGTCACGTTGACCGGTGAGTATGACTTGTTGGGTAGGGTCGAGAACTGTCACGTCATCCTTAGAGAACTCTACGTGGCATCCGGTACGGCATAGTTTGGGCACTGAGACCAACGGGAGTTCCACTTCGTCAAACTTGTGGCATCCTCGGGCCTCGAGGGGGAGACGGGGTAGGTCTAACAGGTCCGTTGCCGTTGATAGCATCTTGCTCCCATTTGCACATCCTACGGTCAGCGCCCCCGGTGTGTCTTGGTGTGCTCCCCCTTGGTATGCCGTAGGGACGAAATGGTCTGTCGCCGCTGAATCTAGCGCACCATACCCCGGACAGGGCTTGGTATGGAACGTGACGTCAGGCGTGAAGGTAACTGTTCTCGGTGGTCGAGGATGGGTTTCACTCAAGGGATCACGTAGGATACTGAGTAACTGTGAATCATGATTACTAGGTTGTTTAAGTATGCTACTTTTGTGTTCCCTCCCACGCCGTCAAGAGGGTAGGGGAGCGTCGACTATCATAGTCCGGCCGCTCTTGGTGGGGTTGGGCCCATTCCACTTCAGCCAGCGATCATTGTTCCTGGTGGCTCCGCCCATTTGGTTGTCGTATGTGGCCCCTTCCTGGTGTCCGGCCTTGTTGTTCCTACAGTAGCAACTCCGACCGTCGTGGGTGAGATTCACCCCACACGTGTGGCAATAATACTTGTATTGTTTCCACTCCTGTTGTGTTGGTTGGCGTGTGTCTTGTCTGGTGGTGCGGCTCGCTTCAGCCGACTTGAGTCGGTTCACGTCGGCTTGGAGGACCGCCATTGCTGTTTCCCATTGATTGGACATTGTCATCGTTGAGGCCGCAGTGGCTGTCTCAGTGACTTGGGAGTAAATTTCGTGACATACATTGGCCAGATCCCGTTGCTTGTTTTTGATTTCGGTGAAGCGTTGATCCGTCTGAATATCGGCTAGGTTTGCTGTAGACAATTTGTTGTGGTAGCTGCTGTATAGCTCCTTCAGCTGTAGTCCCCAGAACTTCTTGTATTGAGTGAAACCACACTAAACCATCGTGTCCCTGTTTTTCTTCCAGTCCTCGTCCACTCGGTGTAGGGTGATGGGGTCGTGTTTGCTGCGTGCAAAAGCCTCCCGCGAGTAATCAATCATTTGCGCCTCTGTGACGTCCGCCGTCTCTGGGAGTAAGTTGATTTGGTGTTGATACTTAGTGAGTTGTCGGAAGTACTCCTTGGGCCCGATTGGGCTCGGTGTGTACGACAATGCATTCATTTTCTTGGTGAGTTCCCGAGTGAGCTGATGCTGGGCGTCGGTAGTACATAGGTCCTCCTCCATGGTTTGGAATGCTTCATTTACTGTAGTCCCCCTGGGAAAGGCGTCTGAGCCCGGGTCCTTCAGATCTCCAAGCATGTTGGGGAATTTCTTGTCTGTAAGTAGTAGGGCTTCCCTGTCGTATTTGTTCCACTCTACGTAAAGGGCCCGGCTTCGCTTCCATAGTTTGTACGTGTCGGAGGTGAGCTCTACGGTACTATCGAGTTCTTGTGGTTCCTGTGGGGCCTCTGGGAAGGGCGCATGGGGGTCCCTCGCGTGGTACTGCTCTTCAGTTTCCAGTAGAAATGCGTACCCCCCTCCCTGTATGTATTTGATGGAGGGTACCTCTGCTAACGCGTTAGCTAGTGCTTTCTTGAACTCGTAGACCTCTATGCTCGTCGGTATCCCTATCGGTTTAGTCTGTGCCTCATCCAAGTGGTCCTTGAGCGACGCATGATGGTCTTTCTTCTTGGACATCTCGTCGTCAGTATCGCTATCCTCACTGTCTTCGGTATAGTCGTATAGCAACCTGTTCTGTGTTTGCAATTGTGTGTTTTGTTCTTCGGTGTACTCGAGGATATCCCTGTGGTAATGTTCGAGTTCTACCAGTTGGTCTCTTAGATCCCGGATTGCGGTGGAGCCTATGTTTCTGGAATTGTTGATGCTGGTGTCAGGGGTAACTCCTCTCGTTGTGGGGCTGGGGATTCCTTCGGTTTGTGTTCCCTCTGGCATTGGGGTGTGTGTTAATCTTAATGATAACTAATAAGACCAAAGCTGTACGGCAATGTTGATTAATTTGATTTCTTTTAGTATTTACGTTATTTTGCTCTTTTTACTGTGTTGGAAAGAGTTATCATTAAGATTATGATCGGATTGCTTCTGGACCATATTGTTCTCTCAATTACTAATTTGTCTTTCTTTCATGTGGGGATGCGTGGATACTTGTGTCGAGAGTTCGATCCTCATATCGCTTATTTTGGCTTGTACTCAGTGCTATAAGTATCCTTTGACACTCCCGTGCGCTTATGTGTAATTCACTTATTGCGCTCATTTAGTGATATAAGACCGTGAATTTGTACGTTTACGTAAAACGTATTACGTTCCATGGTTTCACGCTTCACGTATACGTAAATTGTACGTTTACGTAATACGTATTTGTACGTTTACGTAATACATATTTACGTATCACGTATACGTAAATTGCACGTTTACGTAATACGTATTCCACGTATACGTGATTTGTACGTTTACGTAATACGTATTATGTTTCACGTACACGTAAATGGTCTTATACGTAAATCGTATATATACGTATCACGTATCTTTGAGTAATTCAACACTACACTTAGATCACAATATAATCTTTAGGATTTTCTACGTCACAATATGATTTTAGCGATTTTGATTCATGATCAATCTACGATTCATTCTTTGATCATATACGACCCGTCACTCGTCCTCTTCAAGGATCTACGCTTCAATCTTCGACTTACGTCGATACACGATCTACGATCGCATCGATTTCCAATCTTCCTCGCTCCGATCTAACCCCCCCCCCCCCCCCCCCCCCCCCCCCCGAGATCTGACCCCACGACTGTCCATCATCTCTGATCAATCCAATTCTGCGATACATCGATTTCTATGATCTTATATGTGATCCTCTACTTGGTAACTCTTCTACGACTCCTCAATCGTCTCGCATCCTACGTTTTGATTGCTACGATTTGATCTACGATCAATCTACGAACCATCTACGCTTCAACTTTGTATCCGGCCAATCGACTCTGTTCACGATCCAATTGCGTCGTACGTTTCGAAGCGGCTGATACTCACGCATCGATTCCTTTCAAGCCGGTGTCTACGCATCGACTTCCTACGAATCACTTTCTTTGATTCATTCATTCCTTCCCCCAAGCAAGCAGATGGGACATACCAGATGGGGCATATTAAGATCTTTCCACTGATTCGATACTACGATCAAAATTGATATCTGACTCCTACGACTCAATATGTTCATTCGATTCCTACGATTCGATCGATGAACCAATCATCTCCGATCCCATGGACATAAGATTTAACTGCTTGATATACGCCACTTGCACCACCCGCATCAAGTTATGTACAATTACAACAGTCCTAGTCCCCCTTCGTCATCACCTGCCATGTTACCCTTCCGGCTCTCTTGCAGGGGCACTTCTTCTGTACAAGACAGCCATCACAACCACTCGCAAGTCTTCCTTCCAATCATGGGGCACGATAGCAAGGCTTCCCTTCCAATAGTGGGGCACTACCTGTATCCTTGGTTCTACGATTAGTATATCGACGATACTACGATTCGATTCCATTTCTACGATGATCAATCGACTTCTATGCTTTGCCTATGATCAAGTCTACAATTGACACATGTACTCCACCATCAAGGTAACAAGCTTCAATTACGATTGATCCTGATCACTCGCTTTCTACAAATCATCGGTTCCAAATGGTATCTACGAATCGATTCCTACGATTCATTCCTAGATCGATTATACGATCGTATCGATTCCAATCTTCGCATTTTACTCTATGCAAAATCGATGCCTAATCATGGGGCATCTTGATCTATGCAAATCCATGCCCAATCATGGGGCATTCTTCTCCTTTGGTACTCTTCCTGTGATAAAGGTTTCTTCCCTTCCATCGAGTAAGCAGATGGGGCATATTACATGTTCCTCACATACGTACACAGGGAATTTTGGTTGTTCTTCTCACAGCGATTATGCTGGTGCTTCATCACTTGCAAGAAGATGGGGCATATTAAATTCCTTTCGTACGTATGAGACAGTTATGGTACTCGAACCTATGTACGTACATTCCTACGTAACTTACTGTACTGCAGCTGAAATGATACGATACTACGAGTCGAAGCGCACCTTCAGTGCTTGGAATAATGAGACCTCTTTCTCTATGTGAGATTGGAATACGATCGAACCAGAGGTGCAATCGTCATTCTGACACCCAAATTTGATACTTAGTGATCAAACGACAGTCATTCTTACGATCGAAGTTTGATACTTAGTACGCAAAGAAAGAACGCACACTAGAGGTTCGCACATGCAATCTCTTGTTAAGTGTGCTGTTTTCAAGAAAAGACAGCAGAGGTTCGAAGCTCTGCTCACGAACCTGTCTTCTGCTGTACGGTATAAAATACATGCTGTAACACGTACATTCGCGTGCTGTATTAGCGGCACCACCGACCTTTAGAAGAGATACTTGCTCTCCAGCAAGGATCATCTCTTCATCTTATACTTTTAGATTATTTGATTATTCAACCTTAAACCTTGCACCGGACGCCTCCTTGCGTCCCATTGTAGAACTACAAGCCTAAGATCTAACTGATTGCGTCGGTTACCGATAGTCAGAATAGATCTGGTTGGACTAGCGTCCAATCGTCGTGGATATCAGAGAAATATTAGAACACAACAGACCGGCACCTCAACCGTCCTGCAGTTAAAGCTCCTGTTGCTCTTCTTTGCCTTTGGATTGAATCAGCTCAACAGCCAGTTTCAAAAGGAAATTAACATGCTGTTGGACAAGAATGAGGTGATCGTAGAAGATGTGCCAATGTTGATATCCCTGAGTGCGCTAAATTCATCATAATCTGGATATGGAAGTGATGTGGCAAGAGGCGGGTATTTTTGAATGAAGGTATCATCCTGGGGGGTATATGCGCTATCTAGTACAGATGGGTCCCAATGCTGATCACTTGTCATGACAACGTGAGGAAGACGAGCAAATTCCGCACTGTTATACTTGCGCATGGCAAGGTAAGGTAAGCCATGGCATATACTGAGTGGAAAGACATGGCCATCAGTAGTGGTAATGACTTGGGTTCCACCTGTCTTGATAGAGGTATCATCCACGATCGAGTGATATGCTTCCATCTGAGGAGAAGACAAGATAGATGGGTGTTGTCCGGTGTAGGCACACTCATGAAAGATGATAATGACCGGTCCCCTGTTGGAAACAGAGTAGGCGCCGCATGTTTCAATAGGGATGTTCTGGATTTGGTGATTGTTGATACCAGTTACATTGACATATCTTGGGGGAATATCCTTAGAGATGAGGCATGCATCATGTCCTATGATACATCCATTTGCACCTCTGTCAACCATAGGATAACCGGGTGTGGATACAGTAGTTTTGCTAGAGTGGTAAGTAGCGACGGGGTTTGCTGGTGAAACAAGAGATTCACAGTCCGGTGATGCCCAATGGTGGAATTTCACAGACCGTGAAGTCTGTTCAACAGGGACATAGACGTTGCCCTCTTTCTTGTAAAGTATATCAGGATTATCTGCAAGGAATCGAGCTGGATGTGCGGGAGAAACAGAAGACTTGAGAGGCCTGTTATCGGATTGAGAAGATGCCTTGTATACACCAAGGGATGCATGGAACGCAGATCTGGCTGAGCTTTCCTCATCAGGCGAGAGGACCTGTTCATCAGCAGGTGAGGGGACCTGCTTGTCAGTATGGTGTTCATAAGCCCGACGTGTGATTGGTTTGCTAGAATTGGGATCCGGTAGTAATGCAGCATCAAGGAGCTCAGACCTGAGGCAGGCAACTAGTCGCTTCTTGTCATCAGCTGTGAAGCCAAGCCAATGCTTCATACCATGCTTGGAGAGAGTTTTCCAAACTGCAGATGGTAGTCTTGTGGTTGGGTCTGGTGTTCTTCCAGCCTTGTAAACAGCGTAGTCCTGGTAGTCACCATCAAAATCAATAGGAGGTAAATATGAGGCCGAGTCGTCAGTGATAGCAGAATATGTGGACTGTGTCATAGAAGATAAATCATGAGTATTGGCCTTGACAGACGTCCGACTTTGAGGTTGGGACAGGGATGCTTGGGAATCCAGTCTGGTTGCTTCAAGGAGGAGGATATTTTTCAATTCACTGATAGCAACGGCTTCATGCTGCCGGAACTTGATCAAATCCTGTGCTGCAGGGGGATCATCAACTTTGCAGAACTGTTCACTGAGTTGGAAGCTGCTACTACAGGCCTTGCAAAGGTGTGTTTTGACAGTGTCAAAATCAAGTGGCCTTTGTGGATCTCGTAGTGTGTTGAGATGTTCTAGGTGAGCAAACCACTGGGTGATGAACTTGACTTTGGTGTCCTTCCATGTCCTCAAGTCAATGTCCAATAGGTGCTGCATCACAATGGAGGTGTCATATACTTTGGATTTGGACGTAGTCAAAGAAGGCTTGTCTGCCGTCTCTTGAGGTGGTATGGCTGAGCACACAGGAGTAGGAGAGGTCACTCTGGAGGGCATGTAGAACAAGAGTCCAGAAGAAAGCACACTGCTTGTCATGGAGGGCCTTCTCGTATCCTACGAGTGGTATATCAGGCCAGTTTGGATCGAGAAATGTATTCGTGTCGATGTCAGATGTTTCCAGCTTTGCCTTGAATTTGACAAGCCAATGTTCAAACCTTGCGTCATTCTTCAGGGTTGGAAATTTGGTTTCGTCTCGTGATTTCTTGGTCCATGTTTCATATCTGAGCTGTTCGATGGGCTTGGAGGATCTGTCCTGTTGTCGTTGGGATGTGCCGCCATGCGCATCGCCATCAACTCCAGTTTCTCTTAGTGCCCTGACTTTTCCCCGGCAGTAATTCTTGAAGGCATCCTTGGTATAGTGGGTTCTATCTTCCCAGTCTAGTCCTTGTGCTGTGAGAAGTTGTCCAAATTCGATGACTCTCTGTAGGGCCATCTGTACATGTCGGTAAAGTGGTGTTCTTACTCCCCTTTCAAGAAATGCTACATCACCAATGTTCTCGATGTACATGAAGTCTAACCATGTCTTGTACCGTCCGGCAATGAGCGCCTCACACAGGGTGTCATTTTGTTCCTTTGGTACATCAAAGGATTCATGTAAGAAGGTGGCTAGTGGTCGGTCAAACGATGGAAAGAGGTCTTTGATAGATGTGTCCTCTTCTTCATCATCCTGTCGGGTTGGACTGTCTTGTGGGTCGGTTGCCCCCATGTCAGTTGTGGGCAAGCGAGGGGTGGTTGCGGCGCTCCCAGGTTGGAGTGTTTGGAATCGTCCTGTCGACCTGCTTCTCGTTCTGCCGGCAACCGGGATGTTGGGCATTGTTGTGTAATCAGATCAGAGATCTATCAATCATCGTCCGTAGTCGAGTCAATTGATGATCTGTTGTCGGATTGGGCGTCGATATGTCCTTTGCGATATGTCCGTTGTTGTGTGTAATCGGATCAGAGAACTATCGATCGTCGGCCTTTGTCGATCGTTTGATGATCTGCTGTCGGATTGTCGTCCTTCTACTGTTGTCTTCTTTTGCAAGCTTCAACAAGCTTGCGACTGTTAATCTGTTAATTTCCTTTTGAAACTGGCTGTTGAGCTGATTCAATCCAAAGGCGAGGAAGAGCAACAGGAGCTTTAGCTGCAGGCCGGTTGGGGTGCCGGTCTGTTGTGTTCTAATATTTCTCTGATATCCACTACGACTGGATGCTAATCCAATCAGATCTATTCTGACTATCGACAAAACGTCGCAATCAGTTAGATCTTAGGCTTGTAGTTCTACAGTAGGACGCAAGGAGGAGCGTCCGGTGCAAGGTTTAAGGTTGAATAATCAAATAATCTAAAAGTATGCGCTTCAGCTTGCTGGAGAGCAAGATAGCACGTTAAAGCGTGCTGCCGCTAATACAGCACTTTGTTACAAATATACGGTAAAATACCGCGTTACGAGAAAATATCGTGTTGCCGCTAATACAACACGTATTTCAGCAGATAAACAAGTTCGTGAGCAGCGCTTCGAACCTCTGCTATCTTTTCTTGAAAACAGCACACTTAACAAGAGATTGCATGTGCGAACCTCTAGTGTGCGTACTTTCTTTGAGTACTAAGTATCAAATTGGAGGGACGATCGATTCTGTGGAGTGACGATCGATTCTTCTCTTCCAGTTTAAGTATCGAACTCGATCGTAAGAATGAGCCCGGTAATTTTCGAGGTCTCATTATTTTCGATCTTGTACCTCTACCAACCTAGACACGAAAGGAATTTAATATTCAGCACCTCCACTGTCGGTTACATCCAGAGGAAATTTGTAGTGACGCCCATCCGTGTGCTACACTTCGGCCTCCCCCCATCTCTTTCTTCTCCTTACTTAATAACTGGTAATTTGAATTATGATCTAATTAGGTTAATCTAAGAATCCGGACCTCTATTGGAGTGTTCCGCGTATTCTCGTGTTAGCCCTTTTGTTAACACATGCAATCCCTTGTTGTTTGCTTATTGAGCGAGTAATCGCTTAATTAAGCGATTTGGATGTTCTCCGGATGGATAGTAATGCATGTGTGACCAACCAGGCATATCAAGTCTCATCTGTTGGTGATGGATTAATCATGATAGTGCCTTGGCACTTAGTCATGGTAATCCCGTGTCACTTAGTAGACCGTCGATGACCTTATGGTAATAGGAAAGAAACCACAAGATTGGATAGCCAGAATTGAACAAGAATTTGCACTGAGAAATGTTGAATCAGAACCTCAGTATTACCTTGGTACAAGTCTTACAAGAATCAAAGATGGTCGATTGTTGATGAACTCTACGAAATATATCAGTGAAGTGATTCGGAAATATCAAGAGAAATATTCAGTGACTCTCAAGAAAGAAAATCTACCAATGAAAACTGATTGTCACCCTGAACTGGATGATTCACCATTACTGTCAGTATTTGAACACAAGGAATTCCAACATATTATTGGTCTAGGGCAGTGGTTGGTGTTATCTGGAAGAATTGATATTGCATTTGCAGTATCATCTCTCTCAAGATTTGCAGCCGGACCGCGAGAAGGTTATTTGCAGATGGCTAGACACATTCTGGGATATTTGAAGAAGTACAAGAAGAAAGGAATTCTAGTGGATCCAAGACCCCCAAGGATCAGTTCAAATGGTGATGTAAAACTCAAATATGAAGAATTTACACATCACTATAAATATTACAAAGAAGAACTGGATCCAATGTTCCCGGTGCCACTAATCCCGGAAATGGACTTGAATATATTCTGTGACAGCGACCATGCACATGATTTAGTTACTGGAAGGAGCATCACTGGATTGATCGCATTTGTCGGATGTATGCCAGTCTACTGGAAGTCAAAGAGACAAACGTCGGTTCATACCAGTACATTTGGAGCTGAATTTACTGCCCTGAAAGACGCGGTTGCATTGGCTATCATGCTCAGATATCATCTTAGATCGATGGGAGTTGTAATCACCAAACCAGCAGGGATCTATGTGGATAACAAAAGTGTAGTAATTAATTCCACCAATCCTGCGAGTTCACTCAACAAGAAATCAATCGCACTGGCCTACCATTTTGTCAGACAACACCAAGCTGGAAAAGTCGTATCTATCAGCCATATTAACTCACAGGACAACTATGCAGACATTCTGACCAAGCCGCTAAACAGTAATGCATTCAGGAATCTTCTAAATGAATTCATGACAATGTAAAAACAAAGTTAAGTACCACAATTCAGTAATAAAACAACCACACTAAAAATCCATGTCTAAAAACTATGTTGTATGCTTCCCTCTAAAAATTCAATAGGAATCTAAACCAAGATCATGGATTTAGGGGAGAACAACCGGCAAATCGTGTTGTTAAGTAAAAACAAGATATAACCGTTACGTGCGGTTAAATATGAACGAATAAGAAAGCAGATTGACGCGCGCGTACATACGTAAATGAGATGCGCGGCGAAACGCTAACTAACTACGAAGCTCCGTGAAATACGAAGAGCAAGATTAGATTACTGATACTGATGGATAGACACTCGGGCATATGAAGACCAACAAGGCAATATAGGCACCGAAGGAAGTCTATCACAGAAAACAAACTGATGGTCACGATGACTGAATAAATGAGTCACGATCGAATGAATAGATCATTGATAGAAGAATCGGACACAGCGAAATATCACAAGAAAGTAGTACACGAAAATTCAGAGGCTTAGGATCCAATACTAAGTATGTCAATGACAAATATTAAGTATGTCAATGATATACATGTGTATATCAGTGAAATATGGGAAATATCAATGACATACAAAATGGATACGCGAAGCCCGAATATGTCAGAAACAAACAAAATGAGACACGTTACTCCGACAAATTCACTGAGGAAATATTAGTTAATCTACAACATGAGAATACACGTGCAGTCTCATATGGAGGATTGCTTAACACGGGATTATCTGTTTCTTATCATACTCAGTTTGCGACCACTACGTATTACGTATTCTTAATACGTATTACGTATGTGGTACGATACGTATTACCTATTCGTAATACGTATTACGTATACGTAAAACGTAATACATAATGCGTATTACGTAATTTACATTTCTCATTACGTATCACGTATTTTGCGCGTACATAAATTCACGCTTGATTCATTTATTCTGTTCTTCACTTAACAACTCTAATTCCGGCTGTTCTCCCCGAAATCCATGCCATTCTTTTGTATTGCCTTGGCAGATTTTATGTCTAGTATAACATTTCGAATTGTTTACAAACAAAGATATTTTTAGGCATGGATTTGTGTTCGAGGAATTAAGTTGGCGTTTATTATTGTTTTTGTTACTCGTTTTTATTTTGTACTTAACTTTTACATCGTCATGAACTCATTAAGCAGACTTCTTAGTGCGGTACTGTTAAGAGGTTTTGTTAGTATGTCCGCATAGTTCTCATGAGATTTGATATGGCTGATGGAGATTACTTTTCCTGCTTGGTGTTGTCTGACGAAGTGATATGCTAGTGCGATTGATTTCTTGTTGAGTGTACTTGCTGGATTGGTCGAGTTGATTACCACGCTTTTGTTATCCACATGTATTTCAGTTGGCTTGGTAACTTTGATTCCCATGGATCGAAGATGGTACCTCAACATGATGGCTAATGCCACTGCATCTTTGAGCGCTGTGAATTCTGCTCCAAATGTGCTCGTATGAACTGATGTTTGTCGTTTTGATTTCCAGTGTACTGGCATTGATCCAATGAACGCGATCAGACCGGTAATGCTCCTTCCTGTTACCAGATCATGTGCATGGTCACTGTCGCAGAAGATATTTAAATCTAATTCTGCAATTAGTGGTGTTGGAAACATCGGATCTAGTTCTTCTTTGTAGTATTTGTATTGGTGAGTAAATTCTTCATAGTTCACTGTCGCTTCCCCGATTGACTGAATTTTGGGTGATTGTGGGTCCACTAAGATTCCTTTCTTTTTGTATTTTTTCAAATATCCTAGCACATGTCTTGCCATTTGTAGATGCCCTTCTCTTGGTCCGGATGCGAATCTGGATAGTGATGAAATGGCATATGCAATGTCTATTCTTCCGGACAATACTATCCATTGTCCTAGACCGATGATATGTTGGAATTCCTTGTGGCCTGATTCGTTGAGTAGTTCCGAGTCATCTAATTCTGGGTGACAGTCTGTTTTCATTGGTAGGTTCTCATTTCGTAGAGTAATATTGTATTTGTCTTGATATTTCCTTAGGACTTCTGAGATGTATTTTGTAGAATTCAATAATAATCTCCCATCCTTTATCCTTGTCAAGCTTGTACCCAAATAATATCCGGGTTCAGATTCGATATTTCTGAGTGCAAATTCTTGTTCGATCAGTGCAATCCAATCCTGAGGCTTCCTTGACACTACCATCAGATCATCAACATGTGTTCCAATGTAGTCGTAACTTTTGTTGTCTTCACTCAGTTTCATCCAAAGATCTGGATCAGCCCTGGAGGGTCTGAATCCTAGATTCATCAGAGTGTCTGCAAAGAAATCTGCGTATGCGCGTCCTGAACCTGCTAGTCCATAAAGAGCTTGTTGTATTTCCACCTTGCAGCCTTTCTTGTCTCCGAATTCATCTGTGGCCCAGCACCATACTTTTTCTTGGACCGGTGCTGTGGGAAAGGTGTTTCCCACGTCTGCAGTCATTAGGTCAAGATTTTGGTGTTGTGCAATTAGGAATAATAGGTAAACAGATAGGCTGTTGACTTGGCTGGAATATGTATTATATTCAGTAGAATCCACCAAATGCCCCCCTGCAACCAGCCGGCTCTTGTATCGTTTGTCTTCACTTTTGATATCCCAGATCATATTGAGCCTTGCTTGTTGCCATCCTTCGGACTTGGGGAATTCTTTCTTAGCTGGATGATATTTGAAACACTTGAGCCGATCCAAATTGTCCATCTCTTTTTGAATCGAGTCTTGCCATTTAGTATCTCCAGCAGCTTGATCGATACGAACACAGTCGTTGTAGGTATTAGGAATTTGTAGGCCAAATTTTTCTTTGTTTTTCTTCTTAGCTTGTCTTTGGTTTCTAGACATTTTCTTTGAATTGGTGTTTCGACGCGGTTTTCGAGCTTGTAGTAATCGAATACGGCGTGTAATTGCCGTATCTTGTTTGAGAACTGAGCTTGACCAATCCAGTAGGGGGTGGCTACCCCTTCGTCCCCCTGCTTTGATGATGTATCTTGTGATATATTTTGCACAGGCAACAGGCTCGTCTTTTCTTAGTTGGGGAAATGGAGTATTCAATACAGTGTTTCCTTCCAGGTCATCCAAGTATTGTGATTTAAGGATCAGTATGCCGTCTTTCCAAAAATGGCCCAGTATTTTTTGAAAGGTAAGGTCCAGGTTGGTATCATTACTTTCAAGTATATTATTGTGTGTTTCTGCGTCATTGGTTCCGTCGACGGTACTGGGAAGGGCTTCCTGATCCGAATTTTTGATTTCATGTTCAGTTTCTTCATTTTCTTCTTCTTGCTCCCCTGGATCCGTTTGTTCAGATGCTGATTTGTCAAGTAAATTGTTGCTGGTTGAATATTCCATTCCAGTAGTAGTTGCATCGAATTTCTCACCTGGCACCAATAATGGGACTTCATCTGTGCTTTGAATATCAGTGAGATTCTGCTGGTGCTCTGAAGTTGATAGTCGGAATTCCGCTGCTTCTGGATCGTCATTCACATATTCATCTTTTGTTCCAATATTTTTTCTTCTTGTTCTCACAACTGATCGCATTAGTACTTGCCGTTTCTCCTTAGATGATTCTGGTTCAGTCAATATATAATACGTCATTGCGTCTCCTGTAGAATCAGCAAATGCTAGGAATCTTCCTTTTCTCATGTTGCTTTTAGGTGATTTGAAGCTTGGGTTGTACCACCATATAGGCTCGTAGAAGTGGAATTGTAAATGTGATACATCTGGTGTCCAGCCTTGTGATATTTCTTGTGGCACTTTCCATCCCAACGATTTTCTTGCGGCTAGGTTGTTGATTTGAACGCACCACAGGGAACACCAATTTGCCAATCCTATAGGGGCTTTGAACATTCTCAAACAGTTTTGAATCATTTTCGGCAATCGAGCCCATTCTGACTCTGCTGGGTTTTGGTGATGATAATGTGGCTCGGAAGTTCTTGTTTTGATCATATTTTGTTGCATGATTTCAGTCCATTTTACTCCCTTTTCTGATTTGGCATTGTCACTGATAATTGTATTGGGGGCTCCTCTTTCTCGAAGGTAGTCCAGTAGGGCATTGGTGCATTGTGATTCTGTTTTTAATGGATGGAACGACCACATCTTGGATTTTGTTCCTGCAAAGAATTGACCACCATTATGTCCTTGTGAGGTCTTTTGGCTGAAGAATGTGTAATCAGTACTGACGTCCTCATTTTGTCGCTTGTAGTGGAAGGCTTTGAATCATTTCCTGTAGTGCTTTCTTGGTATAGCTCGATTCTCTTCTTCGATTTCCTCGTAGAATTGGGTGGTATTTTCTAGTGTTTTTCTCACTGTTTCTTCTGGTAGCATTCCAAATCTCTTCCTCAATTCCAATATTGGTAGATTTCCAAAGGCGAATTTTTCCCTTGATCTTTTCCTTCCCAACATTGGGTACTACTGTCTCATATTTGGTGGTGCCGGCGAGTTTAATTCAAAGACTTCCAATTCCTTCATTTCTTCCTCTGTTGGTTTTGTGATGTGGTAATAGACTTTTTCATCATCGTAACTGAATGGTAAGAATGTATTTTCAATTGTGATGCCGCATTTGTTGCTTATTTGAGGTTGCAATCCATTCACCAATACATTGTGAGAACCCATGTCCATCGTTGTAAGTAGTGATTCCCCATCTGTAAAATCCTTGTCTCGTGAGATGAAGGTTGCGTAGTGTACTAGTAGTATCACTGGTTCCTGGCGTCCTGGAATGAATGCTTTTGTTGCTGCGCTGCATACAGGATATTCCACTAGATCATCATCGTCTTGTGACATGTATGGTTTCATTACTGATGTCATTCCTGTGTCTCCTCCTGTTTTAGTCCATGCCCTGGCCGTAACGGTTGGGCGTTTTCCCCCTCCACTATCAATTACTGCGATATTATCATCCGGTTTTACTTCCCGGTAGCGTCTGAGTGTTTTCAGTTGTTGTTGTCTCCTGGGTGTACCCTGAATAGTCTTTTTCTTTCTCGCGATCGGTGGATTGGATTTACTCTGCCGTTTCTTCTTGCCAGTGTTGTTGCTATCATCATCACTGTCACTGTAGACCGCAGTTCGTTCCACTAGATCGGGTATTCCTTCCTCCTCACTGTCATCGTCGGTACTCTCACTATCACTTGTTTTGTATGTGGTTGGTTGCATCATTTTCAAACGTCTAGCCGTGGAAAAGAAGGATGCGGCTCTTGCCCTTCTGGTTGGATTTCTTCTAGGTCTGGGGCCTGTATTCTGTTGGTTTGCTGTTTGTGGCGTGCCATCGTCATCGTCTCCCCCCTCAGAATGCAGGTGAAATTGGACTGTACGAAGTTCGGTGCTCCCTGGGGGGGAAAGGGCGGATTCATCGATGGATCCGATGCTGTCCTCTGTATCCTCGGCAGGAGGTGGCAAAGGTGCCAATGGAATTGGGTGTGCAAGGGGTACCGGTTTAGAGATTCGCCGGACGCGTCTAGGCTTGTTGTTGTTGTTGGCGCGGTAGATATCGGTATTGTTGAGGCCGTCATCCTGTGGGGCGCCAAGCGTAATATCAGCGGGTGTCGGGGGTGGTGATTCTTGGTGGCGCGCAGACCAATTGTAAAGGAGAACCCATTCCCTATGTGGTTTGCATAAGGTGGCCCATGTTGCAGGCGGGATTCGTAAAATACCTTTAAGGTTGGTGTATACCGTAGTGAGTACACTGTCACCGGCCGGTGGAGGTGCATATTGTTGGCGTTTTGTTGGTGGTTCTTGAGCTTCTGTAACTCTGCAAATAGATCGTTTATATTGGATTACTAAATCAATCGTGATTACGTTCTACGTTTTACGTATACGCAATACGTAAATACGCAACCTTTACGTATAATGTATTACGTTTTACGTATTACGTTTTACGTATTACGTAAAACGTTTTACGTAAAACATAAAACGCGACCTTTACGAATACGTAAAAGTCACAAGCTTCTATCACAAGCTGAGCGCAATAAGTAAATAATACGAGTATCAAAAAGATACTTAAAGCACTGAACAGAGGTACGCGATAGGAGGATCGAACTACCGTATCTCCACACGAAAGAAAGACAAATTAGTAAATGAGAGATCAATATGGTCCAGAAACAATCCGATCATAATCTTATCTATAACTCTTTCCAACACCGTAAAAAGAGCAAAATAAAGTAAAATAACTAAAAGTAACCAAATTAACCAACGTTGCCGTACAGATTTGGTCTTATTAGTTATCGATAAGATTAGCACACCCCAATGCCAGAGGGAACACAAACAAAGGAATCCCCAGCCCCACAACAAGAGGAGTTACCCCTGACACCAGCATCGACAATTCCAGAAACGTAGGCTCCACCGCGATCTGGGATCTGAGAGACCAACTGGTAGAGCTCGAACATTACCGCAGGGATATCCTCGAGTACACCGAAGAACAAAACACACAATTGCAAACACAGAACAGGTTGCTATACGACTATACCGAGGGCAGTGAGGATAGTGATACTGACAACGAGATGTCCAAGAAGAAAGACCATCATGCGTCGCTCAAGGACCACTTGGAGGAGGCACAGGCAAAGCCGGTAGCGGTACCATCTAGCATAGAGGTATACGAGCTCAAAAAGGCACTAGCTAACGCGTTAGCTGAAGTACCCTCCATCAAATATATCCAGGGAGGGGGTTACGCCTTCCTACTGGAGACAGAAGCACAATACCACGCGAGGGACCCCCAAGCACCTTTCCCCGAGGCTCCGCAGGAACCACAAGAACTCGATAGTACTATCGAACTCACCTCCGACGCATACAAACTATGGAAACGAAGTGGGGCCCTATATGTAGAATGGAACAAGTACAACAGGGAGGCCCTACTGATTACGGACAGGAAATTCCCCAACATGCTTGGAGATCTAAAGGACCCAGGTTCAGACGCCTTCCCCCGAGGGACTACTGTGCTTGAGGCCTTCCAAGCCATGGAGGAAGACCTATGTACGACCGACGCACAGCACCAGCTCACACGTGAACTCACGAAGAAAATGAATGCATTGACTTACACGCCGAGCCCGATCGGGCCCAAGGAGTACTTCCGCCAACTCACTAAGTATCAATATCAAATCAACTTGCTCCCGGAGACTGCGAACGTCACTGAGGCACAAATGATCGATTACTCACGCGAGGCCTTTGCTCGCAGCAAACACGACCCCATCACACTACACCGTGTAGACGAGGACTGGAAGAAATACCGGGACACACTTGTTAAGAGCGGATTCACCCAATACAAAAAGTTCTGGGGACAACGCCTGAAGGAGCTATACAGCATGCAGCAGTTACCACAACAATACGTCTACAGCAAACCTAGCAGATATACAGGCCAATCAACGCTTCACCAATCTCGAAAACAAGCAACGCGATCTGGCCAACGTATGTCACGAAATCTACTCCCAAGTCACTGAGACAGCCACAGCAGCATCGACAATGACAATGACCAATCAATGGGAAACAGCAATGGCCGTCCTTCAAGCCGACGTGAACCGGCTCAAGGCAGCCGACGCGAGTCGCACCACCAGCAGGCCCGACACGCGCCAACCATCGCTCCAGGGGTGGAAACAATACAAATATTATTGTCACTCGTGTGGGGTGAATCTCACCCACGACGGCCAGAGTTGTTACAGGTGACGCAACAAGACTGGATGTAACGTACTACGATCATACGTACCAAACTATGTACGTACCAATCTACGTATTACAACCTATCGTACAAGTCGTACTATCCAAGAAGATACCATCGAAGGATACATACGATCGAATTAATGAGACTTGGGCTACTCTAAGAATCATTAAGTAGCGAAGCATTATCTGTATACAATGGTATACCGATGCCGGACAGGCGCACGATTCATATCGCTACTCTATATGAATATCCATGAGCGATCGAAACCAGCAGGGCCCGATCGGAGCCAGCATGGCCCGATCGCTCATTATTTTATCTGTTAAGTTTCCATCCATTTTCGTAAAGTATTAATCCATTCATAATTATCACTCCTACTCAAATTCTACCCCTAGTGTGTTACACAGTAATTACTCTTACAGCTACTGTAGAATAACTATCAAATTTTTGGAACAACAGTTTTTTTCTTCGATAACAAATAACCTATCCCGAAGTTTCGAACGACAACGATTTTGCTAACAAACCTACCAAAATTTGTAAAGATCTTTCTCCTTTCGACCGGAACGAACTTTTCGAACAAAATAACTCCAAATCAACCGAAAAGAAAAAGCAGTCTCGAACATTGTTAATCATCTATAAAACAAAAAATTTCCTTTCTCAGTCGAAAACAAAGAAGAACAAAACAAACAATCCGAATATCAAACCAGGCAAGTACCTCAACCATGTCGACCGGACTGCATCGAGAACCACCAATCACCTATGATTCCAGCTTTGATCGGACTAAAAACAAACTTGCCACCTTGAAAGTGTATGACGCCAACAATAATTCAAAGGAGGAATGGAAACTACCAATCTTTTCAGACGAAGGGGGCCTTGAAGAATTACTTTATTGTCAAGAAGCATTCATCATTGGCGCAAAGCGACTACCGCTACCAGAACATCGATATATTGAACTGTTCACCAAGATATTGTGCCCGGAAGCACAAAGAAAGTGGGATGAGACAACCCGAGACGATAATGATGATTTGAACTATCCAGACAACATGGAAGGCTATGAAGAAGCATTCAAGGACTACATTCAAGAACACTACTGCGATGCAGGGGATGCAAAAGACATCATGCAAACCTACATTCGCAGCGACGCATGCAAGAAACCTCATGATACCACAGCCAAGGACCACGCAGTGCGAATCAACAGGCTCATTCGGTACTCGGAGAAGCTGCAAGGTCATGGCCAAAACCTCAACAAAATCAACAAAACAATAATACTGCTCCACACCTTCCCCAACCTGTGGGTTGAGCAATATGGCCAAATTCATGGGGGCATCACTGCAGAAACATCCATCCAAAAGATTGTGGAATATATGTCCAGTCGAGAGCGAGAGTCCAAGCTGAGGAATGGAGGAGGCAAAAAACAAGGGAGACGTCCTGGAAACAATGCCAACCAATCCAAACGCAAAACCAACAACAAAAACCAAGGCCAAAAATCTTCTAATCCCTGTCGCATTCCCGGGCACAACCATGACTGGTCCGAGTGTCCCAAGAACAGGTACTCCAAACAGAAGAAAAAGCAACGCGCCGACAACAAGAAAAATGACTCGGCAGGCAAGACTACCACAGCCAGCAATGAATCATTCCAAGCACACATGCAGCGCGCAAAGGAAGCTTTCCTCCAACAACATGGCGGCAAAGCAGAACACAGCGTACAGAGCGGTGAGCAAATCTGGCTTCCTTGAGGCCAACAACCAAGAGCAGTCACCCTGCCTCCAGCTCCACAGGACCTGGATGCCAATTTGGCACAGCCAATTGGGCTCGCAGGAGGAACTCTCTCCACAGAAAGGGAGAAACCTACAGAACGTATATCTGATGTTGACAAGAGCTCACGACGAGTCCAGTTCATGGATGAACGCGTCGGTAAAAAGAAAAATATGGGTACAGAAGCCAAAAACACAGCTGAATTGAATGACGATTCGATCGGCAACAACAATAATCGCAACGCGGTTACGGGTACAAACGACCAAATGAATGGGGCAGCGGCAACAAGCTGGACCTCGAGTCTAGCAAAGACCCTACAACCAAAAACGGAATACCCCGTATCTACCAAACATAAGAGCGATGTGGCTCCTATTGTTTTAACAACCATCCAATACATTCAAGGCTTTCCTGTAAACACAACAAAAACAATGCTTGCCCTACTCGACAGCGGCAGCACAACAACCCTCATCAACAAAAGGGCACTTCCCTTTGGAGTTCTACCAATCCAATCCAAAACAAGAACCATCACAACCACAGCCAATGGATCATTCGACACCTCGTTGTTTGTCGTAATGAAGAATCTCAAGCTACAAGAATTTGGGAACACAACAATCGAGCGTTGTGAGGCCAGATTATTTGAATCCAAATCATGCAGATATGACATTATCTTCGGTCGAGACTTCCTACGCAGCTCCAATATCAACTTGTTATTTGAATCAAGCATGATTCAATGGAACACACGACAAATTCCAATGCGCGAGACAGCCAGTTTTGATATTACTCCAGATCTGCAAGAAGCATATTTTCAAGCATTACTGGAGGAATCCATTGATTCTGAGCTATTCGCGCATGATGCAGTATCGTCATCACCTGTCATCCTTGATAGAGCGTACGAAGCAACTAATCCAACCTTAGTTGCTGAGCAGCAAGCACATATGACAGCATCCGAAAAACAACAGTTCCAAACGGTCTTATCCAAATATCCAAACGTCTTCAATGGCAAACTAGGAAAATACCCACACAAGAAAATCTCACTCAAACTGAAGCCCGATGCCAAGCCAATTCACAAGAAGCCATATGCAGTCGCATACAAGAGAGAAGAGCTATTCAAAAGGGAGCTCCAGAATCTTGTAGATGATGGAGTCCTCAAAAGATGTGAGGGACCGGCTGAATGGGCATTTCCTACTTTCATCATTCCAAAGAAGGACAACAGGGTTCGGTGGGTGTCAGATTTCCGAGAACTCAATGAACTGCTAATCAGAAGACCATATCCAATACCAAGAATACAGGACATCATGCATCGCCGTGGCAAATACACCCACTTTACCAAGATTGATTTATCCATGCAATACTATTGTTTTGAACTGGATGAACCAAGCAAGAAACTATGCACGATTGTCACACCATATGGATGCTATGAGTATCAAAGACTTCCGATGGGTGTCAAAATATCTCCAGATGTGGCACAACAACTCATGGAGGACATTTTGCAAGGCACCAACTGCACTGTCTATATTGATGATATTGGAATCTGGACAAATGGCACCTTCAGCCACCACATGCAAACAGTGGACACAATTCTGCACCGACTGAATGAAAATGGTCTCAAGTGCAACCCCCTCAAATGTGACTGGGCTGTACAGGAAACTGACTTTCTCGGATTTTGGATGACTCCAGAAGCCGTGAAACCGTGGAAGAAGAAAATTGAAGCTATTCTGAGAATGGACAGACCCAAAACAATCACGCAAGTCAAGTCTTTTCTAGGTGCTGTTGGTTACTACCGGGATATGTGGCTGAGAAGATCACATGTCCTCTCTCCTTTGTTTGAACTCACGGGAACCCCCAAGAAGACTGCCACTGGGCAGCCTAAAACAACAACAAAGTCGGCCTTCACATGGGGGCTGGCTCAGGAAAAAGCTTTTGAAGAAATGAAAGCCATGATAGCAAGTGACGCGCTGAACACATACCCAGATCTGAATCTACCATTCGATATCTACACAGATGCATCAGATCTACAACTTGGCGCAGCGATCCTACAAAAGGGAAAACCAATTGCTTATTGGTCCAAAAAGCTGAATGCAGCTCAGAAGAATTATACTACAACTGAAAAGGAACTACTTGCAATAGTCTTGTGTTGCAAGGAATACAGGAAACTACTTTTAGGCTGTGAACTCAACATTTACACAGACCACAAGAATCTCACCTTCAAAACCCTCTCTCCACAGCGAGTGCTCCGATGGAATCTCTTTCTCCAAGAATACAACCTCAAGTGGAATTATGTGGAAGGACCCAAGAATGTACTCGCGGATGCATTCTCAAGATTACCCAGGATGGATCCACCTACAGTGGGGGAGAAACAGAAGCAAGGCAAAGGAACTTTAATCGATTTTCTCAAGTTAGACGTCCCTGAACAAGCAGATGAAGAGCTGTTCTTACAAGAATTCCCAGAAGTATTCCCAAACCTATGCCATGACGCAGACGATGAACTATATTCATGTCTACTGAACAATGAGTGTCTGGTCAACCTGCCAACACTCCAGGAGATGGAATGCCCAGTGAATTACACCAATATTGCTCAACATCAACAGAACGACGACACGCTACCAGCCAAGCTGCAATTACCAACCTTCTTCAAACAACAACTTGGTAATCAGGAAATCACGTGCTACTCCAAAGCAGAAACCAGAGAAGAATGGAAAATCTACATTCCAACCTCCCTTGCTCCACAACTACTCAAGTGGTACCATCTACTATTAGGGCACTGTGGATCCACCCGGCTCAATCAAACGATAGCCGCCAGGTTCCACGTGGAACGTCTTGCGAAGCTGTGCCAAGAATACACATGCCCGGATGATTGCATCAAGTACAAGAGCAGAAATGCTAGTTATGGATTGCTGGCGCCCAAGCAAGCGCCATTGGCACCATTCAGTGAAGTGCATGTGGATTTGATTGGACCATGGAAAGTAACAGCCCAAGGAAAAGTTTACAACTTCAAGGCTCTCACGTGCATTGACCCAGTTACCAACCTGCTGGAAATCATTCGCATCAGAGATAAATCAAGTCAACATGTCTCCAACCAGTTCACCAACTGCTGGTTATCCAGATATCCAAGGCCAGTCAAGTGTGTCTATGACAATGGTGGAGAGTTCCTAGGCCACGAATTCCAAAATACACTGGCAGCCTATGGAATTGAGGGTGTAGCTACCACAGTCAAAAATCCTCAGAGCAATGCCGTCTGCGAAAGGGCTCATCATACCATTGCAGACACCCTGCGCATATTGGTACATGTGAATCCGCCTCAAACCAACACGCAGGCCACACAGCTCATGGACAATGCGTTAGCTACTTGCATGCACGCAACCAGGTGCGCAATCAACGCATCTATGGGTTCATCTCCAGGAGCCCTTGTGTTCAACAGAGACATGCTGCTGGATATCCCACTTACGTCCAATCTCATTGCGCTACAACAAATTCGACAACAAGGCATCAACATGAATCTGCTCCGTCAAAATGCCAAGCGCATCAAACATGTTTTCAAGGTTGATGATAAGGTATGGATGAAAGAACCGGATCCAGACAAATTACAACCTCAGAAGAAAGGCCCATATCAAATTGTTCAAGTGCATACCAATGGCACAGTGAAACTGAGGCTGTCTCCAAATGTCACGGAAACAGTCAACATTCGAAAGCTGACCCCATACAAAGAACACCCAGCAAACGATGATCCAGCACAAGATGAACCGGCGAACAATGATCTAGACATGGAGGAAGTCTAGGAACAAAGCGATTCAGAGAATCCTCAAGTCAATCATTGGGGGACTCTGTAACGTACTACGATCATACGTACCAAACTATGTACGTACCAATCTACGTATTACAACCTATCGTACAAGTCGTACTATCCAAGAAGATACCATCGAAGGATACATACGATCGAATTAATGAGACTTGGGCTACTCTAAGAATCATTAAGTAGCGAAGCATTATCTGTATACAATGGTATACCGATGCCGGACAGGCGCACGATTCATATCGCTACTCTATATGAATATCCATGAGCGATCGAAACCAGCAGGGCCCGATCGGAGCCAGCATGGCCCGATCGCTCATTATTTTATCTGTTAAGTTTCCATCCATTTTCGTAAAGTATTAATCCATTCATAATTATCACTCCTACTCAAATTCTACCCCTAGTGTGTTACACAGACACCAGGAGGGAGCCACCTTCGACAATCAGATGGGTGGAGACACCAGAAACACAGAACGATGGCTGCAGTGGAACGGGCCCGACCCCAACAATAACGGCCGGACCACGATAGTTGATTCGCCCTTACACTCTTGACGGTGTGGGAGGGAACACAAAAGTAGCATACATAAACAACCTAGTAATCATGATTCACAGTTACTCAGTATCCTACGTGATCCCTCGAGCGAAACCCTACCACGGCCACCACGCACAATTACCTTCACACATGACGTCGCTTTCCATACTAGGTCCTCACCAGGTTATGGAGCTCTAGATTCGGCGGCAACGGACCATTTTGTCCCTACAACGTACCAGGGTGGGGCACACCAAGACACACCGGGGGCACTGACCGTAGGATGTGCAAATGGGAGCAAGATGTTATCAACGGCAACAGACCTATTAGACCTACCCCGACTTCCCCCAGCGGCCCGCGGGTGCCACAAGTTTGCTGAAGTGGAACTACCTTTGGTCTCAGTGCCCAAGCTATGCAATTCCGGATGTCACGTAGAATTCTCTAAGGACAATGTGACTGTTATCGGCCCCACCCAACACGTCATACTCACCGGTCACTGAGACCCCCTAAGGAATATATACATGGTTCCCCTCCATCAGCCCGACCCACCGAAGGGGACAGCTAAATCTCCAAGGGTGAAAGAACCCCCCCCCCCCCCCCCCGCAAAACGAAAACGAAACCACAACCGGCGCAACCAGCGCCGACCAACACAATACTGAAACCAAAGCCGCCGCAACCAGCGCCAAACAAAACAATAACGAAACCGAATATTCAATACACACGGGGGCAGGGGCATACCAGATTCAAGCCATCCCCAAGCTGATTCGATTCTACCATGCAGCAGCAGGGTATCCAACCAAAGAGACATGGACCCGCGCCATCGAGCGCGGCTCATTTGCCACTTGGCCGGGCCTCACTGTACAACGGGTCAACCGATACCTCCCACTCACCGAAGAAACGACTATGGGACACCTACAAATGGTCCGACAAGGCATCCAAAGCACGCGCAAGAAACCAAAGAACAAACCAACCACAGATACAGAGCCGGCCCGATGCGACCGAAAGAAGGTACATAACGTCAGCGTAGATATAGTATCAGCAAATGAGATGCAACCAACCAACCACGCCGGGCCGCGCACCAAAGAAGAACCAAAGGAACTCATTGCGTGGGACCTGCCGGGGAGATACCCAGTCACGTCACGACGTGGGCACCAGTACGTATTCCTCATGTACAACTACGATTCCAACTACATTGACGTGGAGCCCATCCAGTCACGCAAGAGTGAAGACCTCCTACAAGGGTTCACGGCATGCTACGCGCGGATGAAAGAGGACAACGTGAACGCAAAAATAGTACGTATGGACAACGAGACCTCCAAGAAGCTAATAGCATACATCACGAAGAACAACCTAGATTACCAACTGGCGTCACCTGGGGACCATCAGCTCAACCATGCAGAAAGGGCAATACAGACCTTCAAGAACCACTTTATTGCGGGATTGAACGGGGTGGATGACAAGTTCCCGGTGGATGATTGGGACCTACTGATCCCACAGGCCCTCATTACGCTCAACCTTCTACGCGCATCTCGCACGCAGCCGAAACTATCAGCATATGAGCTCAGACGCGGGATCTATGACTACAACAAGCACCCACTCGCCCCTATGGGCTGTCGAGTGATTATTCACGACAGAACTCAAGAACAAGGCGCATGGCAAGACCATGGCACAAGGGGCTACTACATCGGACCGGCCCTAAAACACTACAGGAATTACACCTGTGCTGGGGAGGCCAGTCGCGCTAACCGAATCAGCAACACAGTGGCATTTTTTCCCAAGACCGATATGCCCCTTACCTCATCTACAGACCGGCTGCTCATGATCCTCCAAGACCTAAAGGAGGTTACCGGTAAGCCCCATCCACCAATCCCTTATATGGAACAGGGGACCCAAGTAAACGAGGCCCTACGGAGTATACAAGATCTATTACATATGGGTACACAACAAAAGCAAAATGGGCCCAAAGCCGCACTTAGAGAAACCGCCATAGAATCACGCAAACCTCCAAGGGTGTCCAACCGGCCCAACACAAAATCAATCAATGCGCCAGCGAATGCGCGCGAACCTCCAAGGGTGCTACCCACACAACAACACAGCGCCCGCCGGGGACACCCCTGGGCTGTGGGCACCATCATTAGGAAGAAGTTCAACTCAGGGTGGTATGAAGGTGAAGTCCTAAACTATGATCAAACCAACCAATACTACAGGGTAAGATTCACTGACGGGGACACGGCCAACTACACGCATGGTGAGGTGTCCCGATACTATAAATCCGACCAATACTACTCCAAACCCAAGGTTAAACCCAAGGCGCTAATGGGAATTTACCTGCGCGACCCGGTTCGTCTCCCCGTACCAAAACAGGCCCTACAAATCAACCATTTAACGCATAGGCCCCAGTTAGCGTGTGGGGGTTCCATATGGGATGATGACTTGAACAAGTGGGCAGCCTACCGAGACCTAATCAAACACCCCAAAGCACAGATACAAGAATTATGGCTCAAGTCAGGCGAAGATGAGTTCGGCCGCCTGTTTCAAGGGTTCCGACCCAACGAGGTGGAGGGGATGGATGTATTGGATTGGATCAACAGACGAGCAGTGCCAATACATAAGAAGGTCACTTATCCCCGATACACAGTCGCCATACGCCCCGAAAAAGCTGATCCCTACAGAACGCGGATCACAGCAGGAGGTGATCAGCTGGAGTACCACGGTGATGTGTCCACCCGTACTGCAAGTATGGAAACCATAAAATCACATTGGAACAGTGTGGTATCCACTCCAGGGGCTAAATACTGTACCGGTGACATCTCTAACATGTACTTATGCTCATCGCTTGACGAGCCCGAATTCGTAAAATTTAGGTGGGACATGATCCCCCCCCAAATACGGGCCGCTTACAGCCTAGAGAGGCTCAAGCGGGGTGACTACGTATATGCCAGGATCAAAAAGGCGTGGTACAGACTCAAACAGAGCGGGAAAATCACACATGATGACTTAGTAACGCACCTACAAACATATGGATACCGAAAGGCTCCCCATACTGAGGGACTATTCCTCCATGATGAGCGGGACATAAGTTTCACCCTAGTCGTGGACGATTTTGGGATAAAATACATCAGACAGGATGACGTGGATCATCTAGTTGCTGCGGTAGGGGCCAAATACACCTTCAAGGTTGACTGGACTGGAAAACAATACGTGGGGGTCCACCTACGTTGGGACTACGACAAACGCGAGGTCCAATTGTCCATGGATGGTTACGTGGAACAAGCTCTAAAGGAGTTTGAACACGTGCGCTCCACACGTACGTATGCCGGTCCATCTCAAGCAGACGTGCCCGCGTACGGCGCAAAGATACAATATGCGAAACGCGAAGATACTACCACGCTAACCGATGAAGAGATCAAATTCATACAACAAGTTACTGGTAAATTTCTATTCTACGCGCGGGTGATTGACAACACCATGTTGCATGCCCTCAACGATATTGCGTCAGCCTCAAACAACCAAACCGCGTTAGCCGCCACAAGGTATTTTCTCATTTACGCGGCATGCAATCCGGACGCCTCCATCGTATACCGAGCCAGTGACATGATTCTCCGCGTTGACAGCGACCCAGCATACCTGGTGTGTCCGGGCGCCAAGAGCCGTGCCAGAGGATACCACTTCCTTGGAGACACAAAGGACATTACATTCAATGGACCGGTCCTCGTGTTAGCCAAAATCATCAAAAACGTGATGGCATCAGCGGCGGAAGCCGAAGTCGCTTCGTTATTCCTCAACGCCCGGGAAGCACTACCCATCCGACAATGTCTGATGGAACTTGGCCACTCACAACCGGCCACTCCACTGAAGACAGACAATAATACGGCAGAAGGCATATTAAATGGCACAATCAAACAAAGAAGGTCCAAGGCCATTGATATGCAATTCTATTGGTTAAAAGACAGGGCACAACAAGGGCAATTCAATATTTTCTGGGAACAAGGAAAGCATAATCTGGCTGATTACCCCACCAAACACCATCCTGGTAGCCACCATAAAAAAGTGCAGCCGATATATCTATATGAACCAAATAGTCCAAGGACCATCCAAGGGTGTATTGGATTACTAAATCAATCGTGATTACGTTCTACGTTTTACGTATACGCAATACGTAAATACGCAACCTTTACGTATAATGTATTACGTTTTACGTATTACGTTTTACGTATTACGTAAAACGTAAAACGCGACCTTTACGAATACGTAAAAGTCACAAGCTTCTATCACAAGCTGAGCGCAATAAGTAAATAATACGAGTATCAAAAAGATACTTAAAGCACTGAACAGAGGTACGCGATAGGAGGATCAAACTACCGTATCTCCACACGAAAGAAAGACAAATTAGTAAATGAGAGATCAATATGGTCCAGAAACAATCCGATCATAATCTTATCTATAACTCTTTCCAACACCGTAAAAAGAGCAAAATAAAGTAAAATAACTAAAAGTAACCAAATTAACCAACGTTGCCGTACAGCTTTGGTCTTATTAGTTTATTGTCGTTTTTATCTGCCAGTAAATTCAATCGGAGTTCCTCGTCGCGGATTCTAAGCTTCTGCACCATTTCCACCAGGTTCATCTTGGCTTGGCTTTCTTGGAGCTCCATTTTGAGTTGAGCCAGGTCGGGGTCCAATAGATTGCGCGCAAAAGTATTCTTGGCGTCACATTCTCTTATGTTGAACCGTGGGATTTTACTCCCTTTTTGGTAGATGCTCTCAAAATTGTTGATGTAGTCAAAAATGTTGCCACCTGGGTGTAGTCTAACCCCTTCCAATTTCAATTTCATTGTTGCTGTATAGGCCTCTTGTTGAGACTCTGAATCGTACCATTCCAACAATTCTTTCCATGCTGCATAACCTGTCATCCTCGTGTCTAGTGACTTTGGAAGATGCGCTACCTCCACTGCATGCGTTCAGTAATGTACCCCATAATGCGCTGTTCAATGGGTGGTCGTTGTCAGCTGCTTCGCGACTTTCCATAATGTCTCAGTGTCCAGTGGCGTGGAGTGTTGCTTTGGTATTGCATCTCCATTTGATCCAGTTGTCTTGGCTACCATCGAAGTCCTGGATTTGTCTTGGCTTGAGGCGCTGACGGGCATCCTTTTTGTACTCCTTTTCTTTTTCCTTGAGTTTAGATAATTCATGGGTCAATCTCTCAATGGCCCTGTCTCATTCCTCACATTTTACTTGGTTAGCCTTCTCCCGGTCATTGCTCTTTGTTTGGTTTTTGATGGCCTGGACCGTTTGGTTGTTCATAATGTACATGGTTGCTGGCGCTATGATGCAGCTGCAGGTGACTATGAGGATTTCCGATAAAGAGAGCATTTCCGATGAAGAGAACATGATGATTGTTACGAGGTTGTTTTTGTTTTGTTTTCGGGGTATTTTTATTTTGTGTTGGAATTTTTCTTTCGAAGTATTTTCTATTCTTGGCTTAGCAGTTCGATGGTGCTATTTTCAGTGATATCTGTTTTATGGTGTACGAGATAAGCCAATATTTCAGTAGATTCGGGCTGTGGTGTTAGATTTTGTTTCAGTGGGATGATCTTTCAGTGGGATGGTCTTTTTGATTGAATTATTTCTGATAGTCAGTCGATCGCGAATAATTTTCGCGTTCGGATAATTAGTTATTACCAGTAGGATATTTTGTGTAGATTTTCTGTAGACTTTGTCGGATTCAGTTAGTTCGAATTCGTATGTATGTATGATATATATCTTTCGTATGAGGTTGCGACTGTTAATCAATAACTGGTAATTTGAATTATGATCTAATTAGGTTAATCTAAGAATCCGGACCTCTATTGGAGTGTTCCGCGTATTCTCGTGTTAGCCCTTTTGTTAACACATGCAATCCCTTGTTGTTCGCTTATTGAGCGAGTGATCGCTTAATTAAGCGATTTGGATGTTCTCTGGATGGATAGTAATGCATGTGTGACCAACCAGGCATATCAAGTCTCATCTGTTGGTGATGGATTAATCATGATAGTGCCTTGGCACTTAGTCATGGTAATCCCGTGTCACTTAGTAGACCGGTACAATATTTAGCCTTAGCCTGCTGTTCCGTGGTTACTTTACTTAATGATACTCGTCGCCGATGATTGATCTGTTTCTTATCATACTCAGTTTGCGACCACTACGTATTACGTATTCTTAATACGTATTACGTATGTGGTACGATACGTATTACCTATTCGTAATACGTATTACGTATACGTAAAACGTAATACGTAATGATTATTACGTAATTTACGTTTCTCATTACGTATCACGTATTTTGCGCGTACATAAATTCACGCTTGATTCATTTATTCTGTTCTTCACTTAACAACTCTAATTCCGGTTGTTATTACTCGCGTATCAAGGGGTGTATACAGATCCTTCTACCAAGAATCTTCTTCTGTAATACACGACCAAGAAGCATACGTATCCAGGGGTGTCTATCCAGACCGTTCTCCCAAGCTTTGCAACGATAGTTTCGTTTCGACCATTACGCTCAAAAACACCGACATCGTCGTTTCGACAGCACCGGCCTATCGCACATCCCAGAATGATCAAAAATTACATCATCGTTTCAACATCATCGTTTCGACAACGCCGACGTCGTTCCCGAAACTTACATCACCTAGAACGCCGACGCCGACGCCAACACCGACGCTGACGCCGACACACCACAAGAATCGACAATCGTTTAACGATCATTCGTTATTTCGACAACAACGCTTAATCCTCGCCACCACGTCGATTAATTGCCGCAACCGTACATAACACCAACAGCGCCGGTTATCGACACTAGCGACGACGAAGACCGATTCGACACCCATCATGGTTCCTCCACCCGAAGCATACGATTGGTCCAATGTCTATGGGATTGCATTCAAATTCCAAAGTGACAACAACCCCCAAGAAGTCCTCTCTCTCAATGGCACCTATGCAGAGAGTATCCCACTTACAGCACCTGAAATATCAATTCTCTTCACATCGGACGCTAATGACGAAGGCCCAAGAACCCTTGGTCCTGCCCCAGTCACTGCACTCAGAGAAGCCTTCTGCAACAGCATCATCTTGGAAATGACGAACATCGATGAACTAGCAAAGGGACACATAGCCCAGCTCCTTGATTCATGCCCCGTGCGATTTCTTAAACCTGGATTCCCAAACCAAAGGATCAGAAACCCACAGGAGTTTGACTCTGCAGGAAGAGAGGCTGTCAGACGAGCTGAAGCAACCAATAACCCAGAACCACTTGCCACAGTAATCTTCAACATTAACCAATGGAAGTTCAGAAGAAACTGGAAGACAAATAACCCCGGCAACTATTTCAATGGCATCTACACAGGTGAAGTTCAACCCGACGGTGATGGTGAAAATGAGGCCAGCAATGATGAAAATGCCACATCTCCAAACCCAGCGCCCACCGCAACGGGCACCGACATGCAAGAATTGACCACCCTACTCCAACAATTGGTCAACAACGGCAACAACAACAACAACCACAACAACAACAACAACAACGCTGGTGCCAACCATCAAGCAACACTTGACCTTCCATGGAATCCGGCGACCTTACCACCACCAGTGAAGGACCGATACTATAGGAAAGAAGAATTCCTCACCAGAGATGATATGAAAGACTTCCCAATCACCTACACCGACTCATTGGGAAATGAAACAATTGTCAGGCAAAACTACTACCTACACAACCTAGGCAGTGGGAGAAATGACCAGCGTCTGATCACCAGAAGTGGTGACTGCTTTGATCTGACCAGAGCCTCTGACAAGTCCAAGGAAGCAGCTAGAGACAAACTGTTCCTCTCAGGATTTCCACAACTAAAGGATGCAACGGACCCTCGGGTTAGGAAATGGTACAGAGAAATCACAGCTCATTCACAGCAACACCATATTTATGTCCACCCATACTATCTCTACAGGCGTGAAGCTGATCACCTCAGAGGATTTACAATTGGTGATAACTTTCCACACGATCTACCTTCAAGATATGAATTGGCCATCAATGAATGGGGAAATCTCATTTACACCGCACTCAGAAGTGACAAAATCATCCCTGATTCATGTGCAAGTATGAAGGCCACCATTCAGAGCTTTGAAGGAGGACAGGGATATGAAGCGCTATATACAGTTATTGCTCAGACACATCCCAACTCCAAAAGGCCATCCAATGCCAGCAGAATGGTCCGAAATCCTCCAAACCAGGACGCAGGTGAATCTTTTGAAGAATACTACTTCTGGTACAAGGATTACTTGAGACTTAGAGTGTTCCTCCAAAACCAATCTGGCACTATCAGTTCGACAGAAGAAGTCAGCAACCTTATTGCAGGAACCACCCTCTCAGAAGAGCTCTTCAAAAAGACAGAAGATGAACGCGATTCAGATGACCAATTGGTGGAGTTGTTAGTTGAACGTTTAACACTAACCCTAAGAGTTGACAACGTAACCTTCTAGACGAAGTTTATGTGTGGGGGGGGGGGGGGGGGGTTGGGGGGGGGAAAATACGTAGAAATATTAAAAAAATCTGTTTTTAACAAGTAGACTTGGTACAAACGCTACGACTAAAAACCGCTAAAAAGCTTAGCCAAACATTTATTTACGGAAATGAGACGCTTCTTCTAAAAGCAATAGTAATATCTAGTGGCGCGCGTTCATTTTTATGGTAGCAAACTCTCATTTTTTTGGTTGCAAGTAACCATAAAATTTAACCTGAATACAGATAAAAATCATACAATTCTCATCGTCGTCATCATCGATACAATCGAATTTTATGAGAGAGTTGGTGAGAAATACAATCAGACTTTTTAGATTTGGTACAATTTGTACATGAATGAGTCGGACTTGATGTACTTACAGCTATGTTATCTGTCATAGTTTGTTTGTCACCACCTAATTAGTGCATTTGGGTACTAAGAATTTTCAACACCAAAAAGGTTACATGGGGAGACCAATCTTGCTGATGCCATAACTTTGCTTCCAGAGGGAGTTAGAAGGTTCTACAGGTACCAGCGCCCACAAACGATTCAATCGTAAACCCGAGGTGCAAAAAAGATAGGTACCGGTACGCTCATAATTGGTGGAGTTGTTAGTTCAATGTTAAACACTAACCCTAAGAGTTAACAACGTAACCTTCTAGACGGAGTTTATGAGGGGATTTTTTTTTTGGGGGGGGGGGGGAATACGTAGAAATATTTAAAAAATCTGACTGAGTTATAGTTTGGGCTGGGACTGGCAAGACTTGCACTCTCTTCAAATCTGGTGGGTTTTTTTATTGATGATTGAGTTAATTTTAGGTTGGGGATGGGCACGATTTGCACTGTCTTCAAATCTGGTGGGTTTTGGGGTTGACAATTGAATTATACTTTGGTTAGGGACTGGAAAGATTTGCACTGTGTTCAAATCTGGTGGGTTTTTGGGTTGATGACTGAGTTATATTTTGGTGGGGGAATGGGCAAGATTTGCACTGTCTTCAAATTTGGTGGGTTTTTGGGTTGATGACTGAGTTGTATTTTGGTCAGGGACTGGCAGGATTTGCACTGTGTTCAAATCTGGTGGGTTTTTGGGTTGATGACTGAGTTATGACTGAGTTATAGTTTGGTTGGGGATTGGCAAGACTTGCACTCTCTTCAAATCTGGTGGGTTTTTTTTATTGACGATTGAGTTAATTTTAGGTTGGGGATGGGCAGGATTTGCACTGTGTTCAAATCTGGTGAGTTTTTGGGTTGACGATTGAATCATATTTTGGTTAGGGAATGGAAAGATTTGCACAGTGTTCAAATCTGGTGGGTTTTGGGGTTGATGACTGAGTTATATTTTGGTTGGGGACTGGCAGGATTTGCACTGTGTTCAAATCTGGTGGGTTTTTGGGTTGATGACTGAGTTATATTTTGGTTGGGGATTGGCAGGATTTGCACTGTGTTCAAATCTTGCGGGTTTTTGGGTTGATGACTGAATTATATTTTGGTGGGAGATCGGCAGGATTTGCACTGTGTTCAAATCTGGTGAGTTTTTGGGTTGACGATTGAATTATATTTTGGTTAGGGAATGGAAAGATTTTAACTGTGCCCAAATCTGGTGGGTTTTTGGGTTGATGACTGAGTTATATTTTGGTCCGGGACTGGCAGGATTTGCACTGTGTTCAAATCTGGTGGGTTTTTGGGTTGATGACTGAGTTATATTTTGGTATGGGATTGGCAGGATTTGCACTGTGCCCAAATCTGGTGCGTTTTTTGTTTGATGACTAAGTTATATTTTGGTTGGGGATTGGCAGGATTTGCACTGTCTTCAAATCTGATGGGTGTTTGGGTTGACAATTGAATTATATTTTGGTGGGAGATCGGAAGGATTTGCACTGTGTTCAAATCTGGTGGGTCTTTGGGTTGATGACTGAGTTATATTTTGGTTGGGGACTGGCAGGATTTGCACTGTGTTCATATCTTGTGGGTTTTTGGGTTGATGACTGAGTTATATTTTGGTCGGGGACTGGCAGAATTTGCACTGTGTTCAATTCTGGTGGGTTTTTGGGTTGACGACTGTGTTATATTTTGGTTCGGGATTGGCAGGATTTGCACTGTGCCCAAATCTGGTTGGTTTTTGGGTTGATGACTGAGTTATATTTTGGTTAGGGACTGGAAAGATTTGCACTATCTTCAAATCTGGTGAGTTTTTTGTGTTGATGATTGAGTAATTGTTTGGTGGGGGATTGGCAAGATTTGCACAGTGTTCAAATCTGGTGGGTTTTTGGGTTGACGACTGTGTTATATTTTGATTCGGGATCGGCAGGATTTGCACTGTGCCCAAATCTGGTGGGTTTTTGGGTTGATGACTGAGTTATATTTTGGTTAGGGACTGGAAAGATTTGCACTGTCTTCAAATCTGGTGAGTTTTTTGTGTTGATGATTGAGCAATTGTTTGGTGGGGGATTGGCAAGATTTGCACAGTGTTCAAATCTGGTGGGTTTTTGGGTTGATGATTGAGTTATATTTTGGTTAGGGACTGGAAAGATTTGCACTGTCTGCAAATCTGGTGAGTTTTTTGGGTTGATGACTGAGTTTTATTTTGGTTGGGGATTGGCAAGATTTGCACAGTGTTCAAATTTGATGGGTCTTTGGGTTGACGATTGAGTTATATTTTGGTTGGGGTTTGGCAGGATTTGCACTGTGTTCAAATCTGGTGGGTTTTTGGGTTGAAGATTGAGTTATATTTTGGTCAGGGACTGGCAGGATTTGCACTGTGTTCAAATCTGGTGGGTTGGATTTAAACAGACAAACAAAAATTAGAGACACTGAAAATACTTCATCATTGTTTTTCACCATTCAGATTCCAAAGAGCCGGATTGAGGAAAACACTGCTTGGGTGTAGCTCATATTATTCCAATGACATCAAGAATACATAATTGCTGACAGAGGATGTGTCTTACCCACAAGACTATAGTTGAGTGTGCACACCATGTATTTTTCAGCAAATTGTAATTAATGCCACTTGTAATGCAACAAGTTTCAAGTTCAAGATTGAATTAATCATTGTAAGACAACAATTATACTTATGGAGAGAGCCTCAGCACCTTAAAGTACACCACTGTGAAACGATCTGCAAAGCAGATTTTCACACGCACAATGTACAAGTGGGCTTTGTCTCCGTAAAGCGACAATTCTATCCCCCCCTTGAAGGTGAAGGATGGATATGACATCTTACTTTGGCTGTTGATTTGTCTGCAAATTTGCATACTCCAAGAACACTACTAGTTCCATGCTACAAATGTACACTTTTGCCATACACTTTTCAACTATAACAATTCCAACAAAAGGTAGGATCATATGTACAATTCGATCCTGTGATCTCATTTGCTCAGCCACTAACCCACCCACCAACCACCTCGGCCCCCATCCATGATGGTGAACCCAGTATATAATTGAATCATGCGTTTGAATCAAGCGTTTGAATCATGCATTTGAATCATGATTTTAAATCATGAATCATGGATTTGAATCATGGAATTGAATCATAGACTTGGATTATGGAATTGAATCATAGATTTGAATCATAGAATTGAATCATGGATTTGAATCATAGACTTTAATGATATAATTCACTCATGAAATTCGCTCATGGAATTGAATCATAGACTTGAATTGAAGAACTGAATGATAGATTTGAGTCATGGAATGGAATCATTGACTTGAGTTATGAAAACAAACCATATAATTGACTCATAGAACTGACTCATAGACTTGATTGAAAATTGAATCATAGAATTGAACCATAGTTTTGTGTCATGGAATTGTGTCATGGAATTGTGTCATGGAATTGAATCATGGAACTGAATCATGGAACTGAATCATGGATTTCAATCATGGATTTCAATCATGGATTTCAACCATGGATTTCAACCATGGATTTCAATCATGGATTTCAACCATGGATTGGAATCATAGACTTGGATTGATGAATTGAATTATAGATTTGAGTCTTGGTATGGAATCATTGACTTGAGTCATGAAAATGAATCATATAATTGAATCAAAATTGAATCACAGAATTGAACCATAGACTTGTATCATGGAATTGAATCATGGATTGGAATCATGGATTGGAAGCATGGATTTGAATTATGGATTAGAATTATGGATTAGAATCATAGACTTGGATTGATGAATTGATTCATAGATTTGAGGCATGGAATGGAAACATTTACTTGAGTCATGAAAATGAATCATATATTTGACTCATAGACCTGACTCATAGACTTGAATCAAAATTGAGTAGTAGAATTGAATAATAGAATTGAATTACATATATTGTATTATATCATAGACTTGTATGATGGAATTGAATCATGGAATTAAATCGTGGATTGGAATCATAGACTCAGGTTTTTTAGTAAACACGTGAACTCAGGAAGCAGGGAATTTTGAAAATGAGGTAGGGAGTTCTGAACGCACCGTGCCATATCCCGCAGGGGGTAGAGAAACAGTTCTCAGATGTAGACTTGATTGAAAATTGAATCAGAGAATTGAATCATAGACTTGTATCATGGAATTGAGTCAAAGAATTGAATCACCAATAAATTGAATCATGGAATTGAATCACAGACTTCAATCATGGAGTTGAAGCATAGACTCTTAAAGTACTGCTTTGAAGCATAGAGTTTAATCTTAGACTTGAGTCATAGTCTTGAATCATAGATTTGAATCAAAGAATTGAATCATAGAATGAAATCATAGAATGAAATCATAGTATTGAATGTTAGAGTTGAATCATAGAATTGAATCTCTGTCTTGTTGAATCATAGAACTGAATCTTAATTTTTAATCACAGACTAGAATCATTTATTCAATTCATAGTTTTGAACCATAGGATGGAATAATAGAATGGAATCATAAGATTGAATTATAGGGATGAATCATAGACTAGAATTTTAGAATTGGATCACAGATCATAGAATTACATCTTAGAATAGATAAGAATCTTAGACTTGAATTATAGACTTTAATCATAGATTAGAATCATTGATTTGAGTTGCAGAATTGAATTATAGAATTGAATTATAGAATTGAATCATTGACTAGAATCATTGATTCGATTCATAGATTTCAATCGTGGAATTGAATCATAGGATGGAATCAAAGAATGAGATCATAGAATGGAATTGTTGTTACTCTAAAAATCGACCAAAAGGTATATGATGTTAAAATTTAAAGAGATGTGAGCTCATAGAGAGGCTCTTATTTTTACTATGTATTTTCACTGTATCGGGGATCTCTGCTGTATATTACTTGGTAGAGATCTTCCCCGGTTATCTGTTACTGTTGTCTTTACCGTCGTACCGATTCTTCTAGTGCTGTTGCTGTGTTAGCGTCGTGTCGGTCTTACTGTATCGGTCATTCGATGGTACTGGTCATTTTGGGGTTAAGTATTCTGTTCGATGGGGCGTATGCTTATTCGTGGTATATATGCCGGGTATGAGGCCCATCCGGAATCGGTACTGATTTTCTTGATTGCAATAAGTAATTTCCTCACGGGATATCATATACATTCATTTGAATGTACTTATGGTTTCCAAGTGTTTACTTACTGTTCAGGTCTTTGGGTATTTCTTGTTTCTAACCGATTATCCCTTTTTGTTTGTAGTCCTAAGTGATATCGTTTTACCACTTAGGGATTTTCATGTAGTGGAGGTGCGTTTGATTTTAAGCCATGGAATATTCATATCTCGTATTGTTTTCTTCCGCACCTCGGTCGTTTTTGTTATCGGCTTTTCGAATCGAATTTGATGCCGACAAAGTCCGTATTTTTCGCCGACAACACACCCCTTGATCCAATACTCTTCTTGTGTTGTATTGGATTACTGTCGGAGCATATCATCTTGGATTGTATCAATGGACAGATCGAACATTTGGATATTATTCGAATCGAGTCAAATCGGAGAATTGTCTTGAGCAATTTAGAATCGTAGTATCGTCTTAACACGAACGGTTCGAATTAGATCATAGTGGAATCGAAGAGATCATTGATTCGATCCTTTGCTTGAATCCGCGTCTAAACGTGAATGATTTAACCTGGGTAGTGTCCCATGATGTATCTTGCGTGTCGGGAGTGCAAGATCCATCCCAACGGTTTGGTTAGGTCATCAGCTGGGTTGATAACTCCAGGAATATGAATCATATTGATTTCACCATTTTCTTTCCATGCTTGAATGGCAAAGAACCTGATTTCAATATGCCTGGTTCTTTCAGTTGGTTTCTGGGCATTTATGATTTCAATTGCCGATGCATTGTCTTCATAGATAGGGGTTGGACCAGCCTGAGAAAACCCTAATTCTTTGAGTACGGATCTGAGGTATCTGGCTGTTTTGGCCGCTGTGACTGCAGCAATGAATTCGGCTTCCGTAGAACTCTGAGCAGTGAGTGATTGTGCTTTGGATCGATAGACAACTGCACCACCAGCATAAGTGAAGACATATCCTGTGGTGGATCTGCGGTGTTTTGGATCATTTCCATATGCGGCGTCCACAAAACACATCAGTTTGGCTTGCTTGATGTCTTCCGGGAATTTTGGGAGTGATACATCTTGGACTGCATCGTTGTATGGTTCCCCTGGTGACAAAGTTGGCTCGGCATTTGGTCTGTAGAATCTAATACCCCAGGACCTGGTTGTTCTGAGATATCGAGCGATGTTCTTCAGACTTGAATAGTGGAAGGCGGTGGGATTGGAACTGTATTTTGACATTAGAGTCACTGCGTAGCCAATGTCTGGCCGGCAACTCACATAGGCAAACATCATTTCACCTAAGAGTGTCCTGTAGGAGAAGCCAGATGTGGATTGCAATTCAGCATGTTCCTTGGTGCCTTCTAATGGTCCATTCGTGTGTGATTGAAGTTGACTCAATACTTCCGTTGATAATGGTGCTGAAGGCTTGGAGTGAGGTTTCATTTTAGAGTCAGTCTCCCATCCATGGGATGTCATGATTCTGTCAATGTAGTTCGCACAGGACAGTTCAATGTAGTCAGCTGTCTGTTTGACATCAATTCCATTGAAGTCTTCAAGCAATCCCATTTTGGTGAAGGGGACAGAATCTTCTCTAGGGAGCTTCAGCTTTGCGCCAATTATGTCATAGATCTTGTCAGATATGGATTCTGATGTGCAAGCCAGTGCAAAATCGTCAACTTGTCTCAGCATGTAGACTGTTTCACCTTCAAAAACTGTTGTATAGATTGTTCTGTCGTGTGTGGTGGTCTTGAAGTTGAGATCGGGACCTTTCAAGATCTTGTTGATGTGGGTCTCCCATAGTCTACCTGATTCTGGGTGGCCTTGAAGTGCTCGAAGGACTGGAAGTACCAATCGTCGGTCTATGTCCTTTCCATGCTTGTGTCTGTACCATTCTGCATATGCATCGTCAATAGTCATGTATGTAGGGATGTTGGGCCCTGGAGAATGGGCATATGCATCAGCCGCGTCCCCCCCATAAACTTTGAGATTGAGGCTTGCAGCAATAGCAAAGAATAGCCTTTGAATGGGATGTTCAACACATGATGAGTATGACATTGCTATGGCATGCAGGGTTGGGGCTGCATATTTGCTTCCATTGCAACATTGCCTGGCTCTTCTGACACCATTTCTTTTCACACTGTATTGCCAGTGGGGTCTGAGAATGATAGCGTCGGGGTCCTTAGGGTATTGAATTGGTGATCCAAACATTTCCAAATCTTCAAACTGATCAAGCTGTTTTCGCTCCCCAGCTTGCCATTCAGGCCATGTAGATAGAGACTTGAGATTCCTTCGAGTGAAGTGCCCTAGTGCTTGTTCTTCAGGTGTAGTTGCCTTGGAATTGATGGCCTTGATTAAGAGTTCAATTTCTTCAGTTGGTAGCGAATCTGCATCTAGTGGTAATGCTTGATTTCCTGGTTTATGAAGCTTGGTGATAGCTCTGAGAGATGCAATATCAATAGTAGGAATGACAACATCCATGTCGTCTTCAGTTGGTGCCAAGTGTTTTTGGATGGAGGCATGGAGTGCTTCAGTGCTATCGACCTGGTTGATTCTTGATTGTATCAGCTGCTTGTATTTTGTACTAATGCGCTGGATAGCTTTGATGGAGGAAATTCGGTCCAAGAATGGTGGATCTTCTTCAGCAGTGGGTTCCTTCCAGGAGGTATTGGGAGCAAATAAACCATATTCATTTGAGTGTTTCCTGACTTCCTTCATAGACAATTTTTTTTCAAGTGCAAAGGTAATTGGTGTATCTATTGAAGAATCCCTCACCCCTCGATCGTGGCAGGTCTGTAAAGCGGTAGTAACATCAGCAGCAGTAAAGACACGATTGTGATTGATAGATACAATATAAGCACCTCGTAGCTTGGAGAGAGATTTCTTGTGTGAGGAGAAAAGTTTTGAGGCAGGGCTTTTTGGGAGGATATCTGTGATGTAAGCTCTGCCAAGCAGTGAATCATTGGCATACCGGAGGCCAAATGTTTGATCAGTACAAGATGGGGAGACAGTGAGCCTGAGATTTGTGAGATCGGCAAAGGGGGAGATAGAGAATTGAAAATCACTGGATGACACCTCAGTGGATTCCGCAGGAAGTGGAATGTTGTCATCTGTCCTGAGCAGGTGTTTGACATTAGTGGGGAGGTCTGCAAGTGGGAGATCATTCATGCCTTCATCAAACCTGACATGCGTGGCTATTTTGACTCGGTGTGTCTCAGTATCATACCACAGAATGTTTCTGGTAGTGTAGGGTACAAAACCTAGAAATATGCCTTTTCTTGCATTGGGTTTGAGCTTGATTGATCTCTTGCCTGGAGGTCTAACCCAAACTCTGCAACCAAAGGTTCGGAAATCAGCAAGGTTTTCCTTACGGCCAGTTGCCAATTCCAATGGTGAATGTAGTTGGGTGCCTTCAGGGAATGCATTGGACAACCGGAGTGCATGGTAGAAAGCAAAGGGCCAGAACTTGATGGGCAAGTTGGCACCTGATAGCATGGTTCGCATGGAATTAGCCAAAGTTCGATGTGCTCTTTCAACTGTACCATTCTGGTGTGAGGCATCTGCACCAGTGGGGAAAATTGAGTATCCAAAAGCAGAGAAGAGGTTTCTGATATCAGGATTGTGATAGAGTTCACCACCTTGGTCAACTGAAACATACTTGTTGGCACAAGTTGGGTTGTGCTGGGCGAAGAAATGCTCTAACCAGTGTAGTGGCGCTGCTTTAGAGATTCGCGTGTCTCCATATTTCATACCAGTATAGTGGTCTGTGATCAGAATCCAAGCTGTTTCTCCATGAATGCCTTCATAATCGCGCTTGCGTTTGCTGTTGGAGGATTTGGTACCTGAGAATGCAAAATCAATAGATAAACCCTGAAACGGTTGTGTGGCCTTGCGTGTGGAATGCGAGCCAGCAGGTGCTTTGGTTTGCTTACATTGTATACAAGTTGGACATTGGTCAAGAATACTGGTTTGCCGTTTGAACTTTGGGACTCCAATGATGTGCTTATGAGCTTGATACAGAAAATCATCGCATGGGTGTCCCAATCTTTGGTGCCACAGAAGTTTTGATGTCTTGGTTTTGATGGCTTGGATGGGGATATTTTTGTCCACAATCTTGGTGAAGAACAATTTAGCATCAAAAGTTGGCACGTCACTGATGCCAGACCGAGCTTGAGCTGCTTCTGTGCATTTTTGCAGTGTGACAAGATTCGTGTAGACATCATATCTGTAGCGACTAATGGCTTCGTTTGAGGCCAGTTCACAAGCTTTCTTGAACTGCGTGTCAGTCGCTAAGGCATATGCAGAGGACGTTGCACAATTGGCATATGGAGATGTAAGATCAATGTCTGGGATGAGTACTGGATGTGTGTAGCACTGAGAATCAATGATACTTCCATGTAGGACAATACTTTTGGCGGTGCTCTGCTTGTGATGACAGATAATGGTGAGGTTTCCATTTTGTCGAACAGATGAGTCATGGTCGTCATTGAAGACTTTGTGAATAGACTGTCCACTGAACTGATTTCTCACGCGAGGTGTCATTCCACAAATGTCATTCTCACTAAGCAATGTTGTTGACAGCAAGGGAGAATAGTAGAAGGAGACTCTAACATACCCTACAGGATTGGGGGCTGGTATGTGCACATAGCCTGACCCTTCAGGAATACAGGTCGCTGCCTTTCCTCCAATTGCTGCCGTGAGCCTGACCGGACATTTCCGCAGCTTGGTGTAAGGTTTGTAACCATGCAGGATGTGCTTGAGATTTGTGCAGGAAACTTTTGCACCGGTGTCAATCTGAGCCCGGACTCCCTGCTGGAAGTAAGCTGTAGCTGCAATAGGGTCCGGTGGGACGAGGGATTGCACGTTGTATGTATCAACTGGCGTAGGGTTGTCCCTATCGAAATTGGGATCCTCATTGGTCTTCAGGTGTGATTCCAATGTAGGGGATGTAGCCCTGGGTGATTCCATGTCACAGTAGACATCAATTGGTATAGATGACTGGAGGCTGTCTTTTGGAAGGAGGTCGACGGCACCAATTATGACAGATTCATAGGAGCTGACACTGCTGGAGTCCAAGGAGGGGCATAAGCTGTTCACTTGGGACGCTGTGATGTTGTCAAATCCTTGGGGATCATCTTGAGGTGATGTCATAGTATGGCTCCAAGAAAGACTTTCTATTCTTGGCCATTGCAAAAATTTTGGTCTTCTACTGTAGCATCAGGTGAAACCTCATCTTGATCTTCATTGCCAATGTTGATCTGAGAGATTTGCTGGGTGGAATCCAAGAGTTGTTGGGTCTGCTTATTGGATTTGTTGAGAAAAACAGCCGCAGCAATCCTATGTTTCTTCAGGGACTCAATATCTTGCAACGCAGGACAATTATCAAAATTGTGACCGGACATGTGGCAAACGATACATTTTCTGGATGTGTCAAAAAGACTAGGTTGCTTATCGAAAGCTGTGATGGCATTGCAGTATGCTTGGTGGAGAAAGGGATCGTCAGATTCTTCATCCATCTCCGGGTAGCCAAGCGATTCAATCAGGCTGATTGAGTGAGATGTCAAAGTAGAAGGTGTTCTAACAGTACTGTTGCTAGCGCGCTTTTGAAACCGATCATTCCGGCGGGGACCTGGTCTGGTTCCTGAGACGTTCAATTGCTTGGGCTGGATTGGTTTGGAGTTGTTCCTCTTGTACTTTTGCTCAGCCTTGATCTCTTGTTCATATGTTTGGAGGGTTTGTAGGAGCCTACCTGCCTTGTATTTGTCTCTTTTGAATTGATCATCAGAGTCGCGTTCATCTTCTGTCTTCTTGAAGAGCTCTTCTGAGAGGGTGGTTCCTGCAATCAGGTTGCTAACTTCTTCTGTTGAACTGATAGTGCTGGGTTGGTTTTGGAGGAACACTCTAAGTCTCAAATAATCCTTGTACCGGAAGTAGTATTCTTCAAGAGATTCATTTGGATCTTGGTTGGGAGGGTTTCTGACCATTCTGCTGGCGTTGGATGGCCTTTTTGAGTTGGGATGCGTTTGAGCAATAACTGTGTATAGCGCTTCATATCCCTGTCCGCCTTCAAAGCTCTGAATAGTGGCCTTCATACTTGCACATGAATCAGGGATGATTTTATCAGTTCTCAGTGCTGTGTAAATGAGATTTCCCCATTCATTGATAGCCAATTCATATCTTGAAGGTAGGTCGTGTGGAAAGTCATCACCAATTGTGAATCCTCTGAGGTGATCAGCTTCACGTCTGAATAGGTAGTATGGGTGCACATAAATGTGGTGTTGCTGGGAATGAGCTGTGATCTCTCTGTACCATTTCCTAACCTGAGGGTCTGTTGCATCCTTTAGTTGTGGGAATCCTGAGAGGAACAGTTTGTCTCTAGCTGCTTCTTTGGACTTGTCAGAGGCTCTGGTCAGATCAAAACAGTCACCACTTCTTGTGATCAGGCGCTGATCATTTCTGCCACTGCCTAGATTGTGTAGGTAGTAGTTTTGTCGGACAATGGTTTCATTTCCCGATGAGTCGGTGTAGGTGATTGGGAAGTCTTTCATGTCATCTCTGGTGAGGAATTCATCTTTTCTGTAGTAACGGTCCTTCACTGGTGGTGGTAAGGTCGCCGGATTCCATGGGAGGTCAAGTGACGCTTGGTGGTTGGCACCAGTACTGGTGTTGTTGTTGTTGTTGGTGGTGTTGCTGTTGTCGACCAATTGCTGGAGCAGAGTGGTCAATTGCTGCATGTCCGTGCCTGTTGTCGCTGGTGCTGATGCTGTAGGCGTTTCATCATTCAGTTCAGGGAAATTGTAGATATTGGCGTCATAAACCTCATCAAAGTGCAATGGATCCCAATCTGGTTTAAAGCCCCAGTGAGTTGCTCTGATTTCTATGAGGAACGCGTCCTGTCCATTTGAGATAGCTTGTTCTCCTGCCCTATCCATTGCATTCTTGTTCCTGAGTCGTCTTGCTGATTGAGTCGTATCTACATGCCAGAAGGTGGCATCAGCAAAGAGAGTGGATATGTGTCCCTTGTTAATTTCTGTTTGTTCTCGGGCGGGGATGATATCCATGATTGCATTGACAATGATTTCCTTCAACATGGTTGCCGGGTCTGGAGCCAATGTCTTGGGTCCTTCGGCATCCTCGTCTGTGATGAATAGGTCATCGGTGTCCTCTAGGTAGTGAGAGAATGATTTGTTGAGTTCAACATGTTTGTCTGCATTCCCCTTGGTATGGAAGGATCCAAATTGGATTTTAATGTCCCGGATCTGATTCCAGTCGAATGGAGGTGCTGGTGGCATGGTCGTCGTCGTCGTCGTCCCGGCGTTCGGCGGTTCCAGGAATCGTTCGATCGTAGTCGGTGGATAGCTGTTCGATGTTAATGTAATCGTTTGATCGTAGTAGGAACAAAACGATTTAACGAATTAACCTTGGGAACAAGCGTCGGAGAAACAATCGATTAACCGGTGTTGTCGGAGTTGTACTCGTAGAAGCGACGTAAATGTATTTCGTTCGATTATCCTTGGAATATTCTGGCGGAGGGAAAAGAACCTTGTTTGTGTGATCGTCCGTCGATTGAGAAACGTAATTGATCGTGCATTGAAGCGTCGATGTGGATTACAGAAGGAGATTCTTGGTAGAATATTCTGTATGTACACCCCTTGATACGTACGCTTGGTCGATATCGATTGTATTTGTGTGAGGTTCGAGAACGGCGTTGGTGTTATCAAACGGCGTCGGTGTTATCGAAACGATGATGTGTATTACAGAAGGAGATTCTTGGTAGAACGTTCTGTATACGTGCGCTTCGTGGTCGTGTATTATAGAAGAGGATGCTCGGTAGAAGGATCTGTATACACCCCTTGATACGCGAGTAAGGAGAAGAAAGAAAGGAAGAAAGAGAGGCGGGGGGAGGTCTATTGATACAGCCCGTCGCCGAGTCCCGTACCAAGTATACTCTGGCTGTAACCGACAGTGGAGGTGCTGTACGGGGCGGAGATAGGTAGCTTAAGGTATCCACTTGTTAGTGGAAGGTATAAGGGCTCTATAACCTGTTGTTACTCTAAAAATCGACCAAAAGGTATATGATGTTAAAATTTAAAGAGATGTGAGCTCATAGAGAGGCTCTTATTTTTACTATGTATTTTCACTGTATCGGGGATCTCTGCTGTATATTACTTGGTAGAGATCTTCCCCGGTTATCTGTTACTGTTGTCTTTACCGTCGTACCGATTCTTCTAGTGCTGTTGCTGTGTTAGCGTCGTGTCGGTCTTACTGTATCGGTCATTCGATGGTACTGGTCATTTTGGGGTTAAGTATTCTGTTCGATGGGGCGTATGCTTATTCGTGGTATATATGCCTGGGTATGAGGCCCATCCGGAATCGGTACTGATTTTCTTGATTGCAATAAGTAATTTCCTCACGGGATATCATATACATTCATTTGAATGTACTTATGGTTTCCAAGTGTTTACTTACTGTTCAGGTCTTTGGGTATTTCTTGTTTCTAACCGATTATCCCTTTTTGTTTGTAGTCCTAAGTGATATCGTTTTACCACTTAGGGATTTTCATGTAGTGGAGGTGCGTTTGATTTTAAGCCATGGAATATTCATATCTCGTATTGTTTTCTTCCGCACCTCGGTCGTTTTTGTTATCGGCTTTTCGAATCGAATTTGATGCCGACAAAGTCCGTATTTTTCGCCGACAACAGGAATAATAGAATACTACAAATATGTAAGAAAAATACGTACACAACAACTCCACAGGGCCCCTGCAAAGCACTAATCGGTTCATTGTGGCAAACTGAGTATGATAAGAAACAGATCGAATAATCAGCGACAAGTATCAATAAATAATGCAATCGCGGACAGCCGGCTAAGGCTAAATACTGTACCGATCTACTAAGTGATACGGGATTACCATGACTAAGTGCCAAGGCACTATCATGATTAATCCATCACAAATGAATGAGACTTGATATGCCTGATTGGTTACGCACGCTTCACTATTGATCCAGAGAATATTCGGATCGCTTAATTATGTTGAATTACTCAAAGATACGTGATACGTATATATACGATTTACGTATAAGACCATTTACGTGTACGTGAAACATAATACGTATTACGTAAACGTACAAATTACGTATACGTGAAATACGTATTACGATTTCAATCGTGGAATTTAATCATAGGATGGAATCAAAGAATGAGATCATAGAATGGAATAATAGAATACTACAAATATGTAAGAAAAATACGTACACAACAACTCCACAGGGCCCCTGCAAAGCACTAATTCAAACGGGACAAATACAAGGCAGGTAGGCTTCTACAAACCCTCCAAACATATGAGCAAGAGATTAAAGCCAAACAAAGGTACAAGAACAAAACCTCCAAACCAAGCCTGTCCAAACAACTACCAGTCACAGGAATCAGACCAGGTCCTCGTCGCAATGACAGGTTCCAGAAACGCACTGGCAACAATACTGTCAGAACGCCTTCTACTTTGACTTCTCACTCAATCAGCCTGATTGATTCACTTGGATACCCTGAGATGGACGAAGAATCTGATAATCCCTTCCTCCATCAAGCATACTGCAATGCCATTACTGCATTTGACAAAGAGCCTAGTCTGTTTGACACCTCAAGGCAGTGTATTGTCTGTCATACCTCTGGGCACAACTTTGACAACTGTCCTGCGCTGCAAGATGTTGAGATGTTGAGTCACTTAGGAAACATAGGATTGCCACCGCCGTTTATATCAGCATAAACATGAGGGAAACCAAAAAGCTCTTGGATTCTACGCAACGTATCTCTCAAATCCACATTGAAGATGAAGATGACGAGCAGAATGTGTTGTGACTCTAAAAATCGACCAAAGGTATATGATGTTAATATTTAAAGAGATGTGAGCTCAGAGAGAGGCTCTTATTTTACTACGTATTTTCACTGTGTATCGGGGCTCTCTGTATTTTCATGGTAGAGATCTTCCCCGGTTATTTGTTACTGTCTTCTTTACCGTCGTACCGATTCTTCTGTTGCTGTTGCTGTATTAGCGTCGTATTGGTCTTACTGTATCGGTCATTCGATGGTATTGGTCATTTTCTGGGTTAAGTATTCTGTTCGATGGGGCGTATGCTTATTCGTGGTATATATGCTAGATATGAGGCCCATCCGGAATCGGTATTGATTTTCTTGATTGCAATAAGTAATTTCCTCACGGGGTACCAAGTACACTCTTCCGAATGTACTTATGGATTCCAAATGTTCACTTATCGGTCAGGTCTTTGGATATGTCTTGTTTCTAACCGATTACCGTCTTTTGTTTGTAGTCCTAAGTGATATTGTTTTCACCACTTAGGGATTTTCATGTAGTGGAGGTGCGTTTGATTCTAAGACACGATCATCGAAATAATTGTATCTCTGTGGTTACTCCGTGTTAATATTCTGCACCTCGGTCGTATTGTTTTGTCGGCTTTTCCAATTGAATTTGATGCCGACAATGTCCGTATTTTTTGGCCGACAACAGAATGAGACCTCACCAATTTGTGAACCAGAGGACCAAAATTTTTGCAACGGCCAAGAATAGAAAGTCTTTCTTGCAGCCATTCTATGACATCACCTCAAGATGATCCTCAAGGATTTGACAACGCCACAGTGCCCCAAGTGAACAGCTTATGCCCTTCCTTGGACTCCAGCAGTGTCAGCTCCTATGAATCTGTCAAAATCGGTGCTGTCAATCTCCTTCCTAGAGACAGCCTCCAGCCTTCAATCCCAATTGATGTCTACTGTGATATGGAATCACTTGAGGTTACAGCTCATGCATTGGAATCACACCTGGGAATCAATGGAGATCCGAACTTTGACAGAGACAACCCCACTTCAATAGTTGATACCCACAATGTCCAATTACTGGTCCCATCAGACCCTATTGCGGCTAAAGCCCATTTCCAACATGGCGTCAGAGCCCAGATTGACACAGGCGCCAAGGTGTCCTGCACAAATCTCAAGCATATTCTGCACAGTTACAAACCTTACAACAGGCTGAGGAAATGTCCTGTCAGGCTCACGGCAGCAATAGGAGGAAAAGCAGCCACCTGTATTCCTGAAGGGTCAGGCTATGTTCACACACCAGCCCCCAATCCTGTAGGGTACATTAGAGTCTTCTTCTACTATTCTCCCTCGCTGTCAACAACATTGTTGAGTGAGAATGACCTTTGTGGAATGACACGATCTCGCGTGAGAAATCAGTTCAGTGGACAGTCTATCCACAAAGTCTTCAATGACAACCATGACTCCTCTGTTCAACAAAATGGAAACCTCACCATTATCTGTCATCACAAGCAGAGTACCGCCAAAAGTATCGTCCTACATGGAAGTATCATTGATTCTCAGTGCTACACACATCCAGTACTCATCCCAGACATTGATCTTACATCTCCATATGCCAATTGTGCAACGTCCTCAGCATATGCCTTAGCGACTGACATGCAGTTCAAGAAAGCTTGTGAACTGGCCTCAAACGAAGCCATTGGTCGCTACAGATATGATGTGTACACAAACCTTGTCACACTGCAAAAACGCACAAAAGCAGCTCAAGCTCGGTCTGACACCAGTGACGTGCCAACTTTTGATGCTAAACTGTTCTTCACCAAGATTGTGGACAAAAATATCCCCATCCAAGCCATCAAAACCAAGACATCGAAACTTCTGTGGCACCAAAGATTAGGACACCCATGCGATGCCTTTCTGTATCAAGCTCATAAGCACATTCTTGGAGTACCAAAGTTCAAGCGCCAAACAAGTATTCTTGATCAATGCCCAACTTGCATACAATGTAAGCAAACTAAAACACCTGCTGGCTCACATTCCACAAGAAAGGCTACACAACCTTTTCAAGGTTTATCCATTGATTTTGCATTCTCTGGCGCCAGATCCTCCAACAGCAAACGCAAGTCAGATTACGAAGGGATACATGGCGAGACAGCTTGGATTCTCATCACAGATCACTATACTGGTATGAAATATGGTGATACCAGAATCTCCAAAGGAGCACCTCTACATTGGTTGGAACATTTCTTCTCACAGCACAACCCAGCTTGTGCCAACAAGTATATCAGCGTTGATCAAGGTGGTGAACTCTACCACAATCCTGACATCCGCAACCTCTTCTCTGCCTTTGGGTACTCAATTTTCCCAACTGGTGCAGATGCTTCTCACCAGAATGGTACAGTTGAACGAGCTCACCGGACTCTTGCTAACTCAATGAGGACCATGCTCAGTGGTGCAAATTTGCCCATCAAATTCTGGCCCTTTGCTTTTTATCATGCCCTTCGGTTGTCCAATGCCTTCCCAGAAGGCAATCAGCAACATTCACCCTTAGAATTGGCAACTGGCCATAAGGAAAATCTTGCTGACTTCCGCACCTTTGGGTGCAGAGTTTGGGTGCGACCTCCAGGGAAGAAATCAATCAAGCTTCAACCCAATGCGAGAAAAGGCATATTTCTTGGTTTTGTCCCATACACTACCAGAAACATTCTTTGGTATGATACTGAAACGCACCGAGTCAAGATCGCCACTCATGTCAGATTTGATGAAGGGATGAATGATTTACCCCTTGCAGATCTTCCAACAAATGTCAAGCACCTGCTAAGGACCGATGATAACATTCCTCTTCCAGCCGAACCACACGAGGTGTCCTCCAGTGATTTTCAATTCTCCATCTCCCCCTTTGCAAATCTCACCAATCTCCAGCTCACTGTCTCCCGTAGTTGTGCTGATCAAGCCTTTGGTCGTCCATATGCAAATGATTCCCTTCTTGGCAGAGCATACGTCACAGATATCCTTCCCAAAAGCCCTGCCTCCAAACTTTTCTTCTCACATAAGAAATCTCTCTCCAAGCTCCGAGGCACTTATATTGTATCTATCAATCACAACTGTGTGTTCACTGCTGCTGATGTTACCACCGCATTGCACCATTCACACGCTCGAGGGGTGAGGGATTCAATAGATACTCCTATCACTTTTGCACTTGAAGAGAAATTGTCTATGAAAGAAGTCAGGAAAGACTCCAACGAATATGGTTTATTTGCTCCCAATACTTGGAAGGAACCCACTGATGAAGAAGACCCACCTTTTTTGGACCGGATTTCATCCATCAAAGCTATCAAGAAAATTGGCACCAAATACAAGAATATCATCCAATCCAGAATCAACCAAGTTGACCACACTGAATCCCTCCATGCCTCCATCCAAAGACACTTGGCACCAACTGAGGATGACATGGATGTTGTCATTCCCACGATTGATATTGCATCACTTCGAGCCATCACCAAGCTTCATAAGGCAGGCAATCACGCATTACCTCTAGATGCAGATTCACTACCAACTGAAGAAATTGAACGCTTAATCAAGGCCATCAATTCCAAGGCAACTACACCTGAAGAACAAGCACTAGGGCACTTCACTCGAAGGAATCTCAAGTCTTTATCCACATGGGCAGAATGGGAAGCTGGGGAGCGAAAACAGCTTGATCAATTTGAAGATTTGGAAATGTTTGGCTCACCAATTCAATACCCTAAGGACCCAGGCGCGATTATTCTCAGACCTCATTGGCAATACAGTGTCAAAAGGAATGGTGTCAGAAGAGCCAGGCAATGTTGCAATGGAAGCAAATATGCAGCGCCAACCCTGCACGCTATTGCCATGTCATACTCATCGTGTGTTGAACACCCCATCCAAAGATTGTTCTTTGCCATTGCAGCAAGCCTCAACCTCAAAATCTATGGTGGGGATGCTGCTGACGCGTATGCACATAGTCCAGGACCCAACATTCCTACATACACGACTATTGATGATGCATACGCAGAATGGTACAGACACAAGCGTGGCAAGGACATAGACAGAAGATTGGTGCTCCCTGTCCTTCGAGCACTTCAAGGCCATCCAGAATCTGGAAGAGTTTGGGAAACCCACATCAACAAGATCTTGAAAGGCCCCAATCTCAACTTCAAGACCACCACACATGACAGAACGATCTACACGACAGTTTTTGAAGGTGAAACAGTCTACATGCTGCGACAAGTTGATGATTTTGCGCTAGCCTGCACGTCAGAATCCATATCTGACAAGATCTATGAAATCATTGGCGCGAAACTGAAGCTTCCTAGAGAAGATGTAATCTCCTTCACAAAAATGGGGTTGCTTGAGGACTTCAATGGAATTGATGTCAAACAGACAGCTGACTACATTGAATTGTCTTGTGCAAATTACATTGACAGAATCATGACATCCCATGGTTGGGAAACTGATTCTAAGATGAAACCTTATTCTTAACCATCTGCACCATTATCAACTGAAGTACTGAGCCAACTACAATCACATACTGATGGACCATTAGAAGGCACCAAGGAACATGCTGAATTGCAATCCACATCTGGTTTCTCCTACAGGACGCTCTTAGGTGAAATGATGTTTGCATATGTGAGTTGCCGGCCAGACATAGGCTATGCAGTGACTCTTATGTCAAAATACAGTTCCAATCCCACTGCTTTCCACTATTCCAGTCTGAAGAACATAGCTCGCTATCTCAGAACAACCAGATCTTGGGGTATCAGATTCTACAGACCAAATGCTGAGCCATCTTTTCCATCAGGAGAACCATACACCGACGTAGTCCAAGATGCATCACTCCCAAAATTCCCTGAAGATATCAAGCAAGCCAAACTGATGTGTTTTGTTGATGCTGCGTATGGCAATGATCCAAAACATTGCAGGTCCACCACAGGATATGTTTTCACTTATGCTGGTGGCGCAATTGTTTACCGATCCAAAGCTCAGTCTCTTACCGCACAGAGTTCTACAGAAGCTGAGTTCATTGCTGCCGTCACAGCAGCCAAAACAGCCAGATATCTCAGGTCTATACTCAAGGAATTAGGATTCGCCCAAGTTGACCCAACTCCGATCTATGAGGACAATGCATCAGCAATTGAAATCATCAATGCCCAGAATCCAACTGAAAGAACCAGACATATTGAAATCAGGTTCTTTGCCATCCAAGCATGGAAAGAAAATGGTGAAATCAAGATGATCCATATCCCTGGAGTTATCAACCCAGCTGATGATCTAACCAAACCATTGGGATGGATCTTGCACGCCCGACACGCAAGATACATCATGGGACACTACCCAGGTTAAATCAGGCACGTTAGGATGCAGAGGTACCACCTCAAACAAATTTTGTTCGAATCGATTTGATTCAAACGTCCGATCGATCAGTCACTCAACCGATTCGATCCAAATGTTCGATCTATCAATCGATAAAACGTCGATACAATTCCAGGCTACATAACCGACTCTGATATACTCCGACAGTAATCCAACAGTGAATGAAAACACATGTTAGATCAAGGGGTGTGTTGTCGGCCAAAAAAATACGGACTTTGTCGGCATCAAATTTGATTGGAAAAGCCGACAAAAACGAAACGACCGAGGTGCGGGAAAACAAAAACAATACGAGATACAAATATTTCAAAGCTTGGAATCAAACGCATCTCCACTACATGAAAATCCCTAAGTGGTAAAACGATGTCACTTAGGACTACAAACAAAAATAATTAGACCAAGGCTGTAAGACGGCGTTGGGTTAGTTTAGTTACTTTTAGTATTTACATTATTTTGCTCTTTTTACGGTGTTGGAAAGAGTTATCCATAAGATTATGATCGGATTGTTTCTGGACCATATTGTTCTCACATCAGGAATACGCGTATCGAGAGTTCGTTACTCATAGATACTCGTTTCGTGAGTTCGATACTCAGTGCTTTAAGTATCTCTGGTTATTCATGTGCGCTTATGTATAAATTACTTATTGCGCTCTCCTCGTGATAAAAGATCTAGAACACTTTGGAATCGTACGTCTTTACGTATTATGTAAATCGTAATACGTAATACGTAATACGTAACTTGTCGTATCATGTTACGTATTACGTACCAATCGCACGTTGCGTATCACTTTACGTATTACGTATACGTAAATTAGGCGTATACGATTCACGCTTGATTTAGTATTCCAATAAAAAAGGGATAATCGGTTAGAAACAAGAAATATCCAAAGACCTGAACAGTAAACGTTCAAAAGAATATACTTGATATCCCGTGAGGAAATTACTTATTGCAATCAAGAAAATCAGTACCGATTCCAGATGGGCCTCATATCCAGCATATATACCACGAATAAGCATACGCCCCATCGAACAGAATACTTAACCCCATAATGACCGATACCACCAAATGACCGATACAGTAAAACCGACACGACGCTAACACAGCAACAGCAGCAGAAGAATCGGTACGACAGTAAAGCAGACATAAGTAACAAATAACCGGGGAAGATCTCTACCACATGAAATACAGCAGAGAGCCCCGATACACAGTGAAAATACGTAGTAAAAATAAGAGCCTCTCTCTGAGCTCACATCTCTTTAAATTTTAACATCATATACCTTTGGTCGATTTATATTTTAGAGTAACAACACTTTGGATATGTCCTGTTTCTAACCGATTATCCTCTTTTGTTTGTAGCCTTAGATGGTCTCGTTTTTACCATTTAAGGATTTCCAAGTGGTGGAGGTGCGTTCGATTCTAAGCCAGATTCGTTCACGAGGATTCGTGTGTATGTATGTACGTACCTCTCCTTTGTTTACCGTAGCGTTCCTACGGTGTTTCTGTCGTTGTATTTTTAACGGACAACACATTGAGCGCATGTAGCATTGTGTTATCAACCGCTCGCGCGTAGAATAGGAATTAGTGCTTTGCAGGGGCCCTGTGGAGTTGTTGTGTACGTAGTTTTCTTACATATTAGTAGTATTGTATGATTCCATTCTATGATCCCATTCTATGATTCCATTCAATGATTCAATTCCACGATGGAAATCTATGAATCAAATCAATGATTCAACTCAATGATTCAACTCAATGATTCAATTCTATAAATCAATTCTGCAATTCAAATCAATGATTATAATCTATGATTCAAGTGTATAATTCAAGTCTAATATTCTTATCTATGATTCAATTCTATGATTCAAGTCTAAGATTTAATTCTTTGATCTGTGATCCAATTCTGAAATTCTAGTCTATGATTCATTCCTATAATTCAATCCGCCCAATGATTTCATTCTATTATTCTATCCTATGATTCAAAACTATGAATTGAATAAATTAACAACCGGAATTAGAGTTGTTAAGTGAAGAACAGAATAAATGAGAGAATACGACGCGATTAGAAACAGTACGTAAATAACCGTACCGGCGCCGTCGGATGATTAACTACGATTCACTATGAATTGTAATCACGAATACGAACACACGGTTAAGGCATATACTTAACCTTAATCGTGAGTAACTGATTCATTGTGGCAAATTGAGTATGATAAGAAACAGATCGAATAATCAGCGACAAGTATCAATAAATAATGTAATCGCGGACAGCCGGCTAAGGCTAAATACTGTACCGATCTACTAAGTGACACGGGATTACCATGACTTAGTGCCAAGGCACTATCATGATTAATCCATCACAAATGAATGAGACTTGATATGCCTGGTTGGTCACACATGCTTCACTATTGATCTGGAGAATATCCGAATCGCTTAATTAAGCGATCAATGGATTCAGAAAGCGATTCATCGCTTAATTAGCAAATAACAAGGGATTGCATGTGTTAACAAAAGGGCTAACACGAGAATACGCGGAACACTCCAATAGAGGTCCGGATTCTTAGATTAACCTAATTAGATCATAATTCAAATTACCAGTTATTGATTAACAGTCGCAGCCTCATACGAAAGCTATCTATCATACATACATACGAATTCGAACTAACTGAATCCGACAAATCCTACAGAAAATCTACACATAATATCCTACCAGTAATAATTAATCATCCAAACGCGAAAACTTGCGATCGACCGACTATCAGAAAGAATCCAATCCGAAAGATCATTCTACTGAAAGATCATCCCACTGAAACAAAATCTAACACCACAGCCCGAACCTACTGAAATCTTGGCCTATCTCGTACACCAAAGAACAGATATCATTGAAAATAGCACCATTGAGATCTGCAAAGCCAATAGAAAATACTTCGAAAGGAAAATCTCAACATGAAATAAAAATACCCCGAAAACAAAAACAAAAACAATCTCGTAACAATCATCATGTTCTCTTCATCGGAAATGCTCTCTTTATCGGAAATCCTCATAGTCACCTGCAGCTGCATCATAGCGCCAGCAACCATGTACATCATGAACAACCAAATGGTCCAGGCCATCAAAAACCAAACAAAGAGCAATGACCGAGAGAAGGCAAACCAAGTAAAGTGCGAGGAATGAGACAGGGCCATTGAGAGATTGACTCATGAATTATCGAAACTCAAGGAAAAAGAGAAGGAGTACAAGAAGGATGCCCGTCAGCGCCTCAAGCCAAGACAAATCCAGGATTTCGATGGTAGCCAAGATAACTGGATCAAATGGAGATGCGATACCAAAGCAACACTCCATGCCACCGGACACAGAGACATTATGGAAAGTCGTGAAGCAGCTGACAACGACCACCCATTGAACAGCGCGTTATGGGGTACATTACTGAACGCATGCAGTGGAGGTAGCGCATCTTCCAAAGTCACCAGACATGAGGATGCTAGTGACGGTCATGCAGCATGGAAAGAATTGTTGGAATGGTATGATTCAGAGTCCCAACAAGAGGCCTATGCAGCAACAATGAAATTGAAATTGGAAGGGGTTAGACTACACCCAGGTGGCAATATTTCCGACTATATCAACAATTTTGAGAGTATCTACCAAAAAGGGAGTAAAATCCCACGGTTCAACATACGTGAATGCGATGCTAAGAATACTTTTGCGCGTAATCTATTGGACCCTGACCTGGCTCAACTCAAAATGGAGCTCCAAGAAAGCCGAGCCAAGATGAACCTGGTGGAAATGGTGCAGAAGCTTCGAATTCGGGATGAGGAACTCCGCTTGAATTTACTGGCAGATAAAAATGACAATAAACGATCTATTCGCAGAGTTACAGAAGCCCAAGAACCACCAACAAAACGCCAACAATATGCACCTCCACCGGCCAGTGACGGTGTCCTTACTACGGTCTATCCCAATCTTAAAGGTATTTTACGAATCCCGCCTGCAACATGGGCCACCTTATGCAAACCACACAGGGAATGGGTTCTCCTTTACAATCGATCTGCGCGCCACCATGAATCACCCCCGCCGACACCAGCTGATATCACCCTTGGCGCTCCACAGGATGATGGCCTCAACAATACCGATATCTACCGCGCCAACAACAACAACAAGCCTAGACGCGTCAGGCGAATCTCTAAACCGGCACCCCTTGCACATCCAATTCCATTAGCACCCTTGCCACCTCCTGCCGAGGATACAGAAGACAGCATCGTATCCATCGATGAATCCGCCCTTTCCCCCCAGGGAGCACCGAACTCCGTACAGTCCGATTTCACCTGCATTCTGAGGGCGGAGATGATGACGATGACGATGGCACGCCACAAACAGCAAACCAACAGAATACAGGCCCCAGACCTAGAAGAAATCCAACCAGAAGGGCAAGAGCCGCATCCTTCTTTTCCACGGCTAGACGCTTGAAAATGATGCAACCAATCACATATGAAACAAGTGATAGTGAGAGTACCGACGATGACAGTGAGGAGGAAGGAATACCCGATCTAGTGGAACGAACTGTGGTCTACAGTGACAGTGATGATGATAGCAACAACACTGGCAAGAAGAAACGGCAGAGTAAATCCAATCCACCGATCGCGAGAAAGAAAAAGACTATTCAGGGTACACCCAGGAGACAACAACAACTGCAAACACTCAGTCGCTACTGGGAAGTAAAACCGGATGATAATATCGCAGTAATTGATAGTGGAGGGGGAAAACGCCCAACCGTTACGGCCAGGGCATGGACTAAAACAGGAGGAGACACAGGAATGACATCAGTAATGAAACCATACATGTCACAAGATGATGATGATCTAGTGGAATATCCTGTATACAGCGCAGCAACAAAAGCATTCATTCCAGGACGCCAGGAACCAGTGATACTACTAGTACACTATGCAACCTTCATCTCGCGAGACAAGGATTTTACAGATGGAGAATCACTCCTCACAACGATGGATATGGGTTCCCACAATGTATTGGTGAACGGAGTGCAACCTCAAATAAGTGACAAATGTGGAATCACGGTTGAAAATACATTCTTACCATTCAGCTATGATGACGAAAAAGTCTATTACCACATCACAAAACCAACAGAGGAAGAAATGAAGGAATTGGAAGTCTTTGAATTAAACTCGCCGGCACCACCAAATATGAGACAGTTATTGGAATACTGAATCAAGCGTGAATTTACGCATACGCGAACGAGGTAGGAATACTTATTCTTTTACGTAAACGTAACACGAATACGTATTGTTTTACGTAAACGTAAAACAAATACGTATTCGTATTTACGGAAACGTATTGTTTTACGTAAACGTAAAACAAATACGTATTCGTATTTACGGAAGCGTAAAACAAGAAGAATGATTCCAAAGTGTTCTAGCTATTTTATCGAGAAGAGAGCGCAATAAGTAAATTATACATAAGCGCGCTCAAGAGTATCAAGAGATACTTAAAACACTGAGTATCGAACACACGTTACGGGCATCTATGGGTATCGAACGCTCGATACGCGTATTCCCACACAAAGAAAAGACAAATTAGAAAATGAGAGAACAATATGGTCCAGAAACAATCCGATCATAATCTTATCAATAACTCTTTCCATCACCGTAAAGTAAAACAGAAATAACTAACTAACTAACCAACCGAACGACGCTTACGACTTTGGTCTTATTAGTTATTGATAAGATTACACACCCCAATGCCAGAGGGAACACAAACCGAAGGAATCCCCGGCCCTACAACGAGAGGAGTTACCCCAGACACCAGCATCGACGATTCTAGGAACGTAGGATCCACTCGAATTCGGGATCTGAGAGACCAACTGGTAGAGCTCGAACATTACAACAGGGATATACTCGAATACACAGAAGAACAAAACACACAGTTACAAACACAGAACAGGTTTCTATACGACTATACCGAAGACAGTGAAGATAGTGACACCGACGACGAGATGGTCAAAAAGAAGGATTACACTGGGGTTAAAGACCACCTGGATGAGATCCAATTGAAACCCATAGCGGTCCCAACGAGTGTGGACGTATACGAGTTCAAGAAGACCCTAGCCAACGCATTGGCCGAAGTAGTATCCATCAAATTCCTACAAGGGAGTGGGTATGCATTCCTATTCGAAAGTAAGGAACAATACATCACAAAGAACAACCTCGATTACCAACTAGCATCTCCCGGGGACCATCGTCTCAACCACGCGGAAAGGGCCATACAGACATTCAAGAACCATTTTATAGCAGGATTGAATGGGGTGGATGACAAGTACCCGATAGACGACTGGGACTTACTGATCCCACAGGCCCTCATTACCCTCAACTTGTTACGCGCGCCACGAACCCAGCCCAAGCTATCAGCATATGAGCTCAGACGCGGGATATATGACTACAACAAACACCCCCTCGCCCCTATGGGGTGTTGGGTGATTATCCACGATAGGGCTCAGGAACGCGGCGCCTGGCAGGACCATGGAACGAGGGGCTACTACATTGGGCCGGCCTTAAAGCACTACAGAAATTACACGTGTGTCGGGGAGGCCAGCCGCGCTACCAGAATCAGCAACACAGTGGCATTCTTCCCAAAGACTGAGATGCCGCATACGTCCGTCCTCTACAGACCGACTGCTCATGACACTCCAAGACCTAAAGGACATTGCTAGTAAACCCCATCCGCCAATCCCTTATATGGAACAGGGAACACAAGTTAACGAGGCCCTTCGGAGTATACAAGACCTATTACATATAAATACGCAACAAAAACGAAATGTGCTCAAAGATGCCGAGCATCATGATACGACACAGAAGATATCAACCGGGCCCAAAACAATATCCAATGTGCCCGAGAATGCTCGCGAACCTCCAAGGGTGCCCAAGGTACCCGAGAACGCGCGCGAACCTCCAAGGGTGTCAACTACGCAACAACGCAGTGCCCGCCGGGGACACCCCTGGGCTATAGGTACGATCATTAGAAAGAAGTTCAACTCAGGGTGGTATGAAGGTGAAGTCATAAGTTATGACCAAACCAATCAATACTATAGAGTAAAATTCACGGATGGGGACGTTGCGGACTACACACATGGTGAGGTGTCCAGATACTATAAGTCCGACCAATACTACTCAAAATCCAAGCTTAAGCCCAAGGCCCTAATGGGAGTTTACCCGCGTGACCCGGTCCAGTTCCCCGTACCAAAACAGGCCCTACGGATGAACGAATTATCATATGTGCCCCAACTAGCGTGTGGGGGATCCATATGGGATGAGGACTTGAACAAATGGGCAGCGTACCGTGATCTAATCAGGCACCCCAAAGCAGAGATCCAAGAATTATGGCTCAAGTCGGGCGAGGAGGAGTTTGGCCGGTTATTCCAAGGCTTACAACAGAATAACATAGAAGGGATGGACGTATTGGACTGGATCAGGAGAACTGACGTGCCCATACACAAAAGGGTCACATACCCCCGATACACAGTAGCCATACGCCCCGAGAAAGCCGACCCCTACAGGACTAGAATCACAGCAGGGGGAGACCAACTGGAGTACCATGGTAACGTGTCCACCTGAACGGCAAGCATGGAGACCATCAAAACCCACTGGAACAGCGTAGTGTCATCCCCTGGGGCCAAATACTGTACCGGTGACATTTCTAACATGTACTTATGCTCCACGCTAGACGAACCCGAATACGTTAAGTTCCGGTGGGACATGATTCCCCCCCGAGTCAGGATAGCGTACCAACTGGAAGGAATCAAACAAGGAGAGTACGTATATGCCCGGATCAAAAAGGCATGGTATGGGTTAAAACAGAGTGGAAAGATAGCCCACGACGACCTAGTAGGCCACCTCCAGAAGTACGGGTACAGAAAAGCACCCCACACAGAGGGACTGTTCCTACATGAGGAAAGAGACATAAACTTTACCCTAGTGGTGGATGACTTCGGGATCAAGTACACCCAACAGGAAGACGTGGATCACCTAGTAGCGGCCGTCGGGGCCAAGTACACATTCAAGGTAGACTGGTTGGGGAAACAGTACGTCGGGGTTCATCTACGTTGGGACTACGACAAACATGAAGTACGATTGTCTATGGATGGGTACGTGGAACAAGCATTGAAAGAATTCGAACATGAGCGACCGACATGCACGTACGCGGGCCCTTTGCGCGCGGACGTCCCAGCCTACGGCGAAAAAATCCAATACGCAAAGCTCGAGGACGTGACCACACTATCGGATGAAGAAATAAAATTCATCCAACAAGTCACAGGAAAATTCCTGTTTTATGCCCGGGCAGTCGACAACACGATGTTACATGCGCTCAACGACATTGCCTCTGCCAAGAATAACAAAACAACACTAGCGGCCACAAAATACTTCCTCAACTATGTGGCATATAACCCTGACGCATCCATCATCTACAGGGAAAGTGACATGATACTACGAGTGGATAGCGATGCAGCGTACTTGGTATGTCCAGAGGCCAAGAGCCGAGCTGGGGGCTATCATTACCTAGGGGATACAGCCGATCACACATTCAACGGCGCTGTCCTCGTACTGGCAAAAATAATCAAAAATGTTATGGCGTCGGCAGCCGAGGCCGAAGTGGCGTCATTATTCCTGAATGCACGGGAGGCCTTACCCATCCGACAATGTCTGCTTGAACTCGGGCACCCACAACCGGCCACTCCACTGAAGACCGACAACAATACAGCAGAGGGCATACTCAACGGCACTATCAAACAAAAGAGGTCCAAAGCAATCGATATGCGATACTATTGGTTAAAAGACCGGGCCCAACAAGGGCAATTCAATATTTATTGGCAACCGGGAAAGCATAATCTGGCGGATTACCCTACCAAGCACCACCCAGGGAGCCACCATAAAAAGGTAAGACCGATATATTTATATGAACCGGATAGTCCAAGGACCATCCAAGGGTGTATTGGAATACTGAATCAAGCGTGAATTTACGCATACGCGAACGAGGTAGGAATACGTATTCTTTTACGTAAACGTAACACGAATATGTATTGTTTTACGTAAACGTAAAACAAATACGTATTCGTATTTACGGAAGCGTAAAACAAGAAGAATGATTCCAAAGTGTTCTAGCTATTTTATCGAGAAGAGAGCGCAATAAGTAAATTATACATAAGCGCGCTCAAGAGTATCAAGAGATACTTAAAACACTGAGTATCGAACACACGTTACGGGCATCTATGGGTATCGAACGCTCGATACGCGTATTCCCACACAAAGAAAAGACAAATTAGTAAATGAGAGAACAATATGGTCCAGAAACAATCCGATCATAATCTTATCAATAACTCTTTCCAACACCGTAAAGTAAAACAGAAATAACTAACTAACTAACCAACCGAACGACGCTTACGACTTTGGTCTTATTAACAGTACCCAATGTTGAGAAGGAAAAGGTTGAGGGAAAAATTCGCCTTTGGAAACCTACCAATATTGGAATTGAGGAAGAGATTTGGAATGCTACCAGAAGAAACAGTGAGAAAAACACTAGAAAAGACCACTCAATTCTACGAGGAAATCGAAGAAGAGAATCGAGCTATACCAAGAAAGCACTACAGGAAACGATTCAAAGCCTTCCACTACAAGCGGCAAAATGAGGACGTCAGTACTGATTACACATTCTTCAGCCAAAAGACCTCACAAGGACATAATGGTGGTCAATTCTTTGCAGGAACAAAATCCAAGATGTGGTCGTTCCATCCATTAAAAACAGAGTCACAATGTACCAATGCCCTACTGGACTACCTTCGAGAAAGAGGAGCCCCCAATACAATTATCAGTGACAATGCCAAATCAGAAAAGGGAGTAAAATGGACTGAAATCATGCGACAAAATATGATCAAAACAAGAACTTCCGAGCCACACTACCATCACCAGAATCCAGCAGAGTCAGAATGGGCTCGATTGTCGAAAACGATTCAAAACTGCCTGAGAATGTTCAAAGCCCCTATAGGATTGGCAAATTGGTGTTCCCTGTGGTGCGTTCAAATCAACAACCTAGCCGCAAGAAAATCGTTGGGATGGAAAGTGCCACAAGAAATATCACAAGGCTGGACACCAGATGTATCACATTTACGATTCCACTTCTATGAGCCAATATGGTGGTACAACCCAAGCTTCAGATCACCTAAAAGCAACATGAGAAAAGGAAGATTCCTAGCATTTGCTGATTCTACAGGCGACGCAATGACGTATTATATATTGACTGAACCAGAATCATCTAAGGAGAAACGGCAAGTATTAATGAGATCAGTTGTGAGAACAAGAAGAAAAAATATTGGAACAAAAGATGAATATGTGAATGATGATCCAGAAGCAGCGGAATTCCGACTATCAACTTCAGAGCTGTTGTCGGCGAAAAAATACGGACGTTGTCGGCATCAAATTCGATCGAAAAAAAAACCGACAAAACGAACGACGACCGAGGTGCGGAATACGAGAACGATCAAGCGTTAGAATCAAACGCACCTCCACTACTTGGAATCCCTAAGTGGTAAAAACGATATCACTTAGGACTACAAACAAAAGACAGTAATCGGTTAGAAACAAGACATATCCAAAGACCTGACCAATAAGTGAACACTTGGAATCCATAAGTACATTCAAAAGAATATACTTGATATCCCGTGAGGAAATTACTTATTGCAATCAAGAAAATCAATACCGATTCCAGATGGGCCTCATATCTAGCATATATACCACGAACAAGCATACGCCCCATCAAACAGATTACTTAACAACATGAATGACCGATACCACCGAATGACCGATACCACCGAATGACCGACACGACGCTAATACAGCAACAGCAACAGCAATGACAGTATCGGTACGAGAATGGTAACAAATAACCGGGGAAGATCTCTACCATGTAAAATACAGCAGAGAGCCCCGATACAGTGAAAATACCCAGTAAAAATAAGAGCCTCTCTTTGAGCTCACATCTCTTTAAATTTAAACAATTCGTTATACCTATCCGGTCGATTTTTAGAGTAACAACAGGTTATAGAGCCCTTTTAACTCGCGCTGTTGAGCGTATATCTTAAGAGCCTATCTCCGCCCGATCAGCACCTCCACTGACCGGTCACAGCCAGAGGACATTGCTGTTGAGCGATAGGCCTTCCCCCCAGCGCAGAGATTGTTGTGAGCCCGCTGTTGAGCGCCTCCCTTCCAATCTCCCTCTTACTACATTTCATTTCTCCGCGGAACATTCCTTTGGTCCTTTCCACGGTTAAGTCTTCGATCCTCGCCTTCACCGTCCGATCGTTCCTTCGACGACGACGCCGCCATCGCTTCGACGCCGTCGATTTTTTTTCTTCTTCCCCTCCTGCTTGTGAATCAGGGGGTGTATCCACTGTTTCTACACACAGTTCTTTGATAATCCACAAGCAAGCATGGTTGACCCCTTTGATTGGAATGCCATGGAAGGCATCCAATTCCGCTTCAAGGGCAATAGCCCCTATGACGAGAAATTGAATGCTGTCTACTCCCAGATCATGGACGACACCGACATGGAAGATTTATTTGTGGAGAGCGCAGACGCAAAGGTGCTAGCCCCCTCCATGATGTCCAACCTCCGCGGCAGCGTTGTCAATGCAATCACCTCCTATCTACCCAGCTCCACAGAGCTCGAGAAAGGACACATCACCCAACTCCTCTCAGGATGCACCATATCCTACGTGAATCACGTCGGTGCTGAAAAGAAAGTTCGCGGACCCGTCGACTTGGAAAAAGCTGCAAAGGAAGCACTCACACACCACACAGACAATTCCACCAAACCATTCATCATCATTGAACTACTCATCACCGAATGGCAATTCAAACCCACCTGGCGACCCCAACGCTTTGACAAGATCTATACAGGTGCCACACAGGCCGACTCAGATGATGAAGATGCCGCAGCTACAACCCCCGCTCCAAACCCAGCACCCACCGCAACGGGCACCGACATGCAAGAATTGACCACCCTACTCCAACAATTGGTCAACAACGGCAACAACAACAACAGCAACGCCACCAACAACAATACCGGCGCCAACCAACAATCTCTCGACCTTCCATGGAATCCAGCAACATTACCACCACCTGTGAAAGAGCGATATTACAGGCGAGATGAATTCCTCACTAAAGATGATATGAAGGATTTCCCAATCACCTACACCGACTCATCGGGAAATGAAACAATTGTCAGGCAAAACTACTACCTACACAATCTAGGCAGTGGCAGAAATGACCAGCGCCTGATCACCAGAAGTGGTGACTGCTTTGATCTCACCAGAGCCTATGACAAGTCCAAGGAAGCCGCTAGAGACAAACTATTCCTCTCAGGGTTTCCACAACTACAGGATGCGACGGACCCTCAGGTTAGGAAATGGTACAGAGAAATCACAGCTCACTCACAGCAACACCATATCTATGTCCACCCATACTATCTCTTCAGGCGCGAAGCTGATCACCTAAGAGGATTCACCATTGGCGATAACTTTCCACATGATTTACCTTTAAGATATGAATTGGCCATCAATGAATGGGGAAATCTGATTTACACCGCACTCAGAAGCGACAAAATCATCCCTGATTCATGTGCAAGCATGAAGGCAACCATCCAGAGCTTTGAAGGAGGACAAGGTTATGAAGCGCTATACACAGTTATTTCTCAGACACATCCCAACTCAAAGAGACCATCCAATGCCAGCAGAATGGTCCGAAATCCTCCAAACCAAAACCCAAGTGAATCCCTTGAAGAATACTACTTCCGGTACAAGGATTACTTGAGACTCAGAGTGTTCCTCCAAAACCAACCTGGCACTATCGGTTCAACAGAAGAAGTTAGCAACCTTATCGCAGGAACCGCCCTCTCAGAAGAGCTCTTCAAAAAAACAGAAGATGAACGCGACTCTGATGACCAATTCAAGCGAGACAAATACAAGGCAGGTAGACTCCTACAAACCCTCCAAACATATGAACAAGAGATCAAGGCTGAGCAAAAGTACAAGAGGAACAACTCCAAACCAATCCAGCCCAAGCAATTGAACGTCTCAGGAACCAGACCAGGTCCCCGTCGCAATGATAGGTTGTTTCAAAAACGCGCTAGCAACAGTACTGTTAGAACACCTTCTACTTTGACATCTCACTCAATCAGCCTGATTGAATCACTTGGCTACCCGGAGATGGATGAAGAATCTGACGATCCCTTCCTCCACCAAGCATATTGCAATGCTATCACGGCATTCGATAAGCAACCTAGTCTTTTTGACACATCCAGAAAATGTATTGTTTGCCACATGTCTGGTCACAATTTTGATAATTGTCCTGCATTACAAGATATTGAGTCCCTGAAGAAACATAGGATTGCTGCGGCTGTTTTTCTGAACAAATCCAATAAACAGACCCAACAACTCTTAGATTCCAACCAACAAATCTCTCAGATCAACATTGGCAATGAAGATCAAGATGAGGATTCACCTGATGCTACAGTAGAAAACCAAAATTTTTGCAATGGCCAAGAATAGAAAGTCTTTCTTGGAGCCATACTATGACATCACCTCAAGATGATCCTCAAGGATTTGACAACATCACAGCGTCCCAAGTGAACAGCTTATGCCCCTCCTTGGACTCCAGCAGTGTCAGCTCCTATGAATCTGTCATAATTGGTGCCGTCGACCTCCTTCCAAAAGACAGCCTCCAGTCATCTATACCAATTGATGTCTACTGTGACATGGAATCACTCAGGGCTACATCCCCTACATTGGAATCACACCTGAAGACCAATGAGGATCCCAATTTCGATAGGGACAACCCTACGCCAGTTGATACATACAATGTGCAATCCCTCGTCCCACCGGACCCTATTGCAGCTACAGCCTACTTCCAACAGGGTGTCCGGGCTCAGATTGACACCGGTGCAAAGGTTTCCTGCACAAACCTCAAACACATCCTGCACGGTTACAAACCTTACACCAAGATAAGAAAATGTCCCGTCAGGCTTACTGCAGCAATAGGAGGCACAGCAGCCACCTGCATCCCTGAAGGCTCAGGATATTTGCATATCCCAGCACCGAATCACATTGGATATATCAAAGTTTTCTTCTACTATTCTCCCTCCCTGTCAACAACATTACTGAGTGAGAACGATATCTGTGGAATGACATCCCGTACGCGATGTCAGTTCAGTGGACAGTCCATCCACAAATCATTCACTGAGAATCTTGACTCATCTACTCCACAAAATGGCAACCTCACCATTATTTGCCATCACAAGCAAAGCACCGCCAAAAGCATTGTTCTACATGGGAGCATCATTGATGGTCAATGCTATACACACCCAGTCCTGATCCCAGATGTTGATATTGCCTCTCCATATGCAAATTGTGCAACATCGTCCGCCTATGCCTTAGCGACTGACATGCAGTTCAAGGAAGCTTGTGAACTGGCCTCCAAAGCAGCCATTAGCAACTACAGGTATGATATATACACAAACCTTGTCAATCTGCAGACATGCACTGAAGCAGCGCAAGCTCAGTCTGATACCAGTGTCATACCAAGGTTTGATGCCAAACTGTTTTTCACCAAAATTGTGGACAAAAATATCCCTATCCAAGCCATCAAAACCAAGACATCGAAACTCCTGTGGCACCAAAGGTTGGGACACCCATGCGATGATTTTCTGTATCAAGCTCATAAGCACATCATTGGAATCCCAAAGTTCAAACGGCAAACCAGTATTCTTGACCAATGTCCAACTTGCATACAATGTAAGCACACCAAAACACCTGCTGGCTCACATTCCACACGCAAGGCCACACAACCCTTTCAGGGTTTATCTATTGATTTTGCATTCTCAGGTACCAACTCCTCCAACAGCAAACGCAAGCGCGATTATGAAGGCATTCATGGAGAAACTGCTTGGATTCTCATCACAGATCACTATACTGGTATGAAATATGGAGACACGCGAATCTCTAAAGCAGCGCCACTACACTGGTTAGAGCATTTCTTCGCCCAGCACAACCCAACTTGTGCCGACAAGTATGTTTCAGTTGATCAAGGTGGAGAACTCTATCACAATCCTGACATCCGAAACCTATTCTCTGCGTTTGGATATTCCATTTTCCCCACTGGCGCGGACGCTTCACACCAGAATGGCACAGTTGAAAGAGCACACAGAACTCTTGCTAACTCCATGAGGACAATGCTGTCTGGTGCTAATTTGCCCATCAAGTTCTGGCCCTTTGCTTTCTACCATGCACTCCGGTTGTCCAATGCATTCCCTGAAGGCACCCAACTACATTCACCATTGGAATTGGCAACTGGCCGTAAGGAAAACCTTGCTGATTTCCGAACCTTTGGTTGCAGAGTTTGGGTTAGACCTCCAGGCAAAAGATCAATCAAGCTCAAACCCAATGCAAGAAAAGGCATATTTCTAGGTTTTGTACCCTACACTACCAGAAACATTCTGTGGTATGATACTGAGACACACAGAGTCAAGATAGCCACACATGTCAGGTTTGATGAAGGGATGAATGATCTCCCACTTGCAGACCTCCCCACTAATGTCAAACACCTGCTCAGGACAGATGACAACATTCCACTTCCTGCAGAACCCACTGAGGTGTCATCCAGTGATTTTCAATTCTCTATCTCCCCCTTTGCCAATCTCACAAATCTCAGGCTCACTGTCTCCCCATCTTGTACTGATCAAACATTTGGCCTCCGGTATGCCAATGATTCACTGCTTGGCAGAGCTTACATCACAGCTATCCTCCCAAATAGCCCTGCCTCCAAACTTTTCTCCTCACACAAGAAATCTCTCTCCAAGCTACGAGGTGCTTATATTGTATCTATCAATCACAATCGTGTCTTTACTGCTGCTGATGTTACTACAGCTTTACAGACCTGCCACGATCGAGGGGTGAGGGATTCTTCAATAGATACACCAATTACCTTTGCACTTGAAGAGAAATTGTCTATGAAGGAAGTCAGGAAACACTCAAATGAATATGGTTTATTTGCTCCCAATACCTCCTGGAAAGAACCCACTGCTGAAGAAGATCCACCATTCTTGGACCGAATTTCCTCCATCAAAACTATCCAGCGCATTGGTACAAAATACAAGCAGCTGATACAATCAAGAATCAACCAGGTCGATAGCACTGAAGCACTCCATGCCTCCATCCAAAAACACTTGGCGCCAACTGAAGACGACATGGATGTTGTCATTCCTACTATTGATATTGCATCTCTCAGAGCTATCACCAAGCTTCATAAACCAGGAAATCAAGCATTACCACTAGATGCAGATTCACTGTCCACTGACGAAATTGAACTTTTCATCAAGGCCATTAATTCCAAGGCAACTACACCTGAAGAACAAGCGCTAGGGCACTTCACTCGAAGGAATCTCAAGCCTTTATCTACATGGCCTGAATGGCAAGCTGGGGAGCGAAAACAGCTTGATCAGTTTGAAGATTTGGAAATGTTTGGACCACCAATTCAATACCCTAAGGACCCCGACGCTATCATTCTCAGGCCTCACTGGCAATACAGTGTGAAACGAAATGGTGTCAGAAGAGCCAGGCAATGTTGCAATGGCAGCAAATATGCAGCGCCAACCCTGCATGCCATAGCAATGTCATACTCATCATGTGTTGAACACCCCATCCAAAGACTGTTCTTTGCCATTGCAGCAAGTCTCAATCTCAAAGTTTATGGGGGGGGACGCGGCTGACGCATATGCCCATTCTCCAGGGCCCAACATCCCTACATACATGACTATTGACGATGCATATGCAGAATGGTACAGACACAAGCATGGCAGAGACATAGACAGACAATTAGTGCTTCCAGTCCTTCGAGCACTTCAAGGCCACCCGGAATCTGGAAGACTCTGGGAAACCCACATCAACAAGATCTTGAAAGGTCCCGATCTCAACTTCAAAACCACCACACATGACAGGACGATCTACACGACAGTTTTTGAAGGAGAAACGGTTTACATGCTGAGACAAGTTGACGATTTTGCACTGGCTTGCACATCGGAATCCATATCTGACAAGATCTATGACATTATAGGTGCAAGGCTGAAGCTCCCTAGAGAAGATGCTGTCCCCTTCACCAAAATGGGTTTGCTTGAAGACTTTAATGGAATTGATGTCAAACAGACAGCTGACTACATTGAACTGTCCTGTGCGAACTACATTGACAGAATCATGACATCCCATGGTTGGGAGACTGACTCTAAAATGAAACCTCACTCCAAGCCTTCAGCACCATTATCAACGGAAGTATTGAGTCAACTTCAATCACACACGAATGGACCATTAGAAGGCACCAAGGAACATGCTGAATTGCAATCCACATCTGGCTTCTCCTACAGGACACTCTTAGGTGAAATGATGTTTGCATATGTCAGTTGCCGGCCAGACATAGGCTATGCGGTGACTCTGATGTCAAAGTACAGTTCCAATCCCACTGCTTTCCACTATTCCAGCCTGAAGAATATAGCCCGCTATCTCAGAACAACCAGATCTTGGGGTATCAGATTCTACAGACCAAATGCTGAGCCATCTCTACCACCAGGAGAACCATACAACGATGTGGTCCAAGATGCATCACTCCCAAAATTCCCTGAAGATATCAAGCAAGCCAAACTGATGTGTTTTGTGGACGCAGCATATGGAAATGATCCAAAACACCGAAGGTCCACCACAGGCTACGTCTTCACTTACGCTGGTGGAGCAATTGTTTACAGGTCCAAAGCTCAGTCTCTTACCGCACAGAGTTCTACCGAAGCAGAATTCATCGCTGCAGTCACAGCGGCCAAAACAGCCAGATACCTCAGATCCGTACTCAAAGAATTAGGGTTTGCTCAAGCTGGTCCAACCCCTATCTATGAGGACAATGCATCGGCAATTGAAATCATAAATGCCCAGAAGCCAACTGAAAGAACCAGGCATATTGAAATCAGGTTCTTTGCCATTCAAGCATGGAAGGAAAATGGTGAGATCAACATGATCCATATTCCTGGAGTCATCAACCCTGCTGATGATCTAACCAAACCATTGGGATGGATCTTGCACGCCCGACACGCAAGATTTATCATGGGACACTACCCAAGTTAAATTACTTGCGTGTTATGGTTCGATCTGAACGTTCGATCTACCAATCGGTTAAGCGTCAAACTGTTCCATTCCTCATGCAAGATACATCATGGGACACTGCCCAGGTTAAATCATTCCATTCGATTATTTGATTTCACTTGATCCGAACGTTCGATTTGTCTCTCAATACGATTCGATCTATCAATCGATAACACGTCAATTCGACCCGAACGTTTAACCTATCAATCGATAAATCTCAAGATGATATACTCCGACAGTAATCCAATACCATGTAAGTAAAGTATTGGATCAAGGGGTGTGTTGTCGGCGAAAAAATACGGACGTTGTCGGCATCAAATTCGATCGAAAAAAAAACCGACAAAACGAACGACGACCGAGGTGCGGAATACGAGAACGATCAAGCGTTAGAATCAAACGCACCTCCACTACTTGGAATCCCTAAGTGGTAAAAACGATATCACTTAGGACTACAAACAAAAGACAGTAATCGGTTAGAAACAAGACATATCCAAAGACCTGACCAATAAGTGAACACTTGGAATCCATAAGTACATTCAAAAGAATATACTTGATATCCCGTGAGGAAATTACTTATTGCAATCAAGAAAATCAATACCGATTCCAGATGGGCCTCATATCTAGCATATATACCACGAACAAGCATACGCCCCATCAAACAGATTACTTAACAACATGAATGACCGATACCACCGAATGACCGATACCACCGAATGACCGACACGACGCTAATACAGCAACAGCAACAGCAATGACAGTATCGGTACGAGAATGGTAACAAATAACCGGGGAAGATCTCTACCATGTAAAATACAGCAGAGAGCCCCGATACAGTGAAAATACCCAGTAAAAATAAGAGCCTCTCTTTGAGCTCACATCTCTTTAAATTTAAACAATTCGTTATACCTATCCGGTCGATTTTTAGAGTAACAACAAGAGCACCAGCAGAATCTCACCGATATTCAAAGTACGGATGAAGTCCCATTATTGATGCCAGGCGAGAAATTTGATGCAACTAGCACGGGAATGGAATATTCAACCAGCAACAATCCACTTGATAAACCAGAATCTGAACAAACAGATCCAGGGGAGCAAGAAGAGGAGAATGCAGAAACCGAGCATGAAATCAAAAATTCGGATCAGGAAGCCCTTCCCAGTACCGTCGACGGAACCAATGACGCAGAAACACACAATAATATACTGGGTCATTTTTGGAAAGACGGCAAACTGATCCGTAAATCACAATACTTGGATGACCTGGAAGGAAACACTGTATTGAATACTCCATTTCCCCAACTACGAAAAGACGAGCCTGTTGCTTGTGCAAAATATATCACAAGATACATCATCGAAGCAGGCGGCCGAAGGGGTAGCCACCCCCTACTGGATTGGTCAAGTTCAGTCCTCAAGCAAGATACAGCAATTACACGCCGTATTCGATTACTACAAGCCAGAAAACCACGTCAAAACACCAATCCGAAGAAAATGTCTAGAAGCCAAAGACAAGCCAAGAAGAAAAACAAAGAAAAATTTGGCCTACGAATTCCTAATACCTACAATGACTGTGTTCGTATCGATCAAGCTGCTGGAGATACTAAATGGCAAGACTCGATTCAAAAAGAGATGGACAATTTGGATCGGCTCAAGTGTTTCAAATATCATCCAGCTGAGAAAGAATTCCCCAAGTCCGAAGGATGGCAACAAGCAAGGCTCAATATGATCTGGGATATCAAAAGTGAAGACAAACGATACAAGAGCCGGCTGGTTGCAGGGGGGCATTTGGTGGATTCTACTGAATATAATACATATTCCAGCCAAGTCAACAGCCTATCTGTTTACCTATTATTCCTCATTGCACAACACCAAAATCTTGACCTAATGACTGCAGACGTGGGAAACACCTTTCCCACAGCACCGGTCCAAGAAAAAGTATGGTGCTGGGCCACAGATGAATTCAGAGACAAGAAAGGCTGCAAGGTGGAAATACAACGAGCTCTTTATGGACTAGCAGGTTCAGGACGCGCATACACAGATTTCTTTGCAGACACTCTGATGAATCTAGGATTCAGACCCTCCAGGGCTGACCCAGATCTTTGGATGAAACTGAGTGAAGATAACAAAAGTTACGACTACATTGGAACACACGTTGATGATCTTATGGTAGTGTCAAGGAAGCCTCAGGATTGGATTGCATTGATCGAACAAGAATTTGCACTCAGAAATATCGAATCTGAACCCGGATATTATTTGGGTACAAGCTTGACAAGGATAAAGGATGGGAGATTATTATTGAATTCTACAAAATACATCTCAGAAGTCCTAAGGAAATATCAAGACAAATACAATATTACTCTACGAAATGAGAACCTACCAATGAAAACAGACTGTCACCCAGAATTAGATGACTAGGAACTACTCAACAAATCAGGCCACAAGGAATTCCAACATATCATCGGTCTAGGACAATGGATAGTATTGTCCGGAAGAATAGACATTGCATATGCCATTTCATCACTATCCAGATTCGCATCCGGACCAAGAGAAGGGCATCTACAAATGGCAAGATATGTGCTAGGATATTTGAAAAAATACAAAAAGAAAGGAATCTTAGTGGACCCACAATCTCCCAAAATTCAGTCAATCGGGGAAGCGACAGTGAACTATGAAGATTTTACTCACCAATACAAGTACTACAAGGAAGAATTAGATCCGATGTTTCCAACGCCACTAATTGCAGAATTAGATTTAAATATCTTCTGTGACAGTGACCATGCACATGATCTGATAACAGGAAGGAGTATTACCGGTCTGATTGCATTTGTTGGATCAATGCCAGTATACTGGAAATCAAAACGACAAACATCAGTTCATACCAGCACATTTGGAGCAGAATTCACAGCGCTCAAAGATGCAGTGGCATTAGCCATCATGTTGAGGTACCATCTTCGATCCATGGGAATCAAAGTTACCAAGCCAACTGAAATCCATGTGGATAACAAAAGTGTGGTAATCAACTCAACCAATCCAGCAAGTACACTCAACAAGAAATCGATTGCACTAGCGTATCACTTTGTCAGACAACACCAAGCAGGAAAAGTAATCTCCATCAGCCATATCAACTCTCATGAGAACTATGTGGACATACTAACAAAACCTCTTAACAGTACCGTACTAAGAAGCTTGCTTAACGAGTTCATGACGATGTAAAAGTTAAGTACAAAATAAAATCGAGTAAAAACAATAATAATTGTCCACTTAATTCCTCGAACACAAATCCATGCCTAAAAATATCTTTGTTTGTAAACAATTCGAAACGATATACTAAACGTAAAACCTGCCAAGGCAATACAAAAGAATGGCATGGATTTCGGGGAGAACAACCGGAATTAGAGTTGTTAAGTGAAGAACAGAATAAATGAGAGAATACGACGCGATTAGAAACAGTACGTAAATAACCGTACCGGCGCCGTTGGATGATTAACTACGATTCACTATGAATTGTAATCACGAATACGAACACACGGTTAAGGCATATACTTAACCTTAATCGTGAGTAACTGATTCGTTGTGGCAAATTGAGTATGATAAGAAACAGATCGAATAATCAGCGACAAGTATCAATAAATAATGTAATCGCGGACAGCCGGCTAAGGCTAAATACTGTACCGATCTACTAAGTGACACGGGATTACCATGACTTAGTGCCAAGGCACTATCATGATTAATCCATCACAAATGAATGAGACTTGATATGCCTGGTTGGTCACACATGCTTCACTATTGATCTGGAGAATATCCGAATCGCTTAATTAAGCGATCAATGGATTCAGAAAGCGATTCATCGCTTAATTAGCAAATAACAAGGGATTGCATGTGTTAACAAAAGGGCTAACACGAGAATACGCGGAACACTCCAATAGAGGTCCGGATTCTTAGATTAACCTAATTAGATCATAATTCAAAGTACCAGTTATTATAAATGATTCCAGTTTGTGTGTTAGTCAAAATTAAGATACAGTTCTATGATTCAACAAGGTAGAGATTCAATTCTGTGATTCAATTCTATTATTCATCTCTAACTTTCAATACTATGATTTCATTCTATGATACAATTCTATGATTCTAGACTATGATTCTAGACTAGTATGACTCAATTCTAAGATTAAACTCTATGCTTCAAAGCAGTACTTTAAGTCTATGCTTCAATTTCATGATTCAAGTCTGTGATTCAATTCTATGATTGAATTTATTGATTCAATTCCATGATTCAGTTCTTTGACTCAATTCCATGATACAAGTCTATCATACAAGTGTATGATTCAATTTTCAACCAAGTCTTCGTCCAAGAACTGTTTCTCTACCCCCAGTGGGCTATCGCGCAATATTTTGAAACTCCCTACCATATTTTCAAAAGTCCCTGCTTCATGAGGTTGCGTGTTTCCTAAAAAAACCTTAGTCTATGATTCAAATCCATAATTCATGATTTAAAATCATGATTCAAATCCATGATTCAATGATTCAATTCCATCATACAAGTCTATGATTCAATCCTATGATTCAATGTTGAGTTAAGTATATGAGTCAGGTCTTTGAGTCAATTATATGATTCATTTTCATGACTCAAATCTATGATCCAATTCTTCAATCCAAGTCTATGGTTCAATTCTATGATTGGATTATTTGATTCATGATTCAAATCCATGAATCAATTATATGATTCAAATCCATGAATCAAAACCATGATTGATAATCATGATTAAAATTCATGATTCAATTCCATCATACAAGTCTATGATTCAATCATATGATTCAATTCTATGATTCAATGTTGAGACAAGTATATGAGTCAGATCTTTGAGTCAATTATATGATTCATTTTCATGACTCAAGTCAATGATTCCATTCCATGACTCAGATCTATGATTCAATTCTTCAATCCAGGTCTATGGTTCATTTCCATGATTCAATTTCATGAGTCAATTATATGATTAAAGCCGATGATTCAAATCCATGATTCAATGATATGATTCAATGATTCAATTCCACGATTCAATTCCATGATTCTCATCCATGATTCATGATTTAAAATCATGATTCAAATCCATGATTTAGTTCCATCATACAAGTCTATGATTCAATCCTATGATTCAATTCTATGATTCAATGTTAAGTTATGTATATGAGTCAGGTCTATGAGTCAATTATATGATTCATTTTCATGACTCAAGTCAATGATTCCATTCCATGACTCAGATCTATGATTCAATTCTTCAATCCAAGTCTATGGTTCATTTCCATGATTCAATTTCATGAGTCAGTTATATGATTAAAGTCTATGATTCAAATCCATGATTCAAAGATATGATTCAATGATATGATTCTATTCCACGATTCAATTCCATGATTCAAATCCATGATTCATGATTTAAAATCATGATTCAAATCCATGATTTAGTTCCATCATACAAGTCTATGATTCAATCCTATGATTCAATTCTATGATTCAATGTTGAGTTATGTATATGAGTCAGGTCTTTGAGTCAAATATATGATTCATTTTCATGACTCAAGTCAATGATTCCATTCCACGACTCAAATCTATGATTCAATTCTTCAATCCAAGTCTATGGTTCAATTCAATAATTGAATTCTTTCATTCATGATTCAAATCCATGATTCAATTCCATGATTCAAATCCATGATTTAAATCTATGATTCAAATTCATGATCCAATTAATAAGACCAAAGCTGTAAAGCGACGTTAGTTTGGTTGATTTGTTACTTTGAGTAGTTACGCTATTTTGTTCAATTTTTACGGTGTTGTGTTAATTTCCTTCTGAAACTGGCTGTTGAGCTGATTCAATCCAAAGGCAAGGAAGAGCAACGGGAGCTTTAGCTGCAGGCCGGTTGAGGTGCTGGTCTGTTGTGTTCTAATATTTCTCTGATATCCACTACAACCGGATGATGCTAATCCAATCAGATCTATTCTGACTATCGACAAACGACGCAATCAGTTAGATCTTAGGCTTGTAGTTCTACAAATGGGACGCAAAGGGGCGCCCGATGCAAGGTTTAAGGTTGAATAATCAAATAATCTAAAAGTATAAGCGTGTTGGCTTGCTAGAGAGCAAGTTACCGCTTTAGAGTGTGCTGCCGCTAATACAGCACAATGAAATTACGAGTATTTTGTACGGCAAATTACCGTATTACGGTGAATATCGTGTTGCCGCTAATACAACACGTATATTCGTGAGCAGAGTTTCGAACCTCTGCTGTCTTTTCTTGAAAATAAGACACTTAACAGAAGGTAGCATATGTTAACATCTGTCATGTGTTCTTTCTTGGATCACTAAGTATCGAACTCGATCGTAAGAATGAGCTCGGTATTGACGATCGATTCTTCTCCTCCAGTTAAGTATCGAACTTGATCGTAAGAATGAGCCCAGTAATTTGCGAGGTCTCATTATTTTCGATCTCGTACCTCTACCAACTTAGACACGAAAGGAATTTAATACTCCCCATGTGTCCACGCGAAAGCATACTCTAGGATCCGATGCAGTCATCCTGTAGCAAATCACCAGTGTTTCCGCAATAGTGAAAGATGGGCTTGAGTAAAGGATACACTACTGAGTGTCCCCAGTGCTTGGTGAGGATGTCAGCACAGTTATCCTTGCCTGCAAGATGTTGCATGAGGATGAAGCCTCTTGCGATCATGCTTCTAACATAGTGATATGAGAGAATGTGGTGCCTCTTGTGGAGCCTCGCATATGGGAATGTAGAGGTTTGGATCATCTTTTCATTGTCTCCCCATGTGTAGGATGTGTCGTGTACTCTAGTACCAAGATACCTGAAGGACTGTCGAATGTCAACAATTTGCTCAATGCAGGTTCTAGCAGATACAAACTCAGCGCCAAAGGTGGCTGTTTCAGATGTTGCTTGCTTCTTGGAGAACCACATGATGGGGGTCTTGTTTGCAAAATGTAGGATACCAGTGACAGCTTTACCACTTAGGATGTCATGCATTAAGTTTGCATCATAGAAATGAGATAATACAACTACCTTCCCCAGGGGTTTAGGGGCATCGCTTGGTAGGTCTTCAGAGTGCTCCCCATATACGGTATTGGACCAGTCTATACTGTTGCCTTCAGTGAGTACAAAATCTGGTATGCCCACTCTGAATCTGATTTTGAAATGACGAAACTTGGAAATATATCCGTAGATCCGTTTGGCTCTATTGAGATGGCCTTCTCTAGGTTGCACGCGAAAGCTTGATAAGGTCATAACAGCAGTCTGTACATCAAACCGTCCAATGGCAATGACCCACTGGAGTGAGCCCACCATGCTTTGATACTTTTGGATATCAGTATCACTTAGGAATGATGATGAGTCTAGCTCTGGGTGGTCATTCTCAGCAAGGGGTGAATGGAACCTGGTGGTGGGTTTACAGCCAAACATTTGTTCATATGAGGCCTCCATTTTCTCAATGAACTTGATGGGGTTCATGCATAGCACACTATGTTCATCTCTTTCAAAGCCACATCCCAAATGAAAGTTCATTGGGCCAGAGCCCTTTAATTTGAAATTGTAAGGTGCAGACTGCAGGACTACCAGAAAGGTTTCAGGATGGGCCATACATAAGCAAAGGTCGTCAACATATGTGCATATCAGCTCGTATACTGGCTCCCCATGTTTGTTGTTGCCAGGCTTGATAAAGATTTCAGGCTCTGCCTTGGATCTTTCAAAACCTAGTTCAATGAGGCAGGCAGCGAGCATATCACCAAAGCACTTGCCAGATGATCGGAGTCCATATAGAGCCTTGTAAATCACTAGTAGGTGACCCTCTAGTGATCCAAATTCAGCACCAGCCTTGATGCATACTTTCTCACAGGTAACAGCTTCGAGCTATGCATTCCCAATGTCGGTTCCCCATGCTTCTAAGCTATTCAGCTCAGCAAGGAATAGGCACATGCGCAAGCCTCGAAGTGAAACAACTCCTGCATACACACTGTGAATGGGAGCTTCAGTGAGATTACCATTTGCAACTAGCCGGGCTTTGTGTCGGCCATCATGCTTGACTGCATAAATCATGTGGACCTTGATCTGTTGGAAGCCAATGGGTATATTGCTAGCCTTGTAGATACCTTTGTCAATAAAGGTGTCATACTCTTGAAGCTGTGACATTTCCAGCGCTATGGCATCCTGCCATTTGGTGTTGCCATTGGCTGTATCAAACTGGATGGCTTCTTCATGATTTCGAGGTACCTTGAATCCATATTGATACTGAGGAGCAGTGCGGAAGGAGCGAAGCTTGGCTTGGTGGATTAGCCTGTCTAGTTTCTTGGTTCTTCGAGCGAGTGAAACAATGCGTTTGAGATGTTTCCAACCAGGTTTGTCAAGCATGTTGTTGTCTTTTGCATATTTGGCTACAGTGACCGGGTCATCGGTAGCTACGTTGGATAGGGGTTCGTATGTCCGTTCCATATTTTCCCATTCAATCCATAGGTTGTATTTGGAACCTTTGTATTGTGGGTGCTTGTTGTCAAGCGGACCTTGATGACCAAGTATGCGTCGAAAGGACCAAAGTTTGCCATCTTCTTGAGTTACATCCCTGTGGATGTAATTCATGACATCATTGTAGGCTATGATATCTTCAAGTTCATCATCCGTATGTTTGCACTTGAACTTGATGAAGTCGTTGTTTTGCTCAAGACTGTTTTCAATGTCAACAACTGTCATTCTTTTCTGTGTGCCATCAGGGAGGGCCATTAGAAAAGATCGGCCTTGCAATTCAGCAACAGGGATAGCAGGGATGGTGATGGGTGTGCCATCATTGGCAAATTGAGCATTGCCTTCTTCATCAGTAACAACTACTTCAGATGGGCCAACAGATGGGGTAGCAGGATTGATGGGTGGAGGTGTGGCTTCACTAACATCAAAATATGCTAGCTCAGGGGGGCCAAAATCATCTTCAGTAACAGGGACGCCGTCAGGGGTTTTGCTGAAGATGTGAGTTTTGGAGGGCCATCAAGAATCTCCCCATAGTTGTTAGGGAGTGGGGAAGGTACATAGCTTCTGGTATTAGGAACCTTGGAATAAAGAAAGGTAGGCAAGGATGGCTGGGGAATGCACAGAGGAGGTGATGCTGTGACTGAACGGGGTGGTGAAGGGTGTCGAAAGGAGGGACTATCACCAGAAGATTTAGGAGTGATGGAGGCATCTTTGGCCTTGCGCCATGCAAGAAAGCCATCATCAGTGAACAAGCCAGCGCGCTTGTTGCGATGCTCGGGGGTTAAAGCAGTGCGTACACCAGAGCGATCAAGGAGCTTATTGGTGATGGGATCCCAGATGGTGAAACATAAGCTATTACCAACATGCTCAGCAATGCCAACAAAGTGGCCAAGGCATTCAGTGGTCTGAGAGCCAAACTGTGTATCTGGAGTCTTGTAGTAGACGGGCTCAAACCAGAAGAAACTAAGGTAGGGGCTGATGTCACCAATGATACCAGTAGCAATATAGAAAGGCTGTTTGTCAGATAGAGTGGGATCAGACAAATGATTCATGAGGCGACCAACATATTGCATGCATAGAAGCCAGAGGTGTGGTGGAGTTCCCGTGTGATCCATGGTTCTATTGACAATGCGTTTGAAGGTCTGGTACCGACGTTCGAAGAGATTTTGGTGTTGATGGTATGGTTCACTTTGCCATAAGCCAATCCACATCATCTTGAGGTAGTCAAGAACAGATTTGCTGGACTGGTAGGACCCATGATCACAGAGCAGTCTGAGTGGTCTACCCCATTGCCGGACAAAATTTTGGAGACAAGGGAGAAAGTCAGCAGTAGTCCTCATTTCTTCAACATGGATGATATGAGATTTGCGCCCAAAGAAAACTTGAGCAATCTTGGAGCCACCATTGACGGCAGGGGTGTCTGAATATACAACATCAGAGAGGACATCATCATTGAAAGGTCGGACATTCATGGCCGGCTGTGGGGATTGGAATCGTTTGAATATGTTACCATCTGGACTAGTGGAGAGTGAGCCATACTGGGTGGAATTGGTGAAGGTGGCCTTGATACGATCAAGGGAGATCCATCCAAAGAAGGGCTTGAGAGACAAGTAATCAATATCAGTGGGGGACTGTACATGGGCGGCACCGATAATGGAGGTGGAAGGAGACTGATTAGAGCACCGACTCAAGATTTCCTGATGGATATAATCAGTGGGGCTAAGCCAAAATGAAGTATCAGGAACATCCAAAGCCTGGAGGGACGAGGTAGTGCTGTTGGACAAAAATGAGGTGACGGTAGAAGATGTGCCAATGTTGATATCCCTAAGTGCGCCGAATTCATCATAATCTGGATATGGAAGTGATGTGGCCATAGGCGGGTATTTCTGAATGAAGGTATCATCCTGTGGAGTATATGCGTTATCCAGTACAGATGGGTTCCAATGCTGATCACTTGTCATGATGACGTGGGGAAGAAGAGCAAATTCTGCACTGGTATACTTGCGCATAGCGAGATAAGGTAAGCCATGGCATATACTGAGTGGAAAGACATGACCATCAGTAGTGGTAATGACTTGGGATCCGCCTGTCTTGATAGATGACTCATCCACGGTTGAGTGGTATGCTTCCATCTGAGGGGAAGACAAGATAGATGGGTGTTGTCCGGTGTATGCACTCTCATGAAAGATGATAATGACAGGTCCTCTGTTGGAGACAGAGTAGGCGCCGCATGTTGCAATAGGGATGTTCTGGATTTGGTGATTGTTTATACCAGTTACGTTGACATATCTGGGGGGAATATCTTTAGAGATGAGACATGCGTCATTTCCGATGATACACCCATTTGCACCTCTGTCAACCATAGCAGAACCAGGTGTGGATACAGCAGTTTTGCTTGAGTGATAAGTAGCAATGGGGTGTGCTGGTGAAACAGGAGATTCACATTCCAGTGGTGCCCAATAGTGAAAATTCACTGATCGTGAGGTTTGTTCAACAGGAACATAGACATTGCCTTCTTTCTTGTAAAGTATATCAGGGTTGTCTGCAAGAAATCGAGCTGGGTGTGCAGGAGAAACAGAAGACTTGAGAGGCCTGGTGTCTGATTGAGAAGATGACTTGTATACACCAAGGGATGCATGGAACACAGATCTGGCCGAGCTCTCGTCAGCAGGCGATAGGACCTGCTCAGCAGCGGGTGAGGGGTCCTGCTCGACAGTATGGTGTTCGTAAGCCCGACGTGTGATTGGTTTGCTAGAATTGGGATCTGGTGGTAATGCAGTATCAAGTAGCTCAGGCTTAAGGCAGGCAACTAGGCGCTTCTTGTCATCAGCTGTGAAACCAAGCCAGTGCTTCATACCATGTTTGGAGAGAGTTTTCCAAACGACAGATGGCAGCCTTGTGGTTGGATCTGGTGTTCTTCCAGCCTTGTAAACAGCGTAGTCTTGGTAGTCACCATCAAAATCAATGGGAGGTAAATAAGAGACTGAGTCATCAGTGATAGCAGAATATGTGGAGTGTGTCACAGAGGATAGATCATGCGTATTGGCCTTTACAGACATTCGGTTTCGAGGTTGGGACAGTGATGCCTGGGAATCCAGTCTGGTTGCTTCAAGGAGGAGGATATTTTTCAATTCACTGATAGCAACGGCTTCATGCTGTCTAAACTTAGTCAAGTCCTGTGCTGCAGGGGGATTGTCAACTTTGTAGAACTGTTCACTGAGTTGGAAGCTGCTACTACAGGCCTTGCAAAGGTGTGTTTTGACAGTATCAAAATCAAGTGGCCTCTGTGGATCGCGTAGTGTGTTGAGGTGTTCCAACTGGGCAAACCACTGGGTGATAAACTTGACTTTGGTATCTTTCCATGTCCTCAAGTCAATGTCCAATAGGTGTTGCATCACAATGGAGGTGTTGTCGGCAAAAAATACGGCCTGTTGTCGGCATCAAATTCGATCGGAAAAGCCGACAAAACGACACGACGACCGAGGTGCGGGAAGATGATACACGATACGAATATTCCGCTGATAAAGCGTTAGAACCAAACGCACCTCCACTACCTAAAAATCCTTAAGTGGTAAAAACGATATCACCTAAGGCTACAAACAAAAGAGGATAATTGGTTAGAAAGACCGGGGAAGATCTCTACCATGTAAAATACAGCAGAGAGCCCCAATACAGTAAAAATAAGAGCGTCTCTCTGAGCTCACATCTCTTTAAATTTCAATTATACCTTTCGGTCGATTTTAGAGTAACAACAGGAGGTGTCATAGACTTTGGATTTGGATCTGTCATGCAATGACACAAAATCAAAGAAGGCTTGTCTGCCATCTCTTGAGGAGGTATGGCTGAGCACGCAGGAGTAGGAGAGATCACTCTGGAGGGCATGTAGGACAAGAGTCCAGAAGAAAGCACATTGCTTGTCATGAAGAGCTTTTTCATACCCGACGAGTGGTATATCAGGCCAGTTTGGATCGAGGAATGTATGAGTATCTATGTCAGATGTTTCCAGCTTTGCCTTGAATTTGACAAGCCAGCGTTCAAACCTTGCATCATTTTGCAGGGTTGGAAAGGTGGTTTCATCCCTTGATTTCTTGGTCCAGGATTCATATCTAAGCTGTTCGATGGGCTTGGAGGATCTTTCCTGTTGTCGTCGAGGTGTGCCGGTGCTGTTGCGCGTGGTGGTGATTTCAATATCCGTTCCAGATGCTCTTCTGGCTCTGACAGCACCAAAACAGTAGCTCTTAAAGGCGTCCTTGGTATAATGGTTTCTATCCTCCGAGTCTAGTCCTTGTGCTGTGAGATGTTGCCCGAAGTCGATGACTTGCTGTATGGACATCTGTACATGTCGATAAATTGGTGTTCTTACGCCCCCTTCGAGGAAAGCTAGGTCTCCAATGTTCTCGATGTACAAGAAGTCTAGCCATGTCTTGAGCCTTCCAGCAATGAGAGCCTCGCACAGGGCGTCATTTCATTCCTTCGGTATGTCAAAGATTTCATGCAAGAAGGTGGCTAGCGGTCGGTCAAACGATGGGAAGAGGTGTTCGATAGGTGTGCTTTCTTCTTCATTGTCGTGCAACCTGTCCTGTGGGTCGACCATGTCGTTTGCAGGCAGTAGGAATGTGGCAGCAGCGCTCCCAGGTTGAAGTGTTTGGAATCCGGTGGACCTGCTTCGTCCTGTCGACCTGCTTCGCGTTCTGGCGGCGGCAGGGATATCCGGCATGAGAGGATGGATCCAGTGTTGGCTGTAACGCTGCTATCGTCTCCACTTTCGTCTTTCGCCAATAGGGATGTGGAGCCGTCTTCGATGAGATACGGCGTGAATGCGGTTTATGTAATCGGATCAGAGAACTATCGGTCGTCGGCCGTAGTCGATCGATCGATGATCTGCTGTCGGATTGTTTCTTCGTCGTCGTAGGGTGCTCCTGCTGCGTCGTCTTCTTCTTTTGCAAGCTTCAACAAGCTTGCGACTGTTAATCTGTTAATTTCCTTCTGAAACTGGCTGTTGAGCTGGTTCAATCCAAAGGCAAGGAAGAGCAACGGGAGCTTTAGCTGCAGGCCGGTGTTGTGTTCTAATATTTCTCTGATATCCACTACGACTGGATGCGAATCCAATCAGATCTATTCTGACTATCGATCAATCGACGCAATCAGTTAGATCTTAGGCTTGTAGTTCTACAAATGGGACGCAAAGGAGGCGTCCGGTGCAAGGTTTAAGGTTGAATAATTGAAAAGAATTCACCGTGTAAAGGCATATTCGTTCGTACGAAGAGTCACGAAGGCAAATAACCTTATTCGTAAGGTTATTTAACCTGAGTGAATAATCGTCGGTGATTATCCATGTGGATTGCCTCTTAGGGAAATTCTCCCCATCAGCTCACTCTTCGAAGAATTAACAACTCTAAAACACCATCATGCCCTAAAATCTACGTACAACCTAGTACTAATTCTACATAATAAGGTACAATCACATGTGATATTCAATGAGAATATCACGGTGAATTATACGGTAACAAAAGACCGATCGAAGATGGTTTTGCGTGTGTTTTGTGTCTTAAGATTACATGTGTTTTGTATGCTTGAAATTACACGATACGACGAGTAATGTGACGATGAGTAATTAACCTGTCGTCCGCTAAGTCCGACTGCATCCAAGATGATTACTCTTGCTCACTAAATCAATCGATCGTAAGATCGTTTGCGTTTGTTTGTTACGACACACTTTCTTTAGTTTATCAGACCCACAGCACTCTACAAGCTGTGGAGGACGGCGTTTCCACCGAAACGCAGTTGAGCTCGAAGACTAATCCGGACTAGCCTGATCAGCTACCGGCATCAACCCTCAAGGATGTAAAAGAGGCAGTTGCTTGTGGAGCCCTGGAATAGACCAACACCAGGGCGGCCTCCCTTGAAAGAAGAGGCCGAAGACTCGAACCAAGGTGGTGGCTCCACCGGGTTTCGAGATCCAGCAACAAGCAAGGGAAAAGAAGCTGGACGGCTCAGTCGAAAGGGCCGCCCAGGTTGGCATCAGTTGAAAGGAATCAATATCCAATCTGAGAACACTGATCTTTCACTGAAAACAAGAATGACGTGAGCTAGAAGATTGAGCCTGAAGTATTCTGTGGTGAAACAGATTGGAAGGAACAGATTGCAAAGAGCATCTGCCCGGAAGGAACAGATTGCAAAAAGCACCTGCCCGCACGAAAACAAAAAATCCAAAGATATGAGAACACCAATCCCGAAGATCGGAAAGATCCAAAAATGAAAAGGAGAACACTAAATTCTCAGGAAACAATCTTTTAATCTTTCACCACAGAAATACAGAATGAGCAAAATCCCAAGAAAGGATAGGAAAGCTCACAATCTTGATTTGCAACAAAAGCAAAAGCTCACACAAAACTAACCGGAACAAATACCCGATCCGAATAGTCAGAAAGTATACAAACCGGAACGAAAATTCGATCCGGATATACGAATACAAAACAGATAAGCGAATCACACTTGACGGCAGTCAACATTTACCATCCATATCTCACACCCAGAACTCTCGATTCGATTACATTCTCTCTCCACATACCACCATCGATTGAACATTCAATATTCCATCGAATATCATCTATTCTACTCCGAATAATCCGAAAACTCTCTTAAAAGTGACCATCCGACCATTAGAATACAAAATTCATCACCATGGTACGAACTAGAGCGGACGACGACATGGAAGAAACAAAAATGGAAGTGGATGAAGATGATGATTCAGACGATGACGATTTGGAAGAGCAATTGGAAGATAAAATCATGGAAGTCATGGAAAGGGCCTTTGAGGACCCAGAATCAAACTCAACCATGAAGAGAATCATCGACCAAGAAATAAAGAAAAGAGTCAAGGCAATGAGAGATGCAGAAAGAAAGGGTGTGAATCCAGATGACGCGGATAGCGAAAATGAGGATGAAGGAAACGATGCTGACCAAAATGCAGAGAACGCAAGAGCTGAACGGCTGGGAAGAAGGTCATCTCAACCCAGGATAAAAATAAGGGGATTCAACAATGGTAGATTTCTGAACCCAGAACAGCTTGCTTTCAGGAGCAGCCTAATGGATTTTGGCATCAACTATGAATCAGCCGAGGAAATTATGAGGGGAGGGATGTCTAATATTCGCGAAATCACAGATCTCAATAAGGAAAGCATTAAATCATTCATGCACGGATTGAAAGCTATCAGTCCAGACTGTCCTAATCCAAAAAGTATCCACTATGGTAACAGACTATCATCGAGGCTCCTAACTTGGGCAAATTGGGCCCGGTATCAACCATTGATTGGAGTCAAGCCAATGGCTATCGACTGGAACGCAAACCCAAACAACTTGGAACTGCAGCAATTCAGAATCAAGATGATGGAATCAAGTGTGAAATCACAGGAAAAGGCAACTCCACCCGAGCTGAAGGACCTCACAAAATTCAGGGAATGGGAGGAAGGCTTCCGACAGAACTTGAGATACAGATTCAACTCTGAGGGTTTTCCAATCTTGTATGTCATAAGACCCCAAGAAATGGAAGAAGTTACTGATGAAGCCAGGGCTGGAACAGTTGGGCAAAGTACAACAGATACTTATCCAACTTGGAGTGATTACAATGAAAGATGTGGTGTCTTGTCAGGTCCCCAGTATGATGAGGACAACAACGTCGTATGGAGGTTGCTGTGTGATGCAACTAGAAAAGGTCCCGGTTGGGAATATGTGGCACATTTCCAAAACACTGCACTGAATTCTGGTAATGCCAGAAACGCTTTCATTTCTCTCATGCAACACGCTTACACCGATACCAATATCACTATGGTTCTGAATAAGACATATCAGGATATGAAAGATTCACACTACACTGGAGATTCCAAGGGTTATGACTGGAACAAGCACAAGCGCAATTGGACTGCTTTCCATGGAACGATCCTGAGATTTGAAAAGAATCATAATGAAAGAAGATTTGTCTGGGATTTTATCAATTCAATCAGTGATGAGCGACTTGATGCTGCAAAAGCAGATGCAATTGATGAGAGCAAAGACTATCGTGACAACTTCAATGAATGTTTGATTCTATTCACCAATCGTCTTGGATTGAAAAAGCTTGCAACAGGGAAGAATAAAAGAGGTTCCAGAAGTTTGTATTCTATGGGCACAACCAGCAACAAAAAGCAAAAGACAACTGGAACTTTTACAGGAAAAGTTGAGTGCAAGCCTTACCCAACAAGTGTTTATAAAACAATGTCAAAAGAACAGCGCCAGGAGCTTTACCAGATGAGACAGGCTAAAAAGAAACGAAATCTCAAAGCTGCTGAGACTAAAAAGAAAGAAACTGAAAATGAAGGCGCTGGTGACAGTTTTGGATCAAAATCTAAGAAATGACATAATAACCGGACACTATCACTAGAACACAAATTGTTAAAAATGGTGAGCCGGTCATTATACCAGATGAATGTCCCTGTAGGTTTTGATGATGGGGAAAATGAAGAAGGATATTGTGAGTTAGACTCACATGCAGATACTACTGCAGCAGGAGGCAATATGGTATTGCTGAATCCTGATCAAATCACAACACACGTTGATGTTGCACCTTTTTCTGAAGAGTACAAGCCCATCAAGAAAATCCCCATTGGAAGCTGTGCGACTGCATGGACAAATCCAACATCAGGTCAGGTATATATCATAGTGTTTCATCAAGCACTGTACTTTGGGGACAAATTGAAAAACAGCTTGATATGCCCAAATCAAGTGAGGGACTGCAATTTCAACTCTGTTGAAGAAACACCTCGCCAATTTGATCCACGATCCAAGCATGGAATTACAATTCAAACTCCACTGGAGGATGATGATCCGAAGAAAGTTTTTATCAAACTGAGTATGAGAAATGTGATCTCATATTTTCCCACAAGAAAGCCCACAAGAATGGAACTTGATGGATGTCAACATTTGATAGCAACAAATGATACTCCCTGGGATCCACATTCACTGAAGTTCAGGATGGCCGAGCTAGCCATTGACAATGGAGATCCAATTTCAGGGGACCAATTCAGCCTTCAAGCTATGTTGACAGAAGAGGACCAAGAAATGGATGAAAGTTCAGTTGTAACAGAACCTGCTAGTAATGTTACAGATAACCTCCCCAAGACCAGCTTAGGAAAAGATCGGCATCCAAGTGTCATGCAGCAATGCAAACTGATGAGGGTCCATCAGGTATCCACAAGGAGAATGCTAACCGAATGCCAGATTGCAACAGATGGAAATATTGCTCATCGGATTTCTTCAGTAAGGAATATTTCAAGCGCGCGAAGGGTAGACCAATTTTTGTTTGATGATACAGAATTTGACTTTATGGAAGCTCCTGAAGCAGAATCAAAACAGGCCCCTAGCTTGCAAGAAATTGACAATACACTAGAAAGAAGGTCTCTTGACAGAAGAAATCAATGGGGGCCATCAGTGATAACGATTGAAGGTCCAAACAAAGTTGACTGTGAACGCCTAGCCACAACTTGGAACATTAGTTTCAAGAAAGCTGAACAGACACTGAAAGTCACGACGCAGAAGGCACTCAGGAATTTGCAATCACCATTGATGAAGCGGCTGCCTACTCAGCGTTTCAGGAACAAAAGAGTCGCACAAGGAACCTGGTACACTGATACGTGGCATGCCAGGACTACCAGTATTATGAGGCAAGAAAAATGTGCACAGATCTTTACAAATGGAAATGGGTTTGAAGTATTTATACCAATACAGGACAAATCACAAGCCCACCAAGGACTGAAGACATTTATTCATGAAATTGGAATTCCAGAGCATTTGATTTCTGATGGTGCGCCAGAACAAGGATCCCCAAGAACCTACAAAACACACTGGAATTCAATTGTAAAGCGCAACCATATCCATCAGACATTTATCCAGCCACATTGCCCATTCCAAAATCGAGCAGAACAAGCAATTGGTCATCTTGGTAGCGCAATCACAACCAAGTCTGCAAAGAAGAAGTCACCGAGGCGATTATGGTCATTTTGTGGTGAGCTATGTGCTAATATCAGGCAGCGAACGGCCTCCAACAACCCTTCTTCAATGGGGAGAACCCCATTTGAATTGGTCCATGGCTATAGACCGGATATTACATTATATACTTCATCAGAATGGTATGATTTTGTGTTTTATTATGAAAAAGGTGATTCTTCCACCCGAGGTGCTGAAAGGCTGGCGCGATGGTTGGGTCCCTGTGGGAATAGGGTAGGTGGGGGAGATTGTTTTTGGCTACTGCCCGAGTCGGCAATACCAATATCTACAAATTCAATAAGGCCTGTCAAGGAATATGAATGGAGGGATAGAGATGTCCTAAGAAGAATGGAAGCGATCGACAAATCAATTGAATCCAAGATTGGAGATGAAGTCAAGGACAGCGCATCATTCTTCCAGGAAAACTACCCAGAGCCCCAAATAGAGCTATTTGAGAATCAACCAGTAAAAACACCGGATATGAAAATCGAAATGGCTGAGCCAGAAGCATCAGTAGAAGATGTTGATGAACCAGATGAATATCTGGGAAATGAAGTGATCATTGAAAAAGGTGATGAAAGACTCAGGTGCATTGTCAAGGACAGGGTTCGCGACTTGCAAAACAGACCAATAGGAATCAGAAATGAGAATCCCATACTAGACACAAGGCTGTATAAATTGCAACTACCTGATGGTACCATGGAGGAATACACGGCAAATATTGTTGCAGAAAGCCTATACAGCTCTGTTGATGATGACGGGAGGATGTTCACTCTACTAGATGAGCTCATTGACCATGAAAAAGACAACACTGCACTAACTGATGATGAAGCCACGACCATAGCAAAAAATGGCAGGAAAACCCATAAACCTACAACTAGAGGTTGGAGGATTTTAGCCAGTTGGAAAGATGGCACTGAATCGTGGTGTAAGTTAAGTGATGTGAAAGAATCATTTCCAGTGCAATTAGCCGAGTATGCAGTTAACAATAACCTTGAAAAAGCACCAGCTTTCAGATGGTGGGTGCACAAAATTTTGAGGAGGAAGGACCGAATCCTTAAAGCGGCCAAAACAGCAAAGTATTGGTTGAAGACTCACAAATATGGAGTTGAATTGCCACATTCAATCAAACAAGCGCTGGCTATTGATAAGAAAACGGGGACCGACCACTGGGAAAGAGCAATTCATAAAGAAATGACAAATAATATGGCAGCGTTTGAATTTTCTGATGATGATGTTATTCCAGTTGGTCATAAACAGATAACAACCCACATGATTTTTGACATCAAGCTTGGGTCCCTAACAAGGAAGGCCAGGTTGGTAGGGGACGGCCACAAAGTCCCTGCAGTGGCCAAAGAAAATACTTATTCATCGGTTCCCAGTCGAGACTCAGTAAGAATATTCTTTCTGCTGGCAGCGCTGAATGATTTGAAGGTTCTCTCAGCTGATATTCAAAATGCATATTTGACAGCCCCGATTAAAGAGAAATACTTCCTAAAAGCGAGAGAAGAAGATGGTTTTCCACCTCACCTTGCAGGAAGACCTTGTAAGATTGTCCGGGCATTGTATGGACTGCCGGTTGCTGGTGCATCTTTCAGGTCATACCTCACCCAGCATTTGAGAGATCTTGGGTATTCACCGTGCAAGGCAGATCCGGATGTGCACTTAAGAATTGAAACCAGGAAAGATGGATCCAGATACTGGGCAATGCTCATTGCATATGTAGATGATATCCTATGTTCTGGTGAAGATCCAAAGTTCCAGCTTGAAAACATTGAACGAAAGTTCAAATTGAAGGATGATACAATTGAAGAGCCAACTCTATATTTGGGAGCTGATATTGGGAAATTCTACTTTGAAGGCGATTCAAAGCCAAGATGGTCATTATCAAGCACTAAGTACACAGCGAAAGCTGTTGCAGCAGTCGAACAAGAGTTAGGAACTGAAAAATATGGCTACAAGTATCTACCAAAATCAGCATCTAGTCCACTATCACATGATTACCGACCGGAAATTGATATATCAGAAGAATTGAACCCCGAATTGCAAAATTACTATCAAGGTTTAATTGGGGTTCTCAGGTGGATTTGTGAACTAGGAAGACTTGACATAGTAATGCCAGTATCACTGATGTCAAGGTATTTGGCACAGGCAAGGATCGGGCATTTGAATCAGTTGTTTCATATATATGCATATTTAAAAAAGTACAACAGGTCAAAACTGGTTTTTGATGATACCGTACCAAGTGTTGATGAAAGTAAATTTCAAAAATGTGACTGGTCTGAATTTTATCCTGGTGCCGATGAAGTCATACCAACAGATATGCCTGAAGCTTTGGGAAAACATGTGACGATGAGCTGTTTTGTCGATGCTGATCATGCCGGATGCAAGGCAACAAGGAGATCTCATACTGGTGTTATTATCTTCATTAATAATGCACCGATCATTTGGTTTTCCAAAAGACAAACAACAGTTGAGACATCAACTTTTGGATCTGAAATCATTGCTTTGAAAATTGCAATCGAATTGGTTGAAGGTCTAAGGTACAAGTTGAGAATGATGGGTGTTCCAATTGATGGGGGCACAAATGTGTATTGTGATAATGATTCAGTTGTTACAAATGTTACACGACCTGAAAGCCCATGTAAGAAGAAGCACAACAGCATTGCATATCACAAAGCTCGTGAATCTATTGCAGCAGGAATTATCAGAGTTGCAAAGGAACCAGGTTCAACAAATATTGCTGATTTGTTTACAAAGCTAATGAGTGGCGCTGTTTTCAGAGAACATTGTTCTCGATGCATGTGGTAAGAAAATAAAAATCAATCGTTCGATGGAATGTTCGATCAATCGTTTGACCGAAGCAACAAGTTGATTTACGTTCGATCTGCAACGAGCATTTCGAAATGGATAATTTGATCCATGAATACAATATATCAAACCGGCAAGGATCAGAGCAAAATGCCATGATACAAGCCAGAATGAAAGGCAAAACGCCGCCCCATTTTTCTTTTGATAGGGCCTCTGATGGTAGACTGGATACAGTTTGGTATTCAACACGACAATGACTCACGATGAATAGGTTAAGTCATAGAATCCAGCCGCTTAACGGTTGGAGGATTTACGACTGAAGGGGACTGAAAAGAATTCACCGTGTAAAGGCATATTCGTTCGTACGAAGAGTCACGAAGGCAAATAACCTTATTCGTAAGGTTATTTAACCTGAGTGAATAATCGTCGGTGATTATCCATGTGGATTGCCTCTTAGGGAAATTCTCCCCATCAGCTCACTCTTCGAAGAATTAACAACTCTAAAACACCATCATGCCCTAAAATCTACGTACAACCTAGTACTAATTCTACATAATAAGGTACAATCACATGTGATATTCAATGAGAATATCACGGTGAATTATACGGTAACAAAAGACCGATCGAAGATGGTTTTGCGTGTGTTTTGTGTCTTAAGATTACATGTGTTTTGTATGCTTGAAATTACACGATACGACGAGTAATGTGACGATGAGTAATTAACCTGTCGTCCGCTAAGTCCGACTGCATCCAAGATGATTACTCTTGCTCACTAAATCAATCGATCGTAAGATCGTTTGCGTTTGTTTGTTACGACACACTTTCTTTATAATCAAATAATCTAAAAGTATAAGCGTGTCGGCTTGCTAGAGAGCAAGTTACAGCTTTAGAGTGTGCTGCCGCTAATACAGCACGATGAAATTACGAGTATTTTGTACGGCAAATTACCGTATTACGGTGAATATCGTGTTGCCGCTAATACAACACGTATATTCGTGAGCAGAGTTTCGAACCTCTGCTGTCTTTTCTTGAAAATAAGACACTTAACAGAAGGTAGCATATGTTAACATCTGTCATGTGTTCTTTCTTGGATCACTAAGTATCGAACTCGATCGTAAGAATGAGCTCGGTATTGACGATCGATTCTTCTCCTCCAGTTAAGTATCGAACTCGATCGTAAGAATGAGCCCAGTAATTTGCAAGGTCTCATTATTTTCGATCTCGTACCTCTACCAACTTAGACACGAAAGGAATTTAATATGTTGGAAAGAGTTATCGATAAGATTATGACCAGATTGTTTCTGGACCATTTTACTCTCTCAATTACTAATGTGTTTCTTTGTGTGGGGATACGCGTACCGTCGCGAGTTCGATTCCCATATGGTTCGATTCCCATATTGTGTACCTCTGTTCAGTGCTTTAAGTATCGGTTGATATTCGCCAGCGCTTATGTATACTTTACTTATGGTCCTCATCTCATTGGTCGCGTCTCACTTTTACTTATCGCGCTCATCTTAGAATCGTACCATTTAGTGCCATTTAGTATCGTGTACGTATTAACGTTAAGGGAAATTTGCGCGTACGTCATCACGCTTGATTTAGTAATCCAATACACCCTTGGATGGTCCTTGGACTATCTGGTTTGTATAGATATATCGGTCTTACCTTCTTATGGTGGCTGCCAGGATGGTGCTTGGTGGGGTAATTGGCTAGATTATGTTTTCCCGGTTCCCAGAAAATATTGAATTGCCCTTGTTGAGCCCTGTCTTTTAACCAATAGAATCGCATATCAATGGCTTTGGACCTTTTTTGTTTGATTGTACCATTTAATATGCCTTCCGCTGTATTATTGTCTGTTTTCAGTGGAGTGGCCGGCTGTGGGTGGCCTAGTTCAATCAGACATTGTTGAATGGGTAATGCTTCCCTTGCGTTCAGGAATAAAGATGCAACTTCTGCCTCCGCCGCGGACGCCATCACGTTTTTGATGATCTTGGCTAACACTAGGATTGGCCCATTGAATGTATTGCCCTTGGCGTCACCAAGAAAGTGGTATCCGCCTGGTCGGCTCTTGGCGCCCGGACACACGAGGTATGCTGCATCGCTGTCAATGCGGAGAATCATGTCGCTGGCCTGGTAGATGATGGTGGCGTCAGGATTGCATGCCGCGTAGTTGAGGAAATATTTTGTGGCAGTTAACGCGGTTTGGTTGTCCTTGGCTGATGCAATATCGTTGAGTGCGTGTAACATCGTGTTGTCGATTGCCTGCGCATAGAATAGAAATTTACCGGTAACTTGTTGTATGAATTTTATCTCTTGGTCCATTAGCGTGGTCGAATCTTTGAGTTTCGCGTACTGTATTTTCTCGCCGTAAGTGGGCACGTCCGCTCGTGACGGTCCCGCCTACGTACGTGAGGGGCGCACGTGTTCAAATTCCTTTAAGGCTTGTTCCACGTAACCATCCATGGACAATTGGACCTCGCGTTTGTTGTAGTCCCAACGTACATAACTGTGATTCATACGAGAGTCATAAACGCAAATTGTAGCCATGAATCAAGTATTAGATACTTAACCTTAATTGGCTATGTGGCTAATTGGTACAATGTGGCAAACTGAGTATGATAAGAAACAGATCGAACAATCGGCGACGGGTCTCATTAAGTAAAGTAATCGCGGACAGTCAGCCAAGGCTAAATCGTCCGAGAACTGTTTCTCTACCCCCCGCGGGCTATCGCGCGGTATTTTTACAATTCTCGACCCTATTTTTTAAATTTCCTATCTTTTTAGGTCGCGTGTCTACTAAAATACCTCGCGCGTCGCACACCTTTACTTTCGAGACAATATCTCGTCACTCCTCAAATAAAATTACTATTTTAGGGTTAAGGATATCATATCCTTTCGTGACAAGCACTATTTTGTGTACAACTTGTGCACGAATGACTTATTTCATTTTCTCAACATGTTGCCACCATATAACAGGCTCCGACCCAAATCCTCCAACTCCATGTTGTTACTCTAAAAATCGACCGGTAAGGTATTGGATAATTGAAATTTAAAGAGATGTGAGCTCAGAGAGACGCTCTTATTTTGTTACTGTATCGGGGCTCTCTGTTGTATTTTACATGGTAGAGATCTTCCCCGGTCTTTTACACTAGTATGGATTTCATCGTACCGATACTGCTGTTGCTGTATTAGCGCCTTGTCGGTCATTCGATGGTATTGGTCATTTTCGGGGTTAAGTATTCTGATTGATGGGGCGTATGCTTGTTCGTGGTATATATGCTAGATATGGGGCCCATCTGGAATCGGTATTGATTTTCTTGATTGCAATAAGTAATTTCCTCACGGGATATCAAGTATATTCTTTTGAACATACTTAAGGGTTCCAAGTGTTTACTTACTGTTCAGGTCTTTGGATATTTCTTGTTTCTAACCGAATATCCCCTTTTGTTTGTAACCTTAGGTGATATTGTTTTTACCACTTAAGGATTTCCAAGTAGTGGAGGTGCGTTTGATTCTAAGCTTCGGTCTTTGGAATATTCATATCTCGTATCGTCTTCCCGCACCTCGGTCGTCGTTTCGTTTTGTCGGCTTTTTCGATCGAATTTGATGCCGACAACAGTCCGTATTTTTCGCCGACAACACTCCAACTCAAATCCAACTCCAAACAATCCCATTTTCATTACAATGGATAGGGACCTGTCCCCCCCCCCCCCTTGTATCTCATAAACCAAGAACTCCAAAAATTGGTAGGATAGGCAAACGATTCTAGACAACAATACTAACAAGGCCTGCAAGTCTCAAAGGGATCTGCCGTACGCGTTAGAAGCAATAGGAGGGCCTAGCAGAGGACTCCAAATCCGAATTTTCACCTCCACAGAAAACACCCCCTCCAAACCCAAGGGACAGCAGATATCTCCATATTGAAGGCGCCGCGGGCAACGATATTGCAGGGATCCCTTCATTATACTAAGAAGGACAAGGCCTGCAAGTTTCGAATCGATTGATTGAGTGGATTGGAAGTATCTAACTGGCAAAGCTTTGGACACACGAGGTCCATTTTGAAGGGAAACAAGGAAAAAAAACGGTGAATATTAATATCTCCATACTGAAGTCACCGCGGGCAACGATATTGCAGGGATCCGTTCATTATACTAAGAAGGACAAGGCCTGCAAGTTTCGAATCGATTGATCGAGCACATAAGAAGAATCAAACCGGTGAAGCAGAAGGGAGAAATTTGGTTGTATTTCAAGGAAGCAACCCAAATAACGGCGACAGCAGATATCTCTATAACAACGACACCAGCAGCAACGATATTGCAGGGTCCCCTTGATTACATCTATGAGAAGACGCCCGCCAAGTTTCGTATTGATCCATTGAGCGGATCAGAAGGAATGGACTCAACATAGCAGAGTGACAAATTTGGTTGTATTTCAAGGAAGCAACCCAAATAACGGCGACAGCAACTATCTCTATAACAACGACACCAACAGCAACGATATTGCAGGGGCTTCTTCATTACATCTACGAGGAGACGCCTGCCAAGTTTCGTATTGATCCATTGAGCGGATTAGAAGGAATGGACTCAACATAGAAAAGTGACAAATTTGGTTGAATTTCAAGGAAGCAACCCAAATAACGGCGACAGCAGATATCTCTATAACAACGACACCAGCAGCAACGATATTGCAGGGTCCCCTTGATTACATCTATGAGAAGACGCCCGCCAAGTTTCGTATTGATCCATTGAGCGGATTAGAAGGAATGGACTCAACATAGCAGAGTGACAAATTTGGTTGTATTTCAAGGAAGCAACCCAAATAACGGCGACAGCAGATATCTCTATAACAACGACACCAACAGCAACGATATTGCAGGGGCTTCTTCATTACATCTACGAGGAGACGCCTGCCAAGTTTCGTATTGATCCATTGAGCGGATTAGAAGGAATGGACTCAACATAGAAAAGTGACAAATTTGGTTGAATTTCAAGGAAGCAACCCAAATAACGGCGACAGCAACTATCTCTATAACAACGACACCAACAGCAACGATATTGCAGGATCCCCTTGATTACATCTATGAGAAGACGCCCGCCAAGTTTCGTATTGATCCATTGAGCGGATTAGAAGGAACGGACTCAACATAGAAAAGTGACAAATTTGGTTGAATTTCAAGGAAGCAACCCAAATAACGGCGACAGCAACTATCTCTATAACAACGACACCAACAGCAACGATATTGCAGGATCCCCTTGATTACATCTATGAGAAGACGCCCGCCAAGTTTCGTATTGATCCATTGAGCGGATTAGAAGGAACGGACTCAACATAGAAAAGTGACAAATTTGGTTGAATTTCAAGGAAGCAACCCAAATAACGGCGACAGCAGATATCTCCATACCGAGGTCGCCGCTGTCAACGATATTGCAGGGGCTTCTTCATTACATCTAGAAGAACACGCCGCCCAAGTTTCGTATTGATCCATTGAGAGGAATAGAAGAATCGAACCGGTGAAGCAGATTGGGAAAATTTGGTTGTATTTCAAAGAAACACCCCAAATAACGGCGACAGCAGATATCTCCATACCGAGGTCGCCGCTGTCAACGATATTGCAGGGCTCTCTTCATTACATCTAGAAAAACACGTCGCCCAAGTTTCGGATTGATTGATTGAGAGGAATAGAAGAATCGAACCGGTGAAGCAGATTGGGAAAATTTGGTTGTATTTCAAAGAAACACCCCAAATAACAGTCACACCAGATATCTCTGGACCAACGGCACCAACAGCAATGATATTGCAGGGTCCTCTTCATTACATCTAGAAGAACACGCCGCCCAAGTTTCGAATCGATTGATCCAGAAGATCAGAAGAATCGAACCGGTGAAGCAGAGGGGCAAAATTCGGCTATATTTCAAGAAAGCAACCCAAATAACAGTCACACCAGATATCTCTGGACCAACGGCACCAACAGCAATGATATTGCAGGGTCCTCTTCATTACATCTAGAAGAACACGCCGCCCAAGTTTCGAATCGATTGATCCAGCGGATCAGAAAAAAACGACTCAACATGGATGGGAAAGATGATGGGCAAAATGTGGCTAAAAAATGGGCCTCCAAGCCCCCGCCCGGTTGCTCTTGTTGCTCTCGCTCTGCGGCTCCATCCTTCCCGGTGGCTGTTGCTGTTGCTTGCTGTCAAATCAATGAGTTGTTGCCATTGTCATTGCCGACGATCCTATTTGAATATATGATATGATAATTGAACAAAGTGGGTGAGTATCTATTGACTCAATAGATACTCACCGGTGGAGGAGGAGGAGGAGCGTTTCCCTGATTCGTTGCCGCTTGCCGGTGGAGTAGGAGCGTTTCCGTGATTCGTTGCCGAGCGCCGGTGGAGGAGGAGCGTTTCGATGCCAACGATTCGTTGCTGCTTGCCGGTGGAGGAGGAGCGTTTCCCGCCGCCGCTTGCTGCTGTTGCTCTAGCTGCCGCTTGCTGCTGTTGCTCTTGCTGCCGCGAGTCGTTGACGTTCTTGTTGCCGACGATCCTATTCGAATACATGATAATTGAACAAAATGGGTGAGTATCTATTGATGTACTACATAGAGTAAATACTAACAACAGAATAATATGATAATGTACATGCCGACCGATTCGTAATTATCACCAACCAGGAAAATTCCTCGCACCTACAGGGAAGAAGACTAAAGATTTGCCGACGGATCCGTTGTTTCCCCCCCCTCGATCTTCCGGCGATCGTTGTTGATTCCAATCCAATTCGATGACGACGATTCGATGACGACGATTCGTACGATTCGATGCCGACGATTCGTTGCGATGGTTGCTTCCGATTCGATGGTTGCTTCTGATTCCGATTAGATTCGTTGCTTCCGATTCGATGGTTGCTTCGATGGTTTCGATTAGTTGCTTCCGATCCGGTCCTATGAAAATAAGAAGAAAAACAGATAGGAAATACATTATCAGTAATGCCGGTGGAGTGGAAGACCAATCAAATCAATTGCCGTTGCCGTTGCCGTTGCCGTTGCTGATGCCTAGTATCTCTCTCATTCTTACCTTTGCTTGTTCCGACGTTCCGACGTTCCGACGTCCCGACGTTCCGACAACCGTCCCGATGAAATTGTAGTTGCTGCCGTAGAATACTTCTTACTCCATGTCACGAAAAACAGTACCTTGTTCCTGTTGATATAATTGCAAGGGACAAAGCCAGTTCATTGATTTCAAGACGTATATGTAAGGCTGCAGTCCAAACAATATCTATCCAGCAAATCCCCTTCTCGTCAAATGCTAACTACTTCTTTTGCAGTACAAGGCTGTTATTTCGGACTAAAATATCTGACAACAGATCCTCCGGCTCAAAAGAGGTTTTGGATCAAACGTTCTCGGACGGAGTGTTGATTACAAGAACCAACACCCTAGTCAAATAAGTCGGATGTAAGAAGGCAGATTATGAAGTGATTTTTTTTTGTTGCGAGGTAGATTTTTTTTTGGTTGCGAGGTAGAAAAAGTGATTTTTTTTGTCGCAAGGTAGAAAAAGTGATCTTTTTTGTTTGTCGCGAGGTAAGAAAAGTTTATTAGTGTTTGTGTGGGAAAGATTTTTTTTTGTCGCGAGGTAAAAAAAATCATACATCCTGTACAATTCTACAGGATTTTGTAGTAGTGAAGATTTCTACACATTTTTAGTACTGAATAATTTTAAGTACTGAATCCTCGTAGGTTTCTACACGGGAAGATCTTTACACCTTACTAGAAAATTTTCGGTATTGAATCCGTGTACGTTTCTACACCAGTAGATTTCTATACCTTTTTAGTACTAGATAATTTTTCGGTAGTGAATCCGTGTAGGTTTCTACCCCTGTAGATTCGTACACATTTTTGTACTAGATAATGTTCAGGATTGTCATGTGAAAAACTCATTGTCCGGTACATACTCCCACCCTTATTTGGATGTAAATGCTGGTACATGGTACATGGGGGTAAAGAACTTGCGAGAAGTCCACATATAAGAATAAATAATTACTTAATTTTCGAACAGACAGATAATTTTCGGCAGGGGTAAAGAACTTGCGAGAAGTCCACATAAAAGACCCAATAATTACTGAATTTTCGAACATTATGTAACCCTAACCATATTCGAAACAACTTTTCCACACAGAATGCCAAAATCTTAAGGTTTGACTCTACAAATGGCAAACATGGGGGTATTTTGGGTGCAATTCCAGGGCACAAAAAAACTTATTTGGTAATGACTCCAAAAGTATCCGGTCCAAGCAATGAATACATTCATCATGACTCATTAAATGCATATTGGGAACAACTTTGTCACATAGAATGACCAAAATCTTTAGGTTTGACTCTACAAATGGCAATCATGGGGGTATTTTTGGTGCAATTGTAGGGCAAAAACTGAGTAATTGGGTAATGACTACAACAATATCTGGTCCAAGTGTTGTTACTCTAAAAATCGACCGGATAGGTATAACGAATTGTTTAAATTTAAAGAGATGTGAGCTAAAAGAGAGGCTCTTATTTTTACTGGGTATTTTCACTGTATCGGGGCTCTCTGCTGTATTTTACATGGTAGAGATCTTGCCCGGTTATTTGTTACCATTCTCGTACCAATACTGTCATTGCTGTTGCTGTATTAGCGTCGTGTCGGTCTTACTGTATTGGTCATTTGTCAGTATCGGTCATTCATGTTGTTAAGTAATCTGTTCGATGGGGCGTATGCTTGTTCGTGGTATATATGCTAGATATGAGGCCCATCTGGAATCGGTATTGATTTTCTTGATTGCAATAAGTAATTTCCTCACGGTATATCAAGTATATTCTTATGAATGTACTTATGGATTCCAAGTGTTCACTTATTGGTCAGTTCTTTGGATATGTCTTGTTTCTAACCGATTACTGTCTTTTGTTTGTAGTCCTAAGTGATATTGTTTTTACCACTTAGGGATTTCCAAGTAGTCGAGGTGCATTTGATTCTAACGCTTGATTGTTCTCATATTCCGCACCTCGGTCGTCGTTTCGTTCGTTTTGTCGGCTTTTTCGATCGAATTTGATGCCGACAAAGTCCGTATTTTTCGCCGACAACACACCCCTTGATCCAACATGTGTTTTCATTCAATGTTGGATTACTGTCGGAGTATATTAGAGTCGGTTATGTAGCCAGGAATTGTATCGACGTGTTATTGATTGATAGATCAAACATTATGATCGGATCGGATCGAATCGTCGTCCTATCCATTGATCGATCAGACGTTTAAGCTGAATCGGTTGGGTGACTGATTTAACCTGGGTAGTGTCCCATGATGTATCTTGCATGACGGGCGTGCAAGATCCATCCCAATGGTTTGGTTAGGTCGTCAGCCGGGTTGATAACTCCAGGAATATGAATCATATTGATTTCACCATTTTCTTTCCATGCTTGAATGGCAAAGAACCTGATTTCAATATGCCTGGTCCTTTCAGTTGGCTTCTGGGCATTGATGATTTCAATTGCTGATGCATTGTCTTCATAGATCGGAGTTGGGCCAACTTGGATGAATCCTAATTCCCTGAGTATGGATCTGAGATATCTGGCTGTTTTGGCCGCTGTCACTGCAGCAATGAACTCGGCTTCGGTAGAACTCTGTGCAGTAAGTGACTGAGCTTTGGATCTGTAAACAATTGCTCCACCAGCATAAGTGAAGACGTATCCTGTGGTGGACCTCCGGTGTTTTGGATCATTTCCATATGCGGCGTCCACAAAACACATCAGTTTGGCTTGCTTGATGTCTTCCGGGAATGTTGGGAGTGATGGGTCTTGGACTGCATCGTTGTATGGTTCCCCTGGTGACAAAGTTGGCTCGGCATTTGGTCTGTAGAATCTAATACCCCAGGACCTGGTTGTTCTGAGATATCGAGCGATGTTCTTCAGACTTGAATAGTGGAAGGCGGTGGGATTGGAACTGTATTTTGACATTAGAGTCACTGCGTAGCCAATGTCTGGCCGGCAACTCACATATGCAAACATCATTTCACCTAAGAGTGTCCTGTAGGAGAAGCCAGATGTGGATTGCAATTCAGCATGTTCCTTGGTGCCTTCTAATGGTCCATTCGTGTGTGATTGAAGTTGACTCAATACTTCCGTTGATAATGGTGCTGAAGGCTTGGAGTGAGGTTTCATTTTAGAGTCAGTCTCCCAACCATGGGATGTCATGATTCTGTCAATGTAGTTCGCACAGGACAGTTCAATGTAGTCAGCTGTCTGTTTGACATCAATTCCATTGAAGTCTTCAAGCAATCCCATTTTGGTGAAGGGGGCAGTATCTTCTCTAGGAAGCTTCAGCTTTGCGCCAATTATGTCATAGATCTTGTCAGATATGGATTCTGATGTGCAAGCCAGTGCAAAATCGTCAACTTGTCTCAGCATGTAAACCGTTTCACCTTCAAAAACTGTCGTGTAGATCGTCCTGTCATGTGTGGTGGTTTTGAAGTTGAGATCGGGACCTTTCAAGATCTTGTTGATGTGGGTTTCCCAGAGTCTTCCAGATTCTGGGTGGCCTTGAAGTGCTCGAAGGACTGGAAGCACCAATCGTCTGTCTATGTCTCTGCCATGCTTATGTCTGTACCATTCTGCATATGCATCGTCAATAGTCATGTATGTAGGGATGTTGGGCCCTGGAGAATGGGCATATGCGTCAGCCGCGTCCCCCCCATAGACTTTGAGATTGAGACTTGCTGCAATGGCAAAGAACAGTCTTTGGATGGGGTGTTCAACACATGATGAGTATGACATTGCTATGGCATGCAGGGTTGGGGCTGCGTATTTGCTTCCGTTGCAACACTGTCTTGCTCGTCTGACACCGTTCCTCTTGACACTGTACTGCCAGTGAGGCCTGAGAATTATCGCGTCTGGGTCCTTAGGGTATTGAATTGGTGATCCAAACATTTCCAAATCTTCAAACTGATCAAGCTGTTTTCGCTCCCCAGCTTGCCATTCAGGCCATGTAGATAAAGGCTTGAGATTCCTTCGAGTGAAGTGCCCTAGCGCTTGTTCTTCAGGTGTAGTTGCCTTGGAATTGATGGCCTTGATGAAAAGTTCAATTTCCTCAGTGGACAGTGAATCTGCATCTAGTGGTAATGCTTGATTTCCTGGTTTATGAAGCTTGGTGATAGCTCTGAGAGATGCAATATCAATCGTAGGAATGACAACATCCATGTCGTCTTCAGTTGGTGCCAAGTGTTTTTGGATGGAGGCATGGAGTGCTTCAGTGCTATCGACCTGGTTGATTCTTGATTGTATCAGCTGCTTGTATTTTGTACCAATGCGCTGGATAGCTTTGATGGATGAAATCCGGTCCAAGAATGGTGGATCTTCTTCAGCAGTGGGTTCCTTCCAGGAGGTATTGGGAGCAAATAAACCATATTCATTTGAGTGTTTCCTGACCTCCTTCATAGACAATTTCTCTTCAAGTGCAAAGGTAATTGGTGTATCTATGGAAGAATCCCTCACCCCTCGATCGTGGCAGGCCTGTAAAGCTGTAGTAACATCAGCAGCAGTAAAGACACGATTGTGATTGATAGAGACAATATAAGCACCTCGTAGCTTGGAGAGAGATTTCTTGTGCGAGGAGAAAAGCTTTGAGGCAGGACTGTTTGGGATGATATCTGTGAGGTAAGCTCGGCCAAGCAGTGAATCATTGGCATACCGGAGGCCAAATGTTTGATCAGTACAAGATGGGGAGACAGTGAGCCTGAGATTTGTGAGATCGGCAAAGGGGGAGATAGAGAATTGAAAATCACTGGATGACACCTCAGTGGGTTCCGCAGGAAGTGGAATGTTGTCATCTGTCCTGAGCAGGTGTTTGACATTAGTGGGGAGGTCTGCAAGTGGGAGATCATTCATGCCTTCATCAAACCTGACATGCGTGGCTATTTTGACTCTGTGTGTCTCAGTATCATACCACAGAATGTTTCTGGTAGTGTAGGGTACAAAACCTAGAAATATGCCTTTTCTTGCATTGGGTTTGAGCTTGATTGATCTCTTGCCTGGAGGTCTAACCCAAACTCTGCAACCAAAGGTTCGGAAATCAGCAAGGTTTTCCTTACGTCCAGTTGCCAATTCCAATGGTGAATGTAGTTGGGTGCCTTCAGGGAATGCATTGGACAACCGGAGTGCATGGTAGAAAGCAAAGGGCCAGAACTTGATGGGCAAATTAGCACCAGACAGCATTGTCCTCATGGAGTTAGCAAGAGTTCGGTGTGCTCTTTCAACTGTGCCATTCTGGTGTGAAGCGTCCGCGCCAGTGGGGAAAATGGAATATCCAAACGCAGAGAATAGGTTTCGGATGTCAGGATTGTGATAGAGTTCTCCACCTTGATCAACTGAAACATACTTGTCGGCACAAGTTGGGTTGTGCTGGGCGAAGAAATGCTCTAACCAGTGTAGTGGCGCTGCTTTAGAGATTCGCGTGTCTCCATATTTCATACCAGTATAGTGATCTGTGATGAGAATCCAAGCAGTTTCTCCATGAATGCCTTCATAATCGCGCTTGCGTTTGCTGTTGGAGGATTTGGTACCTGAGAATGCAAAATCAATAGATAAACCCTGAAAGGGTTGTGTGGCCTTGCGTGTGGAATGTGAGCCAGCAGGTGTTTTGGTGTGCATACATTGTATGCAAGTTGGACATTGGTCAAGAATACTGGTTTGCCGTTTGAACTTTGGGACTCCAATGATGTGCTTATGAGCTTGATACAGAAAATCATCGCATGGGTGTCCCAACCTTTGGTGCCACAGGAGTTTCGATGTCTTGGTTTTGATGGCTTGGATAGGGATATTTTTGTCCACAATTTTGGTGAAAAACAGTTTGGCATCAAACCTTGGCATGACACTGGTATCAGACTGAGCTTGCGCTGCTTCAGTGCATGTCTGCAGATTGACAAGGTTTGTGTATATATCATACCTGTAGTTGCTAATGGCTGCTTTGGAGGCCAGTTCACAAGCTTCCTTGAACTGCATGTCAGTCGCTAAGGCATAGGCGGACGATGTTGCACAATTTGCATATGGAGAGGCAATATCAACATCTGGGATCAGTACTGGGTGTGTATAGCATTGACCATCAATGATGCTCCCATGGAGGACAATGCTGCAGGCAGTGTTCTGCTTGTGATGACAAATAATGGTGAGGTTGCCATTTTGTGGAGCAGATGAGTCAAGGTTCTCAGTGAATGATTTATGGATGGACTGTCCACTGAACTGACATCGCGTACGGGATGTCATTCCACAGATATCGTTCTCACTCAGTAATGTTGTTGACAGGGAGGGAGAATAGTAGAAGAAAACTTTGATATATCCAATGTGATTCGGTGCTGGGATATGCAAATATCCTGAGCCTTCAGGGATGCAGGTGGCTGCTGTGCCTCCTATTGCTGCTGTAAGCCTGACGGGACATTTTCTTATCTTGGTGTAAGGTTTGTAACCGTGCAGGATGTGTTTGAGGTTTGTGCAGGAAACCTTTGCACCGGTGTCAATCTGAGCCCGGACACCCTGTTGGAAGTAGGCTGTAGCTGCAATAGGGTCCGGTGGGACGAGGGATTGCACATTGTATGTATCAACTGGCGTAGGGTTGTCCCTATCGAAATTGGGATCCTCATTGGTCTTCAGGTGTGATTCCAATGTAGGGGATGTAGCCCTGAGTGATTCCATGTCACAGTAGACATCAATTGGTATAGATGACTGGAGGCTGTCTTTTGGAAGGAGGTCGACGGCACCAATTATGACAGATTCATAGGAGCTGACACTGCTGGAGTCCAAGGAGGGGCATAAGCTGTTCACTTGGGACGCTGTGATGTTGTCAAATCCTTGAGGATCATCTTGAGGTGATGTCATAGTATGGCTCCAAGAAAGACTTTCTATTCTTGGCCATTGCAAAAATTTTGGTTTTCTACTGTAGCATCAGGTGAAACCTCATCTTGATCTTCATTGCCAATGTTGATCTGAGAGATTTGTTGGTTGGAATCTAAGAGTTGTTGGGTCTGTTTATTGGATTTGTTCAGAAAAACAGCCGCAGCAATCCTATGTTTCTTCAGGGACTCAATATCTTGCAATGCAGGACAATTATCAAAATTGTGACCGGACATGTGGCAAACGATACATTTTCTGGATGTGTCAAAAAGACTAGGTTGCTTATCGAATGCCGTGATGGCATTGCAGTATGCTTGGTGGAGGAAGGGATCGTCAGATTCTTCATCCATCTCCGGGTAGCCAAGCGATTCAATCAGGCTGATTGAGTGAGATGTCAAAGTAGAAGGTGTCCTAACAGTGCTGTTGCTAGCGCGCTTTTGAAACCGATCATTCCGACGGGGACCTGGTCTGGTTCCTGAGACGGTCAATTGCTTGGGCTGGATTGGTTTGGAGGTGTTCCTTTTGTACTTTTGCTCAGCCTTGATCTCTTGTTCATATGTTTGGAGGGTTTGTAGGAGCCTACCCGCCTTGTATTTGTCTCGCTTGAATTGGTCATCAGAGTCGCGTTCATCTTCTGTTTTTTTGAAGAGCTCTTCTGAGAGGGTGGTTCCTGCAATAAGGTTGCTAACTTCTTCTGTTGAACCGATAGTGCCAGGTTGGTTTTGGAGGAACACTCTGAGTCTCAAGTAATCCTTGTACCGGAAGTAGTATTCTTCAAGGGATTCACTTGCGTTTTGGTTTGGAGGATTTCGGACCATTCTGCTGGCATTGGATGGTCTTTTTGAGTTGGGATGTGTCTGAGAAATAACTGTGTATAGCGCTTCATAACCTTGTCCTCCTTCAAAGCTCTGGATGGTTGCCTTCATGCTTGCACATGAATCAGGGATGATTTTGTCGCTTCTGAGTGCGGTGTAAATCAGGTTTCCCCATTCATTGATGGCCAATTCATATCTTAAAGGTAAATCATGTGGAAAGTTATCGCCAATGGTGAATCCTCTTAGGTGATCAGCTTCGCGCCTGAAGAGATAGTATGGGTGGACATAAATATGGTGTTGCTGTGAGTGAGCTGTGATTTCTCTGTACCATTTCCTAACCTGAGGGTCCGTTGCATCCTGTAGTTGTGGAAACCCTGAGAGGAATAGTTTGTCTCTAGCGGCTTCCTTGGACTTGTCATAGGCTCTGGTGAGATCAAAGCAGTCACCACTTCTGGTGATCAGGCGCTGGTCATTTCTGCCACTGCCTAGATTGTGTAGGTAGTAGTTTTGCCTGACAATTGTTTCATTTCCCGATGAGTCGGTGTAGGTGATTGGGAAATCCTTCATATCATCTTTGGTGAGGAATTCATCTCGCCTGTAATATCGCTCTTTTACAGGTGGTGGTAATGTTGCTGGATTCCATGGAAGGTCAAGAGATTGGTGGTTGGCGCCGGTATTGTTGTTGGTGGCGTTGTTGTTGTTGTTGTTGCCGTTGTTGACCAATTGTTGGAGTAGGGCGGTTAACTGTCCCATCTCGGTAGGGGAGACAGTTGCAGCCGTTGCAGCAGGTGGTGCCGTTGCAGCAGGTGTATCTGGAACGTCTACCTCATCATCTGATGGTGGGTCTCCAGTGTAGGCTTCCATGAATAGGTCTGGGCGCCAATTTTTCTTGAATCGCCAGTGGGTGATTGTGATTTCAATTAGAACAATTGGCTCATCATCTGTGTTGGTCCTAATGGCATGCTTTGCAGCGGCGTCAAAATCAGTTTTGTATCTCATGCGTTTTGTAGATCCACCATTTCTGACATGTTTGATAACACATTTGTCGAGGAGATTGGCAATGTGGCCTTTTGTTATTTCATCCGGTGGTGGTTCCACTATGTTGATGGCAATAGCCTTTGCAATGCAATTGAGGATGTGGAGTTGCGGATCTGGAGCTATTTCTAGTGGTCCATCGTCTTCTTCTTCATCCTCGCGGGTGACGAAGAATTCTGAGAGTTCATCTTTGTCAATGATTTCAGAGTAGGCTTTGTTAAGGGAAGTGGCCGCAGCCGGGTTGCTAGCGCTGGAAAATCGAAATTCGATTCCATGGATTGGAGTCCAGTCAAATGGGGTTGTCGGCATTGTGGAGAAAATTTGTCGTTACGGTGTGATGGGGAAACAAGTGATCGGCGAATTATCCTTGGTGACGATCGTTAAAGAAACAATCGTTGTTGATCCGTTGGATTAGTAAATAACCGTCGGCGGTATAATTACTTCGATGGCTCTTGTTTTCGATTCTAATGACCGGTGTTGGCGCTGAGGTGATTGAAGGAATTAACCGAAGAGATTTCCTAAGAGGTAGCCAGGGACGGGGATCGTCGGATGTCCGGAAATCAATCTGATCGGTGAATCAATCGTTGGTAGAATTCTTTGGTGTTGTGTATCTACGTCGGAGTCGGCGTCGGAGTCGGCGTCGGCGTCCTTGTAGCTTGTTTGTCCGGAGACGGTGATAATTAACCTTGCGGGCCGGTCGTGATGTCCGGAACGTTCGTCGGAGAAACAATCGTCGGTGTTCTTGTATTAACCGGTGCCGTGCTTGGTCGTGGATTACAAAAGAAGATGCTGGTAGGATCTGTATCACACCCCTTGATCCGCGAACAGGGAGGTGAAGGAAAAGAGAGAGGAAGAATGAGATGTGGGGAGGCCGAGAATGTGCCGCACAGGGAGCTAAGCACAGAAGTTCCTCTGGAGTTAACCGACAGTGGAGGTGCTGAACGGCCGGAGATAGGTAGCTTAAGGTAAACACTGGTGCTCTTGCGGGACACAAGTGTAAGTTATAAGGGCTCTATAACCTGTTGTTACTCTAAAAATCGACCGGATAGGTATAACGAATTGTTTAAATTTAAAGAGATGTGAGCTAAAAGAGAGGCTCTTATTTTTACTGGGTATTTTCACTGTATCGGGGCTCTCTGCTGTATTTTACATGGTAGAGATCTTGCCCGGTTATTTGTTACCATTCTCGTACCAATACTGTCATTGCTGTTGCTGTATTAGCGTCGTGTCGGTCTTACTGTATTGGTCATTTGTCGGTATCGGTCATTCATGTTGTTAAGTAATCTGTTCGATGGGGCGTATGCTTGTTCGTGGTATATATGCTAGATATGAGGCCCATCTGGAATCGGTATTGATTTTCTTGATTGCAATAAGTAATTTCCTCACGGTATATCAAGTATATTCTTATGAATGTACTTATGGATTCCAAGTGTTCACTTATTGGTCAGTTCTTTGGATATGTCTTGTTTCTAACCGATTACTGTCTTTTGTTTGTAGTCCTAAGTGATATTGTTTTTACCACTTAGGGATTTCCAAGTAGTCGAGGTGCATTTGATTCTAACGCTTGATTGTTCTCGTATTCCGCACCTCGGTCGTCGTTTCGTTCGTTTTGTCGGCTTTTTCGATCGAATTTGATGCCGACAAAGTCCGTATTTTTCGCCGACAACACCAAGCCAGGAATACATTCATCATGACTATTCCAATGCATATTTGGAACAACTTTGTCACATAGAATGCCCAAAATATTAAGGTTTGACTCTACAAATGGCAATCATGGGGGTATTTTTGGTGCAATTCCAGGGCACAAAGTTACTTATTGGGTAAGGACTCAAAAAGTATCTGGTCCAAGCCATGAATACATTCATCATGACTCTTCCAATATATATTGGGAACAACTTTGTCACATCGAATGACCAAAATCTTAAGGTTTGACTCTCCAAATTGCAATCATGGGGGTATTTTTGGTGCAATTCCAGGGCACAAACTAACTTAGTGGGTAATGACTCCAAAAGTATCCGGTCAAAGCAATGAAAACATTCATCATGACTCATTAAATGCATATTGGGAACAACTTTGTCACATCGAATGCCCAAAATCTTAATGTTTGACTCTCGAAATGGCAATCATGGGTGTATTTTGGGGGCAATTCTAGCGCACAAACTGAGTTCTTGGGTAATGACTACAACAATATCGGGTCCTAGTCACGACTGCATTCATCATGACTCATCCAATTCAATATGGGGAACAACTTCGTCACATAGAATGCCCAAAACCGTAAGGTTTGACTCTACAAATGGCAATCATGGGGGTATTTTTGGTGCAATTCTAGGGCACAAACTGAGTAATTGGGTAAGGACTCAAAAAGTATCTGGTCCAAGCAAGGAATACCTTCATGAGGACTCATCCAATACATATTGGGAACAACTTTGTCACATCGAATGCCCAAAATCGTAAGGTTTGACTCTCTAAATGGCAAACATGGGGGTATTTTTGGTGCAAATCCAGGGCACAAACTAACTTATTGGGTAATGACACAAAAAGTATCCGGTCCAAGCAAGGAATACATTCATGAGGACTCATTAAATGCATATTGGGAACAACTTTGTCACATAGAATGCCCAAAATCTTAAGGTTTGACTCTACAAATGGCAATCATGAGGGTATTTTAGGTGCAATTCTAGGGCACAAACTAACTTATTGGATAATGACTCAAAAAGTATCGGGTCCAAGCCATGAATACATTCATCATGACTCATCCAATGCATATTGGAAACAACTTTGTCACATAGAATGCCCAAAATCTTAAGGTTTGACTCTACAAATGGCAAACATGGGGGTATTTTTGGGGCAATTCCAGGGCACAAAGTAACTTATTGGGGAAGGACTCAAAAAGTATCTGGTCTAAGCCATGAATACATTCATCATGACTCATCAAATGAATATTGGGAACAACTTTGTCACACAGAATGCCCAAAATGTTGTGGTTTGACTCTCCAACTGGCAAACATGAGGGTATTTTGGGTGCAATTCCAGGGCACAAACTACCTTATTGGGTAATGACTCTAAAAGTATCCGGTCCAAGCAAAGAATACATTCCTCGTGACTCATCCAATGCATATTGGGAAAAACTTTGTCACACAGAATGCCCAAAATGTTGTGGTTTGACTCTACAAATGGCAATCATGGGGGTATTTTGGTGCAAATCTAGGGCACAAACTAACTTATTGGGTAATGACACAAAAAGTATCCGGTCCAAGCAAAGAATACATTCATCATGACACATCCAATGCATATTGGAAACAACTTTGTCACATAGAATGCCCAAAATCTTAAGGTTTGACTCTACAAATGGCAAACATGGGGGTATTTTTGGTGCAATTCCAGGGCACAAAGTAACTTATTGGGGAAGGACTCAAAAAGTATCTGGTCTAAGCCATGAATACATTCATCATGACTCATCAAATGCATATTGGGAACAACTTTGTCACACAGAATGCCCAAAATGTTGTGGTTTGACTCTCCAACTGGCAAACATGAGGGTATTTTGGGTGCAATTCCAGGGCACAAACTACCTTATTGGGTAATGACTAAAAAAGTATCCGGTCCAAGCAAAGAATACATTCCTCGTGACTCATCAAATGCATATTGGGAACAACTATGTTACACAGAATGCTGGAAATGTTGTGGTTTGACTCTCGAAATGGCAAACACGATGAGGGTATTTTTGGTGCAAATCTAGGGCACAAACTGAGTTATTGGGTAATGCCTCCAAAAGTATCCGGTCCAAACTATGAATACATTTATCAGGACTAATCAAATGCATATTGGGAACAACTTTGTCACTCAGAATGCCAGAAATGTTGTGGTTTGACTATCCATATGGCAAACATGAGGGTATTTTTGGTGCAATTCCAGGGCACAAGCAGTCACATTTGGTAATGACTACCAAAGTTATTGTACCAGGCCATGAATGCATAACACATGACTTACGAAATGCATGTTGGGAACAACTTTTAAATGCATATTGGGAACAACTTTGCCACACACAGTACAGACAATGTTGTGGTTTGTAGATACAAATGGCACACAAGACAGTACGGTATGTTAGGTGCAGTCTACGAGATTCTACATGTGACTAGAGGATTGAAATACATAACCTTAGTGTGATCAAAAGTTTCCCTTCTGAAAAAATTATGGCGCGGGAGGGCTGGCTGGCACAGGTACGTGATCTACTTCTACAAATATAACAGCGCGCCCAAAACCAGACAACACACAGAAGAAGTTAGGGAAAACAACATAGTACAGAACCCACGGAAAAACTCTACACACAAAACATCGTACACATACTACACAAAACACCGTACACACACACACACACACGACACACACAACACACACAACACACAACACCGTACACAACCCGACAAAATTATTAGTACACACACATAACCACACAAAAAGAAACACATGATTCTTGATCGGCACCGTATTCAGTAAATAAAATACAAAAAATATGAATGCTATCGGAAAGACACGACGAAGCAAAAAATCCGAGGGGAAGACCCTTCGAAACAACAAAACCATCCGGCCCGGTGATCATCAAAATACAGGGGACAACAACGGTAAGAAAAAAAGAGTGAAAACAAACACCGCAATTACTAACAAAGTGAGTAACAGTAATACCACAACTATGAACGCATCAAAGGGCAACAGTAAAAAAAATGGTACCGACAACACAATTTCTACTACTACAAACACGGAAGAACAAAACACCATCAACCAGAGTAACGAACCAGCGCTGAGCATTACCAACACAACCACCACTACAGTAACGAACCAACAGAAAGAAGGAACAAAAACCAATGTGGTAGAGAAAACATCTAAAGGAGAAAGCTACAATTTAGAGGATGTTGCGGAACTTGTCATGAAAAAAATCCAATATGACAAATTGGCAGAGGAACTGGCAAAACACTTACGGCAACAAGAGAGGGAACCACCTATAGGGATGGGAAAGGTAGTAATGGTACCTAAACAAACGGAGGCAACCATGCAGGGAGAGGGGACTGATAATGCCAGCAACACAAGAGAACGAGCAGTAAGTACAATTACAGACGAATATGGGCTTATAATAGACAACGATATGCTTAAGGCTTTGAGTGATATGACTGAAACAGTGGACAAGCAGCTAAGGGATTACGTCAAAAAACATTGGTACCACAACATGAAGTTCCCTATCAATGAAAAGGTAACGGCGCATGTAATACAAAAAGCTGTTGAAGCAAGTGCGATCATGAAGCCACAAAATATTCCACTTGCGTCATTCTGTTCCTTTTACAGGAAACGAGTAGGGACAGTACTGACCGCATTGAGGCACAACTCACAAACATTAGCGAGAAAAAACTGGATAGGTAAATACAGGTGGGAGAATTGGTTGTTGAAATTAGGAATTTTGGAATCTATTTTTGGTCCGACAACACTAACATGCTGCCCGTTGATACTGATGATACTTCCGTACAGACGATTACAGAAAAGGTCGAGTCCCTATCACATTCCCTGGTACTGTGGCAGTTATTGAAGGCACAGAATATGAGGACACAGGTATTTTAAACCCTCAATACAGAACATACAAAGACGCGGAAGATGAAGATTTTTATTATTTTGTTACAAGAATCATGTCGGCAATCAATCCGACAAATTCCAATTTCAAACAACGGAAGGAGAGGCACTTGCTGAGTGATATATTTACTATAGCAGATGAAGCATTTGCATTGGTACTGATCTACAATGAGCATCATGTATGGGTGAACCAGCAGCGGCGAAAGGGTGATGCCACAATTCCGCGACAAAAAAAAAAATTCTGCGATTCTGACAGTGGAAGCAGAAATGGATGGATGGATGAAGGACGTGAGTTGTTCAGTGACTTGTGCGACAAAATTGGCGAGATGCGAAAACACCCAGAAACAGGAAGGAAATTGGAAGAAATGATGAGGGACAGATTTAGGAACGAAAGTTCAACAGATTACACCAACAATAAGCATGGCGATGCAAATATTACTAGTAGCAGCTCCACTAATTGTAGTGGACCAAAAAAGAAAAAGAAAAGAAACATCTATATTGATCCGGCAATAACAGCATCGATGAATGAAAGTTTATCTATTGGTGAACTAATGTAGAAAATAACAGTACATACATAATACAAACCTACTAATAATCTTGAGCTTAATTTTGAGAATCTTAGAAATAATGGAGGATTCGTAATACGTTGCAATAGGAATAAATAAAGCATAATAGAATCTACATTTTAAAAAGGGAATATTGTAGTCGAGAAATAGAATTCACAATTAGGAGAGCAGAATTGAATTGTTGTTTGGTAGATTAATGTTTTGGAATTAATACTGACTCAAGATTTCTTTTTTATTCATGAATACAAGTAAGTGTTGTTCGTACAGAATAATAAGACTGAAATCAATTTTTTTTATTCGAGAGTAGAGTAATGTGCATCACGCGCACAGAATTGTTTTTTGTATTATTTTAAGGCAATAACTGGGGGTGGGAATTTCAGGGTGTCCAGAAATATTGCCGTGTTAAAATCACGCACAAAATTTGTGCGCGAGAAGTAAATTCGAACCCCGCGAAACAGTTCTCGGACGATACTGTGTGGATTTAACTAAGTGACACGGGGTTACTATGATCAAGCGCCAAGGCGATATCATGAGTAATCCATCACTAGGGAATGAGATCCGATATGTGCCGGTTTGGTTGCACCTGTTCAACTATCAATCAAATGAATAATGGAATCGCTTAATTAAGCGATCATCGCTTAATAGTGAATAACAGGGCGATGCATGTGTTAACAAGAGGGCTAACACGAGAATACATGGAACACTCCAATATAGGTCCGGATTCTTAGATTAACCTTATTAGATCATAATTGAAATTACCAGTTATTACGTGCAACAAAAGTTTTTGGATTTTTAAAAATACATTGCACGAATTTGACGCAACCATGAGCATCGTTTAAGTGACATTGTAAAGCCAACTTATTCTACTAATAATAATAATATACGTATTTAAGTAACTTTAACCACCGAAGGTGGATCTAAACTACTCAGTCTGTATCCAGACTATAACGTCGCCTCAATCAAAGAGAGTTTAAGCCCCAAGTTGTAGAACGACAAATTTGTCAAACGAATCCTGAAAGCGAGCGGGGAAGGGACAAAGAACAAACTGATAACGATGCCCTAAGCAAAAGCTTAGCATGGCAATCATACAGGAGGAAGGGTAGGAGGAGCGGCACAGAGTACAGCAATGGGGAAAACACAAGAGCAACACTGGGGGCGGAGCTTGGGTATAGATGTGGGGTAGGACTTGGAGTTGCACTGGAAGCAGCACTGGAATCAGAGCCAAGTGATACACGGGGAACTGAACTTGGTGCAGCACTGAAGAGGCAGAGGATGTGTCGTGGTGAAACACTAGGGGAAATAGGGGGTGCAGCGCAAGGAGCGGCACTGGGTGCAGCACTGGGTGCAAGAGCCACGTGTGGTGCAGCGCTAGGATGGGCACTGAGTGCATCACTGGGCGAAACACTAGGATCCACACTTGGGGCTGCGCTTGGGGAGACACTTGGAGCAGCACGTGGTGCAGGGCTAGTAGCGACACTCCGAGCAGCGCTGGGATTGGCACTGTGTGCAGCACTTGGCGGAACACTAGGAGCTACACTTGGTGCAGCACATTGAGGGCGCCATAATAGCACACAGGGCTAGGCACCATGCAGCCAAGCCCTCATCAAGGCAGCCTCCTGGCGATACGGCTGCTGGGAAGGGAGAGGGACTGCAAAGTGTCTCCTGGCAAGCTGGATGGTCGCAAGCCATTGACGCTTGGCAGTAAGAGTGTAACCACGGAGCACTTGGAGGGGGATCTGGAGGAGGGAGTGAGATTGAGGCAGAGCACCGGCTAAGCCAATGGCCAATTCAGATGAAATGGAATCATTGAGAGATTGGTGTTGTTCTGACTCAAGCAACCCTCCAGTGCCATGGAGCCGCTGGTTCCGGTACGTCCAGAGATCCCAACAGGTGAGGAAAAATTGATGAATCACTGCAGTGGCCCATCGACGAGGAGATCGCTTGCTACCAATTGAAGAATAATAGTCAGCCTGAATCTGATGCCAGAGGGGTGTCCACCTCCCAAGGAACCAGTTGTGCCAGCCAATCCGACGCTGAGCCCTTATAGCGGATGCAATATCAGGGGAGTATGAGGAAGGGTGGATACGCCTACCTTGACGAACCCTAGTGGTAACATCCACAATGGCGAGAGCCAGTGAAGGGTCTGTAAGCTCAGAAGTGAGGCGCTGTTGCAAAGGGCCCCGAAAGGAAGACAAGCAGTGCTGGACAGCCCCGGGGTCGGCACATGAAAGAACATGGGAAACCTTTTCCGCATCTTGGGCACACAGAGGGCATCGGGAGTGATCCTGGTGCTGGTAATGAAGTAGCTGATTGCCAATACCAATACAACCCGAAGCAAATTTGACAAACCACCGCTGCATACCAGGAGGGAGGCGCTTGAAAGCAGAGTGATGGGCACACCAATGGATAGAATCGGAGACTTGTGGTGGAATGGAGATGTCATGGTGAGTTTGCCAATAGTGAAGAAGGGGAGGACCTGAAATAAGAATGTGCAAGGCATCTCTGTCAAAGCGAGAGCATTTGAGACCCTTCTGTGAGAGAGCCCAGGGCTCAAACACAAGTCGGGGATAGTGGTAAGGAGAAGAACGATTCATGGATAGAAATGCCTTGGCCATGCCATCAACTTGATGATTGCAAAGCGCCCACCAGTCAAGAGAAAGACCCTCTTGATGACCCTGAACCCACTTGAAGGTGACAGTAATTGGAAGAGCAGAGAGCATATTGCGAATAACATAGACATAGTCAAAAGATTTCTGAGAGATAGACAAGGGCCAGGTGCCCTGAGCCTGTTGAAGAGCCGTATCCCCATCAAGGGCAATGGTGAGTGAGCCGGAGGTTACATCATATAGGTCCACCAGAGCCATACAGCAGGTGAGGACACCAATGATGCCAGCCAATTCACTGCGGTAGGAAGACTGATCTTCAGGGGAGCCACTGACAAGGTTAGATCCAGTGAGGAACAAGGAGGGAGACTTGGTGGAGGTGTTGGGGGAAAGGATGAAGGAAGATGTACCACGGAGGAGAACGGGATCATAAGAGCCGTCACAGACAGCGCTGGCAGAGCCACGCAGAATGGCATCGGCAAGAGCCTGGCATCCATCCTGGGGAAGGGAGTATTGATGGAGAAGGACTCGGGGAGAAGCGCAGAGAGCATCAAATGCATCCTCTGGGGTGGCAGGAAGACACTGAAAAGGATCATAGGTCAAGGGGTCCTCGTCTGGTGGATGAGAGATAAAGGAGGATTGACCGACAATCCGGAACACATTCCCACTGGAAAGGAGGGATACAATAGTGTCTGCACTGGTAGGTTTAGCACAAAGGATGGTAGTGTTAAAGCTATAACGACCTCGGCCTTGCGAAGAACCGACCCTCCAACCAGTGGGGCATTTGAAGAAGAGCCGGTCAGTAGAACGGCACAAAAACCAGGGCCAAACAGAGGAGGACTGGGGTGACAGCCAATGCCCCAGGTGAAAGGAGGGGTGGAAAGCTCGGTCCGAAGGCAAAGCCAACAGGGGTAAGAAGGATGTCCGAAGGGCACGTTGCCAGAGCTGAAGGGCGGGAAGATGCCACGGAGGGGGGCCACGAGGCCAGTCAAGGTGAGCGCGAAGATGGTTGGAGGACTGCAGCTGGAAGGCCATAGGAGAAAGCCGTGTGCCATCTGCAGTGCAGATATCAGCAAGGGAGATAGCCTGGAGAGACATCCGGATGAGATTCAGAAGAGACAGGTCGGCGCCCCGAAAGCCAGCAGTGACAAAAGCTTGCATGAGGTAGCAGTCATTCACTCTAAGCAGAGGAAGTGTAGGAAAGTCTTCCACCATACTCACAGGGTGCATAGAAAAGAAATGCCACACATGCTTATACCAGCAGGGAGTGATATAAGAGGCATATGGCTGATAGGGGGTAATACCGAGATGAAAAGGGATCCCCAGTTCAAGCCGAAATGCTTCAGCGGTAAGCCTAAGAATATGGCCTGTCTGGGAACCACGTACAGATTCCTGAAGCAGGGTAGCAATGTGGCTGAATTCCTGGAGAAGGAAAGGGTGAACGAAACCAAAGCCTTGATACAAAGATGGACCATAGAAGACCTTGCGAGGAAAGTTGCGAGACATGCCGGCCTTGTTGAGCACGGGGACCAGAGTTGGTTGGAGAATGCGGTTCCAGGTAGAAGCGCTGAGCTGAGTGACGGGCATGGGGTATTCAAAAGACTTCATAAATGAGTACCTGAAGGTGTAGAGGGAGGTGTTCTTCTCGCACTTGGAGGACCTCATTTGAGATCCAAAGGACTGGGACTGGGTCTGCAGGTGATCAACTTGAGCTGCCTCATTGCCGTCCATAGAAATGTAGACACCCAGAGTCTTGTCCGCGTGATCAACCTCAAAACGGTCAAGAGGGGACTGGGCACCAGATTTGTCAGTGATGGTGAAAACACCGGGCATTTCGTCCACAGAGCGATAGTCCCAACCAGAACCAGTCCACTTGAAATCTATCAAGTAGCAAAAGGACTTAGCAGGTTCAATAGCGCCACCAGTAGCAATGAGACCACCAGCCCAGCGGTCTAAAGCGGCCTGAAAATCAACAGCCAAAGCCTCAGCAGAGGTAGTAGAGGAGGCACCGGCACAAAAAAGATCAGTATCATCCACAAAAGCAAAACCAACCAAGGAGACAAGCTGAAGGGATAGAGAGGTGAGGAGATGAACCCCATGGCCTGCATTCTGCATCATCCGGAAAAGGATGGTTGACACCAGAGCCCACAGAGTTGGGCCAAGACCGTTGCCTTGCCCAATCCCACTGAGAGGAATAGATTCATCACCATACATAGGACCGGACCGGCCAAATCCAGTTTTAATGTGATGGGTAGCACGCTGGAGAGTGGAGAGTAGAACCTCGCAAACATGAGCCGGAATCCCAAAGCTTTGGAGGGTGAGACTGGCAATGGGATGGGAGATTCGGTCATAGCAGCCCTTGGCATCATTCATTGCAACCGCCCCTGAGCGGCGCTTCTGGCGGAGGACATCACAAATAAGCTTCTTGTTGAGACAAGTGTTGATGGCTTTGTGATGCTTCCGGCTGCCATGTTGGTCAACTGCCACCGCGTTGGCCTGTTCAGCATGAGCGAGAATGCGTTTACCGATCATCTTGTTGTTGATCTGGAACTCAGGAGACATCAGTTGGATAAGTCTCATCTTGTCAACACGGTATTCACCAGGTTTCTTGAAAATTTCAACGTCGGTGATAACCTGCCAAGCAGAGGGCGAGAAGCCAGCCAGCAGAGGAGCAGTCCGCATCAGAGTATCAAAGGAATTCAGCTGAGTGTCCAAGGCAAAAGATTTATGGTGGGCAAAACTGAGGCAAGAAGGCTCACCAGCAGTGCATTCCTTCTGGCATTTCCAGGCAGCAGCATTGTCAGCAGGGCTCACAGAATAGTCAAAGGGAGGCAAGGACTTAATAGCAGCGGGCACTTGAAGGCAAGTAAGAAATTCAGTCAGGTACTGGTCAGTTCCTGAAGGAGGGACGTAAGTGCCGGCAAGGACGTCAGCTGAGGAAGGTCCAGTACCCAAGTAGCCGAAGGCCTGAATGAATGAGGGAGACATGGAGGGAGTGTCGAGGCATTGTTGTTGACAGCAGACATTGGAGGCAGCCATGGCTGGCACCATGGCAGATTGAGACTCCAAGACTTGTTCAGTGCCATCGGAGCCAACAGCAACCGCTTTCAGAACAGCAGGCTTTGAGAGGCGACCACGGATAGCACGAGCGGCGAGCCCTAGATCCCGCTGGAGCCGTACACGGCGCATGCGTGCCCGGATCTGGGAGGCGCTCTGGTTGTAGGGCTTGCCTTCAGTAAGAAGGGCGTCCACCAAACCTTGGTTGAAGGAGTCTCGCCACGAAGGAGCCAGGACTTTGACATCACGGTATTGCTTGTAGGCTTGCTTCAAATGGAGGACAGCCGTGGCAAGATCACAGTGTTCACCCTTGTATAAGGAAAGTTTACATGCCAAGCGCTTCACCTTGGTGTGACTGGTGGAGACACCTTGACGAAGCTGCACAATCCGCCTCCAAAAATCTATGGTGTCACGGTAAACCTGGAGCTTGGGGGACCACGGAATCATGCCGGTGCGAAGCCGGCAAAGATGGTGTTCAACAGACAGCCGGATGGAGGCAGAGGTAGCATGGAGGACATCATAGGTAGTGATGAGAGTATCGCGCACAGTGGTATCACCAGATAAATACAGTGCCACTAGGTGCTCTAGCTTAGTCTGAAGGGGGAACACACCAGCAGTAGCAAAGGCATGTTTTACCCGCTTGAGATAGCGCTGCCGAAGGTGAGGGTGGGAAGATTTCAGGCGAGGAATAGAAGAGCGCACAGGAGGTGGAAGATATTTGCCCAAGATACTGCCATTACACACTTCGATCCAGAGCAAGCAATGGTCAGAAACCATGCCGTGCTCACCATCAAAAGCACAGTAACCAGCTCGGATGACATCAACATGCTCAGTAGTCCAAAGGGCATCAATGGGAGTCCTGGTAGTATTTCGATTGTGGGTGGCAGGCGGGGAGCTTGAAGGGTGGGTAGTTAGGATGGCATCCTTGAAGCCGAGTGCTTTGAGCTCAGAGGAGAGACCGTCAGACCGGACATCAGAATTATGGTCGATCCCTAAGACAACGGAGTCTCCTGCCTCTAGGCAAGCCTGAAGGGCAGCTGTGAGGTCACGTCGAAAGAGAATGCGTGGGTTGGGACAGCAAAGATCCTCTTCAGCCTGGAAATAGCGACAGTGTTGGTTCCAAACAGAGCCAAGGTCCCTGTCATTTTCTACAGGGCAGTAGGCTAAAAAGATGGTCACCGTAGCTTGAGCCCTCCCCTGAAACCGAACAAAAGTCCACCGGCCAAGCCCCGAAGGATCAGCACCGTGGGCAAGCTTGTGAGAATGAAAGAGCCGGTCAAGAGTAAACCCCGTACCACCAGGGAGGCGCCACGTGCCAGTGGATGCCTCATGCTGGTTGCTAGCAAGGAAGGTGAAGCTGGAAGGGTAGGCCTGTTTGATGCGAGAGTGAAAGAGATCACAAAGGGGGAGCTGAGGTTCGTTCAGACAATGCTCTGCGTAGAGAGCAACCCCAGCTTTACTTTGAGCAACACGCCGAGAGTTGTGACGGGAACGAGACATGAAGGCTGACTTCCGCTGGGGACCAATATTTTGGAAGGTGATGAGGGTAGAGTTTGAGGACGGAGACTGGGGAAAAGGATGGCCAAAAGCATCAGAATCTGTAGTCACAAGGATGTCCCCATGAAGATTGGATTGGGCGAGATGGGAAGCAGGAGGAGGCAAGGAATGGGAAGAAGGACTGGAGGAATCCAGGTGGGGATGAGAGTTGGAGGGCATCCCACAGTGCCCTGAAGGAGACATACTAACCATGATCAGACGCATACCATGTCTGTCGCACGGAAGAGGAAGCGTGTGGGGCATAGGTGTGGCATACGGAAGGCCACAGCAGGTGCGGTACCAGGAGTGGCAGCACAGGAAGCAGCACAAGGAGAAGAATTGGCACTGGATGCAACCGTGGGTGAAGCACTGGAAGGCATGCCAAGGGCACTACTGGGTGAAGCACTGGGGGGCAAACCAAAGGCATTGCTGGAGGAAGCACTGGAAGTGTCACCTGGTGCAGTGCTGGGAGGAACACAGGGTGCATATCAGGGTGGAACACTGTGAGCACCAGGTGATGCAGCACTAGGTGGAACACTGGAGGCAACCCTAGGTGAGGCACTGGAAAGCAAACCAAAGGCATTGCTGGAGGAAGCACTGGGAGTTGCGCCTGGTGCAGGGCTGGGAGAAACACTGTGGGCAGAGCGGGGTGAAACACTGGGATCACCAGTTGATGCAGCACTAGGTGGAGCACGGGAGGCAATCCTGGCGGAAGCACTGGAAAGCAAGCCAAATGCATGGCAGGAGGAAGCACTGGGAGTGGCGTCTGATGCAACGCTGGGAGGAACACTGGATGCATATCAGGGTGAAACACTGGGAGCACCAGTTGATGCAGCACTAGGTGGAACACTGAAGGCGACCCTAGATGAAGCACTGGAAAGCAAGTCAAATGCATGGCAGGAGGAAGCACTGGGAGTGGCGCCTGGTGCAGTGCTGGGAGGAAAACTGAGTGCATATCAGGGTGAAACACTGCGAGCACTAGTTGATGCAGCACTAGGTGGAACACTGGAGGCAACCCTAGGTGACGCACTGGAAAGTAAGCCAAATGCATGGCAGGAGGAAGCATTGGGAGTGGCACCTGGTGCAGTTCTGGGAGTAACACTGTGGGCAGAGCAGGGGGAAACATTGGGATCACCAGTTGATGCAGCACTAGGTGGAGCACGGGAGGCAATCCTGGGGGAAGCACTGGAAAGCAAGCCAAATGCATGGCAGGAGGAAGCACTGGGAGTGGCGCCTGGTGCAACGCTGGGAGGAACACTGGGTGCATATCAGGGTGAAACACTGGGAGCACCAGGTGATGCAGCACTAGGTGGAACACTGGAGGCGACCCTAGGTGAAGCACTGGAAAGCAAGCCAAATGCATGGCAGGAGGAAGCACTGGGAGTGGCGCCGGGTGCAGTGCTGGGAGGAACACTGTGGGCAGAGCAGGGTGAAACACTGCGAGCACCAGTTGATGCAGCACTAGGTGGAGCACTGGAGGCGACCCTAGGTGAAGCACTGGAAAGCAAGCCAAATGCATGGCAGGAGGAAGCACTGGGGGTGGCGCCTGGTGCAGCGCTGGGAGGACCACTGGGTGCATATCTAGAAAAAGTGTGTCGGCAAACAAACGGAATCGATCTTACGATCGATTGATTTAGTGAGTAGAACAATCAGTTTGTTACAGTTCGATCGTTACAGTTCGATCATCTTTGCCGATCGAATCGACAGGTTAATTACTCGTCGTATCGTGTAATTTCAAGCATACAAAACACATGTAATTCTTAAGACACAAAACACACGCAAACCATCTTCGTTCGGTCTTTTACCGTATAATTCACCGTGGTATTCTCATTGAATATCACATGTGATTGTACCTTATTATGTAGAATTAGTACTAGGTTGTACATAGATTTTAGGGCATGATAGTGTTTTAGAGTTGTTAATTCTTTGAAGAGTGAGCTGAGAGGAAAATCCCGCTAAGAGGCAATCCACATAAAAGCGCCGACGATTATTCATTGATAAATAACCTTACGAATAAGGTAATTTGCCCTTATGACTTTTCGTGCTATACGCCCGCTTAGTACGTACGAATACGCGTTACACGGTGGATTCTTTTCAGTCCCCTTCAGTCGTAAATCCAATCGTTAAGCGTTTGGATCTTTTGACTTAAGGCGGCGTTTTGCCTTTCATTCTGGCTTGTATCATGGCATTTTGCCCTGATCCTTGCCAGTTTGATATATTGTATTCATGGATCAAATTATCCATTTTCGAAATGCTCATTGCAGATCGAACATAAAATCAACTTGTTACTTGGATCGAACAATCGATCGAACATTCCATCGAACGATTGATTTTTCTTTTATTAAATCTCTTACCACATGCAACGAGAACAATGTTCCCGGAAAACAGCGCCACTCATTAGCTTTGTAAACAAATCAGCAATATTTGTTGAACCTGGTTCCTTTGCAACTCTGATAATTCCTGCTGCAATAGATTCACGCGCTTTGTGGTATGCAATGCTGTTGTGCTTCTTCTTACATGGGCTTTCAGGTCGTGTAACATTTGTGACAACAGAATCATTATCACAATACACATTTGTGCTCCCATCAATTGGAACACCCATCATTCTCAACTTGTACCTTAGACCTTCAACCAATTCTATTGCAATTTTCAAAGCAATGATTTCAGATCCAAAAGTTGATGTCTCAACTGTTGTTTGTCTTTTGGAAAACCAAATGATCGGTGCATTATTGATGAAGATAATAACACCAGTATGAGATCGTCTTGTTGCCTTGCATCCGGCATGGTCGGCGTCAACAAAACAGCTCATTGTTACACGCTTTCCCAAGGCTTCAGGCATATCTGCTGGTATGACTTCAGCGGCACCAGGATAAAATTCAGACCAGTCACATTTTTGAAATTTACTCTCATCAACATTTGGTACAGTATCATCAAAAACCAATTTTGACCTGTTGTACTTTTTTAAATATGCAAATATATGAAATAATTGATTCAAATGCCCGATCCTTGCCTGTGCCAAATACCTTGACATCAGTGAGACTGGCATTACTATGTCAAGTCTTCCTAATTCACAAATCCACCTGAGAACTCCAATTAAACCTTGATAGTAATTTTGCAATTCAGGGTTCAATTCTTCTGATATATCAATTTCCGGTCGGTAATCATGTGACAGTGGGCTGGATGCTGATTTTGGTAGATACTTGTATCCATATTTTTCAGTTCCTAACTCTTGTTCGACTGCTGCAACAGCTTTCGCTGTATACTTAGTGCTTGATAATGACCATCTTGGCTTTGAATCACCTTCAAAGTAGAATTTCCCAATATCAGCTCCCAAATACAGAGTTGGCTCTTCAATCGTATCATCCTTCAATTTGAACTTTCGTTCAATATTTTCAAGCTGGAACTTTGGATCTTCGCCAGAACATAAGATATCGTCTACATATGCAATGAGCATTGCCCAGTATCTGGATCCGTCTTTCCTGGTTTCAATTCTTAAGTGCACATCCGGATCTGCCTTGCAAGGTGAATATCCAAGATCTCTCAAATGCTGGGTGAGGTATGACCTGAAAGATGCACCAGCAACCGGCAGTCCATACAATGCGCGGACAATCTTGCAAGACCTTCCTGCAAGGTGAGGTGGAAAACCATCTTCTTCTCTCGCTTTTAGGAAGTATTTCTCTTTAATCGGGGCTGTCAAATATGCATTTTGAATATCAGCTGAGAGAACCTTCAAATCATTCAGCGCTGCCAGAAGAAAGAATATTCTTACTGAGTCTCGACTGGGAACCGATGAATAAGTATTTTCTTTGGCCACTGCAGGGACTTTGTGACCGTCCCCTACCAACCTGGCCTTCCTTGTTAGGGATCCAAGCTTGATGTCAAAGATCATATGAGTTGTTATCTGCTTATGGCCAACTGGAATAACATCATCATCAGAAAATTCAAACGCTGCCATATTATTTGTCATTTCCTTATGAATTGCTCTTTCCCAGTGGTCGGTCCCTGTTTTCTTATCAATAGCCAGCGCTTGTTTGATTGAATGTGGCAACTCAACTCCATATTTGTGAGTCTTCAACCAATACTTTGCTGTTTTGGCCGCTTTAAGGATTCGATCCTTCCTTCTCAAAATTTTGTGCACCCACCATCGGAATGCTGGTGTTTTTTCAAGATTATTGTTGATAGCATATTCAGCCAATTGCACTGGAAATGACTCTTTCACATCACTTAGCTTACACCAAGATTCAGTGCCATCATTCCAACTGGCTAAAATTCTCCAACCCCTAGTTGTAGGTTTATGGGTTTTCCTGCCATTTTTGGCTATAGTTGTTGCTTCCTCATCACTTAAAGCAGTGTTGTCTTTTTCATGGTCAATGAGCTCATCCAGTAAAGTGAACATCCGTCCGTCATCATCAACAGAACTATACAGACTTTCTGCCACAATATTTGCCGTGTACTCCTCCATTGTACCATCGGGTAGTTGCAATTTATACAGCCTCGTGTCTAGTATGGGATTCTCATTTCTGAGTCCTATTGGTCTGTTTTGCAAGTCGCGAACCCTGTCCTTGACAACGCACCTGAGTCTTTCATCACCTCTTTCAATGATTACTTCATTTCCCAGATATTCATCTGGTTCATCAACATCTTCTACCGATGCTTCTGGCTCAGTCATTTCAAGTTTCATATCCGGTGTTTTTACTGGTTGATTCTCAAATAGCTCTATTTGGGGCTCTGGGTAGTTTTCCTGGAAGAATGATGCGCTATCCTTTACTTCATCTCCAATCTTGGATTCAATTGATTTGTCAATTGCTTCCATTCTTCTGAGGATATCTCTGTCCCGCCATTCAAATTCCTTGACGGGCCTTATTGAATTTGTAGATATTGGTATTGCCGACTCAGGCAGGAGCCAAAAACAATCCCCCCCACCTACCCTATTTCCACAGGGGCCCAACCATCGCGCCAGCCTTTCAACACCTCGGGTGGAAGAATCACCTTTTTCATAATAAAACACAAAATCATACCATTCTGATGAAGTGTATAATGTAATATCCGGTCTATAGCCATGGACCAATTCAAATGGGGTTCTCCCCATTGAAGAAGGGTTGTTCGAGGCTGTTCGCTGCCTGATATTAGCACATAGTTCACCACAAAATGACCATAATCTTCTCGGTGACTTCTTCTTTGCAGACTTGGTTGTGATTGCACCACCAAGATGGCCAATTGCTTGTTCTGCCCGATTTTGGAATGGGCAATGTGGCTGGATGAATGTCTGATGGATATGGTTGCGCTTTACAATTGAATTCCAGTGTGTTTTGTAGGTTCTTAGGGATCCTTGTTCTGGCGCACCATCAGAAATCAAATGCTCTGGTATTCCAATTTCATGAATGAATGTCTTCAGTCCTTGGTGGGCTTGTGATTTGTCCTGTATTGGTATAAATACTTCAAACCCATTTCCATTTGTAAAGATCTGTGCACATTTTTCTTGCCTCATAATACTCGTGGTTCTTGCATGCCAGGTATCAGTGTACCAGGTTCCTTGTGCGACTCTCTTGTTCCTGAAGCGCTGAGTAGGCAGCCGCTTCATCAATGGTGATTGCAAATTCCTGAGTGCCTTCTGCGTCGTGACTTTCAATGTCTGCTCAGCTTTCTTGAAACTAATGTTCCAAGTTTTGGCTAGGCGTTCACAGTCAACTTTGTTTGGACCTTCAATTGTTATCACTGATGGCCCCCATTGATTTCTTCTGTCGAGAGACCTTCTCTCAAGTGTATTGTCAATTTCTTGCAAGCTAGGGGCCTGTTTTGATTCTTCTTCAGGAGCTTCCATAAAGTCAAATTCTGTATCATCAAACAAAAATTGGTCTACCCTTCGCGCGCTTGAAATATTCCTTACTGAAGAAATCCGATGAGCAATATTCCCATCTGTTGCAATCTGGCATTCAGTTAACATTCTCCTTGTGGATACCTGATGGACCCTCATCAGTTTGCATTGCTGCATGACACTTGGATGCCGTTCTTGTCCTAAGCTGGTCTTGGGGAGGTTATCTGTAACATTACTAGCAGGTTCTGTTACAACAGAACTTTCGTCCATTGCTTGGTCCTCTTTGGTCGACATAGCTTGAAGGCTGAATTGGTCCCCTGAAATTGGATCTCCATTGTCAATGGCTAGCTCGGCCATCCTGAACTTCAGTGAATGCGGGTCCCATGGGGTATCATTTGTTGCTATCAAATGTTGACATTCATCAAGTTCCATTCTTGTGGGCTTTCTTGTGGGGAAATATGAGATCACGTTTCTCATACTCAGTTTAATAAAAACTTTCTTCGGATCATCATCCTCCAGTGGAGTTTGAATTGTAATTCCATGCTTGGATCTTGAATCAAATTGGCGAGGTGTCTCTTCAACAGAGTTGAAATTGCAGTCCCTCACTTGATTTGGGCATATCAGGCTGTTTTTCAATTTGTCCCCAAAGTACAGTGCTTGATGAAACACTATGATATATACCTGGCCTGACATTGGATTCGTCCATGCAGTAGCACAGCTTCCAATGGGGATTTTCTTGATGGGCTTGTATTCTTCAGAAAATGGTGCAACATCAACGTGTGTTGTGATTTGATCAGGATTCAGCAATACCATATTGCTTCCTGCTGCGGTAGTATCTGCATGTGAGTCTAACTCACAATACCCTTCTTCATTTTCCCCATCGTCAAAACCTACAGGAACATTCATCTGGTATAATGACCGGCTCACCATTTTTAACAATTTGTGTTCTAGTGATAGTGTCCGGTTATTATGTCATTTCTTAGATTTTGAGCCAAAACTGTCACCCGCGCCTTCATTTTCAGTTTCTTTCTTTTTAGTCTCAGCAGCCTTGAGGTTTCTTTTCTTCTTAGCCTGTCTCATCTGGTAAAGCTCCTGGCGCTGTTCTTTTGACATTGTTTTATAAACACTTGTCGGATAAGGCTTGCACTCAACTTTTCCTGTAAAAGTTCCCGTTGTCTTTTGCTTTTTGTTGCTTGAAGTGCCCATAGAATACAAACTTCTGGAACCTCTTTTATGCTTCCCGGTTGCAAGCTTTTTCAGTCCAAGACGATTGGTAAATAGAATCAAACATTCATTGAAATTGTCACGATAGTTTTTGCTCTCATCAATTGCATCTGCTTTTGCAGCATCAAGTCGCTCATCACTGATTGAATTGATAAAATCCCAAACAAATCTCCTTTCATTATGATTCTTTTCAAATCTCAGAATTGTTCCATGAAAGGCGGTCCAGTTTCGCTTGTGCTTGTTCCAGTCATAATTCTTAGAATCTCCTGTGTAGTGTGAATCTTTCATTTCCTGATATGTCTTATTCAGGACCATAGTGATATTGGTATCAGTATAAGCATGTTGCATCAATGAAATGAAAGCATTTCTGGCATTTCCTGAGTTCAGCGCGGTGTTTTGAAAATGTGCCACATATTCCCAACCGGGACCCTTTCTTGTTGCATCACATAGCAACCTCCAGACTACATTGTTGTCCTCATCATACTGGGGACCTGACAGAACGCCACATCTTTCATTGTAATCACTCCAAGTTGGATAAGTATCTGTTGTACTTTGCCCAACTGTTCCAGCCCTGGCTTCGTCAGTAACTTCTTCCTTTTCTTGGGGTCTTATGACATACAAGATTGGAAATCCCTCAGAGTTGAATCTGTATCTCAGGTTTTGTCGGAAGCCTTCCTCCCATTCCCTGAATTTTGTGAGATCCTTCAGCTCGGGTGGGGTTGCTTTTTCCTGTGATTTCACACTTGATTCCATCATCTTGATTCTGAATTGCTGCAATTCCAGGTTGTTTGGGTTTGCGTTCCAGTCGATAGCCCTTGGCTCAACTCCAATCAGTGGTTGGTACCGAGCCCAACTTGCCCATGTGAGAAGCCTCGATGATAGCCTGTTACCATAGTGGATACTTTTCGGGTTAGGGCATTCCGGACTGATAGATTTCAATCCGTGCATGAATGATTTGATGCTTTCCTTGTTGAGGTCTGTGATTTCGCGGATGTTAGACATCCCTCCCCTCATAATTTCTTCAGCTGATTCATAGTTGATACCAAAATTCATCAAGCTGCTTCTAAAGGCAAGCTGTTCTGGATTCAGAAATCTTCCACTGTTGAATCCCCTGATTTTTATTTTTGGTTGGGATGATCTCCTTCCGTGTCGTTCAGCCCTTAGGTCGACGTCTAGTTGGTTCTCATCTTCATTGCTGTTATCGCTATCACTATCGCCCTGATTGACGTCATTTGGCGCATCCTGTATCCTTCTGATCCTCCTCTTTACTTCCTTGCCGATGACTCTTTTCCAAGTTGAGTTTGTTTCTGGATCAGTCATGGCTTTTTCCATTACTCTCATGATCCTTGCATCGAACTCCTCTTCACTATCTGGATACTTGTCGGAATCCTCGTCCTCATCTCCATCAGGACCATTCAGATCTTGATCCATCTCCATTTTTGTTTCTTCTATATCACTATTTTCGTGCGCTCTGGTTCGTACCATGGTGGAGTGCAATATTTCAAACGAAGTTCCGAATTATATTTTGTGATGGAGTATGGATGGGCTGGAGTATGGATGGGCGATTCGTAGTGTGGTATCCGGTGGAAGCTGGTATTGGGTGGAAGAGTGTAGTCAAATCGAGGATTGGATGTGAGAGGTGGGTATTAATTTCGTGACAGTCGTTCTGTATTTATCCGGATCGAATTTCGTTCCGGTTTTGTTATACTTTTGTGTTCGGATCGAGTTTTTCGTTCCGTTTGTCTGTATTTGTGTGAGCTTTTGCTTTTGTTGCAAATCAAGATTGTGAGCTTTCCTATCCTTTCTTGGGATTTTGCTCATTCTGTATTTCTGTGGTGGTTGAAAGATTGTTTCCTGAGAACTAGTGTTCTCTTTTCCGTATTGGATCTTTCGATCTTTCGCGATTTGGTGTTCTCATATCTTTTGATTTTTCGTTCTCGCGGGCAGATGCTCTTTGCAATCTGTTCCTTCCGGGCAGATGCTCTTTGCAATCTGTTCCTTCCAATCTGTTTCACCACAGAATACTTCAGGCTCAATCTTCTGGCTCACGTCGTTCTTGTTTTCAGTGAAAGATCAGTGTTCTCAGATTGGATATTGATTCCTTTCAACTGATGCCAACCTGGGCGATTCGTTCAGCTGAATCGTCCAGTGTCTTTTCCCTTGCTTGTTTTGCTGGATCTCGTATCCCGGTGGAGCCACCACCTTGGTTCGAGTCTTAGGCCTCTTCTTTCAAGGGAGGCCGCCCTGGTGTTGGTCTATTCCAGGGCTCCACAAGCAACCGCCCCTTTTACATCCTTGAGGGTTGATGCCGGTAGCTGATCAGGCTAATCCGGATTAGTCTTCGAGCTCAACTGCGTTTCGATGGAAACGCCGTCCTCCACAGCTTGTAGAGTGCTGTGGGTCTGATAAACTAGAAAAAGTGTGTCGGCAAACAAACGGAATCGATCTTACGATCGATTGATTTAGTGAGTAGAACAATCAGTTTGTTACAGTTCGATCGTTACAGTTCGATCATCTTTGCCGATCGAATCGACAGGTTAATTACTTGTCGTATCGTGTAATTTCAAGCATACAAAACACATGTAATTCTTAAGACACAAAACACACGCAAACCATCTTCGTTTGGTCTTTTACCGTATAATTCACCGTGGTATTCTCATTGAATATCATTTGTGATTGTACCTTATTATGTAGAATTAGTACTAGGTTGTACATAGATTTTAGGGCATGATAGTGTTTTAGAGTTGTTAATTCTTTGAAGAGTGAGCTGAGAGGAAAATCCCGCTAAGAGGCAATCCACATAAAAGCGCCGACGATTATTCATTGATAAATAACCTTACGAATAAGGTAATTTGCCCTTATGACTTTTCGTGCTATACGCCCGCTTAGTACGTACGAATACGCGTTACACGGTGGATTCTTTTCATATCAGGGTGAAACACTGGGAGCGCCAGTTGATGCAGCACTAGGTGGAACACTGGAGGCGACCCTAGGTGAAGCACTGGAAAGCAAGCCAAATGCATGGCAGGAGGAAGCACTGGGGGTGGCGCCTGGTGCAGCGCTGGGAGGAACACTGGGTGCATATCAGGGTGAAACACTGCGAGCACCAGTTGATGCAGCACTAGGTGGAGCACTGGAGGCGACCCTAGGTGAAGCACTGGAAAGCAAGCCAAATGCATGGCAGGAGGAAGCACTGGGGGTGGCGCCTGGTGCAGCGCTGGGAGGAACACGGGCTGCCTATCAGGGTGGAACACTGGGAGCACCAGTTGATGCAGCGCTAGGTGGAGCACTTGAGGCAATCCTGGGGGGAGCACTGGAAAGCAAACCAACAGCCTTGCCGGAGGAAGCATTGGGAGTGGCGCCTGGCGCAGCGCTGTTAGGAACACTGTGGGCAGAGCAGGGTGAAACACTGCGAGCACCAGGTGATGCAGCACTAGGTGGAACACTGAAGGCAACCCTAGGTGAAGCACTGGAAAGCAAACCAAATGCATTGCTGGAGGAAGCACTGGGAGTGGCGCCGGGTGCAGCGCTGGGAGGAACACTGTGGGCAGAGCAGGGTGAAACACTGGGAGCACCAGTTGATGCAGCACTAGGTGGAGCACTGGAGGCGACCCTAGGTGAAGCACTGGAAAGCAAGCCAAATGCATGGCAGGAGGGAGCACTGGGGGTGGCGCCTGGTGCAGCGCTGGGAGGAACACGGGCTGCCTATCAGGGTGGAACACTGGGAGCACCAGTTGATGCAGCACTAGGTGGAGCACTGAAGGCGACTCTAGATGAAGCACTGGAAAGCAAACCAACAGCCTTGCCTGAGGAAGCATTGGGAGTGGCGCCTGGCGCAGCGCTGGGAGGAACACTGTGGGCAGAGCAGGGGGAAACACTGGGAGCACCAGTTGATGCAGCACTAGGTGGAGCACAGGAGGCTATCCTGGGGGAAGCACTGGAAAGCAAGCCAAATGCATGGCAGGAGGAAGCACTGGGAGTGGCGCCTGGTGCAGCGCTGGGAGGAACACTGGGTGCATATCAGGGTGAAACACTGGGAGCACCAGTTGATGCAGCACTAGGTGGAACACTGGAGGCGACCCTAGGTGAAGCACTGGAAAGCAAGCCAAATGCATGGCAGGAAGAAGCACTGGGAGTGGCGCCTGTTGCAGCGTTGGGAGGAACACTGGGTGCATATCAGGGTGAAACACTGCGAGCACCAGTTGATGCAGCACTAGGTGGAGCACTGGAGGCGACCCTAGGTGAAGCACTGGAAAGCAAGCCAAATGCATGGCCGGAGGAAGCACTGGGGGTTGCGCCTGGTGCAGCGCTGGGAGGAACACGGGCTGCCTATCAGGGTGGAACACTGGGAGCACCAGTTGATGCAGCGCTAAGTGGAGCACTGGAGGCAATCCTGGGGGGAGCACTGGAAAGCAAACCAACAGCCTTGCCGGAGGAAGCATTGGGAGTGGTGCATGGCGCAGCGCTGGGAGGAACACTGTGGGCAGAGCAGGGTGAAACACTGGGAGCACCAGTTGATGCAGCACTAGGTGGAGCACAGGAGGCTATCCTGGGGGAAGCACTGGAAAGCAAGCCAAATGCATGGCAGGAGGAAGCACTGGGAGTGGCGCCTGGTGCAGCGCTGGGAGGAACACTGGGTGCATATCAGGGTGAAACACTGGGAGCACCAGTTGATGCAGCACTAGGTGGAACACTGGAGGCGACCCTAGGTGAAGCACTGGAAAGCAAGCCAAATGCATGGCAGGAAGAAGCACTGGGAGTGGCGCCTGTTGCAGCGTTGGGAGGAACACTGGGTGCATATCAGGGTGAAACACTGGGAGCACCAGTTGATGCAGCACTAGGTGGAACACTGGAGGCGACCCTAGGTGAAGCACTGGAAAGCAAGCCAAATGCATGGCAGGAGGAAGCACTGGGAGTGGCGCCTGGTGCAGCGCTGGGAGGAACATGGGCTTCCTATCAGGCTTGAACACTGGAAGCACCAGTTGATGCAGCACTAGGTGGAACACTGGAGGCGACCCTAGGTGAAGCACTGGAAAGCAAGCCAAATGCATGGCAGGAGGAAGCACTGGGAGTGGCGCCTGGTGCAGCGCTGGGAGGAACATGGGCTTCCTATCAGGCTGGAACACTGGGAGCACCAGTTGATGCAGCGCTAGGTGGAGCACTGGAGGCGACCCTAGGTGAAGCACTGGAAAGCAAGCCAAATGCATGGCAGGAGGAAGCACTGGGAGTGGCGCCTGGTGCAGCGCTGGGAGGAACACGGGTTTCCTATCAGGCTGGAACACTGGGAGCACCAGTTGATGCAGCGCTAGGTGGAGCACTTGAGGCAATCCTGGGGGAAGCACTGGAAAGCAAGCCAAATGCATGGCAGGAAGAAGCACTGGGGGTGGCGCCTGGTGCAGCGCTGGGAGGAACACTGGGTGCATATCAGGGTGAAACACTGGGAGCACCAGTTGATGCAGCACTAGGTGGAGCACTGGAGGCGACCCTAGGTGAAGCACTGGAAAGCAAGCCAAATGCATGGCAGGAGGAAGCACTGGGGGTTGCGCCTGGTGCAGCGCTGGGAGGAATACGGGGTGCCTATCAGGGTGGAACACTGGGAGCACCAGTTGATGCAGCGCTAGGTGGAGCACTGGAGGCAATCCTGGGGGGAGCACTGGAAAGCAAACCAACAGCCTTGCCTGAGGAAGCATTGGGAGTGGCGCCTGGTGCAGCGCTGTTAGGAACACTGTGGGCAGAGCAGGGTGAAACACTGGGAGCACCAGTTGATGCAGCACTAGGTGGAGCACTGGAGGCGACCCTAGGTGAAGCACTGGAAAGCAAGCCAAATGCATGGCAGGAGGAAGCACTGGGAGTGGCGCCTGGTGCAGCGCTGGGAGGAACATGGGCTTCCTATCAGGCTGGAACACTGGGAGCACCAGTTGATGCAGCGCTAGGTGGAGCACTGGAGGCGACCCTAGGTGAAGCACTGGAAAGCAAGCCAAATGCATGGCAGGAGGAAGCACTGGGGGTGGCGCCTGGTGCAGCGCTGGGAGGAACACGGGGTGCCTATCAGGGTGGAACACTGGGAGCACCAGTTGATGCAGCGCTAGGTGGAGCACTTGAGGCAATCCTGGGGGAAGCACTGGAAAGCAAGCCAAATGCATGGCAGGAAGAAGCACTGGGGGTGGCGCCTGGTGCAGCGCTGGGAGGAACACTGGGTGCATATCAGGGTGAAACACTGGGAGCACCAGTTGATGCAGCACTAGGTGGAGCACTGGAGGCGACCCTAGGTGAAGCACTGGAAAGCAAGCCAAATGCATGGCAGGAGGAAGCACTGGGGGTTGCGCCTGGTGCAGCGCTGGGAGGAACACGGGGTGCCTATCAGGGTGGAACACTGGGAGCACCAGTTGATGCAGCGCTAGGTGGAGCACTGGAGGCAATCCTGGTGGGAGCACTGGAAAGCAAACCAACAGCCTTGCCTGAGGAAGCATTGGGAGTGGCGCCTGGCGCAGCGCTGTTAGGAACACTGTGGGCAGAGCAGGGTGAAACACTGGGAGCACCAGTTGATGCAGCACTAGGTGGAGCACTGGAGGCGACCCTAGGTGAAGCACTGGAAAGCAAGCCAAATGCATGGCAGGAGGAAGCACTGGGAGTGGCGCCTGGCGCAGCGCTGGGAGGAACACTGGGTGCATATCAGGGTGAAACACTGGGAGCACCAGTTGATGCAGCACTAGGCGGAACACTGGAGGCGACCCTAGGTGAAGCACTGGAAAGCAAGCCAAATGCATGGCAGGAGGAAGCACTGGGAGTGGCGCCTGGTGCAGCGCTGGGAGGAACACTGGGTGCATATCAGGGTGAAACACTGGGAGCACCAGTTGATGCAGCACTAGGTGGAGCACTGGAGGCGACCCTAGGTGAAGCACTGGAAAGCAAGCGAAATGCATGGCAGGAGGAAGCACTGGGGGTGGCGCCTGGTGCAGCGCTGGGAGGAACACGGGTTTCCTATCAGGCTGGAACACTGGGAGCACCAGTTGATGCAGCGCTAGGTGGAGCACTTGAGGCAATCCTGGGGGAAGCACTGGAAAGCAAACCAACAGCCTTGCCGGAGGAAGCATTGGGAGTGGCGCCGGGTGCAGCGCTGGGAGGAACACTGTGGGCAGAGCAGGGTGAAACACTGCGAGCACCAGGTGATGCAGCACTAGGTGGAACACTGAAGGCAACCCTAGGTGAAGCACTGGATAGCAAACCAAAGGCATTGCTGGAGGAAGCACTGGGAGTTGCGCCTGGTGCAGTGCTGGGAGGAACACTGTGGGCATATCAGGGTGAAACACTGGGAGCACCAGTTGATGCAGCACTAGGTGGAGCACTGGAGGCGACCCTAGGTGAAGCACTGGAAAGCAAGCCAAATGCATGGCAGGAGGAAGCACTGGGGGTGGCGCCTGGTGCAGCGCTGGGAGGGACACTGGGTGCATATCAGGGTGAAACACTGGGAACACCAGTGGATGCAGCGCTAGGTGGAGCACTGGAGGCAATCCTGGGGGGAGCACTGGAAAGCAAACCAACAGCCTTGCCGGAGGAAGCATTGGGAGTGGCGCCTGGCGCAGCGCTGGGAGGAACACTGTGGGTATATCAGGGTGAAACACTGGGAGCACCAGTTGATGCAGCACTAGGTGGAACACTGAAGGCAACCCTAGGTGAAGCACTGGAAAGCAAACCAAAAGCCAACTTATTCTACTACCAATTGTTTTAGGAGCAAAAGAGTGAGCTGTAGGCTTGGATTTGCTAGAGGGATCCTATACAGGCTTGTTAGCGCTTAGCCTGTAATTTGATTGCTGCTTACAGTCGATTGCTGCTTCTTATGGTGAGCAATTTGCTTTCGAGTATCGTAGAGTACAGTACCTATGTTGGTGATACAGTGAGATCTTGCATACTCAATGGTGTTCTCTGGTTCGTACGCCGTACGGTTCATTCCACGTGGCACTACCATTCCTTACATTCGGTTTGCTACATCAACTCACCTCGACAAGGATCTGGGTAAGAAAAGACTGGTCAAGAAAAAAATTTCCGGTCTGGGTAATACCCTGAAGTACAATGTGTGCGAAACGGTGCTGTAAAATCAGGTATGCTTTGAAGAAACCATGGGCAGGATGCGAAGGCTTAGCAGAGCATTGCAAGGTTACTGTGTAATGAAAAATGCATTTCAGAAACCACGGGCAGGATGCGAAGTCTCATAGATTTACTTGTGCTTGACTGCAAGCTATTTTTCACAGTATGTACCAGATTTTCAGAAATCGTGGGCAGGATGCGAAATCTCATACGGTAGATTTAAAGCACCGAATTTACTTGCGCTGGAACGGAGATTATTTTTGCTCGTTCAATGTGTACGAGTACCAGATGGTACGAGTGCGAACGTACTGTGCAATCAGGTATGATTTTCAGAAATCATCGGTGGGCTGCGAAATCTCTGAGCGCACACCGCACGCTTTGAACTGGTCGAGAACATACGGTTTGTACGGTATGTCTCATCCAGAACGTATCTTCATCTGTTGGAAATCATCAGGATATAAAAATTCGGGAACCCCTACATAAGGTATCCCGGTGTGTCTCATCCAGAATGTAACATCATCTGTTGGAAATCATCAGGATGTCAAATTCGGAAACCCCTACCTACGCTACATAAATTACGGTATCCCGATCCAGAGATCCAAAATGTCATCCAAAATTTCGAATCCGAAGGATTGAAAGATCGGTCCAGATTGATCTCTGAGATATGATATGATACAGTATTGATCATAATCACGCCGTAAAATTACACTTTATAGTGAAATCTCCATTCGATTTCTGTCAGAATAGATTCAACCTCTCATAAAACCACTTTGTGTAAAATCAACGAAGACGAATCAACCAAGTAAGTAAACAACGAAGCGTTCACGTTTCTTTGTCATTCGGTTTACACAAGAACCGATCCCTGGTCCATTTCTGCTGGATGTTAGATAACGAAACGCGCAACAACGAAACGCACGCCGGGCATGGTCAGAGTCACGCAGCACCATCTTTGTTGCCTTTTCGCCTGCAATTGACAGCTACCGGCTGCTGGCTGTCATCCACGTGCTTGAATGTATTTGTTGTTGTTCAATCCAATGATAGAAGGTAGATGATTCGCAGTACGGTATGAAACAGTACCTACGTTACCGTTTCAACAACAAAAACGAAAACAAACGCGCAGACGACTTCCGTTTCCTGAATTCCCCTCACTTAAGGTTTACAATAAGGATTTTTGATGGAGCACTGAGAGCTGAATCAAATGTACTGGAGTTATCGATCGTATTAATCGATTGTCGAACACCACCCCAATAGCCTTAACCTGAAAAACTGTCCAAGCACGAAGGAACCTTTCAAAACACGATATGGATAAACTAAACAACAAGGGCACCGTATTGCATCAATTTCCACCTCAATAGGCTGCTTCAAATATTCAGTGCTCGCGTTTCTAACTATATTCTTCTTTGCTCGCAATTTTTTATTAATCTATTGTATCCCTCACAATCGGTACCATTATGCTTTCTTTCAGAAAAATAACAAACAATGAAGATTGGAAAACTCCGTCTTGTCCTTCTGGCTGTACTTGCTTCTTTTAGTGGTGCCAATGATTCATGTGCTTCGATTTGTCCCGATGGGCGTCCTATGATCACTGAAAATGGTTCAAGTTTGAAGTCTGTCATAGCAAGCTGTCTTGCTGGCGACTGCCCCTACAGCACGCCAATGAATTGTTGGGACACATCAGGTGTAACCAATATGGAGCACGCTTTTGAAAACAAAGCCTCTTTCAACGAACCTCTTGATTGCTGGGACACAGGACAGGTGACAACTATGGAATCCATGTTTAACCAGGCATCTGCCTTCAATCAGCCTGTTGGTTCGTGGAATGTTGCAAAGGTGACAGATATAGGTGCTATGTTTAGTCGAGCATCTGCCTTCAATCAGCCTATTGGTGCCTGGAATGTTGCCAAGGTGACAACTCTGCAAGGCACGTTTCACCTAGCAGTTGCATTCAATCAGCCTCTTGATGCCTGGAATGTTGCTGAGGTGACACAAATGCAATACGCGCTTAACAGTGCATCTGCCTTCAATCAGCCTCTTGGTTCGTGGAATGTTGCAAAGGTGACAGTTATGGTTGGCATGTTTAGTAAAGCATCTTCCTTCAATCAGCCTATTGGTTCATGGAATGTTGAGAAGGTGATATTTATGTCTCAAATGTTTAAACAAGCGTCTGCATTCAATCAGCCTCTTGATGCCTGGAATGGTGCACAGTGCATGGACATGGGAGGCATGTTTGCCGAGGCAACTGCCTTTAACCAATGCCTGGCTTCATGGGCTTCCAAGACCCTAGACACTGTGAACATCCAAGATCTCTTCGTATCTAGCAGCTGCCCAAACCAAAACCCAGATCCATCAGTTGGACCCTGGTGTCAGGGCTCGGATGATTCATGTTTTGAGTTTGGGAAAAACCCTCCGGTTGTTGTCTCCCCTACAATTAGCCCAGTTGCTGCTCCAAGCGAGACTCCTCATCTACGTCCCAGTCATTCCTCAGGTACTACCGCTTCTTTTGATCCAATCAGTGCTCCGGGTGATGTGCACCAAGGCATGTCTTGTGCTTCGATTTGTCCCGATGGGCGTCCTATGATCACTGAAAATGGTTCAAGTTTGAAGTCTGTCATAGCAAGCTGTCTTGCTGGCGACTGCCCCTACAGCACGCCAATGAATTGTTGGGACACATCAGGTGTAACCAATATGGAGCACGCTTTTGAAAACAAAGCCTCTTTCAACGAACCTCTTGATTGCTGGGACACAGGACAGGTGACAACTATGGAATCCATGTTTAACCAGGCATCTGCCTTCAATCAGCCTCTTGGTTCGTGGAATGTTGCAAAGGTGACAGATATAGGTGCTATGTTTAGTCGAGCATCTGCCTTCAATCAGCCTATTGGTGCCTGGAATGTTGCCAAGGTGACAACTCTGCAAGGCACGTTTCACCTAGCAGTTGCATTCAATCAGCCTCTTGATGCCTGGAATGTTGCTGAGGTGACACAAATGCAATACGCGCTTAACAGTGCATCTGCCTTCAATCAGCCTCTTGGTTCGTGGAATGTTGCAAAGGTGACAGTTATGGTTGGCATGTTTAGTAAAGCATCTTCCTTCAATCAGCCTATTGGTTCATGGAATGTTGAGAAGGTGATATTTATGTCTCAAATGTTTAAACAAGCGTCTGCATTCAATCAGCCTCTTGATGCCTGGAATGGTGCACAGTGCATGGACATGGGAGGCATGTTTGCCGAGGCAACTGCCTTTAACCAATGCCTGGCTTCATGGGCTTCCAAGACCCTAGACACTGTGAACATCCAAGATCTCTTCGTATCTAGCAGCTGCCCAAACCAAAACCCAGACCCATCAGTTGGGCCCTGGTGTCAGGGCTCGGGTGATTCATGTTTTGAGTTTGGGAAAAACCCTCCGGTTGTTGTCTCCCCTACAATTAGCCCAGTTGCTGCTCCAAGCGAGACTCCTCATCTACGTCCCAGTCATTCCTCAGGTACTACCGCTTCACCCACGGGTTTATTAACATCTCTAGACGGGACATGTCCCGATGACGTCATCCTGCTCAAACAAGAAGGCGCGACCGCTTTTCCCAAGGGCAGCCTCACAGTTCTCAAGCAAGAAGAATCCAGTGTCACGGTCAGCTTGAGCCAGTCATACACCGCCACAAACAGCATCATTGAAGCCATGTACTACCAGTATCGACCCGATGTCTTTGTCCATAAGTGTTTGAAGCAACAGAACATTCCTGGAGCAAAGTCCTTCACGTTGACCATTACATGCACCCCAACCTCTAAAATTGCCTTGCTGGAAGTTTGGATTGCAGACAAGCTCGAGAATCAGGTATTGGCTGCGGGTGACAATGCCGTTATTCCTGACTGCTGTTACCCCACTATTCCGAAGGACACGCCCGTTGTGAAGTATGAGTTTGAGATAAAGTGCGTCACAGCCTGCCCCTACAGCCCCACCTCAATGTAGCGCATGAAAGAGCACCAGATTCAGTGTTTGAGGTCGATCGAAAACAGGCCGCGTGCGACCAAGAAATGGGTCGCGCGCGCAACCAAAATAGACCCGTGCGATTGTGAGAATTGCACTGGAGTATTAGCGGGCCAGTGCAAATATTAGTGATTTAGTGTGTGGGTCGATGCACCAATTTTAGTGATCTTAGAAAAGAGTGGATTCATCCGCTCACAATTCAGAATAATCTAATGATTAAAGCAAAACAAATAATAATAAAAATACCAGTTAGCAAAACACCACTCTCCACCTCAGATTTCGGAGCCCTTCAAACATTCAGCACCAACTGTAACAACTTGCATATGAAGAAAAACCGATATTGAAAACAAAAACAAAAAATCAGCAGAGAAAAGAACAATTACACGTGGCATTGAAGAAAATTCACCGTGTAAGTATGTATGAATACCTAAGTATGAGTACATACGAAACGCGGATCGGACATTCGATGGACAGACGTTTTTAAGCATAAGATTATTGAGTGATTCCCACCAGATGAAAACGAATAAAATTAATGAAAAAACACATAAAAAGTATGTGTTTTCTACATAGATTTATTCATTTCTGAATAAAATTTGTCAGTCGACATGTGTCCGACTGACAGTTTTTATTCACTTTTTTAACACTTGTTAACAACTGTAATTCCGGATTATGAGTTAATTAATCTATTTTCTGTTTTTCCAGCGCTTAACCTGAATCCACGTATAATCCCGTGTTAAGCAATCCTCCATAATGAGACTGCACGTGCTTTCTCGTGTTGTAGATTAACTAATATTTCCTCAGTGAATTTGTCGGAGTAACGTGTCTCATTTTGTTTGTTTCTGACATATTCGGGCTTCGCGTATCCATTTTGTATGTCATTGATATTTCCCATATTTCATTGATATACACATGTATATCATTGACATACTTAGTATTGGATCCTAAGCCTCTGAATTTTCGTGTACTACTTTCTATTGGAATACCGAATCAAGCGTGAATTTACGTATTTACGTACACATGAAATGCGTGATACGTAATACGTAACGTACAATTTACGTATACGCGGACGGGGAACGAATACGTATCATTTTACGTAAACGTAAAATAAATACGTATTTGTTTTACGGAAACGTAAAACAAGACGTATTACGTAAAAATTGATGTAGCGAACCGAATGTAAGGAATGGTAGTGCCACGTGGAACGTACGACGTACGAACCAAAGAACACCCTTGAGTATACAAGATCTCACTGTATCACCAACGTAGGTACGAACTGCATGCAGCAATTGAACTGTAAGCAGCAAACGGCTGTAAGCAGCAAATTACAGGCAAAGCACCAACAAGCCCGCAAAGGATTCCTCCAGCAAGAACCAAGCCTACAGCTCACTCTTTTTGCTCCTAAAACGATTAGCAGTAGAATAAGTAAAAGGCTTATACGTCCAGGTCCAATAGTCTTCCCTATTGTACCCGTACAAGCCACTCTCGTAACCCTCCCAACGCGAGGATTACAGCTGGCCCAACGCGCCTACCAGATACATCCGGAGGCCCAACGCGCCTACGAGAAGAGTATCTAGAACGACGCCGCTGACATCCATCGTGCCGCTCCCGCCGCCTCCTACTAACGCCGGCCCGACAATCCACTCGATGAACTACAGGGAGTACTTCCAAGGTGCGGGGCCCTTTGGGGAAGCCCCTGCTAGGCACGACGTCTACCAAGCCATCTACACTCTCTTCACGGAGGCCGACGGGGAGAGACTCCTCCCTCTACTTCTCGATATCTTCAATGCCCAAGCTATTGGAGGCTTGGGCATCTTCCAAGAAGATGCAGCTGGGGTGGACCGGCTCCGGGTCATCCATGGTCTTAGACGATATCCAGGCACCATCACCCAGCCCTCAGCCAACCGGGGCCGGGCCTTTGGCTACATCGATGATGTAGAAGGACAAGAGGGTGAGCTGGTGCAAGTGGATGCAGCTCTTCTGTCGCGGGCTGCAGCTAGCCGGGTGTACCTTATGGCCCACCATGAAGCCACCATATCACAACATCCGGATAGAGATTACATCCCCGCTATCCCTGAAGGGACCGCCCACACTGAAATGCTCCAGGCCCATAAGGTATGTTTCCTACCCTTTGAATTTGTCCCACTGGTGTTGTGCAGAGGCCTCACCCCGAAGCAGGCCTTCCAAGTCCTCCAACCTCACATCCACCAGCAAGGACTGGAGAATATCTGCAAACCCCTATTGGACACACTCCGAGCAGTGGGGACTCAACCCACCACTCTGCTAGGCGCCATACGTCTCCTAGAGCCCGGACCCTCCTTCAGAGCTGAAGCTAACCTCCGGGCCTACATGAAGAGCAACGTCCTCCTTCGAGACCTCCCGGGCCTCAGAGCAGGCCCTGCAGCACAAGCAGACCCCACCCTCACGGCAGCCTTCTCAGCCCTTACAGACCAGCAACTAAGGCTGAGTGAGTCTCTGGACCAAAGACGACAAGAAGCCTCCAAGCTGCACTCTGTCAGGGCAATATGGGGGGACCTTTACACTGAAAGACTCCTACTACTCTGCAGAAAACCAACTGAAGCAGAGCTTCCGCCTATCTACACAGCCTGGGCCAAGAAAAGCAAACATGAAAAGACCCACATGGTCCTCCAAAGTCAAGTAGCCACAGAAGCCTACAACCTCGGCATCCAGGCACCCCTCATCACCACAGCAGTACTCAAGAGGTTCCAAGATTGCAACTTCTATGGGACCGACCCCTTTGATGTAGCAGATGGCATACTCCCTCTAGCCTTCACCCCTCCAGGAGGATCAGCAGCTACCCTAAAGAGGGAAAATGAAGCGGCTGCTAATGTAGCTGCGTATGACACCATGATTTCCACCCACGGCAACTCTCTCTCACTCAAGGACTCCCTAGACTTGCAAAAGACCAAAGCCTACATCCCCCTCGATTGGACCAAGGCTACCACTCAGCTGAAAAGCTACCTTGCTGTACTAGCCACCCTCCTAGGCGCCACACATAATGTGGTGAAGTCTTACCAACGGGGTCTCTCCAGGTTAGAGTGGCAACAAATGCCCCTCAGAAGGGCCATTGCAGATGAACTAGGCGACCGGATCACTCCTGCAATAGTGGTGTACTACTTCCAGGTCCGTATCCGGGGGTGGCTAGAAGAACAATGGGAAGCAGACACCACCCTCCCTTCCCCGGACTTTGGGGAAGACATCCACAGGTTCAGAATGACCCAGAACCTCAACTGGCTCCCAAATGTGTCCAATGTCGATGCCTTACGAGCCCTCACGCTGCCAATCGCCCCTCCGACAGGAGCCCCTCCAGCCCAACCTACAGGAGGGGGGGGAGGGGGGGGAACCCCCCGCCCTCGCGATGATCAGCTTCACAATCCAAACAGAGATTCCAGGCTCTCTGACCCCTCCAATCCCCTCACTGCTAAAATCAAAAACAAAGCAATGAGATTAGTCATCTCTTCCATGAAAGCCAAGGGCAAAACACCTCTCAAACGGCCCGATGGGAAAGAACGCTGCCATTCCTGGCACATCAGAGGCCGCTGCTTCACCGGCTGCCGCAATATTCATGACCATGTCGACATCACGCCAACAGAGAAGGAACCGCTCTGGGAATGGTGCCAAGAGGCCTATGCTGCCTGAAAACCTGGCAAGCGCCAATCACTTGGCGCTGCGCCCCCTCTCACTCTACTTGCCTCGGGGGCCACGACAGCGCCCCCACCCAATCACTTCCCTCACCACCTTCGATTCAGCCGCACTCCTTCCCCCCCCATCCGGGCAACCCCATCAGCCACACCCATCCCATCTCCTTCCCGCTCCCCCCCGGAGCCACCATCCCCTCCCCGCCGGCCCCTCCACCGCCTGGTTTCACCACACGTGGTTTCAACACACGTGCAGAGCCATCGGCCCCCACCCTCGCCGCTCCACCGGAGCCGACCCATCCCCCAACAGTTCGGTCCTCCCCTCCCTAGGGATTTAGGTAAGCCCCCCACACCTGTTCTCTTTCGCCTGTATGACCCTACCCTCGGTCCATCACCCCCACGGGTGCCTACTCCACCCAGCGCCGGGCTGGGATCTCCTCCACCCCCACGGGTGCCTACTCCACCCAGCGCCGGGCTGGGATCTCCTCCACCCAGCCACCGGCTGGGACCTCCAACTCCTCCGCCCCGCACCGCGCTGGGCTCCCCTCCACCCATCGACTTGCTGGGACTCTCTCCGCTGGCTTTTCCACCCTGCCCGGCCTTGGGCTCTCCATCCCCCTCCCCTCCCAGCGACGCGCTGGACCCTCCCTCTCCTCCCAGCGCCGACGCGCTGAATCCCCCCTCTCCTCCCAGCGCCGTGCTGGAACCTTCTCCTTCTCCTCCCAGCACCGCGCTGGCCGCTCCTAGTACCTACCCCAGGGACAGGCTAGACGAACACATCACCCGAGCTACCTCAGTGTACCACCACAGTACGAGTTGGGGAAACTTCATCCGGACCATCCGGGGTAGAGGTGACATCCACCCCCGTGTGGGTACTATCCCCCACCCAGCGGGCCCCCTCTTAGCCCACTTTGGGCAGGAGGGAACCCCAGCCTCCATGAACACCTCCCCTTGGAACACTGCCCGGCTTGCTGGGGCTCTCGCCAGGGGGCCCCATCAATCCTCCCACCTGGGCATCGATTTCCTTCGGGAAGAATATGCCGACATGATGCACAAACAGCAATGGACTGTCCTCCCAGCCAGCCTCATCCACCACCTTCCTAACCTCCGGCTGAGTCCACTGGGGCTAGTCCCCCAGCGAGGCCGGCGCCCCCGCATGATCTCAGATTACACCTACTCTGAAGTTAACCAAGACACCATCCCTCTCGCCCCAGCCGAAGCCATGCAATTTGGCCACACACTTCCCCGGCTCCTCTCCAAGCTGCACCGCGCCAACGCCAGGTTCGGTCCAGTGTACATGTCCAAAATAGACCTAGCTGATGGATTCTACCGGGTCCAGTTGAAACCAGAAGACACCATGAAGCTAGGAGTGCTGTTCCCTTCCCGACAGGGCGAGCCACCCCTCATTGGAATCCCCCTCACCAATCCAATGGGCTAAAAATCCAGCCCCCCCAACTTCTGTGCCTTCACTGAAACCATTGCCGACTTGGCCAATGCCACACTCTCCACAGGGCTGGCAGAGGCCAGGATCACACCCCACCGACTGGATCTCCCCTCTGAAGCCACGCCAGCCCCGCCTCCGGCTCCCCCCGAGCCCACCCGGCCCCCCTTGCCCCATCTGTCCACTCCATGATGCACCACTCCTCATAGTACCACTCCCAGCAAGAAGCCGGTGCGATACTGGGATGTCTATGTGGATGACTTCTGTGGCCTTGCGCAAGGCAACCAATGGACCCGACGCGCCATCAAAAGGGTGCTCTTCCAGTCTCTGGACAAAGTCTTCCGGCCACTCGATGCCTCGGACACCCCCTTCAGACAGGAACCAGCTTCCCTCAAGAAAATGCGCCAAGGCGACGCCAGATGGACCACCAAGAAAGTCATCCTGGGCTGGCTCATTGATTCCATCCACAAAACCATCAGCCTCCCCCCCCATCGAGTGACCCGGCTACAGGAGATTCTTCACTCCATTTCCCCCACCCAGCGCCATGTTCCTATCAAACAATGGCACCAAGTCCTGGGGGAACTCAGATCGATGGCCCTTGCCATCCCTGGCGCCATTGGCCTCTTCTCCATCCTTCAAGAAGCCTTCCGACACCAGGAACCGGGCAGGCAGCGCCTCCGGCTCACCAAGCGCGTCCATAGCTTCCTTCGCGACTTCCAATGGCTGGCCAATGATCTCGCCAACCGGCCCACTTCCATTGCAGAACTGGTGCCCGAGCCTTTCCCTGCCACCATGGGCGCCTGTGATGCCTCTGGGCTGGGCATTGGGGGCATTCATTTTGTCCCCCTCCCAAATGGCGAGGTGCAGCCCATCATGTGGCGGCATGCATTCCCCAAGTGGGTCTCCTCCCAACTCGTCACCTTTGACAACCCCAATGGCACCATCACCAACAGTGACCTTGAGCTGGCGGGCTCCATTGCCCACAATGACATCCTGGCCCAAACCGCTTGTGTCCAATCCAGAACCACTCACAACTGCTATGACAACACAGCAGCGGTCTATTGGCAACGGAAAGGCGCCACCACCACTACTGGGCCTGCAGCCTACCTCCTTCGGATTCAATCCATGCACCAGCGTATCCACCAATATATCCCTCTCAGGGATTACATACCTGGACCCGTGAATCACCTAGCTGATTTGCTCTCTCGCTCTGACCTCTCTGACACCGCCCTTCTCAATCATTTCAACACCATCTACCCCCAGGACTTGCCCTGGATCTTATGTCCCCTGAAGCCTCCCATGCATTCTGCTCTGACCTTAGCTCTATCCAGAAGACCATGCGCGCTTCAGTCACTGAACTCTATGCCCGCAGAAAGGATGCCCATTGGGATCAATGGGTTCAATTCTGTGTGTCTCAAGGCTTTGAACCAACCCTCCACTCTGTTACAGATCCAATCCCCATCCTCCAAGTCTTTGCCCAGCGCCTCCATGATGGCTGGCTCTCCTGTAGCCGCAAGCCCATCAGATCTCGCACAGTATCGGACACCCTCAGGTCAGTGGGCCAGACGCTGGCCCGCTTGGGGGCCAAAGACCCCAGAACCAACTCAACTGGCAGTCTTGACTTCAGGCTAACCGCCCAGTTCAAGGCCTATGCCAAACTGGACCCAGCCCCTTGCCGGGTCAAACCAGTCCCAATCACCCTTGTCATGCATGCGCTCCGCTTTGCATACCATGACTACCCTTCCCCTGCCAGGCAGGCCATTGCAAACATGATCTGCATAGCCTTCTTCTTCTGCCTCAGACCTGGTGAGTACACGGGTACTACCAGGGACGACCAAGCCTTCCACCTCAAGGAGGTCTCCTTCTACCTGGGCTCCAAACTTGTCCACCATGATGGTCCCCCGCATGAGCTTCTTGCTGCTACCTCTGTTACCCTCACCTTCACTACACAGAAGAATGGAGACAAAGGTGAAGTAGTGGCTCATGCACGCAGTGGAGACTCCCTCTGCTGCCCTGTGGCAGCATGCGCGCGCCAAGTGCTCCACCTCAGGGGCTGCTGTACTAGCACCCACCCCTTCAGCCCAGACCTCACACTTGCCAGTTACTTTGACAAGGGGGTTCTCACCCTAGTGCGCGCGGCAACGGTCACATCCTCCATGCGGGTCTATGCCCAGACCCTCTACCATACCACAGGCATCTCCCCTGCGGCAATCTCCGCCCGCTCCCTTCGAGCGGGAGGGGCTATGGCACTGCTCCAGGGCAAATGTGATTCTAATGTCATCAAGCTCCTGGCAAGATGGCACAGTGACTGCATGATGAGGTACTTGCACCAGCAGTCCCTCCCCATCTTCAAGAACCTTGCCTCTGTCATGTTCAACAATGGAACATACTCCTTCCTGCCTGACGAGTGGGTGCCGGCCGCGGCCCCCACTCCCCCTGGCAGCTCTCTCTGACCCCCCTCTGGGGACTCTTCCTCTCTGAATCCTCCATGAGGCTTCTCCCACCCTCACTGTCCTCCAAGCCCCCTCCAGGTTCATCTCCGGCCACTTCCCACCCTGTGGCCATCTGGCCTATTGGCAGAAAAGGCTTAACAGCCAAAGCTGTGCCCCGGTGTGTGGGCAAAGCAAGGGACCGGACCAGCCTGCAAAAACTAGGCACAGGCTGGCGATTCCCGGATCCCCCTCTAGCATTGCTTAACCCACCAACACACCTATGAACTATAAACCTGCACATCCAGTACTACAAGTAGGTAGGCTACTGAGGCTATCACAAACGTAGTGCGTGATAGTTGATGTAGCGAACCGAATGTAAGGAATGGTAGTGCCACGTGGAACGTACGACGTACGAACCAAAGAACACCCTTGAGTATACAAGATCTCACTGTATCACCAACGTAGGTACGAACTGCATGCAGCAATCGAACTGTAAGCAGCAAACGGCTGTAAGCAGCAAATTACAGGCAAAGCACCAACAAGCCCGCAAAGGATTCCTCCAGCAAGAACCAAGCCTACAGCTCACTCTTTTTGCTCCTAAAACGATTAGCAGTAGAATAAGTAAAAGGCCCACCACGCCCGCCCGCAGAAAAGGCTTAACAGCCAAAGCTGTGCGCCGGTGTGTGGGCAAAGCAAGGGACCGGACCAGCCTGCAAAAACTAGGCACAGGCTGGCGATTCCCGGATCCCCCTCTAGCATTGCTTAACCCACCAACACACCTATGAACTATAAACCTGCACATCCAGTACTACAAGTAGGTAGGCTACTGAGGCTATCACAAACGTAGTGCGTGATAGCAAGACGTACGATTCCAAAGTGTTCTAGATCTTTTATCAAGAAGAGAGCGCAATAAGTAAATTATACATAAGCGCTCAAGAGTATCAAGAGATACTTAAAACACTGAGTATCTATGGGTATCGAACGCTCGATACGCGTATTCCCACACAAAGAAAAGACAAATTAGTAAATGGGAGAACAATATGGTCCAGAAACAATCCGATCATAATCTTATCAATAACTCTTTCCAACACCGTAAAATAAAAACCGAAACAACTAACTATATAACCCAACGACGTTTACGACCTTGGTCTTATTAGTTATTGATAAGATTACCACACCCCAATGCCAGAGGGAACACAAACCGAAGGAATCCCCGGCCCTACAACAATAGGAGTTACCCCTGACACCAGCATCGACGATTCCAGGAACGTAGGCTCCACCGCAATCCGGGATCTGAGAGACCAACTGGTAGAACTAGAACAGTACAACAGGGACGTACTCGAATACACAGAGGAGCAAAACACACAATTGCAAACACAGAACAGGTTGCTATACGACTATACTGAAGACAGTGAGGATAGCGATACCGACGACGAGATGGTCAAGAAGAAGGATTACACCGGGGTCAAGGACCATCTGGATGAGACACAATTGAAGCCCATAACGATACCGACGAGCGTAGATGTGTACGAGTTCAAAAAGGCCCTAGCCAACGCATTGGCCGAAGTAGTATCCATCAAATACCTACAAGGAAGTGGGTATGCATTCCTGTTGGAAAGTAAGGAACAACACCAGGCGAGGGACACCGGAGCCACATATCCCACAGCACCGACAGAGCCTCAAGAACTCGATAGCACAATAGAGCTCACCTCGGACGCGTATAAACTATGGAAACGCAGACGCGCCCTATACGTGGAGTGGAACAAATATGATAGAGAGGCCCTACTCATCACCGACAAGAAGTTTCCCACCATGCTAGATGAGCTAAAAGACCCGGGCTCCGAGGCATTCCCCAGAGGAACCACGGTACTGGCCGCATTCCAGGCCATGGAAGCCGACCTCTGTACAACAGATGCCCAGCACCGGCTTACCCGCGAGCTCGCGAAGAAAATGAATGACCTATCGTATACACCAAGCCCTATTGGACCCAAGGAGTACTTCAGACAACTGACTAAGTACCAATGGCAAATCAATCTACTCCCCGAAACTGCAAAAGTATCCTCGGCACAGATGATCGATTATGCCAGGGACGCCTTCATGCGCAGCAAACATGACCCGGTTACACTACACAGGGTCAATGAAGATTGGAAACAACACAAGGCAACCATAGCCACGGGCGACGAGTTCATCCACTACAAAAAGTTCTGGGGCCAACGGCTAAAGGAATTGTACAGCGCATACCACAACAAATCTGCGCCGGCCAACATGGTGGACATCCACAATGACCGCCGTTTCACTGACCTGGAAACACAACAACTCGAACTGGCCAACGCGTGCCGAGAGATCTATTCGCGGGTGTCCGAGAATACGGCCTCAACGGCGACAGCGGCATCTACAATGACGATGTCACACCAGTGGGAAACAGCCATGGCGGCCCTACAAGCAGACGTCGACAGACTTAAGGCGACCGACGCGGGTCTGCCCAGACAGGCAGCCTCGGGACGCCCGCAGGCCCACGAGTGGAAACAATACAAATATTACTGCCACTCGTGCGGTGTCAATCTCTCACACACCGGACGTGAATGCTTCCACAAGAGGAACAAAGCCGCCCACCAGGATGGAGCCTCCTACGACAACCAGATGGGAGGATCCACCAGAAACAACGACAGGTGGATGAAGTGGAACGGACCCAATCCCAATGGCGCCGGGCGTGGGGTGTACGAGGCCCCCACCCACTCCTGACGGTGTGGGAGGAGCCACAGTAGTAGTATACATAACCCTAGTAATCATGATTCACAATTACTCAGTATCCTACGTGCGGGTCCCTCGAGAGATAAACTACCTCGGCCACCACGGTCGGTGACATTTGCGCGGGATGTTGCGTTCCATATCAGGACCCCACCCGGATATGGGGCCCTGGATTCAGCGGCAACAGACCATTTTGTCCCAACGACCTACCAAGGAGGGGCACACCAGGACACACCGGGGGCGCTGACCGTAGGTTGTGCTAATGGGAGCACTATGCTATCCAACGCAACCGGCCAACTAGACCTACCCCAACTCTCCAGCGAGGCACGCGGCTGCCACAAATTTGATGAAGTGGAGCTACCATTGGTCTCGGTGCCCAAACTCTGCGATCACGGGTGCGAAGTGGCGTTCTCTAAAGACAACGTATCTATATATGGCCCCTCCAAACGAGTCATACTCACCGGCCAACGCGACCCCCTAAGGAACCTCTACATGGTTCCCCTCCATCAACCCGCAAAACGAAAACGAACAAAACGAACATAGCGCAACCAGCGCCGCCAACAACAACGAAACCGAATATCCGATTCACACGGGGGCAGGAGCATACCAGATTCAAGCCATCCCCAAACTAATACAATTCTACCACGCAGCGGCAGGGTACCCCACTAAAGAGACGTGGGTCCGAGCCATCGAACGCGGATCATATGCCACGTGGCCGGGTCTCACAGCACAACGTGTCAACCGACATCTCCCACTCACAGAAGAAACTACTATGGGACACCTACAAATGGTTCGACAAGGCATCCAGAGCACACGCAAACCAAAGAAGGCAAAGAACAGGCCGACAGCCGATACAGAACCACCCCCAGTCGGCCGGAAGAAGATACATAATGTCTGCGTGGACATAGTTTCGGCGAATGAAATGCAACCAACCAACCACGCAGGGCCACGAACCAAATACGAGCCGAAGGAACTCATTGCGTGGGACCTGCCGGGCAGATACCCAGTCACGTCACGTCGTGGACACCAGTACGTATTCCTCATGTACGACTACGATTCCAATTATATTGACGTGGAACCCATTCAGTCACGCAAGAGCGAAGACATCCTACAGGGATTCACGGCGTGCTACGCGCGGATGAAAGAGGACAACGTGAACGCAAATATAGTACGTATGAACAACGAGACCTCCAAGAAACTAATCGCGTACATCACAAAGAACAACCTCGATTATCAACTAGCATCGCCCGGGGACCATCGTCTAAACCACGCAGAAAGGGCCATACAGACATTCAAGAACCATTTTATAGCAGGATTGAATGGGGTGGATGACAAGTACCCGATAGATGATTGGGACCTACTGATCCCACAGGCCCTAATTACCCTCAACTTATTACGAGCGTGATGTACCCAGCCCAAACTATCGGCATATGAGCTCAGGCGCGGGGTATATGACTACAACAAACACCCCCTCGCCCCTATGGGTTGTCGGGTGATTATCCACGACAGGGCTCAGGAACGAGGAGCATGGCAGGACCATGGGACGAGGGGCTACTACATTGGACCAGCCTTAAAGCACTACAGAAACTACACGTGCGTCGGGGAGGCCAGCCAAGCCACTAGAATCTGCAACACAGTAGCATTCTTCCCCAAGACTGAGATGCCGCGTACCTCCTCTACAGACCGGCTGCTCATGACACTCCAAGACCTAAAGGAAATTGCGAGTAAACCCCATCCGCCAATCCCTTATATGGAACAGGGAACACAAGTTAACGAAGCCCTACGGAGTATACAAGACCTATTACATATAAATACGCGACAAAAACGAAATATGCTCAAAAAGCATCGTGATACGACATAGAAGGTATCAAACGGGCCCAGTACGAAATCCAATGTGCCCGAGAATGCTCGCGAACCTCCAAGGGTGTTGCCTAATACAAAACCCAATGTGCCAGAGAAAGCGCGAACCTCCAAGGGTGTCAACTACGCAACAACGCAGCGCCCGCCGGGGACACCCCTGGGCTATAGGCACGATCATTAGAAAGAAGTTCAACTCAGGATGGTATGAAGGTGAAGTCATAAGTTATGACCAAACCAACCAATACTATAGAGTAAGATTCACAGATGGGGACGTTGCGGACTATACACACGGTGAAGTGTCCAGGTACTATAAATCCGATCAATACTACTCGAAGTCCAAGCTTAAGCCCAAGGCCCTAATGGGAGTTTACCCACGTGACCCGGTCCAGTTCCCCGTCCCAAAACAGGCCCTACGGATGAGCGAATTATCGTATGTGCCCCAACTAGCGTGTGGGGGATCCATATGGGACGAGGACTTGAACAAGTGGGCGGCGTACCGTGATCTAATCAGGCACCCCAAAACACAAATCCAGGAATTATGGCTCAAGTCGGGTGAGGACGACTTCGGCCGGTTATTCCAAGGCTTACAACAGAATAACATAGAAGGAATGGACATATTGGACTGGATCAGGAGAACTGACGTGCCCATACACAAAAGGGTCACATATCCCCGATATACAGTCGCCATACGCCCCGAGAAGGCCGACCCCTACAGGACTAGAATCACAGCAGGGGGAGACCAACTGGAGTACCATGGTAACGTGTCCACCTGAACGGCAAGCATGGAGACCATCAAAACCCACTGGAACAGCGTAGTGTCTTCCCCTGGGGCCAAATACTGTACCGGTGACATTTCCAACATGTACTTATGCTCCACACTAGACGAACCCGAGGACGAACCCGAATACGTGAAGTTCCGGTGGGACATGATTCCCCCCCGTATCAGAATAGCGTACAAGCTGATAGGGCTCAAGCAGGGAGATTATGTATATGCCCGGATCAAAAAGGCATGGTATGGGTTAGAACAGAGTGGAAAAATAGCACACGACGACCTAGTTGACCACCTCCAGAAGTACGGATACAGGAAAGCACCCCACACTGAGGGACTGTTCCTACACGATGAAAGGGACATAAACTTTACCCTAGTGGTGGATGACTTTGGGATCAAGTACACCCGGCAGGAAGACGTAGATCACCTAGTAGCGGCCGTAGGAGCCAAGTATACGTTCAAAGTGGACTGGTCGGGGAAACAATACGTCGGGGTTCACCTGCGTTGGGACTACGACAAACGTGAAGTACAATTGTCTATGGATGGGTACGTGGAACAAGCATTGAAAGAATTCGAACATGAGCGACCGACACGCACGTTCGCGGGCCCTTCGCGCGCGGACGTCCCAGCCTACGGCGAAAAAATCCAATACGCAAAGCTCGAGGACGTGACAACATTATCGGACGAAGAGATAAAATTCATCCAACAAGTCACAGGAAAATTCCTGTTTTTAATAAGACCAAAGCTGTACGGCAATGTTGGTTAATTTGATTTCTGTTAGTATTTACGTTATTTTGCTCTTTTTACTGTGTTGGAAAGAGTTATCATTAAGATTATGATCGGATTGTTGCTGGACCATATTGTTCTCTCAATTACTAATTTGTCTTTCTTTCGTGTGGGGATGCGTGGATACTTGCGTTGAGAGTTCGATCCTCATATCGCTTATTTTGGCTTGTACTCAGTGCTATAAGTATCCTTTGACACTCCCGTGCGCTTATGTGTAATTCACTTATTGCGCTCATTTAGTGATATAAGACCGTGAATTTGCACGTTTACGTAAAACGTATTACGTTCCATGGTTTCACGTTTCACGTATACGTAAATTGTACGTTTACGTAATACTTATTTACGTATCACGTATACGTAAATAGCACGTTTACGTAATACGTATTTCACGTATACGTAATACGTATTATGTTTCATGTACCCGTAAGTGGTCTTATACGTAAATCGTACATATACGTATCACGTATCTTTGAGTAATTCAACACACCCTTGGATGGTCCTTGGACTATCTGGTTCATAGAGATATATTGGACGTACCTTCTTATGGTGGCTCCCCGGATGGTGCTTGGTGGGGTAGTCCGCCAGATTGTGCTTCCCTGGTTCCCATAAAATGTCGAATTGGCCTTGTTGCGCTCTGTCTTTTAACCAATAGAATCGCATGTCAATGGCCTTGGACCGCTTTTGTTTGATCGTGCCATTGAGTATGCCCTCTGCTGTATTATTATCGGTCTTCATCGGTGTGGCCGGTTGCGGGTGGCCTAATTCGATCAGACATTGTCGGATGGGTAACGCTTCCCGTGCATTCAGGAATAACGATGCGACCTCGGCCTCGGCCGCTGATGCCATGACATTTTTGATTATTTTTGCTAACACGAGGACGGCACCGTTGTATGTGTGATCGGATGTATCCCCTAGGTAATGATAACCCCCGGCTCGGCTCTTGGCCTCCAGACATACCAAATATGCTGCATCGCTATCCACTTGGAGTATCATGTCACTTGCCCTGTATATGATGGATGCGTCGGGATTGCATGCCGCATAGTTAAGGAAATATTTTGTGGCTGCTAATGTTGTTTTATTATTCTTGGCTGAGGCGATGTCATTGAGTGCGTGTAACATCGTGTTGTCGACTGCTCGGGCATAAAACAGGAACATTCCTGTGACTTGTTGGATGAATTTTATTTCTGCGTCCGATAGTGTGGTCATGTCCTCGAGCTTTGCGTATTGTATTTTTTCGCCGTAGGTAGGGACATCCGCGCGTGAAGGGCCCGCGTACGTGCGTGTCGGCCTTACGTGTTCGAATTCTTTCAACGCTTGTTCTACGTACCCGTCCATAGACAATTGTACTTCACGTTTGTCGTAGTCCCAACGTAGATGAACCCCGACGTACTGCTTCCCCGACCAGTCCACTTTGAATGTGTATTTGGCACTTACGGCTGCTACTAGGTGATCTACGTCTTCCTGTTGGGTGTACTTGATCCCAAAGTCATCCACCACTAGGGTAAAGTTAATGTCCCTGTCATCATGTAGGAACAGTCCCTCTGTGTGGGGTGCTTTCCTGTATCCGTATTTTTGTAGGTGGTCGACAAGGTCATCGTGGGCGATCTTGCCACTCTGTTTTAACCCATACCATGCCTTCTTGATTCGGGCATATACATAATCTCCCTGCTTGAGCCCTATCAGCTTGTACGCTATTCTGATACGGGGGGGAATCATGTCCCACCGGAACTTCACGTATTCGGGTTCGTCCAGTGTGGAGCATAAGTACATGTTAGAAATGTCGCCAGTACAGTATTTGGCCCCAGGGGAGGACACTACGCTGTTCCAGTGGGTTTTGATGGTTTCCATGCTTGCCGTCCGGGTGGACACGTTACCATGGTACTCCAGTCGGTCTCCTCCTGCTGTGATTCGTGTCCGGTAGGGGTTGGCCTTCTCGGGGCGTATGGCTACTGTATATCGGGGATATGTGACTCTTTTGTGTATGGGTACGTCAGTTCTCCTGATCCAGTCCAATACGTCCATCCCTTCTATGCTATTCTGTTGAAAGCCTTGGAATAACTGGCCGAAGTCGTCCTCGCCTGATTTGAGCCATATTTCTTGTACCTGTGCTTTGGGGTGTCTGATTAGGTCACGGTACGCTGCCCATTTGTTCAAGTCCTCATCCCATATGGACCCCCCACACGCTAGTTGGGGCGCATACGATAAATTGTTCGTTCGTAGAGCCTGTTTTGGTACGGGAAACCGGACCGGTTCACGCGGGTAAACTCCCATTAGGGCCTTGGGCTTAAGCTTGGATTTTGAGTAGTATTGGTTGGACTTGTAGTACCGGGACACTTCACCGTGTGTGTAGTCTGCAATGTCCCCATCCGTGTATCGTACCCTGTAGTATTGATTGGTTTGGTCATAGGTTACGACTTCACCTTCATACCACCCTGAGTTGAACTTCTTTCTAATGATTGTGCCCACGGCCCATGGGTGTCCCCGGCGTGCACTGCGTTGTTGCGTAGGTGTCACCCTTGGAGGTTCGCGTGCATTCTGGGGTACATTGGATTTTGTATTAGGTGTCACCCTTGGAGGTTTGCGCGCATTCTTGGGTACATTGGATTTCGTATTGGGCCTGTTTGATACCGTGAGCGGTTCGGGCGTGTTTTTGGTCGTATCACGCAGCTTGGCAGCGTTGGGTGTATTTCGTTTATGTCGCGTATTTATATGTAATAGTTCTTGTAAACTCCTCAGGGCCTCGTTGAGTTGTGTTCCCTGTTCCATATAAGGGATCGGTGGATGGGGTTTACTAGCAATCTCTTTTAGGTCTTGGAGCGTCATGAGCAGCCGGTCCGTAGAAGAGGTACGTGGCATCTCAGTTTTGGGGAAGAACGCTACGGTGTTGCTGATTCTGGTAGCGCGGCTGGCCTCTCCGACACATGTGTAATTCCTGTAGTGCTTTAAGGCCGGTCCGATGTAGTAGCCCCTTGTTCCATGGTCCTGCCATGCGCCGCGTTCCTGAGCCCTGTCGTGGATAATCACCCGACAACCCATAGGGGCGAGGGGGTGTTTGTTGTAGTCGTAGATCCCGCGTCTGAGTTCATATGCTGATAGTTTGGGTTGGGTACGTGATGCGCGTAACAAGTTGAGGGTAATGAGGGCCTGTGGGATCAGTAGATCCCAATCGTCTATCGGGAATCTATCATCCACGCCATTCAATCCCGCAATAAAGTGGTTCTTGAAGGTCTGAATAGCCCTTTCGGCGTGGTTGAGCCGGTGGTCCCAAGGTGACGCTAGTTGGTAATCGAGGTTGTTCCTTGTGATGTATGCAATTAGTTGCTTGGAGGTCTTGTTGTCCATTCGCACTATTTTAGCGCTCACATTGTCCTCTTTCATACGCGCGTAGCATGCTGTAAATCCATGTAGGAGGTCTTCGCTCTTGCGTGACTGGATGGGTTCCACGTCAATATAATTGGAATCGTAGTCGTACATGAGGAATACGTACTGGTGTCCACGACGTGACGTGACTGGGTATCTCCCCGGTAGGTCCCACGCGATGAGCTCCTTCGGTTCGTCTCTGGTGCGTGGCCCTGCGTGGTTGGTTGGTTGCATGTCGTTTGCGGAAACTATGTCCACGCAGACATTATGTATCTTCTTCCGGCCGACTTGGGGTGGTTCTGTATCGGCTGTCGGCCTGTTCTTTGCCTTCTTCGGCTTGCGCGTGCTTTGGATGCCTTGTCGCACCATTGGTAGGTGTCCCATAGTGGTTTCTTCTGTGAGTGGGAGGTGTCGGTTGACACGTTGTGTTGTGAGGCCGGGCCACGTGGCATATGATCCGCGCTCGATGGCGCGGATCCAAGTTTCTTTAGTGGGGTAACCTCCTGCTGCATGGTAGAATTGTATTAGTTTGGGGATGGCTTGAATCTGGTATGCCCCTGCCCCCGTGTGTATCGGATATTCGGTGTTTGGTTCGTTTTTGTTTTGCGGGGGGCCGGATTCATTTATTTCGTTTTTGTTTTGCGTTTTGTTTTGCGTTTTGTTTTGCGGGGGGCCTGTCACCCTTGGAGATTCAGCTGTCCCCGTTGGTAGGGCGGGCTGATGGAGGGGAACCATGTACAGATTCCTTAGGGGGTCGCGTTGACCGGTGAGTATGACTTGTTGGGTAGGGTCAAGAACTGTCACGTCATCCTTAGAGAACTCTACGTGACATCCGGTACGGCATAGTTTGGGCACTGAGACCAACGGGAGTTCCACTTCGTCAAACTTGTGGCATCCTCGGGCCTCGAGGGGGAGACGGGGTAGGTCTAACAGGTCTGTTGCCGTCGATAGCATCTTGCTCCCATTTGCACATCCTACGGTCAGCGCCCCCGGTGTGTCTTGGTGTGCTCCCCCTTGGTATTCCGTAGGGACGAAATGGTCTGTCGCCGCTGAATCTAGCGCACCATACCCCGGACAGGGCTTGGTATGGAACGCGACGTCAGGCGTGAATGTAACTGTTCTCGGTGGTCGAGGATGGGTTTCACTCGAGGGATCACGTAGGATACTGAGTAACTGTGAATCATGATTACTAGGTTGTTTAAGTATGCTACTTTTGTGTTCCCTCCCACGCCGTCAAGAGTGTAGGGGAGCGTCGACTATCATAGTCCGGCCGCTCTTGTTGGGGTCGGGCCCATTCCACTTCAGCCAGCGATCATTGTTCCTGGTGGCCCCGCCCATTTGGTTGTCGTATGTGGCCCCTTCCTGGTGTCTGGCCTTGTTGTTCCTACGGTAGCAACTCCGACCGTTGTGGGTGAGATTCACCCCACATGTGTGGCAATAATACTTGTATTGTTTCCATTCCTGTTGCGTTGGTTGGCGTGTGTCTTGTCTGGTGGTGCAGCTCGCTTCAGCCGACTTGAGTCGGTTCACGTCGGCTTGGAGGACCGCCATTGCTGTTTCCCATTGATTGGACATTGTCATCGTTGAGGCCGCAGTGGCTGTTTCAGTGACTTGGGAGTAAATTTCGTGACATACATTGGCCAGATCCCGTTGCTTGTTTTAGATTTCGGTGAAGCGTTGATCCGTCTGAATATCGGCTAGGTTTGCTGTAGACAATTTGTTGTGGTAGCTGCTGTATAGCTCCTTCAGGCGTAGTCCCCAGAACTTCTTGTATTGGGTGAAACCACACTAAACCATCGTGTCCCTGTGTTTCTTCCAGTCCTCGTCCACTCGGTGTAAGGTGATGGGGTCGTGTTTGCTGCGTGCAAAAGCCTCCCGCGAGTAATCAATCATTTGCGCCTCTGTGACGTCCGCCGTCTCTGGGAGTAAGTTGATTTGATATTGATACTTAGTGAGTTGTCGGAAGTACTCCTTGGGCCCGATTGGGTTCGGTGTGTACGACAATGCATTCATTTTCTTGGTGAGTTCCCGAGTGAGCTGATGCTGGGCTTCGGTAGTACATAGGTCCTCCTCCATGGTTTGGAATGCTTCGTTTACTGTAGTCCCCCTGGGAAAGGCGTCTGAGCCCGGGTCCTTCAGATCTCCAAGCATGTTGGGGAATTTCTTGTCTGTAAGTAGTAGGGCTTCCCTGTCGTATTTGTTCCACTCTACGTAAAGGGCCCGGCTTCGCTTCCATAGTTTGTATGTGTCGGAGGTGAGCTCTACGGTACTATCGAGTTCTTGTGGTTCCTGTGGGGCCTCTGGGAAGGGCGCATGGGGGTCCCTCGCGTGGTACTGCGTTTGAGTTTCCAGTAGAAATGCGTAACCCCCTCCCTGTATGTATTTGATGGAGGGTACCTCTGCTAACGCGTTAGCTAGTGCTTTCTTGAACTCGTAGACCTCTATGCTCGTCGGTATCCCTATTGGTTTAGTCTGTGCCTCATCCAAGTGGTCCTTGAACGACGCATGATGGTCTTTCTTCTTGGACATCTCGTCGTCAGTATCACTATCCTCACTGTCTTCGGTATAGTCGTATAGCAACCGGTTCTGTGTTTGCAATTGTGTGTTTTGTTCTTCGGTGTACTCGAGGATATCCCTGTGGTAATGTTCGAGTTCTACCAGTTGGTCTCTTAGATCCCGGATTGCGGTGGAGCCTATGTTTCTGGAATTGTCGATGCTGGTGTCAGGGGTAACTCCTCTCGTTGTGGGGCTGGGGATTCCTTCGGTTTGTGTTCCCTCTGGCATTGGGGTGTGTGTTAATCTTAATGATAACTAATAAGACCAAAGCTGTACGGCAATGTTGGTTAATTTGATTTCTGTTAGTATTTACGTTATTTTGCTCTTTTTACTGTGTTGGAAAGAGTTATCATTAAGATTATGATCGGATTGTTGCTGGACCATATTGTTCTCTCAATTACTAATTTGTCTTTCTTTCGTGTGGGGATGCGTGGATACTTGCGTTGAGAGTTCGATCCTCATATCGCTTATTTTGGCTTGTACTCAGTGCTATAAGTATCCTTTGACACTCCCGTGCGCTTATGTGTAATTCACTTATTGCGCTCATTTAGTGATATAAGACCGTGAATTTGCACGTTTACGTAAAACGTATTACGTTCCATGGTTTCACGTTTCACGTATACGTAAATTGTACGTTTACGTAATACTTATTTACGTATCACGTATACGTAAATAGCACGTTTACGTAATACGTATTTCACGTATACGTAATACGTATTATGTTTCATGTACCCGTAAGTGGTCTTATACGTAAATCGTACATATACGTATCACGTATCTTTGAGTAATTCAACATATGCCCGAGCGGTCGACAACACGATGTTACATGCGCTCAACGGCATTGCCTCTGCCAAGAATAACAAAACAACACTAGCGGCCACAAAATATTTCCTCAACTATGCAGCATGTAATCCTGACGCATCCATCATCTACAGGGCAAGCGACATGATACTACGAGTGGATAGCGATGCAGCGTACTTGGTATGTCCAGAGGCCAATACCAAAGTCAAGGGAATGTGTAAAGAAATTAAAAATTTCTATGATGAATTCCACAAGGAAAAACAACCACCATCAGTGTTGATTGAAAAAGTTACCAATAGTTTCTAACAATAGTAAATCCTGCCCGTTCACAACCACAATATCACTCAGTCATCAACCCATAAATACACCAGATTTCAAGAATATAACTCAATCCTCAACCCAAAAACTAGCCAGAAATGAACACAGTGCAATTCGTTGATTTGCCGATTCGTTGCCGGATGAATCCCACTGATTGATTTGTTGCCGTTCCTATGCTCTGGCTGCCGCTTGCCGCTGTTGCTATTGCTGTTGCTATCGCTATGCGCTTCGATTGTTCCCGGTTGCGGTTGGTTTGATCGTTCCTGGTTGCGGCTGTTGCTCTCGCTGTTGCCGATTACGGCTGTTCCCAGTTGCAGTTGTTGCTCTCGCAGTTCGATCCAATTGTTCCTGGTTGCTGTTGCTGTTGCTCTCGCGGCTTGATCGTTCCCGGTGGCTGTTGGTGCTGTTGCTGTCGCTGTTGCTCTCGCGGTTAGATCTTTCCCGGTGGCTGTTGGTACTGTTTCTGTTGCTCTCGCGGTTCGATCGTTCCCGGTTGCTGTTGTTTCTGTCGCTGTTGCTTGCTGTCGAATCGGCGAGTCGGTGCTCTCGCTGTGGCGGATTGCTGCTGCTGTTGCTCTCTGAGGTTTGATGGGTCGTTGCCGTTGTTGTTGCCGACAATCCTATGGTCTCGCAATGCAGTTCGATTGTTCCAGGTTGCGGCCGCTTCGATCGTCGTTGCCGTTGTCAACGATCCTATTCGACTATATGATATGATAATTAATGCCAACGATTCGTTGCCGCTTGCCAACAATTCGTTGCCGCTTGCCGGTGGAGGAGGTGGAGCGATTCGATAATTCGGGTGGAGTGCCGGTGGAGGGTGTTGCGGATCAATTGGTGTTGGATTGATTCTTTTCCCGGTTGCTTCAATTGTTCCCGGTTGGTTTGATTGTTCCGTTCTTGCCTTTGCTGACGATCCTATTCAAATAGATAATTGAACAAAATGGGTGAGTATCTATTGATGTACTACATAGAGTAAATAATAACAACAGAATAATATACTAATGTACATGCCGATCGATTCATAACTATCACCAACGGGGAAAATTCCGCGCACCTACAGGGAAGAATCGACGTTGGAGTGGAAGACCAATTGCCGTTGCTGTTGCCGACGATGGAGTGAAAGACTGATTGCCGTTGCCGGGACGACGTTGGTGTTTTGGATCGATTGGTGTTTTGGATCGATTGGTGTTTTGGATCGATTCCAGGGGAAACGCCGCACCTCAAGGATTTGTCACACTCCGATTCGTGGATCCGATCCGTACCTATGAAAATAAGAAGAAAAATAGAATTGAGGAATACATCATCAGCAATGTAGGATGTAGGCATCATTGTGCATCAATGATCTATCTCACGTTGTTGCCTTCCACTTGGTGTTGGCGATACGTTGTTCCGACAATCGTCCCAATGAAATTGTTGTTGTTGCTGCTGCCGTTGATTTGCAGGCTTCTTACTCCTCTGTCACGAAAAACAGTACCTCGTGCCTGTTGATATAGAAGCAATGGATAGAGAATTATTGCTTTCAAGACATATATGTTTGGGGGCCAATTCAAACAATATCTATCAGCAAACCACCTCTTGTCCAATGCGAGCTAATTCTTTTTCCAGTACAAGGCTGTTATTTCAGACTAAAATATAAGAGCACGGATAACCTGCCGAATACTGATAAAGAAGTATAAGGTGGAATCCCACGTTCACCGACGGAGTGCCGAATAGCAACTCTACTCAAATAAGTTGGATGTCAGAAGGCTGATTATGAGGTAAAAAAAGTTATTTTTTTGTCTGGGGCAAGGTAAGAAAAGATTATTACTGTTTGTGTGGGAGAGAGTTTTTTTTTTTCGTCGCGAGGTACCGTAGAAAAAAAATCATCGATCGAAGTAGAGGATACTTCAATCTTCTGTAGAATTCTACATGTTTTTTGTACTAGTGAATTGTACGTACCGTACGAGTACTCGTACTCGTGCACTTGATATGACGGCGACAAAAAAGTTGTTCTTATGAGAGTAGACCCATCCAGTACATACTCATACTGTATTTAGCTGCCTTTATACTGATCCTACCAATCGATCTATACTACCAATCAAGTGACGTCATTCGTGCGAGCTCTATTTTAAATTCAAACTCTCTCATCTGGCAACGACGACAAAAAAATTCGATTTGTACCGGTACTGTACCGGTACGAGTACGGTACGAGTTTGTGTGTTAATGACGAAGAGACAAAGTAGGGCTACGTAGAATTTGTACTGTAAGCAAAACCTTGAATTAACACTCATGATTTAAATTGGTCTCATGACTCATTTCGAACCAATTTTGGACCGGTTCGAAATTTCCGAGACGATTTTTTGCACCTCCGTTAATTTGCTGCCGACAACGATCGTATATTGTGCACCTCTACCGAACTCTCTCATCTGGTAAAGTTAACTTGATCTAACACAGATTTTAATCGTATGATTTTTTATCTATATTCAGGTTAAATCTTATGGTTACTTGCAACCATAAAAATGAGAGTTTGCTACCATAAAAATGAGCGCGCACCACTAGATATTACTATTGCTTTTAGAAGAAGCATCTCATTTCCGTAAATAAATGTTTGGCTAAGCTTTTTAGCGATTTTTAGTCGTAGCGTTTGTACCAAGTCTACTTGTTAAAAACAGATTTTTTTAATATTTCTACGTATTTTCCCCCCCCCCCAAACCCCCCCACATAAACTCCGTCTACAAGGTTACGTTGTCAACTCCTAGGGTTAGTGTTTAACGTTCAACTAACAACTCCACCAATTATTCCTGTAGAATGTACGTAAGTAGAGTACGTGTATTTTTGACCGACAACACTTCTATCAATAGTCGGATTACATCATTCTATCGCTTCGAATGACTGCTGGATCTCATTTTTCAATCGCGTCTGAATCGAATCGTATCGACGCTTGATCGATTGATAGATCAAACGTTCGGATCGAATCGTAACGCGCAAGCGATTTAACTTGGGTAGTGTCCCATGATAAATCATGCGTGTCGGGCGTGCAAGATCCGTCCCAATGGTTTGGTTAGATCATCAGCTGGGTTGATAACTCCAGGAATATGGATCATCTTGATTTCACCATTTTCTTTCCATGCTTGAATGGCAAAGAACCTGATTTCAATATGTCTGGTTCTTTTGGTTGGCTTCTGAGCGTTGATGATTTCAATTGCTGATGCATTGTCTTCATAGATCGGAGTTGGACCAACTTGGGCGAATCCTAATTCCTTGAGTATAGACCTGAGATATCTGGCTGTTTTGGCTGCTGTAACAGCAGCAATGAACTCAGCTTCCGTAGAACTCTGTACAGTAAGTGACTGAGCTTTGAATCGGAAAACGATTGCTCCACCAGCATAAGTGAAAACATATCCTGTGGTGGATCTACGATGTTTTGGGTCATTGCCATACGCGGCATCATCAAAACACATCAGTTTGGCTTGCTTGATATCTTCAGGGAATTTTGTGAGTGATGCATCTTGGACTACGTCGGTGTAGGGTTCTCCTGATGGTAGAGATGGCTCAGCATTCGGTCTATAGAATCTGATACCCCAAGATCTGGTTGTTCTGAGATAGCGGGCTATATTCTTCAGACTGGAATAGTGGAATGCAGTGGGATTGGAACTGTACTTTGACATGAGAGTCACTGCATAGCCTATGGCTGGCCGGAAACTCACATATGCGAACATCATTTCACCTAAGAGCGTCCTGTAGGAGAAACCAGATGTGGATTGCAATTCAGCATGTTCCTTGGTGCCTTCTAATGGTCCATCAGTATGTGATTGTAGTTGGCTCAGTACTTCAGTTGATAATGGCGCAGATGGCTTAGAATGAGGTTTCATCTTAGAATCAGTTTCCCATCCATGAGATCTCATGATTCTGTCAATGTAGTTTCCACAGGACAGTTCAATGTAATCAGCTGTCTGTTTGACATCAATTCCATTGAAGTCTTCAAGCAATCCCATTTTTGTGAAGGGGACAACATCTTCTCTAGGAAGCTTCAGTTTTGCGCCAATTATGTCATAGATCTTGTCAGATATGGATTCTGATGCGCATGTCAGTGCAAAATCGTCAACCTGTCTCAGCATGTAGACTGTTTCACCTTCAAAAACCGTCGTGTAGATTGTTCTGTCATGAGTGGTGGTCTTGAAGTTGAGATCAGGGCCTTTCAATATTTTGTTGATGTGGGTTTCCCAAAGTCTTCCAGATTCTGGATGGCCTTGGAGTGCTCGAAGGACAGGGAGCACCAATCTTCTGTCTATGTCGTCATGTATGTAGGGATGTTGGGCCCTGGAGAATGGGCGTAGGCGTCAGCAGAATCACCGCCATAGATTTTGAGATTGAGGCTTGCTGCAATGGCAAAGAACAATCGTTGGATGGGGTGTTCAACACAGGATGAGTATGACATTGCTTTGGCATGCAGGGTTGGCGCCGCATATTTGCTTCCATTGCAACATTGCCTGGCTCTTCTGACACCATTCCTTTTTACACTGTATTGCCAGTGAGTCCTGAGAATAATGGCGTCTGGGTCCTTAGGGTATGGAATTGGTGATCCAAACATTTCCAAGTCTTCAAACTGATCAAGCTGTTTTCGCTCACCAGCTTCCCATTCCGCCCATGTAGATAATGGCTTGAGATTCCTTCGAGTATAACAACCGGAATTAGAGTTGTTAAGTGAAAAACAGAATAAATGAGAGAATACGACGTAATGCGCAATACGTAATACGTATTACGTATACGTATTACGTATGTACGCATATGAAATACGTATTATGAATACGTAATACGCATTCCGGACGTAATACGTAAAACGTATCACAAATACGATACGTATCACGAATACGATACGTATCACGAATACATAATACGTATTATGAATACGTAATACGTATAACCACAACTAACCAAAGATACACGGGTTAAGACGCGCGTATGTTGGATGTGGCAAATTGAGTATGATAAACAGATCTAACAATCAGCGAACAAGTACCAATAAATAACGTAATCGCGGACAGCCGGCTAAGGCTAAATACTGTACCGATCTACTAAGTGATACGGGATTACCATGACTAAGTGCCAAGGCACTATCATGATTAATCCATCACAAACGAATGAGACTTGATATGCCTGATTGGTTACGCACGCTTCACTATTGATCCAGAGAATATCCGGATCGCTTAATTAAGCGATCAATCGCTTAATAAGCAAACAACAAGGGATTGCATGTGTTAACAAAAGGGCTAACATGAGAATACGCGGAATACTCCAATAGAGGTTCAGATTCTTAGATTAACCTAATTAGAACATAAATCAAATTACCAGTTATTGATTAACAGTCGCAACCTCATACGAAAGATATATATCATACATACATACAAATTCGAACCAACTGAATCCGACAAAGTCTACAGAAAATCTACACAAAATATCCTACTGGTAATAATTATCCGAACGCGAAAACTATTCGCGATCGACTATCAAAAATAATCCAAACTGAGAGATCATTCCACTGAAACAAAATCTAACACCACAGCCCGAATCTACCGAAACCTTAGCTTATCTCGTACACCATAACACAGACACCACTGAAAATAGCACCATTGAGATCTGCAAAGTCAATAGAAAATACTTCAAAAAAGAAAAATCTCGACACGAAATAAAAATACCCCGAAAACAAAAACAAAAACAACCTCGTAACAATCATCATGTTCTCTTCATCGGAAATGCTATCGTTATTGGAAATCCTCATAGTCACCTGCAGCTGCATCATAGCGCCAGCAACCATGTACATCATGAACAACCAAACGGTCCAGGCCATCAAAAACCAAACAACGAGCAATGACCGAGAGAAGGCTAACCAAGTCAAGTGCGAGGAATGAGACAGGGCCATTGAGAGATTGACTCATGAATTATCGAAACTCAAGGAAAAAGAGAAGGAGTACAAGAAGGATGCCCGTCAGCGCCTCAAGCCAAGACAAATCCAGGATTTTGATGGTAGCCAAGATAACTGGATCAAATGGAGATGCGATACCAAAGCAACACTTCATGCCACCGGACACAGAGACATCATGGAAAGTCGTGAAGCAGCGGACAATGACCACCCATTGAACAGCGCGTTATGGGGTACATTACTGAACGCATGCAGTGGGGGTAGCGCATCTTCCAAAGTCACCAGACATGAGGATGCTAGTGACGGTCATGCAGCATGGAAAGAATTGTTGGAATGGTATGATTCAGAGTCCCAACAAGAGGCCTATGCAGCAACAATGAAATTGAAATTGGAAGGGGTTCGACTACACCCGGGTGGCAATATTTCCGACTATATCAACAATTTTGAGAGTATCTACCAGAAAGGGAGTAAAATCCCACGGTTCAACATACGTGAATGCGATGCTAAGAATACTTTTGCGCGTAATCTATTGGACCCAGACCTGGCTCAACTCAAAATGGAACTTCAAGAAAGCCGAGCCAAGATGAACCTGGTGGAAATGGTGCAGAAGCTTCGAATTCGGGATGAGGAACTCCGCTTGAATTTACTGGCAGATAAAAATGACAATAAACGTTCTATTCGCAGAGTTACAGAAGCCCAAGAACCACCAACAAAACGACAACAATATGCACCTCCACCGGCCAGTGACGGGGTCCTCACCACGGTCTATCCCAATCTTAAAGGTATTTTACGAATCCCGCCTGCAACATGGGCCACCTTGTGCAAACCACACAGGGAATGGGTTCTCCTTTACAATCGATCTGCGCGTCACCAAGAATCACCCCCGCCGACACCAGCTGATATCACCCTTGGCGCTCCACAGGATGATGGCCTCAACAATACAGACATCTACCGCGCAAACAACAACAACAGGCCTAGACGTGTCAGGGAAATCTCTAAACCGGCACCCCTTGCACCTACAAGTCCATTAGCACCCTTGCCACCTCCTGCCGAGGATACAGAAGACAGTATCGGATCCATCAATGAATCCGTCCTTTTCCTCCCAGGGAGCACCGAACTTCGTACAGTCCAATTTCACCTGCATTCTGAGGGGGGAGACGATGACGATGGCACGCCACAAACAGCAAACCAACAGAATACAGGCCTCAGACCTAGAAGAAATCCAACCAGAAGGGCAAGAGCCGCATCCTTCTTTTCCACGGCTAGACGCTTGAAAATGATGCAACCAATCACATATGAAACAAGTGACAGTGAGAGTACCGATGATGATAGTGAGGAGGAAGGAATACCTGATCTAGTGGAACGAACTGCGGTCTACAGCGACAGTGACAATGATAGCAACAACACTGGCAAGAAGAAATGGCAGAGTAAATCCAATCCACCGATCGCGAGAAAGAAAAAGACTATTCAGGGTACACCCAGGAGACAACAACAACTGAAAACACTCAGACGTTACCGGGAAGTAAAACCGGATGATAATATCGCAGTAATTGATAGTGGAGGGGGAAAACGCCCAACCGTTACGGCCAGGGCATGGACTAAAACAGGAGGAGACACAGGAATGACATCAGTAATGAAACCATACATGTCACAAGACGATGACGATCTAGTGGAATATCCTGTGTGCAGCGCAGCAACAAAAGCATTCATTCCAGGACGCCAGGAACCAGTGATACTACTAGTACACTATGCAACCTTCATCTCGCGAGACAAGGATTTTACAGATGGAGAATCACTCCTCACAACTATGGATATGGGTTCTCACAATGTATTGGTGAACGGAGTGCAACCTCAAATAAGTGACAAATGTGGAATCACCGTTGAAAATACATTCTTACCATTCAGCTATGTATTATTTTCCTTCTGAATCCGATTCGTTGAGAGTCTGATTCAAAGGCTTCTGACGAACAGCAACGCTGCGTTAGTGTGTTAGTAGACGAACGATTGTACTCTACGCGTGACAATTGTAAAAAGAGATCACGGGTATAACCCAGAAGCGTGGCTGGAGGCCAAGTTTCATCGAGGAATGTCTCTGTATCGATGTCGTATGCCTCGAGTTTAGCTTTGAAACCGACGAGCCAGTGTACGAATCTCGAGTCATTCGTGAGGGGTGTAAAGGACTTTTCATCTCGTGCTTTTCGGCACCATGATTCGTACTTTACCTGCTGAGGGGACTTTTTGTTACTTCCCGCCGGAGGAGGTGGTGGGTTCAGAGCAGATTCGTTACGCAAGCGTTGGGCACGTTCTTCGCGGAATGACTGGAATTCCCTGTATGTATATGACTTTACATCTTTCCAGTTCCTCTCGTCTTCTTCTAGGGCGACATCTTCTTCTTGTAGGTCGATAGCGAAATCCGCAAGTGCTTCTATGCTCCTTTGGATGGATCAAGGGATATGCGTTGGCAGTCCTCCCTCTGTATAGGTGAGTTCGCGTGCAAAATCTGGTTCGATAAGTGCGTCGAGGAACGACTTCCACTCGCATAATCCACCTTCTTTGAGAGCTAGGCACAACTTGCTAGTAATCTCACGTGTTACGTTGAGTAAGGATATGAGTATCTTTTTCATATCAGTATCGAAGCTGGGAAAGCGTTCGATAGTGGTGACTTCGGCGTCATTCTTCTCTTCGCCTCCGAGTGCATTGCCGGGCATCAACGGTATGTTCGGCATCTGTGGTGGTTCCGAGCCTTGGAAAGAATTGCGCGTTGACTGAGAATGGGAGCTGCTTCGTGTACGATGTGCGATGTGCATATGCCAGCGTAGGGATTGTATTCAATTCCGTTCCTGTTCCTTTTTGTGTGCAAGCCTTCTTAGAGCTTGCGACTGTTAATCTATTATTTTCCTTCTGAATCCGATTCGTTGAGAGTCTGATTCAAAGGCTTCTGAAGAACAGCAACGCTGCGTTAGTGTGTTAGTAGACGAATGATTGTACTCTACGCGTGACAATTGTGTTTGGATACTTTCGGCAACGGATAATCGGACTACAGGCATGACTAGGGAAACGCCAGATCTCCTCTTGCTGTGACTTATTCAGATTGCAGCGAGACAGACCTTAGTATGTAGATTACAAGTAGTTGGTAGCAACTACTGTGAATTTTGGGATATAAATCAGTTGAATGTTAAAAGTATGAGATAAAGTGAAATCTTGCCGAAATGCATGATATCTCTTTTATTGAGATGAATACGTTGCAACTGCTGTTGCGTAGTGATGAGATTACTCGCTGATTATTTCCGTACATGTATTAGTCGTTGACCATATATATCTGTATGCATGTATATGTATTGTGTGAGAATCACATGCCAACGGTTTTCTTCTCTTGTTCCGTTAGGAAGACTCCATGAAATGTTTATCATTAAGGTCAGGAATTGCTCCCGTAGCTCGTGTGATATTTTATGAAATCAGAGTTTGCTCACCGAAGAACAATGGCAATATCGTAAGACAGGGATTGCTCACCGTTGATGCGCGATGGGAATCGATGCGCCGTGGGAATCGATATGCCGTGGGAATCGATTACTTAGATGGATACGGGACTCATTGATTCATGCGAATAGGAAATCTACCCTTTGGTAGCTTTGGTACTTCTGGTCACGAAAGGAATTTAATACTATGATGACGAAAAAGTCTATTATCACATCACAAAACCAACAGAGGAAGAAATGAATGAATTGGAAGTCTTTGAATTAAACTCACCGGCACCACCGAATATGAGACAGTATCCTATGTTGAGAAGGAAAAGGTCGAGGGAGAAATTCGCTTTTGGAAATCTACCAATATTGGAATTGAGGAAGAGGTTTGGAATGTTACCAGAAGAAACAGTGAGAAAAACACTAGAAAATACCACCCAATTTTACGAGGAAATCGAAGAAGAGTATTGGGCTATACCAAGAAAGCACTACAGGAAAAGATTTAAAGCATTCCACTACAAGCGGCCAAATGAGGACGTCAGTACTGATTACACCTTCTTCAGCCAAAAGACGTCACAAGGACATAATGGTGGTCAATTCTTTGCAGGAACAAAATCCAAGATGTGGTCGTTCCATCCATTAAAAACAGAATCACAATGTACCAATGCCCTGCTGGATTATCTTCGTGAAAGAGGGGCGCCCAATACCATTATCAATGACAATGCTAAATCAGAAAAGGGAGTAAAATGGACTGAAATTATGCGACAAAATATGATCAAAACAAGAACTTCCGAGCCACACTACCATCACCAGAATCCAGCAGAGTCAGAATGGGCTCGATTGTCGAAAATGATTCAAAACTGCCTGAGAATGTTTAAAGCCCCTATAGGATTGGCAAATTGGTGTTCCCTGTGGTGCGTTCAAATCAACAACCTAGCCGCAAGAAAATCGTTGGGATGGAAAGTGCCACAAGAAATATCACAAGGCTGGACACCAGATATATCACATTTACGATTCCACTTCTACGAGCCAATATGGTGGTACAACCCAAGCTTCAAATCACCTAAAAGCAACATGAGAAAAGGAAGATTCCTAGCATTTGCTGATTCTACCGGAGACGCAATGACGTATTATATATTGACTGAACCAGAATCATCTAAGGAGAAACGATAAGTATTAATGAGATCAGTTGTGAGAACAAGAAGAAAAAATATTGGAACAAAAGACGAATATGTGAATGATGACCCAGAAGCAGCGGAATTCCGACTATCAACTTCAGAGCACCAGCAGAATCTCAACGATATTCAAAGTACGGATGAAGTCCCATTATTGATGCCAGGCGAGAAATTTGATGCAACTAGCACGGGAATGGAATATTCAACCAGCGACAATCCACTTGATAAACCAGAATCTGAACAAACAGATCCAGTGGAGCAAGAAGAGGAGAATGCAGAATCCCAGCATGAAATTGAAAATTCGAATCAGGAAGCCCTCCCTAGTATAGTCGACGGAACCAATGACGCAGAAACACACAATAATATACTTGAAAGTAATGATACCAACCTGGACCTTACCTTTCGCAAAATATTGGGCCATTTTTGGAAAGACGGCATACTGATTCTTAAATCACAATATTTGGATGACCTGGAAGGAAACACTGTATTGAATACTCCATTTTCCCAACTACGAAAAGACGAGCCTGTTGCTTGTGCAAAATACATAACAAGATACATCATCGAAGCAGGCGGCCGAAGGGGTAGCCACCCCTTACTTGATTGGTCAAGTTCAGTCCTCAAGCAAGATACAGCAATTACACGCCGCATTCGATCACTACAAGCCAGAAAACCACGTCGAAACACCAATCCGAAGAAAATGTCTAGAAACCAAAGACAAGCTAAGAAGAAAAACAAAGAAAAATTTGGACTACAAATTCCTAATACCTACAATGACTGTGTTCGCATCGATCAAGCTGCTGGAGATACTAAATGGCAAGACTCGATTCAAAAAGAGATGGACAATTTAGATCGGCTCAAGTGTTTCAAATATCATCCAGCTGAGAAAGAATTCCCCAAGTCCCAAGGATGGCAACAAGCAAGGCTCAATATGATTTGGGATATCAAAAGTGAAGACAAACGATACAAGAGCCGGCTAGTTGCAGGGGGGCATTTGGTGGATTCTACTGAATATAATACATATTCCAGCCAAGTCAACAGCCTATCCGTGTACCTATTATTCCTAATTGCACAACACCAAAATCTTGACCTAATGACTGCAGACGTGGGAAACACCTTTCCCACAGCACCGGTCCAAGAAAAAGTATGGTGCTGGGCCACAGATGAATTCGGAGACAAGAAAGGCTGCAAGGTGGAAATACAACGAGCTCTTTATGGACTAGCAGGTTCAGGACGCGCATACGCAGATTTCTTTGCAGACACTCTGATGAATCTAGGATTCAGACCCTCCAGGGCTGACCCAGATCTTTGGATGAAACTGAGTGAAGACAACAAAAGTTACGACTACATTGGAACACATGTTGATGATTTGATGGTAGTGTCAAGGAAGCCTCAGGATTGGATTGCACTGATCGAACAAGAATTTGCACTCAGAAATATCGAATCTGAACCCGGATATTATTTAGGTACAAGCTTGACAAGGATAAAGGATGGGAGATTATTATTGAATTCTACAAAATATATCTCAGAAGTCCTAAGGAAATATCAAGACAAATACAATATTACTCTACGAAATGAGAACCTACCAATGAAAACAGACTGCCACCCAGAATTAGATGACTCGGAACTACTCAACGAATCAGGCCACAAGGAATTCCAACATATCATCGGTCTAGGACAATGGATAGTATTGTCCGGAAGAATAGACATTGCATATGCCATTTCATCACTATCCAGATTTGCGTCCGGACCAAGAGAAGGGCATTTACAAATGGCAAGACATGTGCTAGGATATTTGAAAAAATACAAAAAGAAAGGAATCTTAGTGGACCCACAATCACCCAAAATCCAGTCAATCGGGGAAACGACAGTGAACTACGAAGAATTTACTCACCAATACAAGTACTACAAGGAAGAATTAGATCCAATGTTTCCAGCACCATTAATTGCAGAATTAGATTTAAATATCTTCTGTGACAGCGACCATGCACATGATCTCGTAACAGGAAGGAGCATTACTGGTATAATTGCATTTGTTGGATCAATGCCAGTATACTGGAAATCAAAACGACAAACATCAGTTCATACCAGCACATTTGGAGCAGAATTCACAGCGCTCAAGGATGCAGTAGCATTAGCCATCATGTTGAGGTACCATCTTCGATCCATGGGAATCCAAGTTACCAAGCCAACTGAAATCCATGTAGATAACAAAAGCGTGGTAATCAACTCAACCAATCCGGCAAGTACACTCAACAAGAAATCGATTGCACTAGCATATCACTTCGTCAGACAACACCAAGCAGGAAAGGTAATCTCCATCAGCCATATCAAGTCTCATGAGAATTACGCAGATATACTAACAAAACCTCTCAACAGTACCGCACTAAGAAGCCTGCTTAACGAGTTCATGACGATGTAAAGTTAAGTACAAAATAAAATCGAGTAAAAACAATAATAACTGTCCACCTAATTCCTTGAACACAAATCCATGCCTAAAAATATCTTCGTTTGTAAACAATTCAAAATGTTATACTAGATATGAAATCTGCCAAGGCAATACAAAAGAATGGCATGGATTTCGGGGAGAACAGCCGGAATTAGAGTTGTTAAGTGAAAAACAGAATAAATGAGAGAATACGACGTAATGCGCAATACGTATTACATATTACGTATACGTATTATGTATGTACGCATATGAAATACGTATTATGAATACGTAATACGCATTCCGGACGTAATACGTAAAACATATCACGAATACGATACGTATCACGAATACATAATACGTATTATGAATACGTAATACGTATAACCACAACTAACCAAAGATACACGGGTTAAGACGCGCGTATGTTGGATGTGGCAAATTGAGTATGATAAACAGATCTAACAATCAGCGAACAAGTACGACCAATAAATAACGTAATCGCGGACAGCCGGCTAAGGCTAAATACTGTACCGATCTACTAAGTGATACGGGATTACCATGACTAAGTGTCAAGGCACTATCATGATTAATCCATCACAAACGAATGAGACTTGATATGCCTGATTGGTTACGCACGCTTCACTATTGATCCAGAGAATATCCGGATCGCTTAATTAAGCGATCAATCGCTTAATAAGCAAACAACAAGGGATTGCATGTGTTAACAAAAGGGCTAAAACGAGAATACGCGGAATACTCCAATAGAGGTTCAGATTCTTAGATTAACCTAATTAGAACATAAATCAAATTACCAGTTATTAGAGTAAAGTGCCCTAGTGCTTGTTCTTCAGGTGTAGTTGCCTTGGAATTGATGGCCTTGATTAAGAGTTCAATTTCTTCAGTTGGTAGTGAATCTGCATCTAGAGGTAATGCGTGATTGCCTGCCTTATGAAGCTTGGTGATGGCTCGAAGTGATGCAATATCAATCGTGGGAATGACGACATCCATGTCATCCTCAGTTGGTGCCAAGTGTCTTTGGATGGAGGCATGGAGGGCTTCAGTGTTGTCAACTTGGTTGATTCTGGATTGGATGATATTCTTGTATGTGGTGCCAATTTGCTTGATAGCTTTGATGGATGAAATCCGGTCAAAAAAAGGTGGGTCTTCTTCATCAGTTTGTTCCTTCCAAGAAGTATTGGGAACAAATAAACCATATTCGTTGGAGTGTTTCCTGACTTCTTTCATAGACAATTTCTCTTCAAGTGCAAAAGTGATAGGAGTATCTGTATCTATTGAATCCCTCACCCCTCGAGCGTGTGATTGGTGCAATGCGGTGGTGACATCAGCAGCAGTGAACACACAGTTGTGATTGATAGATACAATATAAGCGCCTCTGAGCTTGGAGAGAGATTTCTTATGTGAGGAGAAAATTTTGGAGGCAGGGCTGTTGGGAAGGATATCTGTGACGTATGCTCTGCCAAGTAGTGAATCATTGGCATATCGAAGACCAAAGGCTTGATCAGCACAAGTACTGGAGACAGTGAGCTGGAGATTGGTGAGATTTGCAAATGGGGAGATGGGGAATTGAAAATCACTGGAGGACACCTCATGTGGTTCGGCTGGAAGAGGAATGTTATCATCAGTCCTTATCAGGTGCTTGACATTGTTTGGAAGATCTGCGAGGGGTAAGTCATTCATCCCTTTAACAACTGTAATTCCGGATTATGAGTTAATTAATATATTTTCTGTTTTTTCAAATAATTAATCGGAATTCACATGCAATCCCGTGTTAAGCAATCCTCCGTCATGAGACTGCACGTGCATTCTCGTGTTGTAGATTAACTAATATTTCATCGGTAAATTCGTCGGAGAAACCTGTCTCATTTGTTTGTTTCTAACATAATTGGGCTTCGTGTATCCATTTCGTATATCATTGATATTTTCCATATTTCATTGATATACTTAATATCGGATCCTATGCCTCTGGATTTTCGCGTACCACTTTCTGGTGATACTTTGCTGTGTCCGATTCTTCTATCAATGATCAATTCCTTTGGTTGTGAGTCATTCTTTTGTTTTCTGTGATCGACTTCCTACGGTGCCTATATTGCCTTGTTGGTCTTCATATGCCCGAGTGTCGATCCATCAGTAATTTCGTCTCACTCCTCAATGCATTCATTGTTCGTAAGAACATATGTTGTTCATTTCGCCGCGCATCTCATTTATGTAGTGTGCGCGTCGATCTGTTTCCTTATTGGTTCATATTTAACCGCACATAACGGTTATATCTTGTTTTTACTTAACATCACGATTTGCCGGTTGTTCTCCCCTAAATCCATGTTCTTGGTTTAGATTCCTATCGGATTTTTAGAGGGAAGCATACAACATAATTTTTAGACATGGATTTTTAGTGTGGTTGTTTTATTACTGAATTGTGGTACTTAACTTTGTTTTTACATTGTCATGAATTCATTTAGGAGATTCCTGAATGCATTACTGTTTAGCGGCTTGGTCAGAATGTTGGCATAGTTGTCCTGTGAGTTAATATGCCTGATAGATACGACTTTTCCAGCTTGGTGTTGTCTGACAAAATGGTAGGCCAGTGCGATTGATTTCTTGTTGAGTGAACTTGCAGGGTTGGTGGAATTGATTACTACACTTTTGTTATCCACATAGATCTCTGCTGGTTTGGTGATTACAACTCCCATCGATCTAAGATGGTATCTGAGCATGATGGACAATGCAACCGCATCTTTCAGGGCAGTAAATTCAGCTCCAAATGTACTTGTGTGAACTGAGGTCTGTCTCTTAGATTTCCAGTAGACTGGCATACACCCAACAAATGCAATCAATCCGGTGATACTCCTTCCAGTAACCAAGTCGTGTGCATGGTCGCTATCACAGAATATGTTCAAATCCATTTCAGGAATTAGAGGCACGGGGAACATTGGATCCAATTCTTCCTTGTAGTATTTGTAGTGATGCGTAAATTCTTCGTATTTGAGCTTGACATCGCCATTTGAACTGATCCTTGGAGATCTTGAATCCACTAGAATTCCTTTCTTCTTGTACTTCTTTAGATATCCCAGGATATGTCTAGCCATCTGCAAATGACCTTCTCGCGGTCCAGCTGCAAATCTTGAGAGAGATGATACTGCAAATGCAATATCAATTCTTCCAGATAACACCAACCACTGCCCTAGACCAATAATATGTTGGAATTCCTTGTGTTCAGATACTGACAGTAATGGTGAATCATCCAGTTCAGGGTGACAATCAGTTTTCATTGGCAGATTTTCTTTCTTGAGGGTCACTGAATATTTATCTTGATATTTCCGAATCACTTCACTGATATATTTCGTAGAGTTCATCAACAATCGACCATCTTTGATTCTTGTAAGACTTGTACCAAGATAATACTGGGGTTCCGATTCAACATTTCTCAGTGCAAATTCTTGTTCAATTCTGGCTATCCAATCTTGTGGTTTCTTTCCTATTACCATAAGGTCATCGACATGAGTACCAATATATGTATAGCTTTCTCCTTCTTTCTGTAGCCATAAATCTGGATCTGCTCTTGACGGTCGAAAACCCAAATTCATGAGTGTGTCAGCCAGAAAATCCATGAAAGCTCTACCGCTACCTGTCAGTCCATACAGCGCTCTTTGTATTTCTACTTTGCATCCTTTCTTTTCACCAAACTCATCTCCAGCCCACACCCATACTTTTTCTTGAACCGGTGCAGTTGGAAAAGCATTTCCCACATCTGCTGTCATCAAATCCAGTTGTTGGTGTTGGGCAATTAGAAATAGTAAGTACACAGATAAACTGTTGATCTGACTAGAGTATGTGTTGTATTCACTCGAGTCAACTCTGTGTCCTCCTGCTACTAAACGACTTTTGTACCTGCCATCCTCGCTCTTGATATCCCATATCATCTGCAATCTTGCTTGTTGCCAACCTTCTTCTTTTGGAAATTCTTTTTCTGCTGAGTGATATTTGAAACATTTTAGTCGTTCCAAATTATCCATCTCTTTCTGAATCGAGTCTTTCCATTTTGTATTGCCAGCTTCAGCATCGAATTGCATACATTCTTCATAGTTATTTGGGATCTTCTGTCCACACTTTTCACGATTCTTCTTCTTTGCCATTCTTTGATTCCTGGATGGTTTCTTCTTGACTGCGCGTTGAACACTCTTGTGTATCAGGGACTTCATAAATCGTATTCTTCTGACAATGCCAGATTGTTGTTTTATGACTTGCGCTGCCCATACATTCAACGGCCTGTTATTTCCTCTCCTGCTTTCAACAATGTACTCCTTGATATACTTTGCACATGCCAGTGGTTGATCTTTCTTCAATTGTGGGAATGGAGTATTCAAGACTGTATTGCCTTGCAGCTCATCAATGTATTGCGCCTTGAATACCAAAATCCCATTTTCCCAGAAATGATCCAAAATCTTCCGGAAATCCATATCCAAATTTACTTCTGTGCTTTCCAAGATATCCTGATGTGTTTCAGCATTGTTGCATCCATCTATATCACTCGGTAACGTTTCTTCTTCCATGTCCAACATATTTTCCTCTTCATCGGCATCAAGCTCCCCTGAAGTTGTATTGTCATTTTCATCACTGTCTTCCATTGGATTGGTGCTAGTAGAATTTTCCATTCCTTCAGAGCTCGCGGCAAATTTCTCCCCTGAAGATAACAATGGGACTTCATCAGTGCTCTTGATATCTTCCATGTTCTGTTGATGCTCTGACAGAGAAAGAGTAAACTTCTCTGCGTCTGGGTTGTCGTTCACATATTCATCTTTGGTACCAATTTCCTTGCGTCTTGTTCTGACCACAGATCTCATTAACACTTGTCGTTTCTGTTTTGATGTATCTGGTTCAGTCAGAATATAATAGGTCATTGCATCCCCCGTTGATTCAGCAAAACCCAGAAATCTCCCTTTCAACATGTTGTTTTTGGGACTCTTGAATCGTGGCTCAAAATACCACACTGGTTCATAGAAATGAAATCTCAGATGGGAGATATCGGGTGTCCAACCTTGGTGCAATTCTAGGGGTACTTTCCAATTCAGGGATTTTCGGGCTGCCAAATTGTTAACTGACACGCACCATTTTGTACACCAATGTGCTAAACTGACTGGTGCCTGAAACATACGTAGACTGTTTTGTACCACCTTGGACAATCTTCCCCATTCAGCTTCGCATAGGTTCTGATGGCTGTGATGTGGCTCGCTTGTTCTGGTTTTGATCATATTTTCCCAAAGAATTTGAGTCCACTTTACCCCTGTTTCAGATCTTGCGTTGTCACTGAGTATAGTATCAGGAGCGCCATGTTCTCGAAGATAATCCTGTAACGCATTTGTACATTGGGATTCTGTTTTCAGAGGATGAAAAGACCAAAGCTTTGTCTTGGTGCCACTGAAAAATTGTCCCCCGTTGTGTCCTTGAGATGTCTTTTTCGAGAAGTATGTGTAATCAGTGCTCACTGTTTCGTTTTGTCTTCTGTAATGAAATGCCTTGAATCTTTTCCTGTAATGTTTCCTGGGGACTTCTCGATTTTCTTCTTCTATTTCTTCATAGTGTTGAGTAGTATTTTCCAATGTTTTCAAAACAGTCAATTCTGGTAACATAGCAAACCTTTTTCGAAGTTCTAATATTGGTAGTTTCGCAAATTTGAATGTTTCTCTTGCTCTCTTCCTTCTCAACATTGGATATTTGCGCATGTCTGGAGGTGCCGGACTGTTCAGTTCAAATTTTTCCAATGTATCCACTTCTCCTTCCGTCGGTTTGGTAATCTGAAAATAAACTTTTTCGTCATCATATGAAAATGGTAGAAATGTCGTTCCGATTGTAATCCCACATTTGCTCAACTGTGGTTGCACTCCATTCACCAGGACTCCATGATCACCCATGTCAATTGTTGTCAATAGCGATTCACCATCCGTTTGATCTTTATCCCGGGTGACAAAAGTTGCATAGTGGACCATTAGAATTACTGGGTCTTCTCTTCCTGGAATAAAAGCCTTCGTTACAGCACTGCAAACCGGATGCTCCACATAGGCCTTGGTATCATTACTCATGTACGGCCTCATTGCAGATGTCATTCCAGTTTCTCCTCCAATTCGAAGCCATGCTTGTTCTGTAACCGTTGGTCTTCTTCCTCCACCACTATCAATAACTGCAATATTGTCATTTTGTTGTACCTCTCTGTAGCGATGTATATTGGTGGTGCTTGCTGAATAATTTCGTGTCGTTCTTCTAGGTCTTCTTTCTTGGTAGATTTTCCTGTTTACTGTTCGTCGATCCTCCTTATCGTTGGTTTCCTGTTCATTGTCCGAATCAGGATCCATTCTTGCAACAAGATCTGGTACGTCCTCTACGTCCTCTCCATCGCTATCCTCGTCCTCATTTTCATCTGGTTTGAGTTCCAGCTTGTTTCTTCTTGTTGTGTAAAAATAAGAGGATGCGTTTCTTCTTGGTGTAGAATTCGCTGCATTCTGCATTACCTGATCCGCACCATCATCCCCCCCAGAATGTAGGTGAAATCGAACCGTTTTGAGAGCCGTGGAACCTGGAGGGAATAATTCAGTTTCATCAATGGTTCCAATGCTATCCTGATCACTATCGACATCCGGAGGGTGTGACGCAGTCGTGTCTGCTGATGTGGGTGACCCGGCGGGCGGCGGTTCCGGTGGGAGCGACGGTGATTGCGAGACCGGTGGTGTCGTTCCGGTGGGTGCCATTACACGTCGAACCCGACGTTGGCGACCGGATTTGGGAATAAAATGATTCAGTCCATCATCTTGTGGAGACCCAACAATAACCCCCTCTGGAGTGGGAGGCAGCGTGTCACTGTGGCGGATAGCTTGGTTGTATTTGAGGACCCAATCGCGATACAGTTGGGAAAGTTCTTGCCATGTGTCTGGAGGGATTCTGATGATACCTTTGAGGTTGGGGTGAATAGTCCCGGTAAGAGTACCAGTGCTGTAGGAGCCCGTACGTTGTCTTTTGTTAGGACCATCAGGGGTACGGCGGACTCGTTTGTGACCCCCTCTGTTGCTATCAAATGCAGTGCGAGCAAGTTCTTCATCATGGATGCGAAGCTTAATGATCATTTCTTCTAGGGTCCTGTCGGTTTTGTGTTCCAGCAACTCTTCTTTGAATCTCTCCAGGTTGGGGTCCCGAATATTTCGAGCAAAAATGCTTTTTGCATCCCATTCAGTCATGTGGTATGGTGGAATTTTTCGGAGTTTATGATAGGTCAATTCAAACGTGTTAATGTACTCAGAAATATTACCATTGGGATGTAACAGGTTGTATCGTAGACGAAGCTTCAGTGTCTCAGCATAAGATTCGCGCCGGTTATCAGAATCATACCAGCCCAATAGTTCTTGCCATGCCGCATGACCATCAAATGTATCTTCATGCTTGATTATTTTGGAATGGGCACTACCTCCGCTACAGGCCGATAGCAATGTTCCCCAAAGGGCCTTGTTCTTAGTTGGTGCATTTCGAGCAGCATCTGGGTCATTCATAATTTCCTCGTGTCCTGTTGCAGCAAACGTAGCTGTCGCATCAGATTTCCACTTTGTCCAATTTTCTTGTTGACCGTCGAAATCATGGATTGGTTTTGCCTTGAGTAGCTGCTGACCCGTTGCCTTTTCTTTGGCCGACCTCGCTTCTTGTCTAAGCGCTTCCATCTCGTCATCCCTGTTGTGTGATTCTTGAATTGTTTGTCTCAGAGTGTTCATTTCCGCTTCATATCTTCTTTCTTTTTCTCGCCCTCGTGCTCTTGCAGCTCTCATTTCTTCTTTTAGTGCATTAATTTCTTCCATTTGACGTTTGGCTTCTGCTGCTTGTCTTCTGAGAGTAACCAGTTCTGCATTTCTGCGTCTGCCAGGTCTTCTGCCAGGTCTTGAACCACTATTATCATCGTCACTTTCTGATGATGAAGAAGAAGATGAAGATGAAGACGAAGACAAAGACAACGATGATGATAGTTCTCGTCTTGATCGTCGATTGCGTTGGGTCAGGGGACTGTTTGTTGTCGTTGGAATCTGGTTATCCTCATCAGTTGTATCCTGTGATACATCGGTTGCTTCATTTTGTCTCCACCAATCGTTGTTTCTCATAATGTAGAAAGCCGGGTAAGTAACTGCACCCAGAGTTTGGAAGAATCTGTTAGTAAAGGTTGGCATGTTGTCGTGTATTTTCTTTTCGGTTGTTACGTATTTTTTGTTTTTGTTTCTTGTTATATATTTTTTATTTTTATGTTGATATTCTTCTTTGTTGTTCTAGCCAAGTCTCAGTAGTATTCAATGGCTTGCGTCCGAGATAATCACTTATTTCGATAGTTTCGTACCAGTGTATTATATTTGATTCAATGGTACAGGTGAGTATGGATTTTACCAAAGTTCGCGATCGATAAATTCTAATCGTCGATTTTTGTTAGTAGGAAATTTCTCGTAGGAAACTTGTAGGGATACTTCCGGAATGAATTGTAACTTGTAGGTATGTTTGTTATATAGACTTCGTATGAAGCTGCGACTGTTAATCAACAACTGTAATTCCGGATTATGAGTTAATTAATATATTTTCTGTTTTTTCAAATACTTAATCGGATTTCACATGCAATCCCGTGTTAAGCAATCCTCCATCATGAGACTGCACGTGCATTCTCGTGTTGTAGATTAACTAATATTTCATCGGTAAATTCGTCGGAGAAACCTGTCTCATTTGTTTGTTTCTAACATAATTGGGCTTCGTGTATCCATTTCGTATATCATTGATATTTTCCATATTTCATTGATATACTTAATATCGGATCCTATGCCTCTGGATTTTCGCGTACCACTTTCTGGTGATACTTTGCTGTGTCCGATTCTTCTATCAATGATCAATTCCTTTGGTTGTGAGTCATTCTTTTGTTTTCTGTGATCGACTTCCTACGGTGCCTATATTGCCTTGTTGGTCTTCATATGCCCGAGTGTCGATCCATCAGTAATTTCGTCTCACTCCTCAATGCATTCATTGTTCGTAAGAACGTATGTTGTTCATTTCGCCGCGCATCTCATTTATGTAGTGTGCGCGTCGATCTGTTTCCTTTTTGGTTCATATTTAACCGCACATAACGGTTATATCTTGTTTTTACTTAACATCACGATTTGCCGGTTGTTACCCTTCATCAAACCTGACATGAGTGGCAATCTTGACTCTGTGCGTTTCAGTATCATACCAAAGAATGTTTCTGGTAGTGTATGGGACAAAACCAAGAAAGATGCCTTTTCTCACATTGGGTTGAAGCTTGATTGATTTCTTCCCTGGAGGACGCACCCAAACTCTGCAGCCAAAGGTGCGGAAGTCAGCAAGATTTTCCTTATGGCCAGTTGCCAGTTCTAAGGGTGAATGGTGCTGATTGCCTTCAGGAAAGGCATTGGACAACCGAAGGGCATGATAGAAAGCAAAGGGCCAGAATTTGATGGGCAAATTTGCACCACTGAGCATGGTCCTCATTGAGTTAGCAAGAGTCCGGTGAGCTCTTTCAACTGTACCATTCTGATGAGAAGCATCAGCACCAGTGGGGAAAATTGAGTACTCAAAGGCAGAGAAGAGGTTTTGAAAAGAATCCATTGTATAATGTGTATTCGTACGAAAGTCATCAGGGCAATAACCTTATCCTTAAGGTTATTCCTGAGTGAGTGACCGGGAACGACTTTACATGTGGATTGACTCTTAGTGAGAGTTTCCCCATCAGCTCGCTCTTCGAAGAATTAACAACTCTAAACGCTATCATGCCCTAAAATCTATGTACAACCTAGTACTAATTCTACACAATAAGGTACAATACTGTGATATTCCAATGAGAATATCAGGGTGAATTATACGGTAATACGATAACACTGTTGTCGGCGAAAAATACGGACTGTTGTCGGCATCAAATTCGATCGAAAAAGCCGACAAAGCGAAATGACGACCAAGGTGCGATTATTTTGATGATCGAGTCTTAGAATCAAACACACCTCCACTACTTGGAAATCCCTAAGTGGTAAAAACGATATCACTTAGGACTACAAACAAAAGAGGATAATCGGTTAGAAACAAGAAATATCCAAAGACCTGACCAATAAGTGAACACTTGGAATCCATAAGTACATTCAAAAGAATATACTTGATATCCTGTGAGGAAATTACTTATTGCAATCAAGAAAATCAATACCGATTCCAGATGGGCCTCATATCTAGCATATATACCACGAACAAGCATATGCCCCATTGAACAAAGTACTTAACAACATGAATGACCGATACCACCGAATGACCGATACAGTAAGACCGATACGACGCTAATACAGCAACAGCAACAGAAGAATCGGTACGACGGGAAAAAAGACAGTAACAGATAACCGGGGAAGATCTCTACCATGTAAAATACAGAGAGCCCCAATACAGTACGAAATACACAGTAAAAATAAGAGCGTCTCTTTGAGCTCACATCTCTTTAAATTTCAATTATCCTATACCTTTCAGTTGATTTTTAGAATTACAACAGGTTATAGAGCCCTTATAACTTACACTTGTGTCCCGCAAGAGCACCAGTGTTTACCTTAAGCTACCTATCTCTGGCCGTTCAGCACCTCCACTGTCGGTTAAATCCAGAGGAAATTCTGTGCTTAGCTCCCTGTGCGGCACATTCTCGGCCTCCCGTCTCTTTCTTTCTCTCACTTTTCCTTTTCACCTCCCTGCTCGTGAATCAAGGGGTGTGATACAGATCCTACCAGCATCTTCTTTTGTAATCCACGACCAAGATCGGTTAATCGATAGTTTCACCGCGGAACGCGGAACATTCCAAGGAAAACAATACATCTGTGACCGGCCCGCAAGGTTAATTTTCTCTTCTGTGTCTCCAGTCATCGATCCCCGTCTCCGGTTACCTCTTAGGAAAATTCTTCAGTTAATTCCTTCAATCACCTCGACAATTCCGTCTCCCGACACACAACACCGAAGCATTCCACCAACGATTAATTCGGTCCTACCCACAACAATTGTTCCACCGACAATCGTCCTACAAGAATCTCCTCTTTAATCACGCCGCCACAGAAACGCCGACGACGACATCATTAACAACGATTAATCGCCGGTTAACAACAAACAAATTGAACCATGCCAACCCCATTTGACTGGACTCCAATCTATGAAATCGAATTCCGATTTTCAAGCGCTAGCAATCCAACTGCGGCCACTTCCCTTAACAAAGCCTACTCTGAAATCATTGGCAAAGATGAACTCTCAGAATTCTTTGTGACCCGCGAGGATGAAGAAGAAGAAGATGGACCACTAGAAATAGCTCCGGATCCACAACTCCACATCCTCAATTGCATTGCGAAGGCTATCGCCATCAACCTAGTGGACCCACCACCGGATGAAATAACAAAAGGCCACATTGCCAATCTCCTTGACAAATGTGTTATCAAGCATGTCAGAAATGGTGGATCTACTAAACGCATGCGATACAAAACTGATTTCGACGCCGCTGCAAAACATGCCATTCGGACCAACACAGATGATGAGCCAATTGTTCTAATTGAAATCACAATCACCCACTGGCGATTCAAGAAAAATTGGCGCCCAGACCTATTCATGGAAGCCTACACCGGAGACCCACCATCAGATGATGAAATAGCCGTCCCGGATACACCTGCAGCAACTGTCTCCCCTACCGAGATGGGACAGTTAACCACCCTACTACAGCAACTGGTCAACAATGGCAACAACAACAACAACAACAATGCCGGCGCCAACCACCAAGCGTCACTTGACCTCCCATGGAATCCGGCGACCTTACCACCACCAGTGAAGGACCGTTACTACAGAAAAGATGAATTCCTCACCAGAGATGACATGAAAGACTTCCCAATCACCTACACCGACTCATCGGGAAATGAAACCATTGTCAGGCAAAACTACTACCTACACAATCTAGGCAGTGGGAGAAATGACCAGCGCCTAATCACCAGAAGTGGTGACTGTTTTGATCTGACCAGAGCCTCTGACAAGTCCAAGGAAGCAGCTAGAGACAAACTGTTCCTCTCAGGATTCCCGCAACTAAAGGATGCAACGGACCCTCAGGTTAGGAAATGGTACAGAGAGATCACAGCTCATTCACAGCAACACCACATTTATGTACACCCATACTATCTAAACAGGCGTGAAGCTGATCACCTCAGAGGATTCACAATTGGTGATGACTTCCCACACGACCTACCTTCAAGATATGAATTGGCTATCAACGAATGGGGAAATCTCATTTACACTGCACTAAGAACTGATAAAATCCTCCCTGATTCATGTGCAAGTATGAAGGCCACTATTCAGAGCTTTGAAGGCGGACAGGGATATGAAGCGCTCTACACAATTATCGCTCAAACACATCCCAACTCCAAAAGGCCATCCAACGCCAGCAGAATGGTCAGAAACCCTCCAAACCAGGACGCAGGTGAATCTCTTGAAGAATACTACTTCCGGTACAAGGATTATCTGAGACTTAGAGTGTTTCTCCAAAACCAACCTGGCACTATCAGTTCGACTGAAGAAGTCAGCAATCTCATTGCAGGAACCACCCTCTCAGACGAGCTCTTCAAAAAGACAGAAGATGAACGCGACTCTGATGACCAATTCAAGCGGGACAAATACAAGGCAGGTAGGCTTCTACAGACCCTCCAAACATATGAGCAAGAGATTAAGGCCGAACAAAGGTACAAGAACAAAACCTCCAAACCAAGCCTGTCTAAACAACTACCAGTCACAGGAATCAGACCAGGTCCCCATCGCAATGACAGGTTTCGGAAACGCACTGGCAACAATACTGTCAGAACGCCTTCTACTTTAACTTCTCATTCAATCAGCCTGGTTGATTCACTTGGATACCCTGAAATGGATGAAGAATCTGATAATCCGTTCCTCCACCAAGCATACTGCAATGCCATTACTGCGTTTGACAAAGAGCCTAGTCTGTTTGACACCTCAAGGCAGTGTATTGTCTGTCACACCTCCGGGCACAACTTTGACAACTGTCCTGCGATGCAAGATGTTGAGTCACTTAGAAAACATAGAATTGCCACCGCCGTTTACATCAGCAAAAACATGAGGGAAACCAAAAAGCTCTTGGATTCTACACAACGTATCTCTCAAATCCACATTGAAGATGAAGATGACGAGAAGAATGAGACCTCACCGATTTGTGAACCAGAGAACCAAAATTTTTGCAACGGCCAAGAATAGAAAGTCTTTCTTGCAGCCATTCTATGACATCACCTCAAGATGATCCGCAAGGATTTGACAACGCCACAGCGCTCCAAGTGAACAGCTTATGCCCATCCTTGGACTCCAGCAGTGTCAGCTCCTATGAATCTGTCAGAATTGGTGCTGTCAATCTCCTTCCTAGGGACAGCCTCCAATCTTCAATCCCAATTGATGTCTACTGTGATATGGAACCACTCAAGGCTACGACCCCTGCATTGGACTCACACCTGGAAATCAATGGAGATCCCAACTTCGACAGAGACAACCCTACATCAGCTGATACGTACAATGTGCAATCCCTAGTCCCACCAGATCCGATTGCAGCTACAGCCTACTTCCAACATGGTGTCAGAGCTCAGATTGACACTGGTGCAAAAGTTTCCTGCACCAATCTCAAACACATCCTGCATGGTTACAAACCCTACAACAAGCTGAGGAAATGTCCTGTCAGGCTTACGGCAGCAATAGGAGGAAAAGCAGCTACCTGCATCCCTGAAGGCTCGGGATATTTGCACATCCCAGCACCCAATCACATAGGGTATCTTAGAGTCTTCTTCTATTATTCTCCCTCCCTGTCAACGACATTACTGAGTGAGAGTGATCTCTGTGGAATGACATCTCGCATGCGATGTCAGTTTAGTGGGCAGTCAATCCACAAATCATTCATTGACAACTATGACTCATCTGCTCCACGAAACGGCAACCTCACAATCATCTGTCATCACAAGCAGAACACTGCCAGCAGCATTGTCCTCCATGGCAGCATCATTGACGGTCAATGCTATACACACCCAGTACTGATCCCAGACGTTGATATTGCATCTCCATATGCTAATTGTGCAACATCGTCAGCCTATGCTTTGGCGACTGACATGCAGTTCAAGGAAGCTTGTGAAATGGCCTCCAAAGAAGCCATTAGCAACTACAGGTATGATATATACACCAATTTTGACAATCTGCAAAGATGTACTGAAGCAGCGAAAGCTCAGTCTGATACTAGTGACACGCCAAGGTTTGATGCCAAACTGTTCTTCACCAAGATTGTGGACAAAAATATCCCAATCCAAGCCATCAAAACCAGGACATCGAAACTTCTGTGGCATCAAAGGTTGGGACACCCATGCGATGATTTTCTGTATCAAGCTCATAAGCACATTATTGGAGTCCCAAAGTTCAAGCGCCAAACAAGTATTCTTGATCAATGCCCAACTTGCATACAATGCAAGCAAACTAAAACACCTGCTGGCCCACATCCCACAAGAAAGGCTACACAACCTTTTCAAGGATTATCAGTTGATTTTGCATTCTCTGGCGCGAGATCCTCCAACAGCAAACGCAAACGCGACTATGAAGGCATTCATGGAGAAACAGCTTGGATTCTGATCACAGACCACTATACTGGTATGAAATATGGAGATACCCGAATATCCAAGGCAGCACCCCTACATTGGTTGGAACATTTCTTTTCCCAGTACAACCCGGCTTGTGCCAACAAGTATGTTTCAGTTGACCAAGGCGGCGAACTCTATCACAACCCTGATATCAGAAACCTTTTCTCTGCATTTGGATACTCGATTTTCCCCACTGGTGCTGATGCTTCACACCAGAATGGTACAGTTGAAAGAGCGCATCGCACTCTGGCTAATTCCATGCGAACCATGCTATCTGGTGCTAATTTGCCCATCAAGTTTTGGCCCTTTGCTTTCTACCATGCACTTTGGTTGTCCAATGCATTCCCTGAAGGCAACCAACCACATTCACCACTGGAATTGGCAACTGGCCGTAAGGAAAACCTTGCTGATTTCCGAACCTTTGGTTGCAGAGTTTGGGTTAGACCTCCAGGCAAGAGATCTATTAAGCTCAAACCCAATGCACGAAAAGGCATATTCCTGGGTTTTGTCCCATACACTACCAGAAACATCCTTTGGTATGATACTGAGACACATCGAGTCAAGATAGCCACCCATGTCCGGTTTGACAAAGGCATGCATGATCTTGAAAAGAATTCACCGTGTAAAGGCATATTCGTTCGTACGAAGAGTCACGAAGGCAAATAACCTTATTCGTAAGGTTATTTAACCTGAGTGAATAATCGTCGGTGATTATCCATGTGGATTGCCTCTTAGGGAAATTCTCCCCATCAGCTCACTCTTCGAAGAAATAACAACTCTAAAACACCATCATGCCCTAAAATCTATGTACAATCTAGTACTAAAACTACGCAATAAGGTACAAATACTGTGATATTTCAATGAGAATATCACGGTGAATTACACGGTAATACGATACAAAGAAAGACCGATCGAAGATGGTTGCGTGTGTTTTGTGTCTTAAGTTTACATGTGTTTTGTATGGTAAAATTACACGAATAACGACGAGTAATTTGACGACGATTAATTAACCTGTCGATCGGCATCGACAAGATTGACAACGACAAGGCCGAATGAACTGTAACAGCAATATTCTACTCACTAAATCGATCGACCGTAAGGAAGATCGCGTTTGTTTTATTACTGTTACGACACACTTTTTCTAGTTTATCAGACCCACAGCGTCTACGGGCTGTGGCCAGCATCCTACAATGCTGAGGACGAATGGCGTTTCCACGGAGAAACGCAGTTGAGCTCGAAGACTAATCCGGACTAGCCTGATCAGCTACCGGCATCAACCCTCAAGGATGTAAAAGGGGCGGTTGCTTGTGGAGCCCTGGAATAGACCAACACCAGGGCGGCCTCCCTTGAAAGAAGAGGCCGAAGACTCGAACCAAGGTGGTGGCTCCACCGGGTTTCGAGATCCAGCAACAAGCAAGGGAAAAGACACTGGACGATTCAGCTGAACGAATCGCCCAGGTTGGCATCAGTTGAAAGGAATCAATATCCAAATTCGAGAACACCGATCTTTCACTGAAAATAGAACGACGTGAGCCAGAAGATTGAGCCTGAAGTATTCTGTGGTGAAACAGATAAGAAGGAACAGATTGCGAAGAGCATCTGCCCGCACGAAAACGAAAATCCAAAGATATGAGAACACCAAATCGCGAAAAGATCGTCGAGAACACTAAAAAAGGGAGAACACTAAATTCTCAGGAAACAATCAATCTTTGAAATTCACCACAGAAATACAGAATGAGCAAAATCCCGAGAAAGGATAGGAAAGCTCACAATCTTGATTTGCAACAAAAGCAAAAGCTCACACAAAATACAGACAAACCGGAACGAAAACTCGATCCGAACAAAAGTATAAACAAACCGGAACAAAAATTCGATCCGGATATAAGCAAATCGAATCAACAGTCATACAACATCTACCAACCATCTCACATCCAATCCTTCGATTGAATTACACTCTCTTCCACCACATACCACCTTCGATCACATATTCGATCTCACCTTCCATCGAATACCATCCAACGAACCGACCATCCATACTCCTCCAATATAATTCGAAACTCCATTAGAATACACAATTCATCACCATGGTACAAACTAGAGCGGACGACGACATGGAAGAAACAAAAATGGAAGTGGATGACGATGATGATTCAGACGATGACGATTTGGAAGAGAGATTGGAAGATAAAATCATGGAAGTCATGGAAAGGGCCTTTGAGGACCCAGAATCAAACACAACCATGAAGAGAATCATCGACCAAGAAATAAAGAAAAGAGTCAAGGCAATGAGAGATGCAGAAAGAAAGGGTGTGAATCCAGATGACGCGGATAGCGAAAATGAGGATGAAGGAAACGATGCTGACCAAAATGCAGAGAACGCAAGAGCTGAACGGCTGGGAAGAAGGTCATCTCAACCCAGGATAAAAATAAGGGGATTCAACAATGGTAGATTTCTGAACCCAGAACAGCTTGCTTTCAGGAGCAGCCTAATGGATTTTGGCATCAACTATGAATCAGCTGAAGAAATTATGAGGGGAGGGATGTCTAATATCCGAGAAATTACAGACCTCAACAAGGAAAGCATTAAATCGTTCATGCACGGATTGAAAGCTATCAGTCCAGACTGTCCTAATCCAAAAAGTATCCACTATGGTAACAGACTATCATCGAGGCTCCTAACTTGGGCAAATTGGGCCCGGTATCAACCATTGATTGGAGTCAAGCCAATGGCTATCGACTGGAACGCAAACCCAAACAACTTGGAACTTCAGCAATTCAGAATCAAGATGATGGAATCAAGTGTGAAATCACAGGAAAAGGCAACTCCACCCGAGCTGAAGGATCTCACAAAATTCAGGGAATGGGAGGAAGGCTTCCGACAAAACTTGAGATACAGATTCAACTCTGAGGGTTTTCCAATCTTGTATGTCATAAGACCCCAAGAAATGGAAGAAGTTACTGATGAAGCCAGGGCTGGAACAGTCGGGCAAAGTACAACAGATACTTATCCAACTTGGAGTGATTACAATGAAAGATGTGGCGTCCTGTCAGGTCCCCAGTATGATGAGGACAACAACGTTGTCTGGAGGTTGCTGTGTGATGCAACAAGAAAGGGTCCTGGGTGGGAATATGTGGCACATTTCCAAAACACTGCACTGAATTCTGGTAATGCCAGAAACGCTTTCATTTCTCTCATGCAACACGCTTACACTGATACCAATATCACTATGGTTCTGAATAAAACATATCAGGATATGAAAGATTCACACTACACTGGAGATTCCAAGGGTTATGACTGGAACAAGCACAAGCGCAATTGGACTGCTTTCCATGGAACGATCCTGAGATTTGAAAAGAATCATAATGAAAGAAGATTTGTCTGGGATTTTATCAATTCAATCAGTGATGAGCGACTTGATGCTGCAAAAGCAGATGCAATTGATGAGAGCAAAGACTATCGTGACAACTTCAATGAATGTTTGATTTTATTCACCAATCGCCTTGGATTGAAAAATCTTGCAACAGGGAAGAGTAAAAGAGGTTCCAGAAGTTTGTATTCTATGGGCACAACCAGCAACAAGAAGCAAAAGACAACTGGAACTTTTACAGGAAAAGTTGAGTGCAAGCCTTACCCAACAAGTGTTTATAAAACAATGTCAAAAGAACAGCGCCAGGAGCTTTACCAGATGAGACAGGCTAAAAAGAAACGAAATCTCAAAGCTGCTGAGACTAAAAAGAAAGAAACTGAAAATGAAGGCGCTGGTGACAGTTTTGGATCAAAATCTAAGAAATGACATAATAACCGGACACTATCACTAGAACACAAATTGTTAAAAATGGTGAGCCGGTCATTATACCAGATGAATGTCCCTGTAGGTTTTGATGATGGGGAAAATGAAGAAGGATATTGTGAGTTAGACTCACATGCAGATACTACTGCAGCAGGAAGCAATATGGTATTGCTGAATCCTGATCAAATCACAACACACGTTGATGTTGCACCTTTTTCTGAAGAGTACAAGCCCATCAAGAAAATCCCCATTGGAAGCTGTGCGACTGCATGGACAAATCCAACATCAGGCCAAGTATATATCATAGTGTTTCATCAAGCACTGTACTTTGGGGACAAATTGAAAAACAGCTTGATATGCCCAAATCAAGTGAGGGACTGCAATTTCAACTCTGTTGAAGAAACACCTCGCCAATTTGATCCACGATCCAAGCATGGAATTACAATTCAAACTCCACTGGAGGATGATGATCCGAAGAAAGTTTTTATCAAACTGAGTATGAGAAATGTGATCTCATATTTTCCCACAAGAAAGCCCACAAGAATGGAACTTGATGAATGTCAACATTTGATAGCAACAAATGATACTCCCTGGGATCCACATTCACTGAAGTTCAGGATGGCCGAGCTAGCCATTGACAATGGAGATCCAATTTCAGGGGACCAATTCAGCCTTCAAGCTATGTCGACAGAAGAGGACCAAGAAATGGATGAAAGTTCAGTTGTAACAGAACCTGCTAGTAATGTTACAGATAACCTCCCCAAGACCAGCTTAGGAAAAGATCGGCATCCAAGTGTCATGCAGCAATGCAAACTGATGAGGGTCCATCAGGTATCCACAAGGAGAATGCTAACCGAATGCCAGATTGCAACAGATGGAAATATTGCTCATCGGATTTCTTCAGTAAGGAATATTTCAAGCGCGCGAAGGGTAGACCAATTTTTGTTTGATGATACAGAATTTGACTTTATGGAAGCTCCTGAAGCAGAATCAAAACAGGCCCCTAGCTTGCAAGAAATTGACAATACACTAGAAAGAAGGTCTCTTGACAGAAGAAATCAATGGGGGCCATCAGTGATAACGATTGAAGGTCCAAACAAAGTTGACTGTGAACGCCTAGCCACAACTTGGAACATTAGTTTCAAGAAAGCTGAACAGACACTGAAAGTCACGACGCAGAAGGCACTCAGGAATTTGCAATCACCATTGATGAAGCGGCTGCCTACTCAGCGTTTCAGGAACAAAAGAGTCGCACAAGGAACCTGGTACACTGATACGTGGCATGCCAGGACTACCAGTATTATGAGGCAAGAAAAATGTGCACAGATCTTTACAAATGGAAATGGGTTTGAAGTATTTATACCAATACAGGACAAATCACAAGCCCACCAAGGACTGAAGACATTTATTCATGAAATTGGAATTCCAGAGCATTTGATTTCTGATGGTGCGCCAGAACAAGGATCCCCAAGAACCTACAAAACACACTGGAATTCAATTGTAAAGCGCAACCATATCCATCAGACATTCATCCAGCCACATTGCCCATTCCAAAATCGAGCAGAACAAGCAATTGGTCATCTTGGTAGCGCAATCACAACCAAGTCTGCAAAGAAGAAGGCACCGAGGCGATTATGGTCATTTTGTGGTGAGCTATGTGCTAATATCAGGCAGCGAACGGCCTCCAACAACCCTTCTTCAATGGGGAGAACCCCATTTGAATTGGTCCATGGCTGTAGACCGGATATTACATTATATACTTCATCAGAATGGTATGATTTTGTGTTTTATTATGAAAAAGGTGATTCTTCCACCCGAGGTGCTGAAAGGCTGGCGCGATGGTTGGGTCCCTGTGGGAATAGGGTAGGTGGGGGAGATTGTTTTTGGCTACTGCCCGAGTCGGCAATACCAATATCTACAAATTCAATAAGGCCTGTCAAGGAATATGAATGGAGGGATAGAGATGTCCTAAGAAGAATGGAAGCGATCGACAAATCAATTGAATCCAAGATTGGAGATGAAGTCAAGGACAGCGCATCATTCTTCCAGGAAAACTACCCAGAGCCCCAAATAGAGCTATTTGAGAATCAACCAGTAAAAACACCGGATATGAAACTCGAAATGGCTGAGCCAGAAGCATCAGTAGAAGATGTTGATGAACCAGATGAATATCTGGGAAATGAAGTGATCATTGAAAAAGGTGATGAAAGACTCAGGTGCATTGTCAAGGACAGGGTTCGCGACTTGCAAAACAGACCAATAGGAATCAGAAATGAGAATCCCATACTAGACACAAGGCTGTATAAATTGCAACTACCTGATGGTACCATGGAGGAATACACGGCAAATATTGTTGCAGAAAGCCTATACAGCTCTGTTGATGATGACGGGAGGATGTTCACTCTACTAGATGAGCTCATTGACCATGAAAAAGACAACACTGCACTAACTGATGATGAAGCCACGACCATAGCAAAAAATGGCAGGAAAACCCATAAACCTACAACTAGAGGTTGGAGGATTTTAGCCAGTTGGAAAGATGGCACTGAATCGTGGTGTAAGTTAAGTGATGTGAAAGAATCATTTCCAGTGCAATTAGCCGAGTATGCAGTTAACAATAACCTTGAAAAAGCACCAGCTTTCAGATGGTGGGTGCACAAAATTTTGAGGAGGAAGGACCGAATCCTTAAAGCGGCCAAAACAGCAAAGTATTGGTTGAAGACTCACAAATATGGAGTTGAATTGCCACATTCAATCAAACAAGCGCTGGCTATTGATAAGAAAACGGGGACCGACCACTGGGAAAGAGCAATTCATAAAGAAATGACAAATAATATGGCAGCGTTTGAATTTTCTGATGATGATGTTATTCCAGTTGGTCATAAACAGATAACAACCCACATGATTTTTGACATCAAGCTTGGGTCCCTAACAAGGAAGGCCAGGTTGGTAGGGGACGGCCACAAAGTCCCTGCAGTGGCCAAAGAAAATACTTATTCATCGGTTCCCAGTCGAGACTCAGTAAGAATATTCTTTCTGCTGGCAGCGCTGAATGATTTGAAGGTTCTCTCAGCTGATATTCAAAATGCATATTTGACAGCCCCGATTAAAGAGAAATACTTCCTAAAAGCGAGAGAAGAAGATGGTTTTCCACCTCACCTTGCAGGAAGACCTTGTAAGATTGTCCGCGCATTGTATGGACTGCCGGTTGCTGGTGCATCTTTCAGGTCATACCTCACCCAGCATTTGAGAGATCTTGGATACTCACCGTGCAAGGCAGACCCGGATGTGCACTTAAGAATTGAAACCAGGAAAGATGGATCCAGATACTGGGCAATGCTCATTGCATATGTAGATGATATCCTATGTTCTGGCGAAGATCCAAAGTTCCAGCTTGAAAACATTGAACGAAAGTTCAAATTGAAGGATGATACGATTGAAGAGCCAACTCTATATTTGGGAGCTGATATTGGGAAATTCTACTTTGAAGGTGATTCAAAGCCAAGATGGTCATTATCAAGCACTAAGTACACAGCGAAAGCTGTTGCAGCAGTCGAACAAGAGTTAGGAACTGAAAAATATGGCTACAAGTATCTACCAAAATCAGCATCAAGTCCACTGTCACATGATTATCGACCGGAAATTGATATATCAGAAGAATTGAATCCTGAATTGCAAAATTACTATCAAGGTTTAATTGGAGTTCTCAGGTGGATTTGCGAATTAGGAAGACTTGACATAGTAATGCCAGTGTCACTGATGTCAAGGTATTTGGCACAGGCAAGGATCGGGCATTTGAATCAGTTGTTTCACATATTTGCATATTTGAAAAAGTACAACAGGTCAAAACTGGTTTTTGATGATACTGTACCAAGTGTTGATGAAAGTAAATTTCAAAAATGTGACTGGTCTGAATTTTATCCTGGTGCCACTGAAGTCATACCACCAGATATGCCTGAAGCTTTGGGAAAACATGTGACGATGAGCTGTTTTGTCGATGCTGATCATGCCGGATGCAAGGCAACAAGGAGATCTCATACTGGTGTTATTATCTTCATTAATAATGCACCGATCATTTGGTTTTCCAAAAGACAAACGACAGTTGAGACATCAACTTTTGGATCTGAAATCATTGCTTTGAAAATTGCAATCGAATTGGTTGAAGGTCTAAGGTACAAGTTGAGAATGATGGGTGTTCCAATTGATGAGAGCACGAATATGTATTGTGATAATGATTCGGTTGTCACAAATGTTACACGACCTGAAAGCCCATGTAAGAAGAAGCACAACAGCATTGCATACCACAAAGCGCGTGAATCTATTGCAGCAGGAATTATCAGAGTTGCAAAGGAACCAGGTTCAACAAATATTGCTGATTTGTTTACGAAGCTAATGAGTGGCGCTGTTTTCAGAGAACATTGTTCTCGATGCATGTGGTAAGAAAATAAAAATCAATCGTTCGATGGAATGTTCGATCAATCGTTTGACCGAAGCAACAAGTTGATTTACGTTCGATCTGCAACGAGCATTTCGAAATGGATAATTTGATCCATGAATACAATATATCAAACCGGCAAGGATCAGAGCAAAATGCCATGATACAAGCCAGAATGAAAGGCAAAACGCCGCCCCATTTTTTCTTTTGATAGGGCCTCTGATGGTAGACTGGATACAGTTTGGTATTCAACACGACAATGACTCACGATGAATAGGTTAAGTCATAGAATCCAGCCGCTTAACGGTTGGAGGATTTACGACTGAAGGGGACTGAAAAGAATTCACCGTGTAAAGGCATATTCGTTCGTACGAAGAGTCACGAAGGCAAATAACCTTATTCGTAAGGTTATTTAACCTGAGTGAATAATCGTCGGTGATTATCCATGTGGATTACCTCTTAGGGAAATTCTCCCCATCAGCTCACTCTTCGAAGAAATAACAACTCTAAAACACCATCATGCCCTAAAATCTATGTACAATCTAGTACTAAAACTACGCAATAAGGTACAAATACTGTGATATTTCAATGAGAATATCACGGTGAATTACACGGTAATACGATACAAAGAAAGACCGATCGAAGATGGTTGCGTGTGTTTTGTGTCTTAAGTTTACATGTGTTTTGTATGGTAAAATTACACGAATAACGACGAGTAATTTGACGACGATTAATTAACCTGTCGATCGGCATCGACAAGATTGACAACGACAAGGCCGAATGAACTGTAACAGCAATATTCTACTCACTAAATCGATCGACCGTAAGGAAGATCGCGTTTGTTTTATTACTGTTACGACACACTTTTTCTAATCTCCCACTTGCAGACCTCCCCACTAATGTCAAACACCTACTCCGGACTGATGACAACGTTCAACTGCCGCCAGAGCCTACTGAAGTCTCATCCAGTGATTTCCGGTTTTCCATCACGCCGTTTGCCGACCTAACCAATCTCAGGCTCACTGTTTCCAGTTCCTGTACTGATCCAGCATTCGGTCTCAGGTATGCCAATGATTCACTCCTTGGCCGCGCTTCCATCACTGATATCCTTCCCAAAAGTCCTGCCTCCAAGCTTTTCTCCTCCCACAAGAAGACTCTCTCCAAGCTTAGGGGCGCTTATATTGTATCTATCAATCACATCCGTGTGTTCACTGCTGCTGATGTCACCACCGCACTGCACCAATCACACGCTCGAAGGGTGAGGAATTCAATAGATACCGATACTCCTATCACTTTTGCACTTGAAGAAAAATTGTCTCTGAAAGACATCCGGAAACACTCAAATGAATATGGATTATTTGCTCCCAATACGTCTTGGAAAGAACCCACTGATGAAGAAGACCCACCCTTTTTGGAACGGATCTCATCCATCAAGACCATCAAGAAAATTGGCACCAAATACAAGAATATCATCCAATCCAGAATCAACCAAGTTGACCACACTGAAGCCCTCCATGCCTCCATCCAAAAACATTTGGCCCCAATCAAAGATGACATGGAGGTTGTCATCCCCACGATTGACATTGCATCTCTCAGAGCCATCACTAAGCTTCATAAACCAGGTAACCATACATTACCCCTAGATGCAGATTCACTGCCAACTGAAGAAATTGAACTCTTAATCAAGGCCATCAACTCAAAAGCAACTACACCTGAAGAACAAGCACTAGGGCACTTCACTCGACGGAATCTCAAGTCTTTATCCACATGGGCAGAATGGGAAGCTGGGGAGCGAAAGCAGCTTGATCAGTTTGAAGATTTGGAAATGTTTGGCTCAACAATTCAATACCCTAAGGACCCAGATGCGATTATTCTCAGGCCTCACTGGCAGTACAGTGTCAAGAGAAATGGTGTCCGCCACGCAAGACAGTGTTGTAATGGAAGCAAATACGCAGCCCCAACCCTGCATGCCATAGCCATGTCATACTCATCATGTGTTGAACACCCCATCCAAAGGTTATTCTTTGCCATTGCAGCCAGCCTCAATCTCAAAGTGTATGGCGCAGATGCCCAAGATGCCTTTGGCCACAGTCCTGGACCTGAAATTTCCACCTTCATGACTGTAGATGATGCATATGCAGACTGGTACAGACACAAACACGGCAAAGACATCGACCGAAGGATGGTGCTCCCAGTTCTTCGAGCACTTCAAGGTCACCCAGAATCAGGTAGAGTATGGGAGACCCACATCAACAAGATCTTAAAAGGTCCTGATCTCAACTTCAAGACCACCACTCATGACAGAACAATCTATACGACAGTCTTTGAGGGTGAAACGGTCTACATGTTAAGACAAGTTGATGATTTTGCACTAGCTTGTACATCAGAGTCCATATCCAACAAGATCTATGACATTATAGGTACAAGGCTCAAGCTACCAAAGGAAGACGCGATCCCCTTTACAAAATTGGGATTGCTTGAGGACTTCAATGGAATTGACGTCAAACAGACAGCTGATTACATTGAACTGTCCTGTGCCAATTACATCGACCGGATCATGACATCCCATGGTTGGGAGACTGATTCTAAGATGAAACCCCACTCCAAGCCATCAGCGCCGTTATCAACTGAAGTGCTGAGCCAAGTGCAATCACATACGGATGGACCATTAGAAGGCACCAAGGAACACGCTGCATTACAATCCACATCTGGGTTCTCCTACAGGACACTCTTAGGTGAAATGATGTTTGCATATGTGAGCTGCCGGCCAGACATTGGCTATGCAGTGACCCTGATGTCAAAATACAGTTCCAATCCCACTGCATTCCACTATTCCAGTCTGAAGAACATAGCTCGATACCTCAGAACAACCAGATCTTGGGGTATTAGATTCTATAGACCGAATGCTGAGCCATCTCTTCCATCAGGAGAACCATACAACGATGTAGTCCAAGATGCATCACTCCCAAAATACCCTGAAGATATCAAGCACAGCAAGTTGATGTGTTTTGTTGACGCAGCATATGGAAATGATCCAAAACATCGCAGGTCCACCACAGGATATGTTTTCACTTATGCTGGTGGAGCAGTTGTTTACCGATCCAAAGCTCAGTCACTCACTGCTCAGAGTTCTACAGAAGCAGAATTCATTGCTGCAGTCACAGCAGCCAAGACAGCCAGATACCTCAGATCCGTACTCAAAGAATTAGGATTTGCTCAAGCTGGTCCAACCCCTATCTATGAAGACAATGCTTCAGCCATTGAAATCATCAATGCCCAGAAGCCAACCGAAAGAACCAGACACATTGAAATCAGGTTCTTTGCAATTCAAGCTTGGAAAGAAAATGGTGAAATCAAGATGATTCATATTCCTGGAGTTATCAACCCGGCTGATGATCTAACCAAACCATTGGGATGGATCTTGCACGCCCGGCACGCAAGATACATCATGGGACACTACCCAGGATAAATCATTCCATTCGATTGCTTCGATTGACAACGGGATTAGGCTATTCGATGACCATCTTCGATCGATCTTGATACAATCAACGTTGCTCAAGTCGGCTCCTCGATTTGACTTGATCCAAACGTTCGATCTCGATCTGTCTATCGATACAATTCAAGATGATATACTCCGACAGTAATCCAATACAACACGCAGAGTATTGGATCAAGGGGTGTGTTGTCGGCGAAAAATACGGACTGTTGTCGGCATCAAATTCGATCGAAAAAGCCGACAAAGCGAAACGACGACCAAGGTGCGATTATTTTGATGATGGAGTCTTAGAATCAAACACACCTCCACTACTTGGAAATCCCTAAGTGGTAAAAACGATATCACTTAGGACTACAAACAAAAGAGGATAATCGGTTAGAAACAAGAAATATCCAAAGACCTGACCAATAAGTGAACACTTGGAATCCATAAGTACATTCAAAAGAATATACTTGATATCCCGTGAGGAAATTACTTATTGCAATCAAGAAAATCAATACCGATTCCAGATGGGCCTCATATCTAGCATATATACCACGAACAAGCATACGCCCCATTGAACAAAGTACTTAACAACATGAATGACCGATACCACCGAATGACCGATACAGTAAGACCGATACGACGCTAATACAGCAACAGCAACAGAAGAATCGGTACGACGGGAAAAAAGACAGTAACAGATAACCGGGGAAGATCTCTACCATGTAAAATACAGAGAGCCCCAATACAGTACGAAATACACAGTAAAAATAAGAGCGTCTCTTTGAGCTCACATCTCTTTAAATTTCAATTATCCTATACCTTTCGGTCGATTTTTAGAGTTACAACAAACACGAAAGACCGATCGAAGATGGTTTTGCGTGTGTTTGTGTCTTAAGATTACATGTGTTTTGTATGCTCGAAATTACACGATACGACGAGTAATTAACCTGCCGATTGTCAAAGACAATCGGACCGTAACAATGAAATGATTGCTCTACTCACTAAATCGATCGACCGTAAGGAAGATCGCGTATTGTTTTATTACTGTTACGACATACTTTTTCTAGTTTATCAGACCCAGCATCCTACAATGCTGAGGACGGCGCTTCAAAGAGAAACGCAGTTTGAGCTCGAAGACTAATCCGGATTAGCCTGATCAGCTACCGGCATCAACCCTCAAGGATGTAAAAGGGGCAGTTGCTTGCGGAGCCCTGGAATAGACCAACACCAGGGCGGTCTCCCTGAAAGAAGAGACCAAAGAACTGAACCAAGGTGGTGGCTCCACCGGGTTTCGAGATCCAGCAAACAAGCAAGGGAAAAGGGCTGGACAATTCAGATGAAAGAGTCGCCCAGAATGGCATCAGTTGAAAGGAATCAATATCCAATCCAAGAACACTGATCTTTCACTGAAAACAAGAACAACGTGAGCCAGGAGATTGAGCCTCAAGTATACTGTGGTGAAACAGATTGGAAGGAACAGATCGCAAAGAGCATCTGCCCGGAAGGAACAGATTGTAAAAAGCATCTGCCCGCACGAAAACGAAAATCCAAAGATATGAGAACACCAAATCTCGAAGATGGAAAAGATCCAAAAGGAAAAGAGAACACTAAATTCTCAGGAAGCAATCTTTCACCACAGAAATACAGAATGAGCAAAATTCCGAGAAAGGATAGGAAAGCTCACAATCTTGATTTGCGACAAAAGCAAAAGCTCACACAAAATACAAAACAAACCGGAATGGAAATTCGATCCGGATATACAAATACAAAAACAGATAAGCGAATCACACTCGACAGCAGTCAACATCTACCAATCATCTCACATCGAATCCTTCGATTAAACCACACTCTCTTTATCCACATACCACCTTCGATTAAATAACCGGATCGCAACTCCCATCGAATACCATCCTCCGAATATTCCGAAATGAATATTTCGAATCGAAACTCTCTTCAGAGCGACCATCCGACCATTAGAATATCCCCTCCACCATGGTTCGAACTAGAGCAACCGACACCCGTGAAGAAGAAAAAATGGAAGTGGACGGCCCACAAGATTCTGATGAAAACAATGGAGGAGGTATGAGAGATACCGATGCGTTAAAGGATAGAATCATGCAAGTAATGGAAAGGGCCTTAGTTGACCCAGAAACAAACTCAACTATGAAGAGAATCATTGACCAAGAAGTAAAGAAAAGGATCAGATCGATAAGAGATGCAGAAAGTAGGGGTGAGAACCCAGATGAGGATAGTGACAATGACGAGGGAAACCAACAAGATGCTGACCAAGGTGCCGATGAAAGGGCTAACCGACTAGCAAGGAGGTTGTCCCAACCCAGAATAAAAATCAGGGGATTCAACAATGGGAGATTCCTGAACCCAGAACAGCTTACTTTCAGAAGCAGCTTAATGGACTTTGGTATCAACTATGAATCAGCTGAAGAAATTATGAGGGGAGGAATGTCCAATATTCGTGAAATTACGGACCTCAACAAGGAAAGCATCAAATCGTTCATGCATGGATTGAAATCTATCAGTCCAGACTGTCCTAATCCAAAAAGTATCCACTATGGTAACAGGCTATCATCGAGGCTTCTCACATGGGCGAGTTGGGCCCGGTATCAACCATTGATTGGAGTCAAGCCAAGGGCCATCGACTGGAAAGCAAACCCAAACAATCTGGAATTACAGCAATTCAGAATCAAGATGATGGAGTCGAGCGTGAAATCACAAGAGAAGTCAACCCCACCTGAGTTAAAGGACCTTACAAAATTCAGGGAATGGGAGGAAGGCTTTCGACAAAATTTGAGATACAGATTCAACTCTGAAGGTTTCCCAATCTTGTATGCGATAAGGCCCCAAGAAAAGGAAGAAGTTACCGATGAAGCCAGGTCTGGAACAGTCGGGCAAAGTCCAACAGATACCTATCCAACTTGGAGTGATTACAATGAAAGATGCGGTGTTTTGTCAGGGCACCAGTATGATGAAGATAACAACGTCGTCTGGAGGTTGTTATGTGATGCAACGAGAAAAGGTCCTGGTTGGAGATATGTGGCACATTTCCAAAACACTGAACTGAACTCAGGAAATGCTAGAAATGCATTCATTTTGTTGATGCAGCATGCTTACACTGATACCAATATCACTATGGTTCTGAACAAAACCTATCAGGAAATGAAAGAATCACATTACACTGGCGACGCTAAGAATTATGATTGGAACAAGCACAAGAGAAACTGGACTGCTTTTCATGGAACAATTCTGAGATTTGAAAAGAACCACAATGAAAGGAGATTTGTTTGGGACTTTATCAATTCAATCAGCGATGAGCCGCTTGATGCTGCAAAAGCCGATGCAATTGATGAGAGCAAAGACTATCGTGACAACTTCAATGAATGTTTGATCCTATTCACCAATCGACTTGGATTGAAGAAGCTTGCAAATGGGAAGCATAAAAGAGGTTCCAGAAGTGTGTATTCTGTGGGCACGACCAGCAATAAGAAGCAGAAAACAACTGGAACGTTTACAGGAAAAGTTGAATGCAAGCCCTATCCAACAAGTGTTTATAAAACAATGTCAAAGGAACAGCGTCAGGAGCTTTACCAGATGAGACAGGCAAAGAAGAAACGAAATCTCAAGGCTGCTGAGACCAAAAAGAAAGAAGCTGAAAATGAAGGCGCAGGTGATAGCTTTAGATCAAAATCTAAGAAATGGCATAATAACTGGACGCTAGAGAACAAATTGTTAAAAATGGTGAGCCGGTCATTATACAAGATGAATATCCCTCTAGATTTTGATTACGGAGAAAAAGAAGAAGGATATTGTGAGTTAGACTCACATGCAGACACAACTGCGGCTGGAAGCAACATGATATTGCTAAACCCTGATCAGATCACAACACACGTTGATGTTGCGCCCTTTTCTGAAGAGTACAAGCCAATCAAAAAGATCCCAATTGGAAGTTGTGCAACTGCTTGGACAAATCCAACATCAGGTCAAGTATACATCATAGTGTTCCATCAAGCGCTGTACTTTGGGAACAAATTGAAGAACAGCTTGATATGCCCAAATCAAGTGAGGGATTGCAATTTCAATTCTGTTGAAGAGACACCTCGTCAGTTTGATCCTAGATCCAAGCATGGAATTACAATTCAAACACCAATGGAGGAGGATGATCCGAAGAGAGTTTTTAGAAAACTGAGTATGAGAAATGTGATTTCATATTTTCCCACAAGGAAGCCAACAAGAATGGAGCTTGATGAATGTCAACATTTGATTGCAACAAATGATACCCCGTGGGATCCACATTCACTGAAGTTCAGGATGGCTGAGTTAGCAATCGACAATGGAGATCCCATTTCAGGGGACCAGTTGAGCCTTCAAGCCATATCGACCGAAGAAGATCAAGCCATGGATACAAGTTTGATTGTAACAGAACCTACAAGTAACGTTACAGATATGCTCTCCAAGACCAGCTTAGAGAACAAACATCCAAGTCTCATTCAGCAAAGCAAACTGATGAGATTACATCAGGTATCAACCAGAAGAATGCTATCTGAATGCCAAATTGCAACAGATGGCAATATTGCTCATCGGATTTCTTCAGTAACGAATATTTCAAGCGCACGAAGGGTAGACCAATTTTTGTTTGATGACGCAGAATTTGATTTCATGGAAGCTCCTGAAGACGAATCAAAACAAGCCCCTAACTTGCAAGAAATTGACAATACACTTGAAAGGAGATCTCTCGATAGAAGAAATCAATGGGGGCCATCAGTGATAACTATTGAAGGTCCAAACAAAGTTGATTGTGAACCCCTAGCCAAAACTTGGAACATTAGTTTCAAGAAAGCTGAACAGACATTGAAAGTCACAACTCAGAAGGCACTGAGAAATTTGCAACTACCATTGATGAAGAGGCTGCCTACACAGCGCTTCAGAAACAAGAGAATTGCACAAGGAACCTGGTACACTGATACGTGGCATGCCAGGACTACCAGTATTATGAGACAGGAAAAATGCGCACAGATCATTACAAATGGAAATGGGTTTGAAGTATTTATACCAATACAGGACAAATCACAAGCGCATCAAGGATTGAAAACATTCATTCATGAAGTTGGAATCCCAGAGCATTTGATTTCTGATGGTGCTCCAGAACAAGGATCTCCAAGAACCTACAAGACCCACTGGAATTCAATTGTGAAGCGCAACCATATTCATCAGACATTCATACAACCGCATTGCCCATTCCAGAATCAAGCATGTTAATTTCCTTTTGAAACTGGCTGTTGAACTGATCAATCCAAAGGCGAAGAAGTACAACAGGAGCTGTTGCTGCAGGCCGGTTGAGGTGCCGGTCTGTTTGGGGTCTAATATTTCTCTGATATCCACTACGATTGGACGCTAATCCAACCAGATCTATTCTGACTATCGACACCGACGCAATCAGTTAGATCTTAGGCTTTTAGTTCTACAGTAGGACGCAAGAACGTCCAGTGCAAGGTTTAAGGTTGAATAATCAAATAATCTAAAAGTATAAGCGGTTGATCTTGCTGGAGAGCAAGATAGCGCTTTAAAGGTCGTACTGCCGCTAATACAGCACGAGATTTGGAAAAACACTGTGTTGCCGCTAATACAACGCGGTATATCATGTAATTTTGTGTGTTGTACAGCAGAAAAGGATTCGTGAGCGTCGCTTCGAACCTCTGCTGTCTTTTCTTGAAAACAGAACACTTAACGGAAGATACCAGATGCCAGTATCTGACGCGTGTTCTTTCTTCAGTCTCTAAGTATCGAATAATTCGATTGTACGAGTGACGATCGTTGTGGCTCGCAAGACTGAGCCATTTGGTCACCAAAATGAGATATTTGGCTCACAGATTGAACTATTTGGGCCATAACGTTAAACATTATGATTCGCGTACAACCAAGCTGGACGAGTGTGGGTAAAGAATGAGATGCCATTGTACCATTGTTACATACGGCTATGCCGGACATGAAAGGAATTTAATACTCCCCATGTGTCCATGAGAAAGCATTCTCTAAGATCCGATACAATCGTCCTGTAATAAATCACCTGTGTTTCCACAGTAGTGAAAGATGGGCTTGAGCAATGGATACACCACTGAATGTCCCCAATGCTTTGTGAGGATATCAGCACAATTATCTTTGCCCGCAAGATGTTGCATGAGGATGAAACCTCTAGCGATCATGCTTCTGACATAGTGATATGAAAGAATGTGATGCTTCTTGTGGAGCCTTGCATATGGGAATGTGGAGGTTTGGATCATCTTTTCATTATCTCCCCATGTGTAGGACGTGTCATGTACTCTAGTACCAAGATACCTGAATGACTGACGGATGTCAACAATTTGCTCGATGCAGGTTCTAGCAGATACAAATTCAGCGCCAAATGTGGCTGTTTCAGATGTTGCTTGCTTCTTGGAGAACCACATGATGGGGGTCTTGTTTGCAAAATGCAGGATACTAGTGACAGCTTTACCACTTAGGATGTCATCCATTAAGTTTGCATCATAGAAATGAGACAACACAACTACCTTACCCAGGGGTTTAGGAGCATCACTTGCTAGGTCTTCAGAGTGCTCCCCGTACACTGTATTGGACCAGTCTGTACTGGTACCTTCAGTGAGCACGAAATTGGGTACTCCCACTCTGAATCTGATTTTGAAGTGCCGAAACTTGGAGATGTAACCGTAGATTCTTTTGGCTCTGTTGAGATGGCCTTCCCTGGGTTGCACTCGGAAGCTTGACAATGTCATAACAGCAGTCTGCACGTCAAAACGTCCAATCGCTATGACCCATTGAAGTGATCCAATCATGCTTTGATACTTTTGGATATCAGTATCACCTAGGAATGATGATGAGTCTAGCTCTGGGTGGTCATTCTCAGCAAGGGGTGAATGGAATCTGGTGGTAGGTTTGCAGCCGAACATTTGTACATACGAGGCCTCCATTTTCTCGATGAACTTGATGGGGTTCATGCAGAGCACACCATGTTCATCTCTTTCGAAACCACATCCCAAATGAAAGTTCATTGGGCCAGAACCCTTTAATTTGAAATTATAAGGTTCAGACTGTGGGATGACCAGAAAGGTTTCAGGATTGGCCATACATAAGCAAAGGTCGTCAACATATGTGCATATGAGCTCATATACTGGCTCCCCATGTTTGTTGTTGCCAGGTTTGATAAAGATTTCAGGCTCTGTCTTGGATCTTTCAAAACCTAGTTCAACGAGGCAGGCAGCAAGTAGATCACCAAAGCACTTGCCAGATGATCGAAGTCCATATAGGGCCTTGTTAATCAATAGGAGGTGGCCTTCTAGTGATCCAAATTCAGCGCCAGCCTTGATGCATACTTTTTCACAGGTAACAGCTTCGAGGTACGCATTACCAATGTCAGTTCCCCATGCTTCTAAGCTATTCAGCTCAGCAAGGAATAGGCACATGCGCAAGCCACGAAGGGAAACAACCCCTGAATACACACTGTGAATGGGAGCTTCAGTGAGATTACCATTTGCAACTAGCCGGGCTTTGTGTCGTCCATCATGCTTGACTGCATAAATCATGTGGACCTTGATCTGTTGGAAGCCAATGGGTATATTGCTAGCCTTGTAGATACCTTTGTCAATAAAGGTGTCATATTCTTGAAGCTGTGACATTTCCAGCGCTATGGCATCCTGCCATTTGGTGTTGCCATTTGCTGTATCAAACTGGATGGCTTCTTCATGATTTCGAGGTACCTTGAATCCATATTGATACTGAGGAGCAGTACGGAAGGAGCGAAGCTTGGCTTGGTGGATTAGCCTGTCTAGTTTCTTGGTTCTTCGAGCGAGTGAAACAATGCGTTTGAGATGTTTCCAGCCAGGTTGATCAAGCATGTTGTTGTCTTTTGCATATTTGGCCACGGTAACAGGGTCATCTGCAGCTATATTGGATAGTGGCTCATATGTGCGTTCCATATTTTCCCATTCAATCCATAGGTTGTATTTGGAACCTTTGTATTGGGGGTGCTTGTTGTCAAGGGGACCTTGATGACCAAGTATGCGTCGAAAAGACCAAAGTTTGCCATCTTCTTGAGTGACGTCCCTGTGGATGTAATTCATGACATCATTGTAGGCGATGATATCTTCAAGTTCATCATCTGTATGCTTGCACTTGAACTTGATGAAGTCTTTGTTTTGCTCAAGACTGTTTTCAATGTCAACAACTGTCATTCTTTTCTGGGTGCCATCAGGAAGGGCAATGAGGAAAGAGCGACCTTGCAATTCAGCAACAGGGATAGCAGGGATGGTGATGGGTTTGCCATCAACGTCAAATTGGGCATTGCCTTCTTCATCAGTAACAACTACCTCAGATGGGCCTACTGAAGGGGTAGCAGGATTGATGGATGGAGGTGTGGCTGCACTAACATCAAAATATGCTAGCTCAGGGGGACCAAAATCATCTTCAGTAGCAGGGACGCCGCCAGGGGTTTTGCTGAAGATGTGAGGGGTTGGAGGACCATCAAGAATCTCCCCATAGTTGTTAGGGATAGGAGAAGGGACAAAGCTTCGGGTATTAGGAACCTTGGAATAAAGAAAGGTAGGCAAGGATGGCTGTGTGAGGCGCAAAGGAGGTGATGCGGTTAATGAAACAGGTGGTGTAGAATGTCGAAAGGAGGGACTATCACCAGAAGATTTAGGAGTGATGGAAGCATCTTTGGCCTTGCGCCATGCAAGAAAGCCATCATCAGTGAACAAGCCAGCGCGCTTGTTGCGATGCTCGGGAGTTAAAGCAGTGCGGACACCAGAGCAATCAAGGAGCTTATTGGTGATGGGATCCCAGATGGTGAAACATAAGCTATTGCCAACATGTTCAGCAATGCCAACAAAGTGGCCAAGGCATTCAGTGGTCTGAGAGCCAAACTGTGTATCTGGAGTCTTGTAGTATACGGGCTCAAACCAGAAGAAACTAAGGTAGGGGCTGATGTCACCAATGATACCAGTAGCAATATAGAAAGGCTGTTTGTCAGATAGAGTGGGATCAGACAAATGATTCATGAGGCGACCAACATATGTCATACATAGAAGCCAGAGGTGTGGTGGAGTGCCCGTGCGATCCATGATTCTGTTGACAATGCGTTTGAAGGTCTGGTACCGACGTTTGGAGAGATTTTGGTGTTGATGGTATGGTTCACTTTGCCATAAGCCAATCCACATCATCTTGAGGTAGTCAAGAACAGATTTGCTGGACTGGTAGGACCCATGATCACAGAGCAGTCTGAGTGGTCTACCCCATTGCCAAACAAAATTTTGGAGACAAAGGAGAAAATCAGCAGTAGTCCTCATTTCTTCAACATGAATGATATGAGATTTGCGCCCAAAGAAAACTTGAGCAATCTTGGAGCCATCATTGACGGCAGGGGTATCTGAATATACAACATCAGAAAGGACATCATCATTGAAAGGTCGGACATTCATGGCAGGCTGTGGTGATTGGAACCTTTTGAAGATGTTACCATCGGGACTAAGTGAAAGTGAGCCATACTGTGTGGAATTGGTGAAGGTAGCCTTTATACGGTCAAGGGAGATCCATCCAAAGAAGGGCTTCAGTGACAAGTAATCGATATCAGTGGGCGATTGAACATGGGCTGCAGCAGTGATGGAGGTGGAAGGAGACTGATTAGAGCACCTACTAAGGATTTCTTGATGGATATAATCAGTGGGACTGAGCCAAAAGGAGCTATCAGAAGCATCCAACGCCTGGAGGGATGAGGTGGTGCTGTTGGACAAGAATGAGGTGACTGTAGAAGATGTGCCAATATTGATATCCCTGAGTGCGCCAAATTCATCATAATCTGAATATGGAAGTGAGGTGGCAAGAGGCGGGTATTTTTGAATGAAGGTATCATCCTGGGGGGTATATGCACTATCTAGTATAGATGGGTCCCAATGCTGATCACTTGTCATGACGACATGGGGAAGATGAGCAAATTCCTCACTGGTATACTTGCGCATGGCAAGATATGGTAATCCATGGCATATACTGAGTGGAAAGACATGACCATCAGTAGTGGTGATGACTTGGGTTCCACCTGTCTTGATAGAGGTATCATCAACGATCGAGTAATATGCTTCCATCTGAGGGGAAGACAAGATAGATGGGTGCTGTCCAGTGTAGGCACACTCATGAAAGATGATAATGACTAGACCCCTGTTGGAAACCGAGTAGGCGCCGCATGTTGCAATAGGGATGTTCTGGATTTGATGATTGTTGATACCAGTGACATTAACATACCTTGGGGGAATATCCTTAGAGATGAGACATGCATCATTTCCTATGATACATCCATTTGCACCTCTGTCAACCATAGCAGAACCGGGTGTGGATACAGCAGTTTTGCTAGAGTGGTACGTAGCGACAGGGTTTACCGGTGAAACAGGAGGTTCACAGTCCGGTGATGCCCAATGGTGGAATCTTACAGACATTGAAGGCTGACCAGCAGGAACATAGACGTTGCCCTCTTTCTTGTAAAGGATATCAGGATTGTCGGCAAGGAATCGAGCTGGGTGTGCAGGAGAAACAGAAGACTTGAGAGGCCTGTTATCGGATTGAGAAGATACCTTGTATACACCAAGGGATGCATGAAATGCGGATCTGGCTGAGCTTTCCTCAGCAGGTGAGAGGACCTGCTCATCATCAGGTGAGTGGACCTGCTCATCAGTAATGTGTTCATAAGCGCGACGCGTGATTGGCTTGCTGGAATTGGGGTCTGGTGGTAATGCGGCATCAAGGAGCTCAGACCGGAGGCAGGCAACGAGCCGCTTCTTGTCATCAGCTGTGAAGCCAAGCCAATGCTTCATACCCTGCTTAGAGAGAGTTTTCCAAACTGCAGAAGGTAGTCGTGTGGTCGGGTCCGGAGTTCTACCAGCCTTGTAAACAGCATAGTCCTGGTAGTCACCATCAAAGTCGATAGGGGGTAAATATGAGGTTGAGTCATCAGTGAGGGCAGAATATGTGGATTGTGTCATGGAAGATAAATCGTGAGTGTTGGCCTTGACAGACGTCCGACTATGAGGTTGAGATAGTGAGGCTTGGGAATCTAGCCTGGTTGCTTCAAGGAGGAGAATATTTTTCAACTCACTGATGGCAATGGCTTCATGTTGTCGGAATTTGATCAGGTCCTGGGCTGCAGGGGGATCGTCAACCTTGCAGAATTGTTCGCTGAGTTGGAAGCTGCTACTACAGGCCTTGCAGAGGTGTGTTTTGACAGTGTCAAAATCAAGTGGCCTTTGTGGATCTCGTAGTGTGTTGAGATGTTCTAGGTGAGCAAACCACTGGGTGATGAACTTGACTTTGGTGTCCTTCCATGTCCTCAAGTCAATATCCAGTAGATGCTGCATCACGATGGAGGTATCATATACTTTGGATTTGGACCTGTCATGTAGTGCAACAAAGTCAAAGAAGGCCTGTCTGCCGTCTCTTGAGGTGGTATGGCTGAGCACACAGGAGTAGGAGAGGTCACTCTGGAGGGCATGTAGAACAAGAGTCCAGAAGAATGCACACTGCTTGTCATGAAGGGCCTTCTCGTACCCGACAAGTGGTACATCAGGCCAGCTCGGATCAAGGAAGGTCTGTGTATCTATGTCAGAGGTTTCCAACTTAGCTTCGAATTTGACAAGCCACCGCTCAAACGTTGCATCATTTTGCAGGGTTGGAAATGTGGTTTCATCCCTTGATTTCTTAGTCCATGATTCATATCTCAGCTGTTCGATGGGTTTGGAGGATCGTTCTTGTTGCCGTTGGGATGTGCCGTTGCGCGCTGATGTTTCAATGTCAATTCCAGATTCTCTTCTGGCTCTGACAATCCCACAACAGTAACTCTTAAAGGCATCCTTGGTATAATGGGTTCTATCTTCCCAGTCTAGTCCTTGTGCTGTGAGATGTTGTCCAAAGTCAATAACTCTCTGTAGGGTCATCTGTACGTGTCGATAAAGTGGTGTTCTTGTTCCTCTCTCAAGGTAAGCGAGATCACCGATATTTTTGATGTACAGGAAATCCAGCCATGTCTTGTACTGGCCAGGGATGAGTGCCTCGCATAAGGTGCTATGGGATTCCCTTGGGACATTGAAGGATTCATGCAGGAAGGTGGCGAGTGGTTGATCAAATGATGGGAATAGGTCTGAGATAGACGTGTTGTCCTCTTCATCTTGATCTGGACTGGTTTGGTCAGGTGCTACCGTGTCAGCTGTGGGAAGCCGAGGTGTAGTTGCCGCGCTTCCAGGTTGGAGTGTTTGGAATCGTCCTGTCGATCTGCTTCGGCCTGTCGACCTGCTTCTTGTTCTCCCGGCGACCGGGATGGCGGGCATTGTTGTTGTGTAATCGTAGGGATACGACGTGTCGATGTCGAGGTGAATCGACGAGATTCGTTTCCGTTGTCGTGTAGATGAAAAGGCGTAAGACAGATATTGTTGGGACAGCTGTAGTCAATGGTTCGTGGGGCTTAGCACAATCAAATGATGGGCGTCGATGTGTCCTTGCCAAGATGGTGTCACGTGGAGTATAGACGCGAAAATAAATGTAATCCGGGGAACTTGTGATGGAGGTAGATTGCTATTGGCGTGTCCAATGCAATGTGCTTCTATTAAAGACTTCGGCTTGTCCGTTGGTGTCTTTATCGTGTAATCGAATCAGAGAACTATCGATCGTCGTCCGTGGTCGAGTCGATCGATGATCTGCTGTCGGATTGTCTTTTGTCGAGTGCTTCGGCTGTTGTCTTCTTCTGCAAGCTTCAACAAGCTTGCGACTGTTAATCTGTTAATTTCCTTTTGAAATTGGCTGTTGAGCTGACTCAGTCCGAAGGCAAAGAAGAGCAACAGAAGCTGTATCTGCAGGCCAGTTGAGGTGCCGGTCTGTTGTGTCCAATATTTCTCTGATATCCACTACGATTGGACGCTAATCCAACCAGATCTATTCTGACTATCGACAACGACGCAATCAGATAGATCTTAGGCTTGTAGTTCTACAGTAGGACGCAAAAAGGGCGTCCGATGCAAGGTTTAAGGTTGAATAATCAAATAATCTAAAAGAATAAGCGTGTTGGCTTGCTGGAGAGCAAGTTACCACTTTAAAGTGTGCTGCCGCTAATACAGCACGATACGGGTATTTTATACGGTAAAATACCGTGTGTTACAATTATACGGTAAAATACCGTGTTACGGGGAAATACCGTGTTGCCGCTAATACAACACGTATTTTGAACAGCAGGAAACAAGTTCGTGAGCAAGCGTCCGAACCTCTGCTGTCTTTTCTTGAAAACAGAACACTTAACGGAAGATACCAGATGCCAGTATCTGACGCGTGTTCTTTCTTCAGTCTTTAAATATCGATTAATTCGATCGTACGAGTGACGATTGTTGTGGCTCGCAAGACTGAGCCATTTGGTCAATAATGAGATACTTGGCTCGCAAGACCGAGCCATATGGTAAATAATGAGATACCCGGCTCGCAAAATCGAGCCATTTGGTCACCAAAATGAGATATTTGGCTCACAGATTGAGCCATTTGGGCCATAACGTTAAACATTATGATTTGCGTACAACCAAGCTGGACGCGTGTGGGTAAAGAATGAGATGCCATTGTACCATTGTTACATACGGCTATGCCGGACATGAAAGGAATTTAATACTGACTGCCCAAAATGTTGTGGTTTCACTCTCCACATGGCAAACATGATGGTATTTTGGGTGATATTCCAGGGCACAAACTAACTTATTGGGTAGTGACTCCAAAAGTATATGGTCCAAGACATGAATACATTCATCATGAATCATCAAATGCATATTGGGAACAACTTTGTCACACAGAATGCCGGAAATGATGTGGTTTCACTCTCCAAATGGCAAACATGAGGGTATTTTGGGTGCAATTCAAGGGCACAAACAGTCTCATTTGGTAATGACTCCAAAAGTATTCAGTCCAAGACATGAATACACTCATCATGACTCATCAAATGCAAATTGGGAACAACTTTGCCACACAGAATGCCCAAAATGTTGTGGTTTGATTCTCCACATGGCAAACATGAGGGTATTTTGGGTGATATTCCAGGGCACACACCAACTTATTGGGTAATGACTACAATAGTATCCTGTCCAAGACATGAATACATTTATCATGAATCATCAAATGCATATTGGGAACAACTTTGTCACACAGAATGCCGGAAATGTTGTGGTTTCACTCTCCAAATGGCAAACATGAGGGTATTTTGGGTGCAATTCAAGGGCACAAACTCTCTCATTGGGTAATGACTCCAATAGTATCCGGTCCAAGCCATGAATACATTCATCATGACTCATCAAATGCAAATTGGGAACAACTTTGCCACACAGAATGCCCGAAATGTTGTGGTTTGATTCTCCACATGGCAAACATGATGGTAATTTGGGTGGAATTCCAGGGCACAAACTAACTTCTTGGGTAATGACTCCAAAAGTATACGGTCCAAGACATGAATACATTTATCATGACTCATCAATCACATATTGGGAACAACTTTGCCCCACAGAATGCCCGAAATGTTGTTGTTTCATTCTGCACATGGCAAACATAAGGGTATTTGGGTGCAATTTATGGGCACAATCTGTTTCATTGGGTAATGATTCCAATAGTATCCGGTCCAAGCCATGAATACATTCATCATGAATCATCATATGCAAATTGGGAACAACTTTGCCCCAGAGAATGCCCAAAATGTTGCGGTTTGATTCACAACATGGCAAACATGAGGGTATTTTGGGTGCAATTCAATGGCAATTTTGGGTGCAATTCAAGGGCACAAACTAACTTATTGGGTAATGACTCCAAAAGTATATGGTCCAAGACATGAATACATTCATCATGAATCATCAAATGCATGTTGGGAACAACTTTGTCACACAGAATGCCGGAAATGTTGTGGTTTCACTCTCCAAATGGCAAACATGAGGGTATTTTGGGTGGAATTCAAGGGCACAAACAGTCTCATTGGGTAATGACTCCAATAGTATCCGGTCCAAGACATGAATACATTCATCATGCCTCATCAAATGCAAATTGGGAACAACTTTGCCCCACAGAATGCCGGAAATGTTATGGTTTGATTCTCCACATTGCAAACATGATGGTATTTTGGGTGATATTCCAGGGCACAAACTAACTTATTGGGTAATGACTCCAAAAGTATACGGTCCAAGACATGAATACATTCATCATGACTCATCAATCACATATTGGGAACAACTTTGTCACACAGAATGCCGGAAATGTTGTGGTTTCACTCTCCACATGGCAAACATGAGGGTATTTTGGGTGCAATTCAAGGGCACAATCTGTCTCATTGGGTAATGATTCCAATAGTATCCGGTCCAAGCCATGAATACATTCATCATGACTCATCAAATGCAAATTGGGAACAACTTTGCCACACAGAATGCTCAAAATGTTGTGGTTTGATTCTCCACATGGCAAACATGATGGTATTTTGGGTGCAATTCAAGGGCACAAACTAACTTATTGGGTAATGACTCCAAATGTTGTTACTCTAAAAATCGACCGAAAGGATAGGATAATTAAAATTTAAAGAGATGTGAGCTCAGAGAGAGACTCTTATTTTACAGGGTATTTTCACTGTATCAGGGCTCTCTGCTGTATTTTACTTGGTAGAGATCTTCCCCGGATATCTGTTACCATTGTTGTACCGATACTGTTGTTGCTGTATTAGCGCGTCAGTCTTACCGTATCGGTCATTCGATGGTATCGGTCACTTACGAGGTTAAGTGTTTTGTTTGATTGGGCGTATACTTGTTAGGAGAGTAGCTAGATAAATGAGGCCCATTCAGAATCGGTATTGGTTTTCATGCTTGCAATAAGTAATTTCCTCACGGGATATCAAGTATATTCTTTTGAGTATACTTAAGGATTCCAAGTGTTCACTTATTGGTCAGGTCTTTGGATATGTCTTGTTTCTAACCGACTATCTTCTTTTGTTTGTAGCTTTAGATGGTATTGTTTTTACCCCTTAAGGATTTCAAAGTAGTGGAGGTGCGATCAAATCTAATCCAGATTCGTTCACAAATATTCGTGTGTACGTACGTACCTCTGCTTTGTTTACCGTAGTGTTCCTACGGTGTTTCTGTTGTTGTATTTTTAACCGACAACACCAAAAGTATATGGTCCAACAAATGAATATATTTATCATGAATCATCAAATGCATGTTGGGAACAACTTTGTGTTAATTTCCTTTTGAAACTGGCTGTTGAGCTGATTCAATTCAAAGGCAAAGAAGAGCAACAGGAGCTTTAGCTGCAGGCCGGTTGAGGTGCCGGTCTTTTGTGTTGAATAATCAAATAATCTAAAAGTATAAGATAAAGAGATGATTCTTGCTGGAGAGCAAGTATCTCTTTTAAAGATCGTGTTGCCGCTAATACAACACGATGTGTTACAAATATACAGTGGAATACCGTGTTACAAATGAATACAATGTTGCCGCTAATACAACACATATTCTGTACAGCAAGAAAACAAGTTCGTGAGAGCAACCATCTGGACCTCTGCTGTCTTTTCTTGAAAACAGAACACTTAATAAAAGATAGCATATGCTAACTTCTGGCATGTGTTCTTTCTTGGATCACTAAGTATTGAACTCAAGTGACGATTGGTTCTTCTCATCCAGTTAAGTATCGATTCTCGATCGTAAGAATGAGCTATCAGTCTTTTTCTTCCAGTTAAGTATCGAACTCGATCGTAAGAATGAGCCCAGTAATTTGCGAGGTCTCATTATTTCCAATCTCGTACCTCTACCAACCTAGACACGAAAGGAATTTAATACTCCCCATTTGTCCACATGAAAGCAGCCTCTAATATCCGATGCAGTCATCCTGCAACAAATCACCGGTGTTTCCACAGTAGTGAAAGATGGGCTTGAGTAAAGGATACACTACTGAGTGTCCCCAATGCTTGGTGAGAATATCAGCACAATTATCCTTGCCTGCAAGATGTTGCATGAGGATGAAACCTCTAGCGATCATGCTTCTAACATAGTGATATGAAAGCATGTGATGCCTCTTGTGGAGCCTCGCGTATGGGAATGTGGAGGTTTGGATCATCTTTTCATTATCTCCCCATGTGTAGGACGTGTCATGCACTCTAGTTCCAAGATACCTGAATGACTGACGGATGTCAACAATTTGCTCGAAGCAGGTTCTAGCAGATACAAATTCAGCGCCAAATGTGGCTGTTTCAGATGTTGCTTGCTTCTTGGAAAACCACATGATGGGGGTCTTGTTTGCAAAATGCAGGATACTAGTGATAGCCTTGCCACTTAGGATGTCATCCATTAAGTTTGCATCATAGAAATGAGACAACACCACTACCTTACCCAGGGGTTTAGGAGCATCACTTGGTAGGTCCTCAGAGTGCTCCCCATATACGGTATTGGACCAGTCTGTACTGGTACCTTCAGTGAGCACGAAATCGGGTACTCCCACTCTGAATCTGATTTTGAAGTGTCGAAACTTGGAAATGTAGCCATAGATTCGTTTGGCTCTGTTGAGATGGCCTTCCCTAGGTTGTACTCGGAAGCTTGATAAGGTCATCACAGCAGTCTGCACGTCAAAACGCCCAATGGCAATGACCCACTGAAGTGAGCCAATCATGCTTTGATACTTTTGGATGTCAGTATCACCTAGGAATGATGATGAGTCTAGCTCTGGGTGGTCATTCTCAGCAAGGGGCGAATGGAATCTGGTGGTAGGTTTGCAGCCAAACATTTGTTCATATGAGGCCTCCATTTTCTCGATGAACTTGATGGGGTTCATGCAGAGCACACCATGTTCATCTCTTTCGAAGCCACATCCCAAATGAAAGTTCATTAGGCCAGAACCCTTAAATTTGAAATTATAAGGTTCAGACTGTAGGATGATCAGAAAGGTTTCAGGATTGGCCATACATAAGCAAAGGTCGTCAACATATGTGCATATGAGCTCATATACTGGCTCCCCATGTTTGTTGTTGCCAGGTTTGATAAAGATTTCAGGCTCTGCCTTGGATCTCTCAAAACCTAGTTCAACGAGGCAGGCAGCAAGTAGATCACCAAAGCACTTGCCAGATGATCGAAGTCCATATAGAGCCTTGTTAATCGATAGGAGGTGGCCTTCTAGTGATCCAAATTCAGCGCCAGCCTTGATGCATACTTTCTCACAGGTAACAGCTTCGAGGTATGCATTACCAATGTCAGTTCCCCATGCTTCTAAGCTATTCAGTACAGCAAGGAATAGGCACATTCGCAGGCCACAAAGGGAAACAACTCTTGCATACACACTGTGAATAGGAGCTTCAGTGAGATTGCCATTTGCAACTAGCCGGGCTTTGTGTCGGCCATCATGCTTGACTGCATAAATTGTTGTCGGCGAAAAAATACGGACTTTGGCCGATAAAACGAAACGACCGAGGTGCGGAAGAAAACAATACGAGATATGAATATTCCATGGCTTAGAATCAAACGCACCCCCACTATATGAAAATCCCTAAGTGGTAAAACGATATCACTTAGGACTACAAACAAAAAGGGATAATCGGTTAGAAACAAGAAATATCCAAAGACCTGGACAGTAAGTAAACACTTGGAACCCATAAGTACATTCAAAAGAATGTATATGATATCCCGTGAGGAAATTACTTATTGCAATCAAGAAAATCAGTACCGATTCCGGATGGGCCTCATACCCAGCATATATACCACGAATAAGCATACGCCCCATCGAACAGAATACTTAACCCCAAAATGACCGGTACCATCGAATGACCGATACAGTAAGACCGACACGACGCTAACACAGCAATAGCACTAGAAGAATCGGTACGACGGTAAAGACAACAGTAACAGATAACCGGGGAAGATCTCTACCAAGTAATATACAGCAGAGATCCCCGATACTGTGAAAATACATAGTAAAAATAAAAGCCTCTCTCTGAGCTCACATCTCTTTAAATTTAAACAATTTGTTATACCTATCCGGTCGATTTTTAGAGTAACAACATAAATCATGTGGACCTTGATCTGTTGGAAACCAGGTGGTATATTGCTAGCCTTGTAGATACCTTTGTCAATAAAGGTGTCATATTCTTGAAGCTGTGACATTTCGAGGGCTATTATTAAATTCCTTTCGTGACCAGAAGTACCAAAGCTACCAAAGGGTAAATTTCCTATTCGTACGAATCAATGAGTCCCGTATACATCTAAGTAATCGATTCCCACGGCATATCGATTCCCACGGCGCATCGATTCCCATCGCGCATAAACGGTGAGCAATCCCTGTCTTACAATATTGCCATTGTTCTTCGGTGAGCAAACTCTGATTTCATAAAATATCACACGAGCTACGGGAGCAATTCCTGACCTTAATGATAAACATTTCATGGAGTCTTCCTAACGGAACAAGAAAAGAAAACCGTTGGCGTGTGATTCTCACACAATACATATACATGCATACAAATATATATGGTCAACGACTAATACATGTACGGAAATAATCAGCGAGTAATCTCAGCACTACGCAACAGCAGTTGCAACGTATTCATCTCAATAAAAGAGATATCTTGCATTTTGGCAAGATTTCACTTTATCTCATACTTTTAACATTCAACTGATTTAAATCCCAAAATTCACACTAGTTGCTATCAACTACTTGTAATCTACATACTAAGGTCTGTCTCGCTGCAATCTGAATAAGTCACAGCAAGAAGAGATCTGGCGTCTCCCTAGCTTCGCCTGTAGTCCGATTATCCGTTGCGAAAGTATCCAACCACATTTGTCACGCGTAGAGTACAATCGTTCGTCTACTAACACACTAACGCAGCGTTGCTGTTCCTCAGAAGCCTTTGAATCAGTCTCTCAACGAATCGGATTCAGAAGGAAAATAATAGATTAACAGTCACAAGCTCTAAGAAGGCTTGCATACAAAGAGGAACAAGAACGTACCTGAGGTCAATCTCTACGCTGGCATATGCCAGTCACACACCGTACAGGAAGTAGTTCTCATTCCCAGTCACCGCGCAATTCTCTCGGAGGATCGGAACCGTCACTGATGCCGAACATACCGACGATGGCCGGCGGCGAAGAAAAGAATGACGCAGAAGTCGCTGCGATCAATCACTTCCCCAGTTTCGATGCTGCTATGAGGAAGATACTCGTATCCCTACTCAGCATAACAAGTGAAGACGGTAGTAAACTGTGTTTAGCCCTCAAGGAAGGTGGATTGTGCAAGTGGAATGCATTCCTCGGCGCGCTCATCGAACCGGATTTTGCACGCGAACTTACCTATACTGATGGAGGGCTACCAATGAATACTCCTCGATCCGTTCAAAGGAGCGTAGAAGCACTTGCGGATTACGCTATCGATCTACAAGAAGACGATGGCGCTCTAGCAGAAGACTTGAGAACCTGGAAAGATGTGAACTCATATACATATAAAGAATTCGAGACTTTCCGCGAAGAGCGTGCCCAACGCATGCGCAATGAATCCGCTCTGAACCCCCCTCCTCCTCCAGCAGGGAGTAGCAAAAAGTCCCCTCAGCAGGTAAAGTACGAATCTTGGTGTCGAAAAGCACGGGATGAAAAGTCCTTTACACCCCTCACAAATGACTCAAGATTCGAACACTGGCTCGTTGGCTTCAAGGCTAAACTCGAGGCATACGACATTGACACCAAGAAATTCCTCGATGAATCTTGGCCCCCAGCTACGCTTGTGGGTTACACCCATGATCTCTTTGTCAAGCAGTGTGCCTTCTTCTGGGTACTAATGTTGGAAGTCTTCAAAAGTGACCTTTCTGCATCGTGTGTACACAGCCATTCTACCACCCGTGATGGACGCAAGGCCTACTTCGATTTTGTAAATCTTCATAGCAAATCAAAAGCAAAGGTATACGACAACTCGACTCAGCTACAAGCGTTGCTCAAGTTGAATCTCAACAATTGGAAGGAATCCAAAGTGAAATTCATCACACACTGGTTTGATGAATTAAATCACCTCAACAAGCTCCGTCCGCCCAACAAGCCCCTTGAGTACCATACTGTTAAGTCAGCATTGTGTCAGGCATGCTATTCCAGCTTCCAGCTAAGCGAACAGTTTGCCAAAGTCAAGGATCCAGGTGGGACAAATAGCACCGTGACGGATGCGGTTGCCGAGGCCGCTGCTATCCACGATCTTAAAATCACGCTTTTACTCAAAGCAACTCGACTTGATTCCCAGTCCGCGATGTCTGCTCCTCGGTCGACCGTACGTGCACACGTTCATGATTTTTCTTCTGAATCGAGCCAAAACCATGATGACTATGCTCTCCCCATCAAATTTGAAGGAGACTATCAAGATTATGCTGTGTTTAAGGCTGGACGTACCCCTGACCCTACCACAAGATTGCCTACAAACATATGGAAGGCCTTGTCACGTCAGGACATGAAGAGTTGGCTCAGTTTTTCTCCGGAAGGCAAGAAAATCGTGGTTGCCTCATTGCGACACGACTTACTTAACACGGACCAACCTGACCCCAACAGTGTCAAACCCATTACCCGGAAGGCATACCAACATGAACACTCGGTATCATTTCGAGAAGACAATACTTCGACCAAAGATGAACTTGCCAATTCCGCAGCAGACCTTCACCCTGCTGTAGAAAATGATCGTAGAGGTGTTTTCCATGCATCCCTAGGTGTATACAAATCAATGACCTCTCCGTCTAAGGACCAGCGACCTCTCAAATCTTCCGTGTCACCCGCGCATCCCGCTCGATTCCTTTCAGACAACCCTGACATTCAGTACAAAAAGGACGGTGACACCCAAATACCTGTGGGAACACCATCGTATTCCGCCAATTTTCACCAGTGGTATACTCCCGAGGATGATCTTACCTTCCCTAACGATGGTCCAGTAACGTCATACACATACCGTATACATAAAACTACGGTTACTAGCCCTGGTTTTGCCATGGTCGATCGCGGCGCAAATGGCTGCATCATCGGTAATGATGCATGTCTCATCTCCAAGGATATCCCACCACGATATGTTAACGTCACCGGCATTAACAATCACCAGGTACAAAATATTCCCATTGCTACATGCGGAGCATATTCCATGTCGAACAGAGGCCCCGTCATTCTTATTTTCAATGAATGTGCCTATACAGGACGACACCCTTCTTTATTGTCATCCGGCCAGATGGAAGCATATTTTTCCACTGTCGACGACACATCCATCAAAGCAGGCGGAGGACAGGTCATCACCACCTCCGATGGCTATGCACTGCCTCTTAGCATACGACACGGCTTACCATACCTTGTGATGCGGAAGTATACGACTGTTGAGTTTGACACGCTCCCACATGTTATCATGACATCCGATAAGCATTGGGACCCATCTGTTCTCGATACCACGATCAGTGCGAAGGATGAACAATTCCTCCAGAAATATCCTCCCCAACCACAGCAACTCCCTTATGCCGACTACGACGAATATGGGAACCCACGTTGTCTTGAAGGATTAGATATATCTGTTTCCCCCGGGTCCTCCACGGTCACATCCCTCAGTTCGTATTCCAGACATTCCACTCGATCTCCCTTTCTTCCTATTGATGATCATAGGGCCAACGATCGCTCCTTTTGGCTTACTTCCATCGGCTACGCTCATCAAGAACGTCTCGCATGCTGCGCGCTACCCGCAGTCTCTGGAACAATCACTGCGTTTCCGACAGATTGCACTGCCAGTGACACTACACGCATTGCAGCTACGCCCCGCGAAAGATATCCCAACGAACATGACTACTTATCCCTAAAACCTTTCTTTTGTTGGGTTTCCACCAATCGCATCAAAGCTACGTTCGAAAACTCAACCCAATACGGTTCGTCAGCGGTTAGCCCTGATGGTAACATTTTCAAACGGTTTCATTCCCCTCAACCAGCCATGAACGTTCGCCCCTTCAATGACAATGTTATGTCCGATGCTGTCTATTCAGATGTCCCAGCAATTGATGGTGGCTCCAAGATTGCTCAGATCTTCTTTGGCCGCAAATCACATATTATACACGTTGAGGAAATGCGTACCACCGGCGATTTCCTATCCTGCTTTCAGAACTTTGTTCGAAAATGGGGCAGGCCCATCCGCCTCCTTTGCGACCACGGTAACTATCAATCAAGTAAGAAAGTCATGGATTACCTCAAAACGTTATGGATTGGACTCTGGCAAAGTGAACCGTATCATCAACACCAGAATCAGTTCGAACGACGATACCAAACGTTCAAACGCATTGTCAATCGCGTCACATTGCATACAATGATGTCATGAATTACATACATCGTGATTCAACACAAGAAGACGGCAAACTCTGGTCGTTTCGCCGCATCCTAGGACACCAAGGTCCACTGGATAACAAGCATCCTCAATACAAAGGTTCCAAGTATAACCTCTGGATTGAATGGGAGAATATGGAACGCACATATGAACCTCTGGCCAATATTGCGGCTGATGACCCGGTCACCGTTGCAAAATATGGGAAAGACAACAACTTGCTTGACCTCCCGGGTTGGAAATGTCTCAGGAGAATCACCAACCTAGCCCGACGAACCAAGAAACTTGATCGACTCGTGCACCAAGCCAAACTACGTTCTTTCCGTACCACTCCGCAGTATCAATATAGATTCAAAGTGCCTCGTAGCCACGAAGAAGCCCTCCGATTTGATCAAGCCAACGGAAACACCAAATGGGAAGATGCCACCACTCTGGAAATGGCACAACTCAATGAGTACAATACATTCATTGATAAAGGCGTGTACAAGACAAGCTCCATTCCCCCAGGATTCCAACAGATCAAGGTACACATGATATACGCTGTCAAGCACGACGGAAGACACAAGGCTCGCCTCGTTGCTAACGGTAATCTCACTGAGGCCCCTATTCACAGTGTTTACGCAGGTGTCGTATCTCTCCGCGGCCTACGTATGCGCCTATTCCTAGCTGAACTCAACGACTTGGAAGCATGGGGTACCGACATAGGTAATGCCTACCTAGAAGCAGTCACCTGCGAGAAAGTGTGCATCAAGGCAGGTCCCGAATTCGGATCGCTGGAGGGTCACCTACTGATCATTTACAAAGCCCTATATGGTCTCAGGTCCTCAGGCAAGTGCTTTGGAGACTTACTCGCGGCTTGTCTCATTGAACTCGGCTTCGAAAGATCCCGCGCAAAACCGGAAATATTCCTCAAGCCCGGAACAAACAAGCATGGTCAACGTGTATATGAACTTATATGCACATATGTCGATGACCTATGTCTCTGCATGGCAGATCCCAATTCCTTCTTGAAGATATTGCAGTCGTCACCATATAACTTCAAATTGAAGGGATCCGGACCTATGAACTTTCACTTAGGTTGTGGATTTGAGCGCGACGAACATGGTGTTCTATGCATGAATCCCATAAAGTTCATCGAAAAGATGGAAGCGTCTTACGAACAAATGTTCGGATGCAAACCCAGCACTAGGTTCCAATCGCCCATTGCGGAGAACGATCATCCCGAATTGGACTCCTCAGCCTTTCTTGAAGAAACCGGTATACAGAAATACCAAAGTATGATCGGTTCACTCCAATGGATCATCGCTATTGGGCGTTTCGATGTACAAACAGCCGTGATGACGCTCTCAAGTTTCAGAGCTCAGCCACGAGATGGGCATCTCGAACGTGCAAAACGTATCTATGGATATATCTCCAAGTTCAGACATTTTAAAATCAGATTCCGCGTGGAACCACCTGATTTTATATTGACTAAACCCGACACCATCGACTGGTCCAACACCGTCTATGGGGAGCATTCTGAAGAGCTACCCGACGATGCTCCTGCACCGCTCGGGAAGACAGTAGTGTTAACACACTTCTATGATGCCAACCTCATGCATGATATTCTCAGTGGTAAGGCAGTAACCGGCATTCTTCATTTCGCGAACAAGACTCCCATGATATGGTTCTCGAAGAAGCAGTCTACTATGGAGACAGCCACCTTTGGAGCCGAATTTGTTGCAGGAAGGACTTGCATCAAACAGATCGTCAATTTACGCCACTCATTCCAATACCTAGGAACACGAGTCCATGATGTCTCATACTCTTGGGGTGACAACGAAAAGATGATCCAAACGTCAACCTTCCCTTACGCAAGGTTGCACAAGCGTCATAACATCTTATCATTTCACTACGTACGAAGCATGATAGCGAGAGGTTTCATTTTAATGATGCACATCCCAGGTAAGGATAACTGTGCAGACATTCTCACCAAGCATTGGAGTCACTCAGTTGTGTATCCACTGCTCAGGCCCATCTTCCACTTCTGTGGTAATACTGGCGACCTTCTCCAGGATGATGGAAGCATCATGTAGAGCGTGATGGCCCTTCACAAGGAGACATGGGGAGTATTAAATTCCTTTCGTGACCAGAAGTACCAAAGCTACCAAAGGGTAGATTTCCTATTCGTACGAATCAATGAGTCCCGTATCCATCTAAGTAATCGATTCCCACGGCATATCAATTCCCACGGCGCATCCATTCCCATCGCGCATCAACGGTGAGCAATCCCTGTCTTACGATATTGCCATTATTCTTCGGTGAGCAAACTCTGATTTCATAAAATATCACACGAGCTACGGGAGCAATTCCTGACCTTAATGATAAACATATCATGGAGTCTTCCTAACGGAACAAGAGAAGAAAACCGTTGGCGTGTGATTCTCACACAATACATATACATGTATACAGATATATATGGTCAACGACTAATTCATGTACGGAAATAATCAGCTAGTAATCTCAGCACTACGCAACAGCAGTTGCAACGTATTCATCTCAATAAAAGAGATATCTTGCATTTCGGCAAGATTTCACTTTATCTCATACTTTTAACATTCAACTGATTTAAATCCCAAAATTCACACTAGTTGCTATCAACTACTTGTAATCTACATACTAAGGTCTGTCTCGCTGCAATCTGAATAAGTCACAGCAAGAAGAGATCTGGCGTCTCCCTAGCTTCGCCTGTAGTCCGATTATCCGTTGCGAAAGTATCCAACCACATTTGTCACGCGTAGAGTACAATCGTTCGTCTACTAACACACTAACGCAGCGTTGCTGTTCCTCAGAAGCCTTTGAATCAGTCTCTCAACGAATCGGATTCAGAAGGAAAATAATAGCTATGGCATCCTGCCACTTGGTGTTACCATTAGCTGTATCAAACTGGATGGCTTCTTCATGGTTGCAAGGTACCTTGAATCCATACTGGTACTGAGGAGCAGTGTGGAAGGATCGAAGCTTGGCTTCGTGGATTAGCCTGTATATAGCCTGTCTAGTTTCTTGGTTCTTCAGGCAAGGGAAACAATGCATTTGAGATGTTTCCAACCAGGTTGATCAAGCATATTGTTGTCCTTTGCATATTTGGCTACAGTGACAGGGTCGTCTGCAGCTACATTGGAGAGGGGTTCATAGGTACGCTCCATATTTTCACATTCAATCCATAGGTTGTATTTGGAACCTTTGTATTGAGGATGCTTGTTGTCAAGGGGGTCTTGATGACCAAGTATGCGTCGAAATGACCAAAGTTTGCCATCTTCTTGAGTGACATCCCGATGGATGTAATTCATGACATCATTGTAGGAGATGATATCTTCAAGCTCATCATCTGTATGCTTGCACTTGAACTTGATGAAGTCTTTGTTTTGCTCAAGGCTGTTTTCAACGTCAACAACCGTCATTCTTTTCTGTGTGCCATCAGGGAGGGCCATGAGAAAAGAGCGACCTTGCAAGTCAGCAACAGGGATAGCAGGGATGGTGATGGGTGTGCCATCAGCGTCAAATTGGGCATTGCCTTCTTCATCAGTAACAACTACCTCAGATGGGCCTCCAGAAGGGGTAGCAGGATTGGTGGGTGGAGGTGTGGCTTCACTAACATCAAAATATGCTAGCTCAGGGGGACCAAAATCATCTTCAGTAACAGGTACGCCGTCAGGGGTTCTGCTGAAGATGTGAGGGGTTGGAGGGCCATCAAGAATCTCCCCATAGTTGTTAGGGATAGGAGAAGGGACAAAGCTTCGGGTATTAGGAACCTTGGAATAAAGAAAGGTAGGCAAGGATGGCTGTGTGAGGCGCAAAGGAGGTGATGCGGTTAATGAAACAGGTGGTGTAGGATGTGGAGAGGAGGGACTATCACCAGAAGACTTAGGAGTGAGAGAAGCATCTTTGGCCTTGCGCCAAGCAAGAAAGCCATCATCAGTGAACAAGCCAGCGCGCTTGTTGCGATGCTCAGGATTTAAAGCAGTGCGGACACCAGAGCAATCAAGGAGCTTATTGGTGATGGATCCCAGATGGTAAAACATAGACTATTGCCAACATGCTCAGCAATGCTAACAAAATGTCCAAGGCATTCAGTGGGCTGAGAGCCAAACTGTGTGTCAGGAGTCTTGTAATAGACAGGCTCAAACCAAAAGAAACTGAGGTAGGGGCTGATGTCACCGAGGATACCAGTGGCAATGTAGAAAGGCTGTTTGTCTGAGAGAGTGGGGTCAGACAAATGATTCAGGAGACGACCAATGTAGGCCATACACAAGAGCCAGAGATGAGGTGGGGTTCCTATGCGATCCATTATCCTGTTCACAATGCGTTTGAAGGTCTGGTAGCGTCGTTTGAAAAGGTTTTGGTGCTGATGGTATGGTTCACTTTGCCATAAACCAATCCACATCATCTTGAGGTAGTCAAGAACAGGCTTGCTGGACTGGTAGGATCCATGATCACAAAGCAGTCTGAGTGGTCTACCCCATTGGCGAACAAAATTTTGGAGACAAGGGAGAAAATCAGCAGTAGTCCTCATTTCTTCAACATGAATGATATGAGATTTCTGGCCAAAGAAAACTTGAGCAATCTTGGAGCCACCATTGGTGGCAGGGGTATCTGAATATACGACATCAGAGAGGACATCATCATTGAAAGGTCGGACACTCATGGCAGGCTGTAGTAATTGGAACCTTTTGAAGATGTTACCATCTGGAATGATGGATAGTGAGCCATACTGTGTGGAATTGTTGAAGGTAGCTTTGATACGATCAAGGGAGATAGAAAAAGTGTGTTGTAACAGTAATAAAACAAAACGCAATCGGTCTTACGAACGATTGATTTAGTGAGTAAGATCTTTGTTACAATTCGATCGTCTTTGCCGATCGACAGGTTATAGATGTTACCATCTGGACTGATGGATAGTGAGCCATACTGTGTGGAATTGTTGAAGGTAGCTTTGATACAATCAAGGGAGATCCATCCAAGGAAGGGCTTCAATGATAAGTAATCTATATCAGTGGGTGATTGAACATGTGCTGCAGCAGTGATGGAGTTGGAAGGAGATCGAGTAGAACACCAACTGAGGACTTCTTGGTGGATATAATCAGTCGGGCTGAGCCAAAAGGAAGTATCAGAAGCATCTAATGCCTGGAGGACTGATGTAGCGCTGCTGGACAGGAATGAGGAGATTGCAGAAGAGGTGCCAAGGTTGACATCCCTGAGTGCGCCAAATTCATCATAATCTTGATATGGGAGCATGGAGGCAAGAGGCGGGTATTTCTGAATGAAGGTGTCATCCTGAGGGGTATAGGCGCTATCTAGTACAGATGGGTCCCAATGTTGATCACTTGTCATGACAACATGAGGGAGACGGGCAAATTCCTCACTGGTATACTTGCGCATGGCAAGGTATGGTAATCCATGGCATATACTAAGTGGAAACACATGTCCATCGGTGGTGGTGATGACTTGGGTTCCACCTGTCTTGATGGAGGTATCATCAACGATCAAGAAGTATGCTTCCATCTGAGTAAAAGACAAGATGGATGGGTGTTGTCCGGTGTAGGCACATTCATGAAAAATGATGATGACCGGTCCCCTGTTAGAAACAGAGTAGGCGCCACATGTTGCAATAGGAATGTTCTGGATTTGGTGATTGTTGATGCCAGTGACATTGACATACCTTGGGGGAATATCCTTAGAGATGAGACATGCATCATTTCCTATGATACATCCATTTGCGCCTCTGTCAACCATAGCGTAACCGGGTGTGGATACATTAGTTTTGCTAGAGTGGTATGCAGCGATGGGGTTTGCTGGTGAAACATGAGATTCACAGTCTGGTGGTGCCCAATGGTGGAATTTCGCAGACAGCGAAGGCTGACCAGCAGGAACATAGATGTTGCCTTCTTTCTTGTAAAGGATATCAGTGTTGTTACTCTAAAAATCGTCCGGATAGGTATAACGAATATTTTAAATTTAAAGAGATGTGAGCTCAAAGAGAGGCCCTTATTTTTACTACGTATTTTCACTGTGTATCGGGGCTCTCTGCTGTATTTCATGTGGTAGAGATCTTCCCCGGTGCTGTTATTATTCTTGTACCGATACTGCTGTTGCTGTTGCTGTATTAGCGTCGTGTCGGTCTTACCGTATCGGTCATTTGGTGGTATTGGTCATTCATGTTGTTAAGTAATCTGTTCGATGGGGCGTATGCTTGTGCACGGTGTATATGCTAGATATGAGGCCCATCTGGGATCGGTATTGGTTTTCTTGATTGCAATAAGTAATTTCCTCACGGGATATCAAGTGTATTCTTTTGAATGTACTTATGGATTCCAAGTGTTCACTTATTGATCATGTCTTTGGATATGTCTTGTTTCTAACCAATTTTTGTCTTTTGTTTGTAGTCCTAAGTGATATTGTTTTTACCACATAGGGATTTTCATGTAGTGGAGGTGCGTTTGATTCTAAGCTTCGGTCTTTGGAATATTCTTATCTCGTATTGTCTTCCCGCACCTCGGTCGTTTCGTCGTTTCGTTTTGTCGGCTTTTTTGATCGAATTTGATGCCGACAATCGTCCGTAATTTTCGCCGACAACAATCAGGGTTATCTGCAAGGAATCGAGCTGGATGTGCAGGAGAAACAGAAGACTTGAGAGGCCTGTTATCAGATTGAGAAGATGCCTTGTATACACCAAGGGATTCATGGAACGCGGATCTTGCTGAGCTTTCCTCATCAGGTGAAAGGACCTGTTCATCAGTATGATGTTCATAAGCACGACGTGTGATTGGCTTGCTAGAATTGGGGTCTGGTGGTAATTCAGCATCAAGGAGCTCAGACCTGAGATAGGCGACTAGGCGCTTCTTGTCATCAGCTGTGAAGCCAAGCCAATGCTTCATACCATGCTTAGAGAGAGTTTTCCAAACTGCAGATGGTAGTCGTGTGCTTGGGTCCGGGGTTCTTCCAGCCTTGTAAACAGCGTAGTCCTGGTAGTCGCCATCAAAGTCAATGATAGAAGAATATGTGGACTGTGTCATAGAAGATAAATCATGGGCATTGGCCTTGACAGACATCCGACCACGAGGTTGGGACAGTGATGCTTAGGAATCCAGTCTGGTTGCTTCAAGAAGGAGGATATTTTTCAATTCACTGATAGCAATGGCTTCATGCTGTCGGAACTTGATCAAATCCTGGGCTGCAGGGGGATCATCAACTTTGCAGAACTGTTCACTGAGTTGGAAGCTGCTACTACAGGCCTTGCAAAGGTGTGTCTTGACCGTATCAAAATCAAGTGGCCTCTGTGGATTGCGTAGTGTGTTGAGATGTTCCAGCTGAGCAAACCACTGGGTGATGAACTTGACTTTGGTATCCTTCCATGTCCTCAAGTCAATGTCCAATAGGTGCTGCATCACGATGGAGGTGTCATATACTTTGGATTTGGACCTGTCATGCAATGCGACAAAATTGAAGAAGGCTTGTCTGCCATCTCTTGTGGTGGTATGGCTGAGCACGCAGGAAGAGGAGAGATCGCTTTGGAAGACATGTAGGACAAGGGTCCAGAAGAAGGCACATTGCTTGTCATGTAGAGCTTTTGTATACCCAGTGAGTGGTATATCGGGCCAATTGGGATCGAGGAATGTTTGGGTATCGATGTCACTTGTCTCTAACTTGGCCTTGAATTTAACAAGCCAATGCTCAAATCTTGCATCATTGAGTAGTGTTGGAAAAGTGGTTTCATTCCTTGACTTCTTGGTCCAGGCCTCATACTTGAGCTGTTCGATGGATCTTGTGGATCGTTCTTGTTGCTGGGATGTGCCAGCCGTGGTTCTAACCTCAGCTGCGGATTCTCTCCTGGCCTTGACAATGCCTCTACTGTAATCCTTGAAGGCGTCCTTCGTGTAGTGGTTCCAATCTTCCCAGTCTAGTCCTTGTGCTGTAAGATGTTGTCCAAAATCGATGACTCTCTGTAGAGTCATCTGTATGTGTCGATAAAGTGGTGTCCTTGTTCCTCTCTCAACGTAAGCGAGATCACCGGTACTCTCGATGTACAGGAAGTCCAACCATGTTTTGTACTGGCCAGCAATGAGCGCCTCACACAAGGTGCTGTGGGACTCCCTTGGGACATCAAAGGAGTCGTGCAGGAAGGTGGCTAATGGTTGGTCGAATGATGGAAAGAGGTCTGTGATAGACGTGTCCTTCTCATCATCTTGGGTTGGATTGTTCTGTTGGTTGGGTGCCATGTCAGTTGTGGGCAGGCAAGAGGTGGTTGCGGCGCTTCCAGGTTGGAGTGTTTGGAATCGTCCTGTCGACCTGTTTCGCGTTCTGCCGGCGACAGGGATGTTGGACATGTAGAGTTATCACTTCAGGGATGTCAATTGAAGTCTTTGTCGTGTATAGTAGTTGGATCAGAGATCTATCGGTCGTCGGCCGCAACATTCGTTGTTGTTAGATTGCCGGGCTTACGCTGAGCAATTGATGTTGTCGTGTAGACGAAAAGGTGTAAGACAGCTATCGTTGGAATAGCTGTAGTCGATGGTTTATGGTGCTTAGCACAATCAAATGGTGGACGTCGGTATCTTGGTAACGATGGAGTCACCGGGGATTGATCGCGACGCGACAGAAAGTGGAATCTTTTGTACTGGAGATTCTTGATTGCGAATATTGCTATTAGCGTTTCCAATGCAATGGGCTTCTATTGAAGACAAATGGCTTGTCCATTTGGTCTTTGTTATGTAATCAAATCAGAGAACTATCGATCGTCGGCCATAGTTGATTGTTCGATGATCTGCTGTCGGATCGTTTTTGTCGTCGTCGAGTGCTTCTACTGTCGTCTTCTTTTGCAAGCTTCCACAAGCTTGCGACTGTTAATCTGTTAATTTCCTTTTGAAACTGGCTGTCGAGCTGATTCAATCCAAAGGCAAAGAAGAGCAACAGGAGCTTTAGCTGCAGGCCGGTTGAGGTGCTGGTCTGTTGTATTCTAATATTTCTCTGATATCCACTACGACTGGATGCTAATCCAATCAGATCTATTCTGACAATCGACAAACGACACAATCAGTTAGATCTTAGGCTTGTAGTTCTACAGTAGGACGCAAAGAGACGTCCGTTGCAAGGTTTAAGGTTGAATAATCAAATAATCTAAAAGTATAAGATAAAGAGATGATTCTTGCTGGAGAGCAAGTATCTCTTTTAAAGATCGTGTTGCCGCTAATACAACACGATGTGTTACAAATATACGGTGGAATACCGTGTTACGAATGAATACGATGTTGCCGCTAATACAACACGTATTCTGTACAGCAAGAAAACAAGTTCGTGAGAGCAACCATCTGGACCTCTGCTGTCTTTTCTTGAAAACAGAACACTTAATAAAAGATAGCATATGCTAACTTCTGGCATGTGTTCTTTCTTGGATCACTAAGTATCGAACTCAAGTGACGATTGGTTCTTCTCATCCAGTTAAGTATCGATTCTCGATCGTAAGAATGAGCTATCGGTCCTTTTTCTTCCAGTTAAGTATCGAACTCGATCGTAAGAATGAGCCCAGTAATTTGCGAGGTCTCATTATTTCCAATCTCGTACCTCTACCAAACTAGACATGAAAGGAATTTAATACTTTGCAACACAGAATGCCCAAAATGTAGTGGTTTCATTCTCCAAATGGCAAACATGAGGGTATTTTGGGTGCAATTCCAGGGCACAAACTAACTTATTGCGTAATGACTCCAAAAGTATACAGTCCAACACATGAATCCATTTATCATGAAACATCAAATGCAAATTGGGAACAACTTTGTCACACAGAATGCCGGAAATGTTGTGGTTTCATTCTCCAAATGGCAAACATGAGGGTATTTTGGGTGCAATTCCAGGGCACAAACTAACTTATTGCGTAATGACTCCAAAAGTATACAGTCCAACACATGAATCCATTTATCATGAAACATCAAATGCAAATTGGGAACAACTTTGTCACACAGAATGCCGGAAATGTTGTGGTTTCACTCTCCAAATGGCAAACATGAGGGTATTTTGGGTGCAATTCCAGGGCACAGACTGACTTATTGGGTAATGACTCCAAAAGTATACGGTCTAAGCCATGAATACATTCATCATGAATCATCAAATGCATATTGGGAACAACTTTGTAACACAGAATGCCGGAAATGTTGTGGTTTCACTCTCCAAATGGCAAACATGAGGGTATTTTGGGTGCAATTCCATATTATTTTCCTTCTGATTCCGATTTGTTGAGAGTCTGATCCAAGGGCTTCTGAAGAACAGCAACGCTGCGTTAGTGTGTTAGTAGACAAACGATTGTACTCTACGCGTGACAATTGTGGTTGGATACTTTCAGCAACGGATAATTGGACTACAGGCGAAGCTGGGGAAACGCCAGATCTCTTCTTGCTGTGACTTATTCAGATTGCAGCGAGACAGACCTTAGTATGTACATTACAACTAGTTGATAGCAACTAGTGTGAATTTTGGGATTTAAATCAGTTGAATGTTAAAAGTATGAGATAAAGTGCTCTTTTATTGAGACGAATACGTTGCAACTGCTGTTGCGTAGTGCTGAGATTACTAGCTGATTATTTCCGTACATGTATTAGTCGTTGACCATATATATCTGTATGCATGTATATGTATTGTGTGAGAATCACACGCCAACGGTTTTCTTTTCTTGTTCCGTTAGGAAGACTCCATGATATGTTTATCATTAAGGTCAGGAATTGCTCCCGTAGCTCGTGTGATATTTTATGAAATCAGAGTTTGCTCACCAAAGAACAATGGCAATACTGTAAAACAGGGATTGCTCACAGTTGATGCGCGATGGGAATGGATGCGCCGTGGGAATTGATATGCCGTGGGAATCGATTACTTAGATGGATACGGGACTCATTGATTCGTACGAATAGGAAATCTACCCTTTGGTAGCTTTGGTACTTCTGGTCACGAAAGGAATTTAATACTCCCCATGTCTCCTTGTGAAGGGTCATCACGCTCTACATGATGCTTCCATCATCTTGAAGAAGGTCGCCGGTATTACCACAGAAGTGGAAGATGGGCCTGAGCAGTGGATACACAACTGAGTGTCTCCAATGCTTGGTGAGAATGTCTGCACAGTTATCCTTACCTGGGATGTGCATCATTAAAATGAAACCTCTCGCTATCATGCTTCGTACGTAGTGAAACGATAAGATGTTATGACGCTTGTGCAACCTTGCGTAAGGGAAGGTTGACGTTTGGATCATTATTTTGTTGTCACCCCAAGAGTATGAGATATCATGGACTCGTGTTCCGAGGTATCGGAATGAGTGGCGTAAATCGACGATCTGTTCGATGCAAGTCCTTCCTGCAACAAATTCAGCTCCAAAGGTGGCTGTTTCCGTAGTAGACTGCTTCTTCGAGAACCATATCATGGGAGTCTTGTTTGCAAAATGAAGAATGCCGGTTACTGCCTTACCACTGAGAATATCATGCATGAGGCTGGCATCGTAGAAATGTGTCAACACTACTGTCTTTCCAAGCGGTGTAGGAGCGTCGTCGGGTAGCTCTTCAGAATGCTCCCCATAGACGGTGTTGGACCAGTCGATGGTGTTGGGTTTAGTCAATATAAAATCAGGTGGTTCCACGCGGAATCTGATTTTAAAATGTCTGAACTTGGAGATATATCCATAGATACGTTTTGCACGTTCGAGATGCCCATCTCGTGGCTGAGCTCTGAAACTTGAGAGCGTCATCACGGCTGTTTGTACATCGAAACGGCCAATAGCGATGATCCATTGCAGTGAACCGATCATACTTTGATATTTCTGTATACCAGTTTCTTCAAGAAAGGCTGAGGAGTCCAATTCGGGATGATCGTTCTCCGCAATGGGTGATTGGAACCTAGTGCTGGGTTTGCATCCGAACATTTGTTCGTAAGACGCTTCCATCTTTTCGATGAACTTTATGGGATTCATGCATAGAACACCATGTTCGTCGCGCTCAAATCCGCAACCTAGGTGAAAGTTCATAGGTCCGGATCCCTTCAGTTTGAAGTTATACAGTGACGACTGCAATATCTTCAAGAAGGAATTGGGATCTGCCATGCAGAGACATAGGTCATCAACATATGTGCATATAAGTTCATATACACGTTGACCATGCTTGTTTGTTCCAGGCTTGAGGAATATTTCCGGTTCTGCGCGGGATCTTTCGAAGCCGAGTTCAATGAGACAAGCCGCGAGTAAGTCTCCAAAGCACTTGCCTGAAGACCTGAGGCCATATAGGGCTTTGTAAATGATCAACAGGTGATCTTCCAGCGATCCGAATTCGGGACCTGCCTTGATGCATACTTTCTCGCAGGTAACTGCTTCTAAGTAGGCGTTACCTATGTCGGTACCCCATGCTTCCAAGTCGTTGAGTTCAGCTAGGAATAGGCGCATACGTAGGCCGCGGAGAGATACGACACCTGCGTAAACACTGTGAATAGGGGCCTCAGTGAGATTACCGTTAGCAACGAGGCGAGCCTTGTGTCTTCCGTCGTGCTTGACAGCGTATATCATGTGTACCTTGATCTGTTGGAATCCTGGGGGAATGGAGCTTGTCTTGTACACGCCTTTATCAATGAATGTATTGTACTCATTGAGTTGTGCCATTTCCAGAGTGGTGGCATCTTCCCATTTGGTGTTTCCGTTGGCTTGATCAAATCGGAGGGCTTCTTCGTGGTTACGAGGCACTTTGAATCCATATTGATACTGCGGAGTGGTACGGTAAGAACGTAGTTTGGCTTGGTGCACGAGTCGATCAAGTTTCTTGGTTCGTCGCGCTAGGTTGGTGATTCGCTTAAGGCGTTTCCAACCCGGGAGGTCAAGCAAGTTGTTGTCTTTCCCATATTTTGCAACGGTGACCGGGTCATCAGCCGCAATGTTGGCCAGGGGTTCATATGTGTGTTCCATATTTTCCCATTCAATCCAAAGGTTATACTTGGAACCTTTGTATTGAGGATGCTTGTTATCCAGTGGACCTTGGTGTCCTAGGATGCGGCGAAACGACCAAAGTTTGCTGTCTTCTTGTGTTGAATCACGATGGATGTAATTCATGACATCATTGTATGCAATGATATCATTGAGTTCATCATCGGAGTGTTTGCACTTAAACTTGATGAAGTCGTTGTTGCGTTCGAGACTGTCTTCAACATTGACGATAGTAAGACGCTTCCGGGTGCCATCTGGGTTGGTTACAAGGAAGGATCGTCCTTGTAGATCAGCAATCGGGACCGTAGGAATGGTAATGGGTTTACCATCAGCGTCAAATTGTGTGTTACCTTCTTCGTCGGTAACAACTACCTGTGATGGGTCTACTGAAGGAGTAGCGGGGTTGGTGTGTGGAGTTGTGACGTCACTAACATCAAAGTATGCTAATTCCGGTGGATCAAAATCATCTTCAGTAAGGAGAACGCCATCGGATGTCTTGCTGAAGATGTGTGTCGTAGGAGGACCATCAAAACTCTCCCCATAGTTGTTAGGGAGTGGAGAAGGTGACCAGCTTGGGCTGTCATCAACCTTTTTATATAGAAAGCTCAGTAACGAGGGGTGGGCGGGTGGTTGAAGAATAGCTTGATTACCAGATGCGTGGGGCGTAGTACCTGGTTGTTTGTTGGGTACAGATGGGATGGTGTCATCGGCGGTGTCAGAATCAGCGGGTGAACCGTTAGGGGGAATTGAGCTTTTTGGTTTAGTAGACTCGTCAATGAGTTTATTCTGAGTGGTATGCTCCCCATGTTTGAATGCTGGAGCTTCTCCAGTGGCGTATAAACGGGGCAAGGAATCCTTGGCGTTACGCCATTTGATGAAACCATCATCAGTGAATAGGCCCGCGCGTTTGTTACGTGACTCAGGTGTAAGAGCAGATTGGACACCAGACCGGTCAAGTAACTTGTTGGTAACTGGATCCCAGATTCGAAAGCAGAGTCCATTGCCAACATGTTCGGCGATGCCAACGAAGTGACCTAGGCGTTCGGTAGACTGTGTACCGAAAGGGGAGTCGTTGGTTTTGAAATACACAGGTTCAAACCAGAAGAAACTGGTGTATGCGCTGATGTCGCCAAGTGTACCGGTGGCAATGAAGATCGGCTGTTTATCGGACAGCGTAGGATCAGAAATGACATTGAGGAGACCCGCGACGTATGTTATGCACAGTAGCCATAGATGTGGTGGTGTGCCTGTACGATCCATGACACAATTGACAATGCGCTTGAACGTTTGGTATCGTCGTTCGAATTGATTTTGGTGTTGGTGATAAGGTTCACTTTGCCAGAGCCAATCCATAACATTTTGAGGTAATCGACGACCTTCTTACTGGATTGATAGTTACCGTGGTCGCAAAGAAGACGAATGGGCCTGCCCCATTTTCGAACAAAGTTCTGGAAGCAAGATAGGAAGTCGCCGGTGGTACGCATTTCTTCAACGTGTATAATATGTGACTTGCGGCCGAAAAAGATCTGAGCAATCTTGGAGCCACCATCAATTGCTGGGACATCTGAATAGACAGCATCGGACATAACATCGTCATTGAAGGGTCAAACGTTCATGGCCGGTTGAGGGGAATGAAAGCGTTTGAAAATGTTGCCGTCAGGGCTAACCGCCAATGAACCATATTGGGTTGAGTTTTCAAACGTGGCCTTGATGCGATCGGTGGAAACCCAACAAAAGAAAGGTTTGAGGGATAAGTAGTCATGTTCATTGGGGTACCTCTCGCGGGGCGTAGCTGCAATACGTGTAGTATCACTGGCCGTGCAATCTGTCAGAAACGCAGTGACTGTCTTAGAGGCTTCAGGTAAGGCGCAGCATGCGAGGCGTTCTTGATGAATGTAGTCGGTGGAAGTAAGCCAAAAGGAGCGATCGTTGGTTCTATGATCATCAATTGGGAGGAAGGGAGATCGTGTGGATTGGCTGGAATATGAGCTGAGGGACGTGACCGTTGAGGAGTCGGGTGTTACAGAGATATCCAATCCTTCAAGACAGCGTGTGTTCCCATATTCGTCGTAATCGGCATAAGGGAGTTGCTGTGGTTGAGGAGGATACTTCTGGAGAAATTGTTCATCTTTCGCACTGATCGTGGTATCGAGAACAGATGGGTCCCAATGTTTATCGGATGTCATGATAACATGTGGGAGCGTGTCAAATTCAACAGTCGTATACTTCCGCATTGCAAGGTATGGTAAACCGTGTCGTATGCTAAGAGGCAGTGCATATCCATCGGAGGTGGTGATGACTTGTCCACCGCCCACTTTGATGGATGTGTCGTTGACAGTGGAAAAATATGCTTCCATCTGACCGGAGGACAATATAGAAGGGTGTCGTCCCGTATAGGCACATTCATTGAAAATGAGGATGACGGGGCCCCTGTTTGATATAGAATATGCTCCGCATGTAGCAATGGGTATATTCTGACCCTGGTGATTGTTAATGCCGGTGACGTTAACATATCGTGGTGGGATATCCTTGGAAATGAGACATGCATCATTACCGATGATGCAGCCATTTGCGCCGCGATCGACCATGGCAAAACCAGGGCTAGTAACCGTAGTTTTGTGTATGCGGTATGTGTACGACATTACTGAGCTATCGTTAGGAAAGGTCAGATCTTCGTTAGGATCATACCACTGATGAAAATTGGCGGAATATGATGATGTTCCTACAGGTATTTGGGTGTCACCGTCCTTTTTGTACTGAATGTCAGGGTTTTCGGAAAGGAATCGAGCGGGATGCGCGGGTGACACGGAAGATTTGAGAGGTCGCTGGTCCTTGGATGAAGAGGTTGTTGATTTGTATACACCTAAGGATGCATGGAAAACACCTCTACGATCATTTTCTACAGCAGGATGTAGATCTGCCGCTGAATTGGCAAGTTCATCTTTGGTCGAGGTATCGTCTTCTCAGATATACCGAATGTCCGTGTTGATATGCCTTCCGGGTAATGGGTTTGACACTGTTGGGGTCAGGCTGGTCCTTGTTAAGTAAGTCGTGTCGTAACGATGCGACCATGATTTTCTTGCCTTCCGGAGAAAAACTGAGCCAACTTTTCATGTCCTGATGTGACAGGGCCTTCCATATGTTTGTAGGTAGCCGTGTGGTGGGGTCAGGGGTATGTCCAGCCTTAAATACCGCATAATCCTGATAGTCTCCTTCAAATTTGATAGGGAGAGCATAGTCATCATGGTTTTGGCTTTGTTCAGAGGAGAAATCATGAACGTGTGCACGTACAGTCGACCGAGGAGCAGACATCGCGGACTGGGAATCAAGTCGAGTTGCTTCGAGTAAAAGCGTGATTTTAAGATCGTGGATAGCAGCGGCTTCGGCAACTGCATCTGTTACGGTGCTATTCGTCCCACCTGGATCCTTGACTTTGGCGAACTGTTCGCTTAGCTGAAAGCTGGAATAGCATGCCTGACATAATGCTGATTTTACAGTATGGTACTCAAGGGGCTTGTTGGGAGGACGGAGCTTATTGAGGTGATTTAATTCATCAAACCAATGTGTAATGAACTTCACTTTGGATTCCTTCCAATTGTTGAGATTCAACTTTAGCAACGCTTGTAGCTGAGTTGAATTGTCATATACCTTGGCTTTTGATTTGCTGTGAAGGTTTACAAAATCGAAGTATGCCTTGCGTCCATCACGAGTGGTAGAATGGCTGCGTACACATGATGCAGAGAGATCGCTTTTGAAGACTTCCAACATTAGTACCCAGAAGAAGGCACACTGCTTGACAAAGCGATCACGTGTGTAACCCTGAAGTGCAGCTGGAGGCCAAGTTTCATCGAGGAATGTCTCTGTGTCGATGTCGTATGCCTCGAGTTTAGCTTTGAAACCAACGAGCCAGTGTTCGAATCTTGAGTCATTTGTGAGGGGCGTAAAGGACTTTTCATCCCGTGCTTTTCGGCACCAAGATTTGTACTTTACCTGCTGAGGTGACTTTTTGCTACTTCCCGCCGGAGGAGGTGGGGGGTTCAGAGCGGATTCATTACGCATGCGTTGGGCACGCTCTTCGCGGAATGTCTCGAATTCCTTATATGTATATGATTTTACATCCTTCCAAGTTCTCAAGTCTTCTGCTAGGGCGGCATCGTCTTCTTGTAGATCGATAGCGAAGTCCGCAAGTACTTCTATGTTCCTTTGAACGGATTGGGGGATATGCGTTGGTAGTCCTCCTTCAGTATAGGTAAGCTCGCGTGCAAAGTCCAGTTCGATGAGCGCGCCGAGGAATGCATTCCACTTGCACAATCCGCCTTCCTTGAGAGCTAAACACAATTTACTACCATCCTCACTTGTTACGTAGAGTAGGGATATGAGTATCTTTTTCATATCAGTATCAAAACTGGGAAAGTGGTTGATAGTAGTGACTTCGGCGTCATTCTTCTCTTCGCCGCCGGGCATCGTCGGTGTGTTCGGCATCTGTGACGGTTCCGATCATCCGAGGGAATTGCACGGTGACTGGGAATGAGAACTGCTTCGTGTACGGTGTGCGACTGGCATATGCCAGCGTAGGGATTGTATTCAATTTTGTTCCTGTTCCTCTTTGGTGTGCAAGCCGTCTTAGAGCTTGCGACTGTTAATCTATTATTTTCCTTCTGATTCCGATTCGTTGAGAGTCTGATCCAAGGGCTTCTGAAGAACAGCAACGCTGCGTTAGTGTGTTAGTAGACGAACAATTATACTCTACGCGTGACAATTGTGTTTGGATACTTTCGGCAACGGATAATCGGACTACAGGCGAAGCTGGGGAAACGCCGGATCTCTTCTTGCTGTGACTTATTTTATGAAATCAGAGTTTGCTCACCAAAGAACAATGGCAATATCGTAAGACAGGGATTGCTCACCGTTTATGCGCGATGGGAATCGATGCGCCGTGGGAATCGATATGCCGTGGGAATCGATTACTTAGATGGATACGGGACTCATTGATTCATGCGCATAGGAAATCTACCCTTTGACCAGAAGTACCAAAGCTACCAGAGGGTAAATTTCCTATTCGTACGAATCAATGAGTCCCGTATCCATCTAAGTAATCGATTCCCACGGCATTATTAAATTCCTTTCGAGACCAGAAGTACCAAAGCTACCAACTCTGATTTCATAAAATATCACACGAGCTACGGGAGCAATTCCTGACCTTAATGATAAACATTTCATGGAGTCTTCCTAACGCAACAAGAGAAGAAAACCGTTGGCATGTGATTCTCACACAATACATATACATGCATACAAATATATATGGTCAACGACTAATACATGTACGGAAATAATCAGCGAGTAATCTCAGCACTACGCAACAGCAGTTGCAACGTATTCATCTCAATAAAAGAGATATCTTGCATTTCGGCAAGATTTCACTTTATCTCATACTTTTAACATTCAACTGATTTATATCCCAAAATTCACACTAGTTGCTACCAACTACTTGTAATCTACATACTAAGGTCTGTCTCGCTGCAATCTGAATAAGTCACAGCAAGATGAGATCTGGCGTTTCCCTAGTCTTGCCTGTAGTCCGATTATCCGTTGCCGAAAGTTTCCAAACACAATTGTCACGCGTAGAGTACAATCGTTCGTCTACTAACACACTAACACAGCGTTGCTGTTCGTCAGAAGTCCTTGAATCAGACTCTCAACGAATCGGATTCAGAAGGAAAATAATAGATTAACAGTCGCAAGCTCTAAGAAGGCTTGCACACAAGAAGGAACAGGAACGGAATTGAACATAATCCCTACGCTGGCATATGCACGTCGCACATCGCACAAGAAGCAGTTCCCATTCTCAGTTACCACGCACTTCTTTCCAAGGCTCCGAACCACCACAGATGCCGAACATACCGGTAATGCCCGTCAATGCACTCGGAGGCGAAGAGAAGAATGACGCTGAAGTCACCACTATCGAACGCTTTCCCAGCTTCAATGCTGATATGAGAAAGATACTCATATCATTACTCAACGTAACAAGTGAGATTACTAGCAAGTTGTGCCTAGCTCTCAAAGAAGGCGGATTATGCGAGTGGAAGTCGTTCCTCGACGCACTTATCGAACCGGATTTTGCACGCGAACTTACCTATATGGAACAAGGATTGGCAACGCATATCCCTCGATCCATCCAAAGGAGCATAGAAGCACTTGCGGATTTCGCTATCGACCTACAAGAAGAAGGTGTCAACCTAGGAGAAGACGAGAAGGACTGGAAAGATGTAAAGTCATATACATACAGAGAATTCCAGGCATTCCGCGGAGAGCGTGCCCAACGCTTACGTAACGAATCTGTTCTAAACCCACCACCTCCTCCGGCGGGAAGTAACAAAAAGTCCCCTCAGCAGGTAAAGTACGAATCATGGTGCCGAAAAGCACGAGATGAAAAGTCCTTTACACCCCTCATGAATGACTCGAGATTCGAACACTGGCTCGTCGGTTTCAAAGCTAAACTCGAGGCATACGGCATCGATACAGAGACATTCCTCGATGAAACTTGGCCTCCAGCCACGCTTGTGGGTTACACCCGTGATCTCTACGTCAAACAATGTGCCTTCTTCTGGGTACTAATGTTGGAAGTCTTCAAGAGTGACCTTTCTGCATCATGTGTACACAGTCATTCTACCACTCGTGATGGACGCAAGGCCTACTTCGACTTCGTAAACCTTCATAGTCAATCAAAAGCAAAGGTATACGACAACTCGACCCAGCTACAAGCGTTGCTCAAGTTGAACCTCAACAATTGGAAGGAATCCAAAGTGAAATTCATCACACATTGGTTTGATGAATTAAATCACCTCAACAAGCTCCGTCCTCCCAACAAGCCCCTCGAGTACCACACTGTAAAATCAGCATTGTGTCAGGCATGCTATTCCAGCTTCCAGCTAAGCGAACAGTTTGCCAAAGTCAAGGATCCAGGTGGGACGAATAGCACCGTAAGAGATGCAGTTGCCGAAGCCGCTGCTATCCATGATCTTAAAATCACGCTTTTACTCGAAGCAACTCGACTTGATTCCCAGTCCGCGATGTCTGCTCCTCGGTCGACCGTACGTGCACACGTTCATGATTTCTCTTCTGACTCGATCCAAGACCATGATAACTATGCTCTCCCCATCGAATTTGAAGGAGACTATCAAGATTATGCCGTGTTCAACGCTGGACGTACCCCTGACCCTACCACAAGGTTGCCTACAAACATATGGAAGGCCTTGTCACGTCAGGACATGAAGAGTTGGCTCAGTTTTTCTCCGGAAGGCAAGAAAATCGTGGTTGCCTCATTGCGACACGACTTACTTACCACTAACCAACCTGACCCCAACAGTGTCAAACCCATTACCCGGAAGGCATACCAACATGAACACTCGGTATCTTTTCAAGAAGACGATACTTCAACCAAGGATGAGCATGCCAATTCTGCAGCAGACCTTCATCCTGCTGTAGAGAATGATCGTAGAGGCGTTTTCCATGCACCTCTAGGTGTATACAAATCCACGACCTCCTCGTCTAAGGACCAGCGACCTCTCAAGTCTTCCGTGTCACCCGCGCATCCCGCTCAATTCCTCTCAAACAACCCTGACATTCAGTACAAAAAGGACGGTGACACCCAAATACCCGTCGGAACACCATCGTATTCCGCCAATTTTCACCAGTGGTATACTCCCGAGGATGATCTCACCTTTCCTAAGGATGGTCCAGTAACGTCATACACATACCGTATACACAAAACTACGGTTACTAGCCCTGGTTTTGCCATGGTCGATCGCGGCGCAAATGGCTGCATCATCGGTAATGATGCATGTCTCATCTCCAAGGATATCCCACCACGATATGTTAACGTCACCGGCATTAACAATCACCAGGTACAAAATATTCCCATTGCTATATGCGGAGCATATTCCATGTCGAACAGAGGCCCCGTCATCCTCATTTTCAATGAATGTGCCTATACAGGACGACATCCTTCTATATTGTCGTCCGGCCAGATGGAAGCATATTTTTCCACTGTAGACGACACGTCCATCAAAGCAGGCGGAGGACAGGTCATCACCACCTCCGATGGCTATGCACTGCCTCTTAGCATACGACACGGCTTACCATACCTTGCGATGCGAAAGTATACGACTGTCGAATTTGACACGCTACCACATGTTATCATGACGTCCGATAAACATTGGGACCCATCTGTTCTCGATACCACGATCAGTGCAAAGGATGAACAATTTCTCCAGAAATATCCTCCCCAACCACAGCAACTCCCTTATGCCGATTACGACGAATATGGGAACCCACGCTGCCTTGAAGGATTCGACATATCTATTTCTCCCGGATCCTCCACGGTCACATCCCTCAGCTCGTATTCCAGCCATTCCACCCGATCTCCCTTTCTTCCAATTGATGATCATAAGAACAACGATCGCACCTTTTGGCTTACTTCCACTGACTACGCTCATCAAGAACGTCTCGCATGCTGCGCCTTACCTGAAGCCTCTAAGACAGTCACTGCGTTTCCGACAGATTGTACAGCCAGTGACACCACACGCATTGCAGCTACGCCCCGCGAAAGATACCCCAATGAACATGACTACTTATCCCTCAAACCTTTCTTTTGTTGGGTTTCCACCAATCGCATCAAAGCTACTTTTGAAAACTCAACCCAATACGGTTCGTTAGCGGTTAGTCCTGATGGTAACATTTTCAAACGGTTTCATTCCCCTCAACCGGCCATGAACGTTCGCCCCTTCAATGACGATGTTATGTCCGATGCAGTCTATTCAGATGTCCCAGCAATTGATGGTGGCTCCAAGATTGCTCAGATCTTCTTTGGCCGCAAATCGCATATTATTCACGTTGAAGAAATGCGTACCACCGGCGATTTTCTACCCTGCTTCCAGAACTTTGTTCGAAAATGGGGCAGGCCCATTCACCTCCTTTGCGACCACGGTAACTATCAATCAAGTAAGAAAGTCATGGATTACCTCAAAACGTTATGGATTGGACTCTGGCAAAGTGAACCGTACCATCAACACCAGAATCAATTCGAACGACGATACCAAACGTTCAAACGCATTGTCAATCGCGTCATGAATCGTACCGGCACACCGCCACACATGTGGTTACTGTGCATGACATACGTCGCGGGTCTCCTCAATGTTGTCTCTGACCCTACGCTGTCCGATAAACAACCGATCTTCATTGCTTTGGGTACAATTGGCGACATCAGCGCATACACGAGTTTCTTCTGGTTTGAACCTGTGTATTTCAAAACCAATGACTCTCCTTTCGGTACCAAATCTACCGAACGCCTAGGTCATTTCGTCGGCATCGCCGAACATGTTGGCAATGGACTCTGCTTCCGAATCTGGGATCCAGTTACCAACAAGTTACTAGACCGGTCCGGTGTTCGATCTGCTCTTACGCCTGAGTCACGTAACAAACGCGCGGGCTTATTTACTGATGACGGCTTCATCAAATGGCGTAACGCCAAGGATTCCTTGCCCCGTATATACGCCACTGGAGAAGCTCCAGCTTTCAAACATGGGGAGCATACCACTCAGAATAAACTCATTGACGAGTCTACAAAACCAAAAAGCTCAGTTTCCCCTAACGGTTCACCTGCTGATTCTGACACCGCCGATGACACCGTTCCATCTGCACCCAACAAACAACCAGATACCACGCCCCACGCATCTGGCACTCAACCAATTCTTCAACCACCCGCCCACCCCTCGTTACCGAGCTTTCTTTATACAAAAGTCGATGACAGCCCAAGCTGGTCACCTTCTCCACTCCCTAACAACTATGGGGAGAGTCTTGATGGTCCTCCTACGACACACATCTTCAGCAAGACATCCGATGGCGTTCTCCTTACTGAAGATGATTTTGATCCACCGAAATTAGCATACTTTGATGTGAGTGACGTCACAACTCCACACACCAACCCCGCTACTCCCTCAGTAGACCCATCACAGGTAGTTGTTACCGACGAAGAAGGTAACGCACAGTTTGACGATGACGGTAAACCTATTACCATTCCTACGGTCCCGATTGGCGATCTACAAGGACGATCCTTCCTTGTAACCAATCTCGATGGCACCCGGAAGCGTCTTACCATTGTCGATGTTGAAGACAGTCTCGAACGCAATAAAGACTTCATCAAGTTCAAGTGTAAACACTCCGATGACGAACTCAATGATATCATTGCATACAATGGCGTCATGAATTACATACATCGTGATTCAACACAAGAAGACGGCAAACTCTGGTCGTTTCACCGCATCCTAGGACACCAAGGTCCATTGGATAACAAGCATCCTCAATACAAAGGTTCCAAGTATAACCTCTGGATTGAATGGGAGAATATGGAACGAACATATGAACCTCTGGCCAATATTGCGGCTGATGACCCGGTCACCGTTGCAAAATATGGGAAAGACAACAACTTGCTTGATCTCCCGGGTTGGAAACGTCTCAGAAGAATCACCAACCTAGCCCGACGAACCAAGAAACTTGATTGACTCGTGCACCAAGCCAAACTACGTTCCTTCCGTACCACTCCGCAGTATCAATATGGATTCAAAGTTCCTCGTAGCCACGAAGAAGCCCTCTGATTTGATCAAGCCAACGGAAACACCAAATGGGAAGATGCCACCACTCTGGAAATGGCACAACTCAATGAATACAATACATTCATTGATAAAGGCGTATACAAGACAAGCTCCATTCCCACGGGATTCCAACAGATCAAGGTACACATGATATACGCTGTCAAACACGACGGAAGACACAAGGCTCGCCTCGTTGCCAACGGTAATCTCACTGAGGCCCCTATCCACAGTGTTTACGCAGGCGTCGTATCTCTTCGCGGTCTACGTATGTGCCTATTCCTAGCTGAACTCAACGACCTAGAAGCATGGGGCACCGACATAGGTAACGCCTACTTAGAAGCAGTCACCTGCGAGAAAGTATGCATCAAGGCAGGTCCCGAATTCGGATCGTTGGCGGGTCACCTGTTGGTCATTTACAAAGCCCTATATGGTCTCAGATCTTCAGGCAAGTGCTTTGGAGACTTACTCGCGGCTTGTCTCATCGAACTCGGCTTCGAAAGATCCCGCGCAGAACCGGAAATATTCCTCAAACCCGGAACGAACAAGCATGGTGAACGGGTATATGAGCTTATATGCACATATGTCGATGACCTATGTCTCTGCATGGCAGATCCCAATTCCTTCTTGAAGATATTGCAATCGTCACCATATAACTTCAAATTGAAGGGATCCGGACCTATGAACTTTCATTTAGGATGTGGATTTGAGCGCGACGAACATGGTGTTCTGTGCATGAATCCCATAAAGTTCATCGAAAAGATGGAAGCATCTTACGAACAAATGTTCGGATGCAAACCCAGCACTAGGTTCCGATCACCCATCGCGGAGAACGATCATCCCAAATTGGACTCCTCAGCCTTTCTTGAAGAAACCGGTATACAGAAATACCAAAGTATGATCGGTTCACTCCAATGGATCATCGCTATTGGCCGTTTCGATGTACAAACAGCCGTGATGACGCTCTCAAGTTTCAGAGCTCAGCCACGAGATGGGCATCTCGAACGTGCTAAACGTATCTATGGATATATCTCCAAGTTTAGACATTTTAAAATCAGATTCCGCGTGGAACCACCTGATTTTATATTGACTAAACCCGACACCATCGATTGGTCCAACACCGTCTATGGGGAGCATTCTGAAGAGCTACCCGACGACGCTCCTGCACCGCTTGGAAAGACAGTAGTGTTATCACACTTCTATGATGCCAACCTCATGCATGATATTCTCAGTGGCAAGGCAGTTACCGGCATTCTTCATTTCGCGAACAAGACTCCCATGATATGGTTCTCGAAGAAGCAGTCTACTACGGAAACAGCCACCTTTGGAGCTGAATTTGTTGCAGGAAGGACTTGCATCGAACAGATCGTCGATTTACGCCACTCATTCCGATACCTAGGAACACGAGTCCATGATGTCTCATACTCTTGGGGTGACAACGAAAAGATGATCCAAACGTCGACCTTTCCTTACGCAAGGTTGCATAAGCGTCATAACATTCTATCGTTTCACTACGTACGGAGCATGATAGCGAGAGGTTTCATTTTAATGATGCACATCCCAGGTAAGGATAACTGTGCAGACATTCTCACCAAGCATTGGAGTCACTCAGTTGTGTATCCACTGCTCAGGCCCATCTTCCACTTCTGTGGTAATACTGGCGACCTTCTCCAGGATGATGGAAGCATCATGTAGAGCGTGATGACCCTTCACGAGGAGACATGGGGAGTATTAAATTCCTTTCGTGACCAGAAGTACCAAAGCTACCAAAGGGTAGATTTCCTATGCGCATGAATCAATGAGTCCCGTATCCATCTAAGTAATCGATTCCCACGGCATATCGATTCCCACGGCGCATCGATTCCCATCGCGCATAAACGGTGAGCAATCCCTGTCTTACGATATTGCCATTGTTCTTCGGTGAGCAAACTCTGATTTCATAAAATATCACACGAGCTACGGGAGCAATTGCTGACCTTAATGATAAACATATCATGGAGTCTTCCTAACGGAACAAGAGAAGAAAACCGTTGGCATGTGATTCTCACACAATACATATACATGCATACAGATATATATGGTCAACGACTAATACATGTACGGAAATAATCAGCGAGTAATCTCAGCACTACGCAACAGCAGTTGCAACGTATTCATCTCAATAAAAGAGATATCTTGCATTTCGGCAAGATTTCACTTTATCTCATACTTTTAACATTCAACTGATTTATATCCCAAAATTCACACTAGTTGCTACCAACTACTTGTAATCTACATACTAAGGTCTGTCTCGCTGCAATCTGAATAAGTCACAGCAAGAGGAGATCTGGCGTTTCCCTAGTCTCGCCTGTAGTCCGATGATCCGTTGCCGAAAGTATCCAACCACAATTGTCACGCGTAGAGTACAATCGTTCGTCTACTAACACACTAACACAGCGTTGCTGTTCGTCAGAAGTCCTTGAATCAGACTCTCAACGAATCGGATTCAGAAGGAAAATAATAGGCATATCAATTCCCACGGCGCATCCATTCCCATCGCGCATCAACGGTGAGCAATCCCTGTTTTACAATATTGCCATTGTTCTTTGGTGAGCAAACTCTGATTTCATAAAATATCACACGAGCTACGGGAGCAATTCCTGACCTTAATGATAAACATATCATGGAGTCTTCCTAACGGAACAAGAGAAGAAAACCGTTGGCGTGTGATTCTCACACAATACATATACATGCATACAGATATATATGGTCAACGACTAATACATGTACGGAAATAATCAGCGAGTAATCTCAGCACTACGCAACAGCAGTTGCAACGTATTCATCTCAATAAAAGAGATATCTTGCATTTTGGCAAGATTTCACTTTATCTCATACTTTTAACATTCAACTGATTTAAATCCCAAAATTCACACTAGTTGCAATCAAATACTTGTAATCTACATACTAAGGTCTGTCTCGCTGCAATCTGAATAAGTCACAGCAAGAAGAGATCTGGCGTCTCCCTAGCTTCGCCTGTAGTCTGATTGTCCGTTGCGAAAGTATCCAAACACATTTATCACGCGTAGAGTACAATCGTTCGTCTACTAACACACTAACGCAGCGTTGCTGTTCTTCAGAAGCCCTTGGATCAGACTCTCAACGAATCGGAATCAGAAGGAAAATAATAGATTAACAGTCGCAAGCTCTAAGACGGCTTGCACACCAAAGAGGAACAGGAACAAAATTGAATACAATCCCTACGCTGGCATATGCGTACACGAAGTAGTACTCATTCTCAGTCACCGTGCAATTCCCTCAGAGGATCGGAACCGTCACTGATGCCGAACATACCGACGATGGCCGGCGTCAAAGAAAAGAATGACGCAGAAGTCGCTGCAATCAATCACTTCCCCAGTTTCGATGCTGACATGAAGAAGATACTCATATCCCTACTCAGCATAACAAGTGAAGACGGTAGTAAACTGTGTTTAGCTCTCAAGGAAGGCGGATTGTGCAAGTGGAATGCATTCCTCGGTGCGCTCATCGAACCGGATTTTGCACGCGAGCTTACCTATACTGATGGAGGGCTACCAATGAACATCCCTCGATCCGTTCAAAGGAGCATAGAAGCACTTGCGGATTACAATATTGATCTACAAGAAGGCGATGGAGCTCTAGCAGACAACTTGAGAACCTGGAAGGATGTGAAATCATATACGTATAAGGAATTCGAGACATTCCGCAAAGAGCGTGCCCAACGCTTGCGTAATGAATCCGCTCTGAACCCCCCACCTCCTCCGGCAGGGAGTAGGAAAAAGTCCCCTCAGCAGGTAAAGTACGAATCGTGGTGTCGAAAAGCACGAGATGAAAAGTCCTTTACACCTCTCACGAATGACTCAAGATTCGAACACTGGCTCGTTGGTTTCAAAGCTAAACTCGAGGCATACGACATCGATACAGAGACATTCCTCGATGAAACTTGGCCTCCAGCTACGCTTCTGGGTTATACCCGTGATCGCGTCGTCAAGCAGTGTGCCTTCTTCTGGGTACTAATGTTGGAAGTCTTCAAGAGTGACCTTTCTGCATCATGTGTACACAGCCATTCTGCCACTCGTGATGGACACAAGGCCTACTTCGATTTCGTAAACCTTCATAGCAAATCAAAAGCAAAGGTATACGACAACTCGACTCAGCTACAAGCGTTGCTCAAGTTGAACCTCAACAATTGGAAGGAATCCAAAGTGAAATTCATCACACATTGGTTTGATGAATTGAATCACCTCAACAAGCTCCATCCTCCCAACAAGCCCCTTGAGTACCATACTGTTAAATCAGCATTGTGTCAGGCATGCTATTCCAGCTTCCAGCTAAGCGAACAGTTTGCCAAAGTCAAGGATCCAGGTGGGACGAAAAGCACCGTGACGGATGCGGTTGCCGAGGCCGCTGCTATCCACGATCTTAAAATCACGCTTTTACTCAAAGCAACTCGACTTGATTCCCAGTCCGCGATGTCTGCTCCTCGGTCGACCGTACGTGCACACGTTCATGATTTTTCTTCTGAACCGAGCCAAAACCATGATGACTATGCTCTCCCCATCAAATTTGAAGGAAACTATCAAGATTATGCTGTGTTTAAGGCTGGACGTACCCCTGACCCTACCACAAGGTTGCCTACAAACATATGGAAGGCCTTGTCACGTCAGGACATGAAGAGTTGGCTCAGTTTTTCTCCGGAAGGCAAGAAAATCGTGGTTGCCTCATTGCGACACGACTTACTTACCACTAACCAACCTGACCCCAACAGTGTCAAACCCATTACCCGGAAGGCATACCAACATGAACACTCCGTATCATTTCGAGAAGACGATACTTCGACCAAAGATGAGCATGCCAATTCCGCAGCAGACCTTCATCCTGCTGTAGAAAATGATCGTAGAGGCGTTTTCCATGCATCTCTAGGTGTATACAAATCCACGACCTCCTCGTCTAAGGACCAGCGACCTCTCAAGTCTTCCGTGTCACCCGCGCATCCCGCTCGATTCCTTTCAGACAACCCTGACATTCAGTACAAAAAGGACGGTGACACCCAAATACCTGCGGGAACACCATCATATTCCGCTAATTTTCACCAGTGGTATACTCCCGAAGATGATCTCACCTTTCCTAACGGTAGTCCAGTAACGTCATACACATACCATATACACAAAACTACGGTTACTAGCCCTGGTTTTGCCATGGTCGATCGTGGCGCAAATGGCTGCATCATCGGCAATGATGTGTGTCTCATCTCCAAGGATATCCCACCACGATATGTTAACGTCACCGGCATTAACAATCATCAGGTACAAAATATTCCCATTGCTACATGCGGAGCATATTCCATGTCGAACAGAGGCCCCGTCATCCTCATTTTCAATGAATGTGCCTATACAGGACGACACCCTTCTATATTGTCGTCCGGCCAGATGGAAGCATATTTTTCCACTGTCGACGACACATCCATCAAAGCGGGCGGCGGACAGGTCATCACCACCTCCGATGGATATGCACTGCCTCTTAGCATACGACACGGTTTACCATACCTTGCAATGCGGAAGTATACGACTGTTGAATTTGACACGCTCCCACATGTTATCATGACATCCGATAAACATTGGGACCCATCTGTTCTCGATACCACGATCAGTGCGAAAGATGAACAATTTCTCCAGAAATATCCTCCCCAACCACAGCAACTCCCTTATGCCGATTACGACGAATATGGGAACCCACGCTGTCTTGAAGGATTAGATATATCTGTTTCCCCCGGCTCCTCCACGGTCACATCCCTAAGTTCGTATTCCAGCCATTCCACTCGATCTCCCTTCCTCCCAATTGATGATCATAGAACCAACGATCGCTCCTTTTGGCTTACTTCCACCGACTACGCCCATCAAGAACGTCTCCCATGCTGCGCGCTACCCGCAGCCTCTGGAACAGTCACTGCGTTTCCAACGGATTGTACTGCCAGTGACACTACACGTATTGCAACTACGCCCCGCAAGAGATACCCCAATGAACATGACTACTTATCCCTCAAACCTTTCTTTTGTTGGGTTTCCACCGATCGCATCAGAGCTACTTTTGAAAACTCAACCCAATATGGTTCGTTAGCGGTTAGCCCTGATGGTAACATTTTCAAACGGTTTCATTCCCCTCAACCGGCCATGAACGTTCGCCCCTTTAATGACGATGTTATGTCCAATGCTGTCTATTCAGATGTCCCAGCAATTGATGGTGGCTCCAAGATTGCTCAGATCTTCTTTGGCCGAAAATCACATATAATACACGTTGAGGAAATGCGTACCACCGGCGATTTCCTATCCTGCTTCCAGAACTTTGTTCGAAAATGGGGCAGGCCCATTCACCTCCTTTGCGACCACGGTAACTATCAATCCAGTAAGAAGGTCATTGATTACCTCAAAACGTTATGGATTGGACTCTGGCAAAGTGAACCGTATCACCAACACCAGAATCAATTCGAACGACGATACCAAACGTTCAAGCGCATTGTCAATTGCGTCATGGATCGTACCGGCACACCACCACACCTATGGCTACTGTGCATGACATACGTCGCGGGTCTCCTCAATGTCATTTCTGATCCTACGCTGTCCAATAAACAGCCGATCTTCATTGCCACCGGTACACTTGGCGACATCAGCGCATACACCAGTTTCTTCTGGTTTGAACCTGTGTATTTCAAAACCAATGACTCTCCTTTCGGTACCAAATCTACCGAACGCCTAGGTCATTTCGTCGGCATCGCCGAACATGTTGGCAATGGACTCTGCTTCCGAATCTGGGATCCAGTTACCAACAAGTTACTTGACCGGTCCGGTGTTCGATCTGCTCTTACACCTGAGTCACGTAACAAACGCGCGGGTCTATTCACTGATGATGGTTTCATCAAATGGCGTAACGCAAAGGATTCCTTGCCCCGTTTATACGCCACTGGAGAAGCTCCAGCATTCAAACATGGGGAGCATACCAATCAGAATAAACTCATTGACGAGTCTACGAAACCAAACAACTCAGTTCCCCCTAGCGTTTCATCCGCTGATTCTGACACTGCCGATGACACCGTCCCACCTGTACCCAACAAACAACCAGATACCACGCCCCACGCATCTGGCACTCAACCAATTCTTCAACCACCCGCCCGCCCCTCGTTACCGAGCTTTCTTTATACAAAAGTCGATGACAGCCCAAGCTGGTCACCTTCTCCACTCCCTAACAACTATGGGGAGAGTCTTGATGGTCCTCCTACGACACACATCTTCAGCAAGACATCCGATGGCGTTCTCCTTACTGAAGATGATTTTGACCCACCGGAATTAGCGTACTTTGATGTGAGTGACGTCACAACTCCACACACCAACCCCGCTACTCCCTCAGTAGACCCATCACAGGTAGTTGTTACCAACGAAGAAGGTAACGCACAATTTGACGATGACGGTAAACCCATTACCATTTCTACGTCCCGATTGGCGATCTACAAGGACGATCCTTCCTTGTAACCAATCCGGATGGCACTCGGAAATGTCTTACCATCGTTGATGTTGAAGACAGTCTCGAACGCAACAACGACTTCATCAAGTTCAAGTGCAAACACTCCGATGATGAACTCAATGATATCATTGCATACAATGATGTCATGAATTACATACATCGTGATTCAACACAAGAAGACAGCAAACTTTGGTCGTTTCGCCGCATCCTAGGACACCAAGGTCCACTGGATAACAAGCATCCTCAATACAAAGGTTCCAAGTATAACCTTTGGATTGAATGGGAAAATATGGAACGCACATATGAACCCCTGGCCAACATTGCGGCTGATGACCCTGTCACCGTTGCAAAATATGGGAAAGACAACAACTTGCTTGACCTCCCGGGTTGGAAACGCCTTAAGCGAATCACCAACCTAGCGCGACGAACCAAGAAACTTGATCGACTCGTGCACCAAGCCAAACTACGTTCTTACCGTACCACTCCGCAGTATCAATATGGATTCAAAGTGCCTCGTAACCACGAAGAAGCCCTCCGATTTGATCAAGCCAACGGAAACACCAAATGGGAAGATGCCACCACTCTGGAAATGGCACAGCTCAATGAATACAATACATTCATTGATAAAGGCGTATACAAGACAAGCTCCATTCCCCCAGGATTCCAACAGATCAAGGTACACATGATATACGCTGTCAAGCACGACGGAAGACACAAGGCTCGCCTCGTTGCTAACGGTAATCTCACTGAGGCCCCTATCCACAGTGTTTACGCAGGCGTCGTATCTCTCCGCGGCCTACGTATGTGCCTATTCCTAGCTGAACTCAACGACCTAGAAGCATGGGGCACCGACATAGGTAACGCCTACTTAGAAGCAGTCACCTGCGAGAAAGTATGCATCAAAGCAGGTCCCGAATTCGGATCGCTGGAGGGTCACCTGCTGATCATTTACAAAGCCCTATATGGCCTCAGGTCTTCAGGCAAGTGCTTTGGAGACTTACTCGCGGCTTGTCTCATCGAACTCGGCTTCGAAAGATCCCGCGCAGAACCGGAAATATTCCTCAAACCCGGAACGAACAAGCATGGTGAACGTGTATATGAGCTTATATGCACATATGTCGATGACCTATGCCTCTGCATGGCAGATCCCAATTCCTTCTTGAAGATATTGCAGTCGTCACCATATAACTTCAAACTGAAGGGATCCGGACCTATGAACTTTCACTTAGGTTGTGGATTTGAGCGCGACGAACATGGTGTTCTATGCATGAATCCCATAAAGTTCATCGAAAAGATGGAAGCGTCTTACGAACAAATGTTCGGATGCAAACCCAGCACTAGGTTCCAATCACCCATTGCGGAGAACGATCATCCCAAATTGGACTCCTCAGCCTTTCTTGAAGAAACCGGTATACAGAAATACCAAAGTATGATCGGTTCACTCCAATGGATCATCGCTATTGGCCGTTTCGATGTACAAACAGCCGTGATGACGCTCTCAAGTTTCAGAGCTCAGCCACGAGATGGGCATCTCGAACGTGCAAAACGTATCTATGGGTATATCTCCAAGTTTAGACATTTTAAAATCAGATTCCGCGTAGAACCACCCGATTTTATATTGACTAAACCCGACACCATCGATTGGTCCAACACCGTCTATGGGGAGCATTCTGAAGAGCTACCCGACGACGCTCCTGCACCGCTTGGAAAGACAGTAGTGTTGACACATTTCTATGATGCCAACCTCATGCATGATATTCTCAGTGGTAAGGCTGTAACCGGCATTCTTCATTTTGCAAACAAGACTCCCATGATATGGTTCTCGAAGAAGCAGTCTACTACGGAAACAGCCACCTTTGGAGCTGAATTTGTTGCAGGAAGGACTTGCATCAAACAGATCGTTGATTTACGCCACTCATTCCGATACCTAGGAACACGAGTCCATGATGTCTCATACTCTTGGGGTGACAACGAAAAGATGATCCAAACGTCAACCTTCCCTTACGCAAGGTTGCACAAGCGTCATAATATTCTGTCGTTTCACTACGTACGAAGCATGATAGCGAGAGGTTTCATTTTAATGACGCACATCCCAGGTAAGGATAACTGTGCAGACATTCTCACCAAGCATTGGAGTCACTCAGTTGTGTATCCACTGCTCAGGCCCATCTTCCACTTCTGTGGTAATACTGGCGACCTTCTCCAGGATGATGGAAGCATCATGTAGAGCGTGATGACCCTTCACGAGGAGACATGGGGAGTATTAAATTCCTTTCGTGACAAGAAGTACCAAAGCTACCAGAGGGTAGATTTCCTATTCGTACGAATCAATGAGTCCCGTATCCATCTAAGTAATCGATTCCCACGGCATATCAATTCCCACGGCGCATCGATTCCCATCGCGCATCAATGGTGAGCAATCCCTGTCTTACAATATTGCCATTGTTCTTCGGTGAGCAAACTCTGATTTCATAAAATATCACACGAGCTACGGGAGCAATTGCTGACCTTAATGATAAACATATCATGGAGTCTTCCTAACGGAACAAGAGAAGAAAACCGTTGGCATGTGATTCTCACACAATACATATACATGCATACAGATATATATGGTCAACGACCAATACATGTACGGAAATAATCAGCGAGTAATCTCAGCACTACGCAACAGCAGTTGCAACGTATTCATCTCAATAAAAGAGATATCTTGCATTTTGGCAAGATTTCACTTTATCTCATACTTTTAACATTCAACTGATTTAAATCCCAAAATTCACACTAGTTGCTATCAAATACTTGTAATCTACATACTAAGGTCTGTCTCGCTGCAATCTGAATAAGTCACAGCAAGAAGAGATCTGGCGTCTCCCTAGCTTCGCCTGTAGTCCGATTGTCCGTTGCGAAAGTATCCAAACACATTTATCACGCGTAGAGTACAATCGTTCGTCTACTAACACACTAACGCAGCATTGTTGTTCCTCAGAAGCCTTTGAATCAGTCTCTCAACAAATCGGATTCAGAAGGAAAATAATAATTTTTGGTGCAATTCAAGAGCACAAACTAACTTATTGGGTAATGACTTCAAAATTATACGGTCCAAGACATGAATACATTTATCATGAATCATCAAATGCATGTTGGGAACAACTTTGCCCCACAGAATGCCGGAAATGTTGTGGTTTGATTCTCCACATGGCAAACATGAGGGTATTTTGGGTGCAATTCAAGGGCACAAACAGTCTCATTGGGTAATTATTCCAATAGTATCCGGTCCAAGCCATGAATACATTCATCATGACTCATAAAATGCAAATTAGGAACAACTTTGCACCACATAATGCCCAAACATGAGGGTATTTTGGGTGCAATTCAAGAGCACAAACTAACTAATTGGGTAATGACTCCAAAAGTATACGGTCCAACACATGAATACATTCATCATGAATCATCAAATGCATGTTGGGAACAACATTGCCCCACAGAATGCCGGAAATGATGTGGTTTGATTCTCCAAATGGCAAACATGAGGGTATTTTGGGTGCAATTCCAGGGCACAAACTAACTTATTGGGTAATGGCTCCGAAATTATACGGTCCAACACATGAATACATTCATCATGAATCATCAAATGCATGTTGGGAACAACTTTGCCCCACAGAATGCTGGAAATGTTGTGGTTTCATTCTCCACATGGCAAACGTGAGGGTATTTTGGGGTGCAATTCAAGGGCACAATCTAACTTTTTGGGTAATGACTCCAAAAGTATACGGTCCAAGACATGAATACATTTATCATGAATCATCAAATGCATGTTGGGAACAATTTTGTAAAACTGAATGCCCAAAATGTTGTGGTTTGATTCTCCACATGGCAAACATGAGGGTATTTTGGGTGAAATTCCAGGGCACAAACTAACTTTTTGGGTAATGACTCCAAAAGTATACCGTCCAAGACATGAATACATTTATCATGAATCATCAAATGCATGTTGGGAACATCTTTGCTCCACAGAATGCCCCAAATGTTGTGGTTTGATTCTCCACATGGCAAACATGAGGGTATTTTGGGTGCAAGGCACAAACTAACTTATTGGGTAATGGCTCCAAAAGTATACGGTCCAAGCCATGAATACATTCATCATGAATCATCAAATGCATATTGGGAACAACGTTGCCCCACAGAATTGTTAATTTCCTTTTGAAACTGGCTGTTGAGCTGATTCATCCAAAGGCAAAGAAGAGCAACGGGATCTGTAGCTGCAGGCCGGTTGAGGTGCCGGTCTGTTGTGTTCTTATATTTCTCTGATATCAACTACGATTGAAGGCTCGGCATTCAATCAGATCTATTCTGACTACCGGTGGGCTCAGTCAGTTAGATCTTAGGCTTGTAGTTCTACAGTAGGATGCAAGGTCGTCCGATGCAAGGTTTAAGGTTGAATAATCATATAATCTAAAAGAATGCGCTTTGTCTCGCTGGGGAGCAAGATAGCACTTTAAAGATCGATTGTGCTGCCGCTAATACAGCACGTTACAAATATTTTAAAAGGTAAAATACCATGTTACGAGAAAATATCGTGTTGCTGCTAATACAACACGTATTTTGTGCAGCAGACAAACAAGTTCGTGAGCACAAAGATTGAACCTCTGCTGTCTTTTCTTGAAAACAAAACACTTAACGAGATGGCTAGCATATGCTAATTTCTGGCGTGTGTTCTATCTTTGATCTCTAAGTTTCGATAATTCGATCGTACGAGTGACGATCATTTTGGCTCGCAAGATTGAGCCATTTGGTCAATAATGAGACACTTGGCTCACAAGATCGAGCCATTTGGTCAGAAAATGAGATATTTAGCTCACAGATTGAGCCATTTGGTCCATAATGTTAAACATTATGATTCGCGAGCAAGTAAGCTGAACTCGTGTGAGTAAAGAATGAGATACCACTGTACCATTGTTACATACTGCTACGCCGGACATGAAAGGAATTTAATACTCCCCATATGTCCACGGGAAAGCATTCACTAAGATCCAATGCAATCGTCCTGCAATAAATCACCTGTGTTTCCACAGTAGTGAAAGATAGGCTTGAGCAATGGATACACTTCTGAATGTCCCCAGTGTTTTGTGAGGATATCAGCACAATTATCCTTGCCTGCAAGGTGTTGCATGAGGATGAAACCTCTTGCGATCATGCTTCTAACATAGTGATATGAAAGAATGTGATGCCTCTTGTGGAGCCTTGCATATGGGAATGTGGAGGTTTGGATCATCTTTTCATTATCTCCCCATGTGTAGGATGTGTCATGCACTCGAGTTCCAAGATACCTGAATGACTGACGGATGTCAACAATTTGCTTGATGCAGGTTCTAGCAGATACAAATTCAGCTCCGAATGTGGTTGTTTCAGATGTTGCTTGCTTCTTGGAGAACCACATGATGGGGGTCTTGTTTGCGAAATGCAGGATGCCAGTGACAGCCTTGCCACTTAGGATGTCATGCATTAAGTTTGCATCATACAAATGAGACAACACCACTACCTTACCCAGGGGTTTAGGAGCATCACTTGGTAGGTCCTCAGAGTGCTCCCCATATACGGTATTGGACCAGTCTGTACTGGTACCTTCGGTGAGTACAAAATCAGGTACACCTACTCTGAATCGGATTTTAAAGTGTCGAAACTTGGAAATGTAGCCATAGATTCGTTTGGCTCTATTGAGATGGCCTTCTCTAGGTTGTACTCGAAAGCTTGATAAGGTCATCACAGCAGTCTGCACATCAAAATGCCCAATGGCGATGACCCACTGAAGTGAGCCAATCATGCTTTGATACTTTTGGATGTCAGTATCACCTAGGAATGATGATGAGTCTAGCTCTGGGTGATCATTCTCAGCAAGGGGCGAATGGAATCTGGTGGTAGGTTTGCAGCCAAACATTTGTTCATATGAGGCCTCCATTTTCTCGATAAACTTGATAGGGTTCATGCAGAGCACACCATGTTCATCTCTTTTGAAGCCACATCCCAAATGAAAGTTCATTGGGCCAGAACCCTTTAATTTGAAATTATAAGGTTCAGACTGTAGGATGATCAGAAAGGTTTCAGGATTGGCCATACATAAGCAAAGGTCGTCAACATATGTGCATATGAGCTCATATACTGGCTCCCCATGTTTGTTGTTGCCAGGCTTGATAAAGATTTCAGGCTCTGCCTTGGATCTCTCAAAACCTAGTTCAACGAGGCAGGCAGCAAGTAGATCACCAAAACACTTGCCAGATGATCGAAGTCCATGTAGAGCCTTGTAAATCACTAGAAGGTGACCTTCTAGTGGTCCAAATTCAGCACCAGCCTTGATGCATACTTTCTCACAGGTGACAGCTTCGAGGTATGCATTACCAATGTCAGTTCCCCATGCTTCTAAGCTATTCAGTTCAGCAAGGAATAGGCACATGCGCAGGCCACGAAGGGAAACAACTCTTGCATATACACTGTGAACAGGAGCTTCAGTGAGATTGCCATTTGCAACTAGCAGGGCTTTGTGGCGGCCATCATGCTTGACTGCATAAATCATGTGGACCTTAATTTGTTGGAAACCAGGTGGTATATTGCTAGCCTTGTAGATACCTTTGTCAATAAAGGTGTCATATTCTTGAAGCTGTGACATCTCCAGAGCTATGGCATCTTGCCATTTGGTGTTGCCATTTGCTGTATCAAACTGGATGGCTTCTTCATGGTTGCGAGGTACCTTGAATCCATAAAGCAGTGCGTACACCAGAGCGGTCAAGAAGCTTATTGGTGATTGGATCCCAGATTGTAAAACATAAACTATTGCCAACATGCTCGGCAATGCCAACAAAGTGTCCAAGGCATTCAGTGGTCTGAGAGCCAAACTGAGTGTCAGGGGTCTTGTAGTATACAGGCTCAAACCAAAAGAAACTGAGGTAGGGGCTGATATCACCGAGGATACCAGTGGCAATGAAGAATGGCTGTTTGTCAGAAAGAGTGGGATCAGACAGGTGATTAAATAGACGGCCAACGTAGGTCATACACAAGAGCCAGAGATGAGGTGGGGTTCCCGTACGGTCCATAATTCTGTTAACAATGCGTTTGAAGGTCTGGTATCGTTGTTCAAATAGGTTTTGATGCTGATGTTAGGGTTCACTTTGCCATAAGCCAATCCACATCATCTTGAGGTAGTCAAGAACAGCCTTGCTGGACTGGTAAGATCCATGATCACAGAGAAGCCTGAGCGGTCTACCCCATTGTCGGACAAAATTTTGGAGACATGGAAGAAAATCAGCAGTGCTCCTCATTTCTTCGACATGGATAATATGAGATTTTCCACCAAAGAAAACTTGAGCAAGCTTGGCGCCACCATTGATGGCAGGGGTGTCTGAGTAGATGACATCAGATAGGACGACATCATTGAATGGTCGAACATTCATGGCAGGCTGTGGTGATTGAAACCTTTTGAAGATGTTACCATGCGGACTAATAGATAAGGAGCCATACTGCGTGGAATTGTCAAAGGTAGCTTTGATACAATCAAGGGAGATCCATCCAAAGAAGGGCTTCAATGACAAGTAATCCATATCAGTGGGTGATTGAACATGTGATGCAGCGGTGATGTAGTTAGAAGGGGATCGTAGAGAACACCGGCTGAGGACTTCCTGATGGATATAGTCAGTTGGGCTGAGCCAAAAAGAGGTGTCAGAAGCGTCCAATGCCTGGAGGACTGAGGTGGTACTGCTGGACAGGAATGAAGAGATTGTAGAGGAGGTGCCAAGGTTGACATACCGAAGTGCGCCAAATTCATCATAATCCTGATATGGGAGCATGGAGGCAAGAAGGTGGATATTTCTGAATGAAGGTGTCATCTTGGGGGGTATAGGTGCCATCAAGTACAGATGGGTTCCAATGTTGATCACTTGTCATGACCACATGTGGAAGTCGCGCGTACTTGTCACTGGTATACTTGCGCATTGCAAGGTATGGTAACCCATGTCGTATACTAAGTGGAAACACATGTCGATCTGTGGTGGTGATGACTTGCATTCCACCCGCTTTGATGGATGTATCATCAACAATCAAAAAATATGCTTCCATCTGTGGGGAAGATAAGATGGATGGATGTTGTCCTGTGTAGGCACATTCATGAAAGATGATGATGACCTGTCCTCTGTTGGACACAGAGTAGGCGCCACATGTTGCAATGGGGATGTTCTGGATCTGGTGATTGTTGATTCCAGTGACATTGACGAATCAAGGGGGAATATCCTTAGAGATGAGACATGCATCATGTCCTATGATACAACCATTCGCACCTCTGTCAACCATAGCATAACCAGGTGTGGCGACATTGGTTTTGCTAGAGTGATATACATCAAGTGGGGTCGCTGGCAAAACAGGAGACTCGCAGTCTGGTGGGGACCAATGATGAAATTTTGCAGATAGTGACGGCTGACCAACGGGAACATAGACATTGCCTTCTTTCTTGTAAAGGACATCAGGGTTGTCAGCAAGGAATCGAGCTGGGTGTGCAGGGGAAACAGACAATTTTAGTGGTCGGTTATCAGATTGAGAAGATGCCTTGAAAACTCCGAGGGATTCTTGGAATGCTGTCCTGGCTGAGGCTTCCTCTCTAGATGTAAGTTCTTGCTCAGCAGTATGATGTTCATAAGCGCGCCGAGTGATGGGTTTGCTGGAATTGGGATCTGGAGCAGGTGCTATATCTAGGAGTTCTGTTCGTAGGCTTGCAACCAGTTTCTTCTTGTCATCTGTGGTGAAGCCAATCCAATGCTTCATACCATGCTTGGAGAGTACTGACCAAACTGGAGACGGTAACCTGGTGCTTGGGTCTGGTGTTCTTCCAGCTTTGTATACAGCATAATCTTGATAATCACCAAAAAATTCAATAGGGGGCAAACAGGGAGATGTATTGTCTGTGATGCCGGAATATGTGGAGTGTGTCATAGATGAAAGGTCATGTGTATGTGCCTTGACAGAGGCTCGACTGCTTGGCTGTGTGAGTGATGCCTGAGAATCCAATCGGGTGGCCTCTAGAAGAAGAGTGTTCTTGAGGTCACTGATAGCAATAGCTTCATGTTGCCGGAACCAGATCATATCATGTGACTCAGGTGGATCGCTAACCTTACAGAATTGCTCACTGAGTTGGAAGCTGCTGCTGCATGCTTTGCATAGATGTGTTTTGACAGTATCATAGTCAAGTGGTCGCTGCGGGTCCCGAAGCTTGTTAAGATGTTCTAACTGTGCAAACCATTGAGTGATAAATTTCACTTTGGAGTCCTTCCATGACCTCAAATCAATATCCAGTAGCTTCTGCATGACAAGAGAGGTGTCATATACCTTGGACTTGGATTTGTCGTGTAGAGATACAAAATCAAAGAAGGCTTGCCGTCCATCCCTTGTGCCCGTATGGCTTAGCATGCATGAGGAGGAGAGATCACTCTGGAACACATGGAGGACGAGAGTCCAGAAGAACGCGCATTGCTTGTCATGAAGTGCCTTGGTGTATCCTGTGAGGGGGGGGGGGGGGGGGGGGTCAGGCCACTTGGGATCAAGGAATGTAGCAATATCAATGTCAGCTGTTTCCAGTTTGGCCTTAAATTTTACAAGCCAATGTTCGAACTTTGTGTCATTCTGCAGAATAGGGAAAGTGGTTTCATCTCGAGATTTCCTAATCCAAGATTCGTATCTTAGCTGATCCATTGGCTTTGCTGATCGATTGGTTGTGCCACCATCTGGTCTGCGTTCGTCCGTTACTACTCTATCAGCCGTGGAGTCGCGTCTAGCCCTAACCATTCCACTCCAGTATTCCTTGAAGGCCTCCTTGGTGTAATGAACTCGATTCTCCCAGTCTAAGCCTTGTTCGGTGAGAAGTCGTCCAAAATCAACAAATCCTTGTAGCTATATCTGGACATGCCGGGTAAGGGATACTCTTGTTCCTCTATCTTGATATGTTAGGCCGTTGATCTCCTCTATGAATAGGAAGTTCGACCATGTTGTATACTGACCAGCAATGAGTGCGTCACAGAGGGTGCTGTTGGACTCCTTTGGGACGTCAAAGGAATCATGTAGAAAGGTGGCTAGTTCTTGGTCGAATGAAGGGAAGAGATCTGAGATGGAGATGTTGTCCTCCTCACCCTCTTGATCTGTATCATTCTGTTGGCCGGTGGGCATGGTTGCAGGTGGTGTAAACGGTGATCGGGTTGCCGCGCTACCGGGACGGAGGGAGAGGAAGCGTCCGGTGGTCTTGCTTCTTGTTCTTCCTCCTCGAGGATTGCTCATACGTTTGTTGTGTAGTTAGATCAGAGAATGGTTGATCGTTGTTGTATCATTGATAGGTAATCGGATCAGAGAAGCATCGACCGTCGCCGTAGCCATTCGTTTGATGATCTGCTGTCGGATTGTCTTTTGTCGTCTTCTTCTGCAAGCTTCAACAAGCTTGCGACTGTTAATCTGTTAATTTCCTTTTGAAACTGGCTGTTGAGCTGATTCATCCAAAGGCAAAGAAGAGCAACGGGATCTGTAGCTGCAGGCCGGTTGAGGTGCCGGTCTGTTGTGTTCTAATATTTCTCTGATATCCACTACGATTGAAGGCTCGGCATTCAATCAGATCTATTCTGACTACCGGTGGGCTCAGTCAGTTAGATCTTAGGCTTGTAGTTCTACAGTAGGACGCAAAGAGACGTCCGTTGCAAGGTTTAAGGTTGAATAATCATATAATCTAAAAGAATGCGCTTTGTCTTGCTGGGGAGCAAGATAGCACTTTAAAGATCGATTGTGCTGCCGCTAATACAGCACGTTACAAATATTTTAAAAGGTAAAATACTATGTTACGAGAAAATATCGTGTTGCCGCTAATAAAACACGTATTTTGTGCAGCAGACAAACAAGTTCGTGAGCACAAAGATTGAACCTCTGCTGTCTTTTCTTGAAAACAAAACACTTAACGAGATGGCTAGCATATGCTAATTTCTGGCGTGTGTTCTATCTTTGATCTCTAAGTTTCGATAATTCGATCATACGAGTGACGATCATTTTGGCTCGCAAGATTGAGCCATTTGGTCAATAATGAGACACTTGGCTCACAAGATCGAGCCATTTGGTCAGAAAATGAGATATTTAGCTCACAGATTGAGCCATTTGGTCCATAATGTTAAACATTATGATTCGCGAGCAAGTAAGCTGAACTCGTGCGAGTAAAGAATGAGATACCACTGTACCATTGTTACATACTGCTACGCCGGACATAAAAGGAGTTTAATAAGAATGCCCAAAATGTTGTGGTTTCATTCTCCACATGGCAAACATGAGGGTATTTTGGGTGCAATTCAAGGGCACAAACTAACTTATTAGGTAATGACTACAAAAGTATACGGTCCAAGACATGAATACATTCATCATGAATCATCAAATGCATGTTGGGAACAACTTTGCAACAACGAATGCCAGAAATATTGTGGTTTCACTCTCCAAATGGCAAACATGAGGGTATTTTGGGTGCAATTCCAGGGCACAAACTAACTTATTGGGTAATGACTACAATAGTATCCGGTCCAAGACATGAATACATTTATCATGACTCATCAAATGCACATTGGGATCAACTATGTAACACAGAATGCTGGAAATGTTGTGGTTTCATTCTCCACATGGCAAACATGAGGGTATTTTGGGTGCAATTCCAGGGCACAAACTAACTTATTGGGTAATGACTCCAATAGTATCCGGTCCAACACATGAATACATTCATCATGACTCATCAAATGCATGTTGGGAGCAACTTTGTAACACAGAATGCCGGAAATGTTGTGGTTTCACTCTCCATTATCCAAATGGCAAACATGAGAGAATTTTGGGTGCAATTCCAGGGCACAAACTAACTTTTTGGGTAATGACTCCAAAAGTATACGGTCCAAGACATGAATACATTTATCATGAATCATCAAATGCATGTTGGGAACAACTTTGCCCCACAGAATGCCGGAAATGATGTGGTTTGATTCTCCACATGGCAAACATGAGGGTATTTTGGGTGCAATTCCAGGGTACAAACTAACGTTTTGGGTAATGACTCCAATAGTATCCGGTCCAAGCCAAGAATACATTTATCATGAATCATCAAATGCATGTTGGGAACAACTTTGCCCCACAGAATGCCGGAAATGATGTGGTTTGATTCTCCACATGGCAAACATTAGGGTATTTTGGGTGCAATTCAAGGGCACAAACTAACTTTTTCGGTAATGACTCCAATAGTATCCGGTCCAAGCCATGAATACGTTCATCATGACTCATCAAATGCATGTTGGGAACAACTTTGCCCCACAGAATGCCGGAAATGATGTGGTTTGATTCTCCACATGGCAAACATGAGGGTATTTTGGGTGCAATTCCAGGGCACAAACTAACTTATTGGGTAATGACTCCAAAAGTATACAGTCCAAGACATGAATACATTTATCATGACTCATCAAATGCACATTGGGATCAACTATGTAACACAGAATGCTGGAAATGTTGTGGTTTCATTCTCCACATGGCAAACATGAGGGTATTTTGGGTGCAGTTCCATGGCACAAACTAACTTTTTGGGTAATGACTCCAAAAGTATCCGGTCCAAGCCATGAATACATTTATCATGACTCATCAAATGCATGTTGGGAACAACTTTGCCCCACAGAATGCCGGAAATGATGTGGTTTCATTCTCCACATGGCAAACATGAGGGTATTTTTGGTGCAATTCCAGGGCACAAACTAACTTTTTGGGTAATGACTCCAAAAGTATACGGTCCAAGACATGAATACATTTATCATGAATCATCAAATGCATGTTGGGAACAACTTTGCCCCACAGAATGCCGGAAATGATGTGGTTTGATTCTCCACATGGCAAACATGAGGGTATTTTGGGTGCAATTCAAGGGTACAAACTAACGTTTTGGGTAATGACTCTAATAGTATCAGGTCCAAGCCAAGAATATGTTCATCATGACTCATCAAATGCATGTTGGGAACAACTTTGCCCCACAGAATGCCGGAAATGATGTGGTTTCATTCTCCACATGGCAAACATGAGGGTATTTTGGGTGCAATTCCAGGGCACAAACTAACTTATTGGGTAATGACTCCAAAAGTATACGGTCCAAGATATGAATACATTTATCATGAATCATCAAATGCATGTTGGGAATAACTTTGTCACACAGAATGCCGGAAATGATGTGGTTTCACTCTCCACATGGCAAACATGAGAGTATTTTGGGTGCAATTCCAGGGCACAAACTAACTTATTGGGTAACGACTCCAAAAGTATACAGTCCAAGCCATGAATACATTCATCATGAATCATCAAATGCATGTTGGGAACAACTTTGCCCCACAGAATGCCGGAAATGATGTGGTTTGATTCTCCAAATGGCAAACATGAGGGTATTTTGGGTGCAATTCCAGGGCACAAACTAACTTATTGGGTAATGACTACAATAGTATCCGGTCCAAGACATGAATACATTTATCATGACTCATCAAATGCACATTGGGATCAACTTTGTAACACTGAATGCTGGAAATGTTTTGGTTTCATTCTCGACATGGCAAACATGAGGGTATTTTGGGTGCAATTCCAGGGCACAAACTAACTTATTGGGTAATGACTACAATAGTATCCAGTCCAACACATGAATACATTCATCATGAATCATCAAGTGCATATTGGGAACAACTTTGTAACACAGAATGCCAGAAATGTTGTGGTTTCACTCTCCATTATCCAAATGGCAAACATGAAGGTATTTTGGGTGCAATTCAAGGGCACAAACTGTCTCATTGGGTAATTATTCCAATAATATCCGGTCCAAGCCATGAATACATTTATCATGACTCATCAAATGCATGTTGGGAACAACTTTGCTCCACAGAATAGCCAAAATGTTGTGGTTTGATTCTCCAAATGGCAAACATGAGGGTATTTTGGGTGCAATTCAAGGGCACAAACTAACTTATTAGGTAATGACTCCAAAAGTATACAGTCCAAGACATGAATACATTTATCATGACTCATCAAATGCACATTGGGATCAACTATGTAACACAGAGTGCTGGAAATGTTGTGGTTTCATTCTCCACATGGCAAACATGAGGGTATTTTGGGTGCAGTTCCATGGCACAAACTAACTTTTTGGGTAATGACTCCAAAAGTATCCGGTCCAAGCCATGAATACATTTATCATGACTCATCAAATGCATGTTGGGAACAACTTTGTAACACAGAATGCCGGAAATGATGTGGTTTCATTCTCCACATGGCAAACATGAGGGTATTTTGGGTGCAATTCCAGGGCACAAACTAACTTATTGGGTAATGACTCCAAAAGTATACGGTCCAAGACATGAATACATTTATCATGAATCATCAAATGCATGTTGGGAACAACTTTGCCCCACAGAATGCCGGAAATGATGTGGTTTGATTCTCCACATGGCAAACATGAGGGTATTTTGGGTGCAATTCAAGGGTACAAACTAACTTTTTGGGTAATGACTCTAATAGTATCCGGTCCAAGCCAAGAATATGTTCATCATGACTCATCAAATGCATGTTGGGAACAACTTTGCCCCACAGAATGACGGAAATGATGTGGTTTGATTCTCCACATGGCAAACATGAGGGTATTTTGGGTGCAATTCCAGGGCACAAACTAACTTTTTGGGTAATGACTCCAAAAGTATACGGTCCAAGACATGAATACATTTATCATGAATCATCAAATGCATGTTGGGAACAACTTTGCCCCACAGAATGCCGGAAATGATGTGGTTTGATTCTCCACATGGCAAACATGAGGGTATTTTGGGTGCAATTCCAGGGCACAAACTAACTTATTGGGTAACGACTCCAAAAGTATACAGTCCAAGCCATGAATACATTCATCATGAATCATCAAATGCATGTTGGGAACAACTTTGCCCCACAGAATGCCGGAAATGATGTGGTTTGATTCTCCAAATGGCAAACATGAGGGTATTTTGGGTGCAATTCCAGGGCACAAACCAACTTATTGGGTAATGACTACAATAGTATCCGGTCCAAGACATGAATACATTTATCATGACTCATCAAATGCACATTGGGATCAACTTTGTAACACTGAATGCTGGAAATGTTTTGGTTTCATTCTCCACATGGCAAACATGAGGGTATTTTGGGTGCAATTCCAGGGCACAAACTAACTTATTGGGTAATGACTACAATAGTATCCAGTCCAACACATGAATACATTCATCATGAATCATCAAATGCATATTGGGAACAACTTTGTAACACAGAATGCCAGAAATGTTGTGGTTTCACTCTCCATTATCCAAATGGCAAACATGAGGGTATTTTGGGTGCAATTCAAGGGCACAAACTGTCTCATTGGGTAATTATTCCAATAATATCCGGTCCAAGCCATGAATACATTCATCATGACTCATCAAATGCAAATTGGGAACAACTTTGCTCCACAGAATGCCCAAAATGTTGTGGTTTGATTCTCCAAATGGCAAACATGAGGGTATTTTGGGTGCAATTCAAGGGCACAAACTAACTTATTGGGTAATGACTCCAAAAGTATACGGTCCAAGACATGAATACATTTATCATGAATCATCAAATGCATGTTGGGAACAACTTTGTAACACTGAATGCCGGAAATGTTGTGGTTTGATTCTCCACATGGCAAACATGAGGGTATTTTGGGTGCAATTCAAGGGCACAAACTAACTTATTGGGTAACGACTCCAATAGTATCCGGTCCAAGCCATGAATACGTTCTTCATGACTCATCAATTGCATGTTGGGAACAACTTTGCCCCACAGAATGCCGGAAATGATGTGGTTTGATTCTCCACATGGCAAACATGAGGGTATTTTGGGTGCAATTCCAGGGCACAAACTAACTTATTGGGTAATGACTCCAAAAGTATACGGTCCAAGACATGAATACATTTATCATGAATCATCAAATGCATGTTGGGAACAACTTTGCCCCACAGAATGCTGGAAATGTTGTGGTTTCACTCTCCACATGGCAAACATGAAAGTATTTTGGGTGCAATTCCATGGCACAAACTGTCTCATTGGATAATGACTCCAAAAGTATACGGTCCAAGATATGAATACATTTATCATGAATCATCAAATGCACATTGGGATCAACTTTGTAACACAGAATGCCGGAAATGATGTGGTTTCACTCTCCACATGGCAAACATGAGAGTATTTTGGGTGCAATTCCAGGGCACAAACTAACTTATTGGGTAACGACTCCAAAAGTATACGGTCCAAGCCATGAATACATTTATCATGAATCATCAAATGCATGTTGGGAACAACTTTGCCCCACAGAATGCCGGAAATGTTGTGGTTTCACTCTCCACGTGGCAAACATGTTGTTACTCTAAAAATCGACCGGATAGGTATAATGAATATTTTAAATTTAAAGAGATGTGAGCTCAGAGAGACGCTCTTATTTTTACTGTGTATTTCACTGTGTCGGGGCTCTCTGTATTTTACATGGTAGTTCCTTGGTTATTTGTTACTGTCTTCTTTACCATCGTACCGATTCTGTTGCTGTTGCTGTATTAGCGTCGTGTCGGTCTTACTGTATTGGTCATTCGATGGTATCGGTCATTGTGGGGTTAGGTATTCTGTTCGATGGGGCGTATGCTTGTTCACGGTATATGTGCTGGATATGAGTAGGCCCATCTGGAATCGGTATTGATTTTCTTGATTGCAATAAGTAATTTCCTCATGGGATATCAAGTATATTCTTTTGAATATACTTATGGGTTCCAAGTGTTTACTTATTGTTCAGATGTTTGGATATTTCTTGTTTCTAACCGAATATCCCCTTTTGTTTGTAACCTTAGGTGATATCGTTTTTACCACTTAAGGATTTCCAAGTAGTGGAGGTGCGTTTGATTCTAAGCTTCGGTCTTTGGAATATTCGTATCTCGTATCGTCTTCCCGCACCTCGGTCGTCGTTTCGTTTGTTTTGTCGGCTTTTTTGATCGAATTTGATGCCGACAACTGTCCGTATTTTTCGCGGACAACAAAGCATGAGGGTATTTTGGGTGCAATTCAAGGGCACGAACTGTCTCATTGGGTATCTCTTGTGTGTGCATAATTAATTGAGAAATTACTTAGTACTGGTGAATTGCTCGGTGCACATCCAGATTGCAAAAGGGTTTCACTTGCTGCGCGAGTACGAGTTTAGTTGCTAATGCCACTTGATTTTAAAAGACTGGTTATGAGCCTCTTTTTTCACGTGTTATTTTACACACTAAGCTAAAAACTGCCCGACAAGTACCTGTCCATGGTATTGTATCTCAGGCTATAGAAACTCCAAAAAGTTGGTAGCACAGGCAAATGAATCCCCACATTAAGGGCTCTTTTCATTGATGTATTTGTAGCTTATTTACTCCAACGGTTTGGGAGGAATGAGCACACTAATTGTTGTTACTCTAAAAATCGACCGAAAGGATAGGATAATTAAAATTTAAAGAGATGTGAGCTCAGAGAGAGGCTCTTATTTTTTACTACGTATTTTCACTGTATCGGGGCTCTCTGCTGTATTTTACATGGTAGAGATCTTCCCCGGTTATTTGTTACCATTCTCGTACCGATACTGTTGTTGCTGTTGCTGTTGCGGTTGCTGTATTAGCGTCGTGTCGGTCTTACTGTATCGGTCATTTGGTGGTATCGGTCATTCATGTTGTTAAGTAATCTGTTCGATGGGGCGTATGCTTGTTCGTGGTATATATGCTAGATATGAGGCCCATCTGGAATCGGTACTGATTTTCTTGATTGCAATAAGTAATTTCCTCACGGGATATCAAGTATATTCTTCTGAATGTACTTATGGATTCCAAGTGTTCACTTATTGGTCAGGTCTTTGGATATGTCTTGTTTCTAACCGATTACTGTCTTTTGTTTGTAGTCCTAAGTGATATCGTTTTTACCACTTAGGGATTTTCATGTAGTGGAGGTGCGTTTGATTCTAAGACATGATCATCGGAATGATCGTATCTCTGTTGTTACTCCGTGTTGTTAATATTCTGCACCTCGGTCGTTTCGTTTTGTCGGCTTTTCCAATCGAATTTGATGCCGACAATCGTCCGTATTTTTTGCCGACAACACACCCCTTGATCCAATACTCTACCAATGTGGTATTGGATTACTGTCGGAGTATATTATCTTGAGTTGTATCGATTGATAGATCGAACATTCGGATCGAATCGTATCGTATCGTTGAACCGACAGATCCGAAGAATAGGATCATCAAATTGCGAATGATTGAATGATTTAGCCTGCGTGGTGTCCCATAATGTATCTTGCGTGTCGGGCGTGCAAGATCCATCCCAATGGTTTGGTTAGATCATCAGCTGGGTTGATAACTCCAGGAATATGAATCATCTTGATTTCACCATTTTCCTTCCATGCTTGGATGGCAAAGAACCTGATTTCAATATGCCTGGTTCTTTCAGTCGGCTTCTGGGCATTGATGATCTCAATTGCTGATGCATTGTCTTCATAGATCGGAGTTGGACCAACTTGGGCGAATCCTAATTCCTTGAGTATAGACCTGAGATATCTGGCTGTTTTGGCTGCCGTGACGGCAGCAATGAACTCAGCTTCTGTAGAACTCTGTGCAGTAAGGGACTGAGCTTTGGATCTGTAAACAATTGCTCCACCAGCACAAGTGAAAACGTATCCTGTGGTGGACCTACGGTGTTTTGGATCATTGCCATATGCGGCGTCCACAAAACACATCAGTTTGGCTTGCTTGATGTCTTCCGGGAATTTTGGGAGTGATGCATCTTGGACTGCATCGTTGTATGGTTCTCCTGGTGGTAGAGATGGCTCAGCATTTGGCCTGTAGAATCTGATACCCCAAGATCTGGTTGTTCTGAGATAGCGGGCTATATTCTTCAGGCTGGAATAGTGGAAAGCAGTGGGATTGGAACTGTACTTTGACATCAGAGTCACCGCATAGCCTATGTCTGGCCTGCAACTAACATATGCGAACATCATTTCACCTAAAAGCGTCCTGTAGGAGAAACCAGATGTGGTTTGCAGTTCAGCATGTTCCTTGGTGCCTTCTAATGGGCCATCAGTATGTGATTGTAGCTGACTCAGTACTTCAGTTGATAGTGGCGCAGATGGTTTGGAATGTGGTTTCATCTTAGAATCAGTGTCCCATCCATGAGATCTCATGATTCTGTCAATGCAGTTCGCACATGACAGTTCAATGTAGTCAGCTGTCTGTTTGACATCAATTCCATTGAAGTCTTCAAGCAATCCCATTTTTGTGAAGGGGACAACATCTTCTCTAGGAAGCTTCAGCTTTGCGCCAATTATGTCATAGATCTTGTCAGATATGGATTCTGATGTGCAAGCCAGTGCAAAATTGTCAACTTGTCTCAGCATGTAGACCGTTTCACCTTCAAAAACTGTCGTGTAGATCGTCCTGTCATGTGTGGTGGTTTTGAAGTTGAGATCAGGGCCTTTCAATAATTTGTTGATGTGGGTTTCCCAAAGTCTTCCAGATTCTGTATGGCCTTGAAGTGCTCGAAGGACTGGGAGCACCAATCTTCTGTCTATGTCCTTGCCATGCTTGTGTCTGTACCATTCTGCATATGCATCATCAATAGTCATGTATGTAGGAATGTTGGGTCCTGGACTATGCGCGTAGGCGTCTGCAGCATCACCCCCGTACACTTTGAGGTTGAGGCTTGCAGCAATAGCAAAGAATTAGAAAAAGCGTGTCGTAACAAACAACAAATGCAATCGGTCTTACAATCGATTGATTTAGTGAGCAAGATCATTGTTACAGTTCATTCGGCCTTATCGATGCCGATCTTGCCGATGCCGATCGACAGGTTAATTAATCGTCGTCATTCGTGTAATTTCACCATACAAAACACATGTAAATTTAAGACGCAAAACACACGCAAAACCATCTTCGATCGGTCTTTTTACCGTATAATTCACCGTGATATTCTCATTGGAATATCACATTGCTTGTACCTTATTACGTAGAATTAGTACTAGGTTGTACATAGATTTTAGGGCATGATAGTGTTTTAGAGTTGTTAATTCTTCGAAGAGTGAGCTGATGGGGAGAATTTCCCTAAGAGGCAATCCACATGGATAATCACCGACGATTATTCACTCAGGTTAAATAACCTTACGAATAAGGTTATTTGCCTTTGTGACTCTTCGTATGTATGAATATGCCTTTACACGGTGAATTCTTTTCAGTCCCCTTCAGTCGTAAATCCTCCAACCGTTAAGCGGCTGGATTCTATGACTTAACCTATTCATCGTGAGTCATTGTCGTGTTGAATACCAAACTGTATCCATTCTACCATCAGAGGCCCTATCAAAAAGAAATGGGGCGGCGTTTTGCCTTTCATTCTGGCTTGTATCATGGCGTTTTGCCCTGATCCTTGCCGGTTTGATATATTGTATTCATGGATCAAATTATCCATTTCCGAAATGCTCGTTGCAGATCGAACGTAAATCAACTTGTTGCTTCGGTCGAACGATCAATCGAACATTCCATCGAACAATTGATTTTTATTTCTTTACGACATGCACCGAGAACAATGTTCTCTGAAGATAGCGCCACTCATTAGCTTTGTAAACAAATCAGCAATATTTGTCGAACCTGGTTCCTTTGCAACTCTGATAATTCCTGCTGCAATAGATTCTCGGGCCTTGTGGTATGCAATGCTGTTGTGCTTCTTCTTACATGGGCTTTCGGGTCGTGTAACATTTGTGACAACCGAATCATTATCACAATACACATTTGTGCTCCCATCAATTGGAACACCCATCATTCTCAACTTGTACCTTAGACCTTCAACCAATTCGATTGCAATTTTCAAAGCAATGATTTCAGATCCAAAGGTTGACGTTTCAACTGTTGTTTGCCTTTTGGAAAACCAAATGATCGGTGCATTATTAATGAAGATAATAACGCCGGTATGAGATCTCCTTGTTGCCTTGCATCCTGCATGGTCAGCATCAACAAAACAACTCATCGTTACATGTTTTCCCAAAGCTTCAGGCATATCTGCTGGTATGACTTCAGCAGCACCAGGATAAAATTCAGACCAGTCACATTTTTGAAATTTACTCTCATCAACGCTTGGTACAGTATCGTCAAAAACCAATTTTGACCTGTTGTACTTTTTCAAATATGCAAATATATGAAACAACTGATTCAAATGCCCGATCCTTGCCTGTGCCAGATACCTTGACATCAGCGAGAGTGGCATTACAATGTCCAGTCTTCCTAATTCACAAATCCACCTGAGAACTCCAATTAAACCTTGGTAGTAATTTTGCAATTCAGGATTCAATTCTTCTGATATATCAATTTCCGGTCGATAATCATGTGACAGTGGACTGGACGCTGATTTTGGTAGATACTTGTAACCATATTTTTCAGTTCCTAACTCTTGTTCGACTGCTGCAACAGCTTTCGCCGTATACTTAGTGCTTGATAATGACCATCTTGGCTTTGAATCACCTTCAAAGTAGAATTTTCCAATATCTGCTCCCAGATACAGCAGGGTTGGCTCTTCAATGGTATCATCCTTCAGTTTGAACTTGCGCTCAATGTTTTCAAGCTGGAACTTTGGATCTTCACCAGAACATAAGATGTCGTCTACATAGGCAATGAGAATTGCCCAGTATCTGGATCCATCTTTCCTGGTTTCAATGCGTAAGTGCACATCCGGATCTGCTTTGCAAGGTGAATATCCAAGATCTCTCAAATGCTGTGTGAGGTATGACCTGAAAGATGCACCTGCGACCGGCAGTCCATACAATGCGCGGACAATCTTGCAAGACCTTCCTGCAAGGTGTGGTGGAAAACCATCTTCAGCTCTCGCTTTTAGAAAGTATTTCTCTTTAATCGGGGCTGTCAAATATGCATTTTGAATATCAGCTGAGAGAACCTTCAAATCATTCAGCGCTGCCAGCAGGAAGAATATTCTTACTGAGTCTCGACTGGGAACCGATGAATAAGTATTTTCTTTTGCCACTACAGGGACTTTATGACCATCCCCTACCAACCTAGCCTTCCTTGTTAGGGACCCAAGCTTGATGTCAAAAATCATATGAGTTGTTATCTGCTTATGGCCAACTGGAATAACATCATCATCAGAAAATTCGAACGCTGCCATGTTATTTGTCATTTCCTTATGAATTGCTCGTTCCCAGTGGTCAGTCCCTGTTTTCTTATCAATAGCCAGCGCTTGTTTGATTGAATGTGGCAATTCAACTCCATATTTGTGAGTCTTCAACCAATACTTTGCTGTTTTGGCCGCTTTAAGGATCCGATCCTTTCTTCTCAAAATTTTGTGCACCCACCATCGGAATGCTGGTGACTTTTCAAGATTATTGTTGACAGCATATTCAGCTAATTGCACTGGAAATGATTCTTTCACATCACTTAACTTACACCACGATTCAGTGCCATCTTTCCAACTGGCAAGAATCCTCCAACCCCTTGTTGTCGGCTTATGGGTTTTCCTGCCATTTTTTGCTATGGTCGTGGCTTCATCTTCAGTTAGTGCAGTGTTGTCTTTTTCATGGTCAATGAGCTCATCCAGTAGAGTGAACATCCGTCCGTCATCGTCAACAGAACTATACAGACTCTCTGCAACAATATTTGCCGTGTATTCCTCCATGGTACCATCGGGTAGTTGCAATTTATACAGCCTCGTGTCTAGTATGGGATTCTCATTTCTGATTCCTATCGGTCTGTTTTGCAAGTCGCGAACCCTATCCTTGACAACGCACCTGAGTCTTTCATCACCTCTTTCAATGATTACTTCATTCCCCAGATATTCATCTGGTTCATCAATATCTTCTACTGATGCTTCTGGTTCAGCCATTTCAAGTTTCAAATCAGGTGATTCCACTGGTTGGTTCTCAAATAGCTCCATTTGAGGCTCCGGGTAGTTTTCCAGGAAGAATGACGCGCTATCCTTCACTTCGTCTCCTATCTTGGATTCAATTGATTTGTTGATTGCTTCCATTCGTCTGAGGATATCTCTATCCCTCCATTCAAATTCTTTGACAGGTCGTATTGAATTTGTAGATATTGGTATTGCTGATTCAGTCAGGAACCAAAAACAATCACCCCCACCTACCTTATTGCCACAGGGACCCAACCATCGCGCCAACCTTTCAACGCCTCGGGTGGAAGAATCGCCTTTATCATAGTAAAACACAAAATCATACCACTCTGATGAAGTGTATAGTGTAATATCAGGCCTATAGCCATGGACCAATTCAAATGGGGTTCTCCCCATTGAAGAAGGGTTGTTCAAGGCTGTTCGCTGCCTGATATTAGCACATAGTAGCTCACCACAAAATGACCATAATCTCCTCGGTGACTTCTTCTTTGCAGACTTGGTTGTGATTGCACTACCAAGATTATTAAATTCCTTTCGTGTCTAAGTTGGTAGAGGTACGAGATCGAAAATAATGAGACCTCGAAAATTACCGGGCTCATTCTTACGATTGAGACCGATACTTAACTATAAGAAAAAGAACCGATAGCTCATTCTTACGATCGAGAATCGATACTTAACTGAAGAAGAAGCATCGATCGTCACTCAAGTTCGATACTTAGTGATCCGAGAAAGAATACATACCAGATATTAGCATATGCTATATTTTGTTAAGTGTTCTGGTTCAAGAAAAGACAGCAGAGGTTCGGAGCGTGCTCACGAACTTGTTTCCTTGCTGCACAGAATACGCGTTGTATTAGCGGCAACGCGATATTATTGCTTGTTCTGCTCGATTTTGGAATGGGCAGTGTGGTTGGATGAATGTCTGATGGATATGGTTGCGCTTTACAATTGAATTCCAGTGTGTCTTGTAGGTTCTTGGAGATCCTTGTTCTGGTGCGCCATCAGAAATCAAATGCTCTGGGATTCCAATTTCATGAATGAATGTCTTCAATCCTTGATGGGCTTGTGATTTGTCCTGTATTGGTATAAATACTTCAAACCCATTTCCATTCGTGAAGATCTGTGCACATTTTTCCTGCCTCATAATACTGGTCGTTCTTGCATGCCATGTATCTGTGTACCAGGTTCCTTGTGCAACTCTCTTGTTCCTGAAGCGCTGTGTAGGCAGCCTCTTCATCAATGGTAATTGCAAATTCCTGAGTGCCTTCTGCGTCGTGACTTTCAATGTCTGCTCAGCTTTCTTGAAACTAATATTCCAAGTTTTGGCTAAGCGTTCACAGTCAACTTTGTTTGGACCTTCAATTGTTATCACTGATGGCCCCCATTGATTTCTTCTGTCAAGAGACCTTCTCTCAAGTGTATTGTCAATTTCTTGCAAGCTAGGGGCCTGTTTTGATTCTTCTTCAGGAGCTTCCATAAAGTCAAATTCTGTATCATCAAACAAAAATTGGTCTACCCTTCGCGCGCTTGAAATATTCCTTACTGAAGAAATTCGATGAGCTATATTTCCATCCGTTGCAATCTGGCATTCAGTTAGCATTCTCCTTGTGGATACCTGATGGACTCTCATCAGTTTGCATTGCTGCATGACACTTGGGTGCCGTCTGTCTAAGCTGGTCTCGGGGAGCATACCTGTAACATTACTAGCAGGTTCTGTTACAACCGAACTTGTATCCATTGCTTGATCCTCTTCAGTCGACATAGCTTGAAGGCTGAATTGGTCCCCTGAAATTGGATCTCCATTGTCAATGGCTAGCTCGGCCATCCTGAACTTCAGTGAATGTGGATCCCAGGGGGTATCGTTTGTTGCAATCAAATGTTGACATTCATCAAGCTCCATTCTTGTTGGCTTTCTTGTGGGGAAATATGAGATCACATTTCTCATACTCAGTTTGATAAAAACTTTCTTCGGATCGTCATCTTCCATTGGAGTTTGAATTGTAATTCCATGCTTGGATCTTGAATCAAATTGGCGAGGTGTCTCTTCAACAGAGTTGAAATTGCAGTCCCTCACTTGATTTGGGCATATCAAGCTGTTCTTCAATTTGTCCCCAAAGTACAGTGCTTGATGGAACACTATGATGTACACTTGGCCTGATGTTGGGTTTGTCCATGCCGTAGCACAGCTTCCTATTGGGATTTTCTTGATGGGCTTGTATTCTTCAGAAAAAGGTGCAACATCAACATGTGTTGTGATTTGATCAGGATTCAGCAATACCATATTGCTTCCTGCTGCAGTAGTGTCTGCATGTGAGTCTAACTCACAATATCCTTCTTCATTTTCCCCATCATCAAAATCTACAGGAACGTTCATCTTGTATAATGACCGGCTCACCATTGTTAACAATCTGTGTTCTAGTGATAGTGTCCGGTTATTATGTCATTTCTTAGATTTTGAGCCAAAACTGTCACCCGCGCCTTCACTTTCAGTTTCTTTCTTTTTAGTCTCAGCAGCCTTGAGATTTCGTTTCTTCTTAGCCTGTCTCATCTGGTAAAGCTCCTGACGCTGTTCTTTTGACATTGTTTTATAAACACTTGTTGGATAGGGCTTGCACTCAACTTTTCCTGTAAACGTTCCAGTTGTCTTTTGCTTTTTGTTGCTTGATGTGCCCACAGAATATACTCTTCTGGAACCTCTTTTATGCTTCCCATTTGCAAGCTTTTTCAATCCAAGACGATTGGTGAATAGAATCAAGCATTCATTGAAATTGTCCTGGTAATCTTTGCTCTCGTCAATTGCATCGGCTTTAGCTGCATCAAGTCGCTCATCGCTGATTGAATTGATAAAGTCCCAGACAAACCTCCTTTCATTGTGATTCTTTTCAAATCTCAGAATTGTTCCATGAAAAGCAGTCCAGTTTCGCTTGTGCTTGTTCCAATCATAATTCTTAGCATCTCCAGTGTAATGTGATTCTTTCATTTCCTGATAGGTCTTGTTCAGAACCATAGTGATATTCGTATCAGTGTAAGCATGTTGCATCAATGAAATGAAAGCGTTTCTTGCATTTCCTGAGTTCAGAGCAGTGTTTTGGAAATGTGCCACATATTCCCAACCAGGACCTTTTCTTGTTGCATCACACAGCAACCTCCAGACGACGTTGTTGTCCTCATCATACTGGTGACCTGACAGGACGCCACACCTTTCATTGTAATCACTCCAAGTTGGATAAGTATCTGTTGGGCTTTGCCCGGCTGTTCCAGACCTGGCTTCATCAGAAAACAACCTCCTTTTCTTGGGGTCTTATGACATACAAGATTGGGAATCCCTCAGAGTTGAATCTGTACCTCAAGTTTTGTCAAAAGCCTTCCTCCCATTCTCGGAACTTAGTAAGATCCTTTAGCTCAGGTGGAGTTGCCTTTTCTTGTGATTTCACACTCGACTCCATCATCTTGATTCTGAATTGCTGCAGTTCCAGGTTGTTTGGGTTTGCTTTCCAGTCGATAGCCCTTGGCTTGACTCCAATCAACGGTTGATACCGGGCCCAATTTGCCCAAGTGAGAAGCCTCAATGACAGTCTGTTACCATAGTGGATACTTTTTGGATTAGGACAGTCCGGACTGATGGATTTCAATCCATGCATGAACGATTTGATGCTTTCCTTGTTGAGGTCTGTAATTTCACGAATATTAGACATCCCTCCCCTCATAATTTCTTCAGCCGATTCATAGTTGATACCAAAATCCATTAGGCTGCTCCTGAAAGCAAGCTGTTCTGGGTTCAGAAATCTACCATTGTTGAATCCTCTGATTTTTATCCTGGGCTGGGATGACCTTCTACCCAGTCGATCTGCTCTTGCATCCTCGGCATTTTGGTCAGCATCGTTTCCCTCGTCATTGTCACTATCCGCGTCATCTGGATTCTCACCCCTCCTTTCTGCATCTTTGATTGCTCTGATTCTCTTCTTTACTTCTTGGTCGATGATTCTCTTCATGTTTGAGTTTGTTTCTGGGTCCCCAAGGGCCCTTTCCATGACTTCCATGATTTTATCTTCCAAGTCTTCATCATCTCCCATACCTCTTCCATTGTTTTCATTAGAATCCTGTGGATCGTCCACTTCCATTTTTTCTTCTTCTTCACTGTCGCCGTGTGCTCTCGTTCGTACCATGGTGGAGAATTGCGATATTTCAAACGAAGTTTCGAATTATTTTGATGAAGTATGGATGGGCAATTCGTAGGGTGGTATTCGATGGTGGTATGTGGAGAGAGGATTTAATCGAATCGAGAGTTTGGGTGTGAGATATGGATGGTCAATAGTTGGTGACTGTTGAGTGTGATTTGCTTATCTGTTTTGTATTCATCCGGATCGAATTTTCGTTCCGGTTTGTATACTTTCTGACTATTCGGATCGAGTTTTCGTTCCGGTTTCTGTCTTTGTGTGAGCTTTTGCTTTTGTCGCAAATCAAGATTAGTGCTTTGCAGGGGCCCTGTGGAGTTGTTGAGTACGTAGTTATTGTATGTATTGTAAGTATGTGTCAGTAAAGTTATGGTAAGAAGTACTCATACAATAACGCGTACAATTTCTACTAGTACTAGTGTGCATCAAGTCAGATCAGAATTCCCAAAGGTGTTCTGATCTGTACCAATTCTTACCAGTTCCAATTCTACCATTAGCCAACCAACCAAATTCATGTGTAAGCTATCAGCAAGGTATCTACATTCATAGGGTTGGAGTTAGATATGAACAAGTAAGCTGTACGAGCTACCGGTAATTACGAGCTGCCAGATCTACAAGCAAGCTACCTACCTTCATACCGATCATACCAATCGATTTATATTACTATTCAAGTGACGTCATTCGCGCAAGCTCTTTTTTAAATTCGAACAAGCAAGCTGTACGAGCTACCGGTAATAACGAGGTACTAGATCTACAAGCAAGCTACCTACCTTCATATTGATCATACCAATTGATCTATACTACCAATCAAGTGAGTCATTCGCACAGTGCAAATCTTTCCAGTCCCTAACCAAAATATAATTCAATCGTCAACCCAAAAACCCACCAGATTTGAACACAGTGCAACGCCTCCCGATCCCTAATCAAAATATAACTCAGTCATCAACCCAAAACCCCACCAGATTTGAACACAATGCAAATCTTTCTAGTCATAAACCAAAATATAATTCAATCATCAACCCAAAAACCCACCAGATTTGAACACAGTGCAAATCCTGCCAGTACCTAACCAAAATATAACTCAGTCATCAACCCAAAAACCCACCAGATTTGAGCACAGTGCAAATCCTGCCAGTCCCCGACCAAAATATAACTCAGTCATCAACCTAAAAACCCACCAGATTTGAACACAGTGCAAATCTTTCCAGTCTCCAACCAAAATATACTTCAATCGTTAACTCAACAACCCACCAGATTTGAACACAGTGCAAATCTTTCCAGTCCCTAACCAAAATAATAATATAATTCAATCATGAACCCAAAAACCCACCAGATTTGAACACAGTGCAAATCCTGCCAGTCCCAGACCAAAATATAACTCAGTCATCAACCCAAAAACCCACCAGATTTGAAGATAGTGCAAATCTGTTCCATCCCCAACCAAAATATAACTCGGTCATCAACCCAAAAACCCACCAGATTTGAAGACAGTGCAAATCCTGCCAATCCCAAACCAAAATACAACTCAGTCATCAACCCAAAAACCCACCAGATTTGAAGACAGTGCAAATCCTGCAAATCCCCAACCAAAGTATAACTCAGTCATCAACCCCAAAACCCACCATATTTGAACACTGTGCACATCCTGCCAGTCCCCGACCAAAATATAACTCAGTCATCAAACAAAGAAACACACCAGATTTGAACACAGTGCAAATCTTTCTAGTCATTAACGAAAATATAATTCAGTCATCAACCCAAAAACCAACCAGATTTGAACACAGTGCAAATCTTTCTAGTCATTAACCAAAATATAACTCAGTCATCAACCCAAAAACCCACCAGATTTGAACACTGTGCAAATCCTGCCAGTCCCTGACCAAAATATAACTCAGTCATCAACCCAAAAACTCACCATATTTGAACACTGTGTAAATCCTGACACTCCCCGACCAAAATATAACTCAGTCATTAACCAAAAAAACCCACATGATTGGAACACAGTGCAAATCTTTCCAGTCCCTAACCAAAATATAATTCAATCGTCAACTAAAAAACCACCAGATTTGATCACAGTGCAAATCTTTCCATCCCCGACCAAAATATAACTCATTCATCAACCCAAAAACCCACCAGATTTGAACACAGTGCAAATCCTGCCAGTCCCCGACCAAAATATAACTCAATCGTCAACCCAAAAACCCACCTGGATTGAAGACAGTGCAAAACCTGCCGATCTCCGACCAAAATATAACTCAGTCATCAACCCAAAAACCCACCAGATTTGAACATAGAGCAAATCTTTCCATCCCCCACCAAAATATAACTCAGTCATCAACCCAAAAACCCACCATATTTGAACAAAGTGCAAATCTTTCCAGTCACCAACCAAATATAATTCAGTCATCAACCCAAAAACCCACCAGATTTCAACACAGTGCAAATCTTTCCAGCCCCCGACTAAAATATAACCCAGTTGTCAACCCAAAAACCCACCAGATTTGAACACAGTGCAAATCCTGCCGGTCCCTGACCAAAATATAACTCCTCAGTCATCAACCCAAAAACCCACCAGATTTGAGCACAGTGCAAATCCTGCCAGTCCCCGACCAAAATTTAACTCAGTCATCAACCCAAAACCCCACCAGATTTGAACACAGTGCAAATCTTTCTAGTCATTAACCAAAAAATAATTCAATCGTGAACCCAAAAACTCACCAGATTTGAACACAGTGAAAATCCTGCCAGAGCCTAACTGAAATATAACTCAGTCATCAACCCAAAAACCCACCAGATTTGAGCACAGTGCAAATCCTGCTAGTCCCCGACCAAAATATAACTCAATCATCAACCTAAAAATCCACCAGATTTAAACACAGTGCAAATCTTTCCAGTCTCCAACCAAAATATAATTCATTCGTTAACTCAACAACCCACCAGATTTGAACACAGTGCAAATCTTTCCAGTCCCCAACCAGAATATATCTCAGTCATCAACACAAAAACCCACCAGATTTGAACACTGTGCAAATCCTGCCAGTCCCCGACCAAAATATAACTCAGTCATCAACCCAAAAACACACCAGATTTGAACACAGTGCAAATCCTGCTAGTCCCCGACCAAAATATAATTCAATCATGAACCCATAAACCCACCAGATTTGAGCACAGTGCAAATCCTGACAATCCCCGACCAAAATATAACTCATTCATCAACCGAAAAACCCACATGATTTGAACACAGTGCAAATCTTTCCTGTCCCTAACCAAAATATAATTCAATCATGAACCCAAAAACACACCAGATTTGAGCACAGTGCAAATCCTGCCAGTCCCCGACCAAAATATAACTCAGCCATCAACCTAAAAACACACCAGATTTGAACACAGTGCAAATCCTGCCGGTCCCCGACCAAAATATAACTCAGTCTTCATCCCAAAAACCCACCAGATTTGAACACTGTGCAAATCCTGCCAGTCCTCGACCAAAATATAACTTAGTAATCAACCCAAAACCCCACCAGATTTGAACACAGTGCAAATCTTTCTAGTCATTAACCAAAATATAATTCAATGGTGAACCCAAAAACCCACCAGATTTGAACACAGTGCAAATCTTTCCAGTCCCCAACCAGAATATATCTCAGTCATCAACACAAAAACCCACCAGATTTGAACACTGTGCAAATCCTGCCAGTCCCCGACCAAAATACAACTCAGTCATCAACCCAAAAACCCACCAGATTTGAGCACAGTGCTAATCCTGCAAGTCCCCAACCAAAATATAACTCAGTAATCAACCTCAAAACCCACCTGATTTGAACACATTGCAAATCCTGCCGATCCCCGACCAAAATGTAACTCATTCATCAACCCAAAAACCCACCTGATTTGAACACAGTGCAAATCCTGCCAGTCCCCAACCAAAATATAACTCAGTCATCAACCCAAAAACCCACCAGATTTGAGCACAGTGCAAATGCTGCCAGTCCCCAACCAAAATATAACTCAGTCATCAACCCAAAAAATCCCACCAGATTTGAACACATTGCAAATCTTTCCAGTCCCTAACCTAAATATAACTCAGTCATCAACCCAAAAACCCACCAGATTTGAACACAGTGCAAATCCTGCCAGTCCCCGACCAAAATATAACTCAGTCATTGACCCAAAAACCCACCTGATTTGAAGACAGTGCAAATCCTGCCGATACCCGACCAAATATAACTCATTAATCAACCAAAAAAATCACCAGATTAGAACACTGTGCAAATTTTTCCAGTCCCTAACCAAAATATAATTCAGTCATCAACCCAAAAATTCACCAGATTTGAGCACAGTGCAAATCTTTCCAGTCCTAACCAAAATATAATTCAGTCATTAACCCAAAAACCCACCAGATTTTAGCACAGTGCAAATCCTGCCGATCCCCGACCCAAATATAACTCAGTAATCAACCCAAAAACCCACGTGATTTGAACACAGTGCAAATCCTGCTATCCCCGACCAAAATATAACTCATTCATCAACCCAAAAACCCACCTGGTTTTAACACAGTGAAAAGCTTTCCATCCTAACCAAAATATAATTTAGTCATCAACCAAAAATACCTACCAGATTGGAACACAGTGCAAATCATCCAGTCCCTTACCAAAATATAATTCAATCATCAACCCAAAAACCAACCAGATTTGAAGACAGTGCAAATCTTGCCAATCCCCGACCAAAATATAATCTTAATTCATCAACCAAAAAACTAACCAGATTTGAGCACAGTGCAAATCCTGCAAGTCCCCGACCAAAATATAACTCAGTCATCAACCCCAAAACCCACCAGATTTTAACACAGTGCAAAACTTTCCAGTCCCTAACCAAAATATAATTCAGTCATCAACCCAAAAACCACCAGATTTTAGCACAGTGCAAATCCTGCCAATCCCCCACCAAAATATAACTCAGTCACCATCAACCCAAAAACCCACCAGATTTGAACACAGTGCAAATCTTTCCAGTCCCTAACCAAAATATAATTCAGTCATCAACCCAAAAACCCACCATATTTGAGCACAGTGCAAATCCTGTCAGTCCTCGACAAAAATATAACTCAATCATCAACCCAATTTTATGATTCAAGTATATAATTCAAGTATATCATTCAAGTATATAATTCACTTCTTTGACTCCGGTCAATGATTCAATTTAATGATTTAACTCTATGATTCCAGTTTATGATTCCATTGTCTGACTCAAACCTACAATTCATTTCTATGATTAATTTCTATGGTTCCATTCTATTACTCATCATTCTATGACTCAATTCTATGACTCAATGCTTTGATTCACTTCCATGATTCAATTCCATGATTCAACTCTATGATTTAAGTGTATGATTCAATTATTTGACTCAAGTCTATGATTCTTGTCTATGATTCATTTCTATGATTCATTTCTATGATTCAAGAGTATGATTCAATTCTATGATTCAATTCTATGATTCACTTCCATTATTTGAGTCTATGATTCTAGTCCATGACTCAAATTTACAATTCAATTCTATGACAAATCCTGTCAGTCCTCGACAAAAATATAACTCAATCATCAACCCAATTTTATGATTCAAGTATATAATTCAAGTATATCATTCAAGTATATAATTCACTTCTTTGACTCCGGTCAATGATTCAATTTAATGATTTAACTCTATGATTCCAGTTTATGATTCCATTGTCTGACTCAAACCTACAATTCATTTCTATGATTAATTTCTATGGTTCCATTCTATTACTCATCATTCTATGACTCAATTCTATGACTCAATGCTTTGATTCACTTCCATGATTCAATTCCATGATTCAACTCTATGATTTAAGTGTATGATTCAATTATTTGACTCAAGTCTATGATTCTTGTCTATGATTCATTTCTGTGATTCAAGAGTATGATTCAAGAGTATGATTCAATTCTATGATTCAATTCTATGATTCACTTCCATTATTTGAGTCTATGATTCTAGTCCATGACTCAAATTTACAATTCAATTCTATGACTCAATTCCATGATTCAACTCTATGATTCCACTCTTTGACTCAAATCAATTATTCACTTCAAGGATTCATGATTCAATTTCATGATTCAAGTCTATGACTCAATTGTATGATTCAAAGTCTATTGATCGAATTTAATGATTTAATTCCACAACTCAAGTTGATGATTCAAGCCTATGATTGAATTCTATGATTTAAGTTTATCATTCAATTATGTGGTTCAATTATTTGATTCCATTCTTTGACTCAAGTTGATGATCCAATTCCATGATTGAATTCTATGATTGAATTCTTTGACTCAACTCAATGATCATTCAATTCTATGGTTTAATCCTATCTTGCGTCATACTTCGTTTTTGAGAGGGTGAAAGAAAGTATTTTATTTTTTCAAATTTGGACAACCGCCCCCCCCCCCCCCCCCCCCCCCACCCCCCACCCCTGCCCCCCATCCAGTACATACTCATACTGTATTTAGCTACCTTCATACAGATCCTACCAATTGATCTATACCACCAATCAAGTGACGTCATTCGCGCGAGTTCTATTTTAAACGACGACAAAAAAATTCGATTCGTACCGGTAATTACTGTACGGTACGAGTTTGTGTGTTAATGACGAAGAGACAAAGTAGGGCTACGTAGAATTGTACTGTAAGCAAAACCTTGAATTAACACTCATGATTTAAATTGGTCTCATGACTCATTTCAAACCAATTTCGGACCGGTTCCAAATTTCTGAGACGATTTTTTGCACCTCTATTGCAAAACTTGAAATTCGACGTCACTTCTTTCCTTCCTAATCCATCTAATTGCAACTGAATAACAAACAAATACTTCGTAACAAATAACAGATACTAAATTAACTAATTCAATTGCACCACACTGGGGGGGGTGACGCGATTCAACCATCGCGTTGAAGGGCGAAACGCGGTGTTGTCGTCGTCGTCATCACCCTATTTTACACACATACTCGTACCGTACGGTACACTTGATATACTTGATCTAAGATAGATCGTATGATTTTTTCTTTATTCAGGTTTAATCTTATGGTTACGTGCAACCATAAAAATGAGAGTTCGCTACCATAAAAATGAACGCGCGCCGCTAGATCTTACTATTGCTTTTAGAAGAAGCATCTCATTTCCGTAAATAATTATTTGGGTCCTGTTTTTAACAATTTTTAGTCGTAGCGTTTGTACCAAGTCTACTTGTTAAAAACAGATTTTTTTAATATTTCTACGTATTTGAAAAGAATTCACCGTGTAACGCGTATTCATACGTACGAAGAGTCACGAAGGAAAATAAACCTTATTCGTAAGGTTATTTAACCTGAGTGAATAATCGTCGGTGATTATCCATGTGGATTGTCTCTTAGCGGGAATTTTCTCAACAGCTCACTCTTCGAAGAATTAACAACTCTAAAACACTATCATGCCCTAAAATCTATGTACAACCTAGTACTAATTCTACGTAATAAGGTACAAATACTGTGATATTCCAATGAGAATATCACGGTGAATTACACGGTAATACAATACAAAGAAAGACCGATCGAAGATGGTTTGCGTGTGTTTTGTGTCTTAAGTTTACATGTGTTTTGTATGGTAAAATTACATGGATGACGACGAGTAATTTGACGACGATTAATTAACCTATCGACATCGAACAGGCCGAATGAACTGTAACAATGATTGCTCACTAAATCAATCGATCGTAAGACCGATTGCATTTGCGTTTGTTTGTTACGACACACTTTTACTAGTTTATCAGACCCACAGCACTCTACGAGCTGTGGAGGACGAATGGCGTTTCCACGGAGAAACGCAGTTGAGCTCGAAGACAAAGAATCCGGATTAGCCTGATCAGCTACCGGCATCAACCCTCACGGATGTAAAAGGGGCAGTTGCTTGTGGAGCCCTGGAATAGACCAACACCAGGGCGGCCTCCCTTGAAAGAAGAGGCCTAAGACTCGAACCAAGGTGGTGGCTCCACCGGGATACGAGATCCAGCAAAACAAGCAAGGGAAAAGACACTGGACGATTCAGCTGAACGAATCGCCCAGGTTGGCATCAGTTGAAAGGAATCAATATCCAAATTCGAGAACACTGATCTTTCACTGAAAATAGAACGACGTGAGCCAGAAGATTGAGCCTGGAGTATTCTGTGGTGAAATAGAAACGGATTGCGAAGAACATCTGCCCGCAACAAGGAACAGATTGCAAAGAGCATCTGCTACGAGCGAAATCGAAAAATATAAAGATATGAGAACACCGAACCGCGAAAGATCGTCGAGAACACTAAAAGGAGAACACTAAATTCTCAGGAAACAATCTTTGAAATTCACCACAGAAATACAGAATGAGCAAAAATCCCAAGAAAGGATAGGAAAGCTCACAATCTTGATTTGCAACAAAAGCAAAAGCTCACACAAAACTAACCGGAACGAAAACTCGATCCGAATAGTCAGAAAGTATACAAACCGGAACGAAAATTCGATCCGGATAAATACAAAACAGATAAGCAAATCACACTCAACAGTCACCAACTATTGACCACCCACCTCTCACATCCAATCCTCGATTTGATTACACTCTTCCACCCAATACCAACTTCCATCGGATACCACACTACGAATCGCCAAATATAATTAGAAACTTCGTTTGAAATTCTCCACCATGGTACGAACTAGAGCGGACGGCGACATGGAAGAAACAAAAATGGAAGTGGATGAGGACGATTCACAGAATTCTAGTGAAAACAATGGAAGAGGTATGCAAGAAAAGGAAGATTTGGAAGATAAAATCATGGAAGTCATGGAAAGGGCCTTTGGGGACCCAGAAACAAACTCAACCATGAAGAGAATCATCGACCAAGAAATAAAGAAGAGAGTCAGGGCAATGAGAGATGCAGAAAGAAGGGGTGTGAATCCAGATGACGCGGATAGCGAAAATGATGAGGACGGACGAAATGATGCTGACCAAAATGCAGAGAACGCAAGAGCTGAACGGCTGGGAAGAAGGTCATCCCAACCCACGATAAAAATCAGGGGATTCAACAATGGTAGATTTCTGAACCCAGAACAGCTTGCTTTCAGGAGCAGCCTAATGGATTTTGGTATCAACTATGAATCAGCTGAAGAAATTATGAGGGGAGGGATGTCTAATATTCGTGAAATTACAGACCTCAACAAGGAAAGCATTAAATCGTTCATGCATGGATTGAAATCTATCAGTCCGGACTGTCCTAATCCAAAAAGTATCCACTATGGTAACAGGCTATCATCGAGGCTCCTAACTTGGGCAAATTGGGCCCGGTATCAACCATTGATTGGAGTCAAGCCAAGGGCTATCGACTGGAAAGCAAACCCAAACAACCTGGAACTGCAGCAATTCAGAATCAAGATGATGGAATCAAGTGTGAAATCACAGGAAAAGGCAACTCCACCCGAGCTAAAGGATCTCACAAAATTCAGGGAATGGGAGGAAGGCTTCCGACAAAACCTGAGATACAGATTCAACTCTGAGGGATTCCCAATCTTGTATGTCATAAGACCCCAAGAAAAGGAAGAAGTTACTGACGAAGCCAGGGCTGGAACAGTTGGGCAAAGTACAACAGATACTTATCCAACTTGGAGTGATTACAATGAAAGATGTGGCGTCCTGTCAGGTCACCAGTACGACGAGGACAACAACGTCGTCTGGAGGTTGCTGTGTGATTCAACAAGAAAAGGTCCTGGGTGGGAATATGTGGCACATTTCCAAAACACTGCACTGAATTCTGGTAATGCCAGAAACGCTTTCATTTCTCTCATGCAACATGCCTACACTGATACCAATATCACTATGGTTCTGAATAAGACATATCAGGATATGAAAGATTCACACTACACTGGAGATTCCAAGGGTTATGACTGGAACAAGCACAAGCGAAATTGGACTGCTTTTCATGGAACAATTCTGAGATTTGAAAAGAATCATAACGAAAGAAGATTTGTTTGGGATTTTATCAATTCAATCAGTGATGAGCGACTTGATGCTGCAAAAGCAGATGCAATTGATGAGAGCAAAGACTATCGTGACAACTTCAATGAATGTTTGATTCTATTCACCAATCGTCTTGGATTGAAAAAGCTTGCAACCGGGAAGAGTAAAAGAGGTTCCAGAAGTTTGTATTCTATGGGCACAACCAGCAACAAAAAGCAAAAGACAACTGGAACCTTTACAGGAAAAGTTGAGTGCAAGCCTTACCCAACAAGTGTTTATAAAACAATGTCAAAAGAACAGCGCCAGGAGCTTTACCAGATGAGACAGGCTAAAAAGAAAAGAAATCTCAAGGCTGCTGAGACTAAAAAAAAAAGAAACTGAAAATGAAGGCGCGGGTGACAGTTTTGGATCAAAATCTAAGAAATGACATAATAACCGGACACTATCACTAGAACACAAATTGTTAAAAATGGTGAGCCGGTCATTATACCAGATGAATGTCCCTGTAGGTTTTGATGATGGGGAAAATGAAGAAGGATATTGTGAGTTAGACTCACATGCAGATACTACCGCAGCAGGAAGCAATATGGTATTGCTGAATCCTGATCAAATCACAACACACGTTGATGTTGCACCCTTTTCTGAAGAATACAAGCCCATCAAGAAAATCCCCATTGGAAGCTCTGCGACTGCATGGACGAATCCAACATCAGGCCAAGTATATATCATAGTGTTCCATCAAGCACTGTACTTTGGGGACAAATTGAAAAACAGCTTGATATGCCCAAATCAAGTGAGGGACTGCAATTTCAACTCTGTTGAAGAGACACCTCGCCAATTTGATCCAAGATCCAAGCATGGAATTACAATTCAAACTCCACTGGAGGATGATGATCCGAAGGAAGTTTTTATCAAACTAAGTATGAGAAATGTGAGCTCATATTTCCCCACAAGAAAGCCCACAAGAATTGAGCTTGACGAATGTCAACATTTGATAGCAACAAATGATACCCCCTGGGATCCACATTCACGGAAGTTCAGAATGGCCGAGCTAGCCATTGACAATGGAGATCCAATTTCAGGGGACCAATTCAGCCTTCAAGCTATGTCGACTGAAGAGGACCAAGCAATGGAGGAAAGTTCTGTTGTAACAGAACCTGCTAGTAACGTTACAAATAAACTTCCCAAGACCAGCTTAGGAGAAGAACGGCATCCAAGTGTCATGCAGCAATGCAAACTGATGAGGGTCCATCAAGTATCCACAAGGAGGATGCTAACTGAATGCCAGATTGCAACAGATGGAAATATTGCTCATCGGATTTCTTCAGTAAGGAATATTTCAAGCGCGCGAAGGGTAGACCAATTTTTGTTTGATGATACAGAATTTGACTTTATGGAAGCTCCTGAAGCAGAATCAAAACAGGCCCCTAGCTTGCAAGAAATTGACAATACACTAGAAAGGAGGTCTCTTGACAGAAGAAATCAATGGGGGCCATCAGTGATAACAATTGAAGGTCCAAACAAGGTTGACTGTGAACGCTTAGCCAAAACTTGGAACATTAGTTTTAAGAAAGCTGAGCAGACATTGAAAGTCACGACGCAGAAGGCACTCAGGAATTTGCAATCACCATTGATGAAGCGGCTGCCTACTCAGCGCTTCAGGAACAAGAGAGTCGCACAAGGAACCTGGTACACTGATACATGGCATGCAAGAACCACGAGTATTATGAGGCAAGAAAAATGTGCACAGATCTTTACAAATGGAAATGGGTTTGAAGTATTTATACCAATACAGGACAAATCACAAGCCCACCAAGGACTGAAGACATTTATTCATGAAATTGGAATTCCAGAGCATTTGATTTCTGATGGTGCGCCAGAACAAGGATCCCCAAGAACCTACAAAACACACTGGAATTCAATTGTAAAGCGCAACCATATCCATCAGACATTTATCCAGCCACATTGCCCATTCCAAAATCGAGCAGAACAAGCAATTGGCCATCTTGGTAGTGCAATCACAACCAAGTCTGCAAAGAAGAAGTCACCGAGAAGATTATGGTCATTTTGTGGTGAACTATGTGCTAATATCAGGCAGCGAACAGCCTCCAACAACCCTTCTTCAATGGGGAGAACCCCATTTGAATTGGTCCATGGCTATAGACCGGATATTACATTATATACTTCATCAGAATGGTATGATTTTGTGTTTTATTATGAAAAAGGTGATTCTTCCACCCGAGGTGTTGAAAGGCTGGCGCGATGGTTGGGTCCCTGTGGAAATAGGGTAGGTGGGGGGGATTGTTTTTGGCTACTGCCCGAGTCGGCAATACCAATATCTACAAATTCAATAAGACCCGTCAAGGAATTTGAATGGCGGGACAGAGATATCCTCAGAAGAATGGAAGCCATTGACAAATCAATTGAATCCAAGATTGGAGATGAAGTAAAGGATAGCGCATCATTCTTCCAGGAAAACTACCCAGAGCCCCAAATAGAGCTATTTGAGAATCAACCAGTAGAAACACCGGATATGAAACTTGAAATGGCTGAGCCAGAAGCATCGGTAGAAGATGTTGATGAACCAGATGAATATCTGGGAAATGAAGTAATCATTGAAAGAGGTGATGAAAGACTCAGGTGCGTTGTCAAGGACAGGGTTCGCGACTTGCAAAACAGACCAATAGGAATCAGAAATGAGAATCCCATACTAGACACGAGGCTGTATAAATTGCAACTACCTGATGGCACCATGGAGGAATACACGGCAAATATTGTTGCAGAAAGTCTATACAGCTCTGTTGATGATGACGGGAGGATGTTCACTCTACTAGATGAGCTCATTGACCACGAATGCGACAACACTGCACTAACTGAAGATGAAGCCACGACCATAGCAAAAAATGGCAGGAAAACCCATAAGCCGACAACTAGGGGTTGGAGAATTCTTGCCAGCTGGAAGGATGGCACTGAATCATGGTGTAAGCTAAGTGATGTGAAAGAATCATTTCCAGTGCAATTAGCCGAGTATGCAGTTAACAATAACCTTGAAAAAACACCAGCTTTCAGATGGTGGGTGCACAAAATTTTGAGGAGGAAGGATCGGATCCTTAAAGCGGCCAAAACAGCAAAGTATTGGTTGAAGACTCACAAATATGGAGTTGAATTGCCACATTCAATCAAACAAGCGCTGGCTATTGATAAGAGAACAGGGACCGACCACTGGGAAAGAGCAATTCATAAGGAAATGACAAATAACATGGCAGCGTTCGAATTTTCTGATGATGATGTTATTCCAGTTGGCCATAAGCAGATAACAACTCATATGATTTTTGATATCAAGCTTGGATCCCTAACAAGGAAGGCCAGGTTGGTGGGGACGGTCACAAAGTCCCTGCAGTGGCCAAAGAAAATACTTATTCGTCGGTTCCCAGTCGAGACTCAGTAAGAATATTCTTTCTGCTGGCAGCGCTGAATGATCTGAAGGTTCTATCAGCTGATATTCAAAATGCATACTTGACAGCCCCAATTAAAGAGAAATACTTTCTAAAAGCGAGAGCAGAAGATGGTTTTCCACCTCACCTTGCAGGAAGGCCTTGCAAGATTGTCCGAGCATTGTATGGACTGCCGGTTGCTGGTGCATCTTTCAGGTCATACCTCACCCAGCATTTGAGAGATCTTGGATATTCACCTTGCAAGGCAGATCCGGATGTGCACTTAAGAATTGAAACCAGGAAAGATGGATCCAGATACTGGGCAATTCTCATTGCCTATGTAGACGACATCTTATGTTCTGGTGAAGATCCAAAGTTCCAGCTTGAAAACATTGAACGAAAGTTCAAATTGAAGGATGATACGATTGAAGAGCCAACTCTGTATTTGGGAGCTGATATTGGGAAATTCTACTTTGAAGGTGATTCAAAGCCAAGATGGTCATTATCAAGCACTAAGTATACAGCGAAAGCTGTTGCAGCAGTCGAACAAGAGTTAGGAACTGAAAAATATGGCTACAAGTATCTACCAAAATCAGCATCCAGTCCACTGTCACATGATTACCGACCGGAAATTGATATATCAGAAGAATTGAACCCTGAATTGCAAAATTACTATCAAGGTTTAATTGGAGTTCTCAGGTGGATTTGTGAACTAGGAAGACTTGACATAGTAATGCCAGTCTCACTGATGTCAAGATATTTGGCACAGGCGAGGATCGGGCATTTGAATCAGTTGTTTCACATATTTGCATATTTGAAAAAGTACAACAGGTCAAAACTGGTTTTTGATGATACTGTACCAAGTGTTGATGAAAGTAAATTTCAAAAATGTGACTGGTCTGAATTTTATCCTGGTGCCGCTGAAGTCATACCAACAGATATGCCTGAAGCCTTGGGAAAACATGTAACTATGAGCTGTTTTGTTGACGCCGACCATGCCGGATGCAAGGCGACGAGAAGGTCTCATACTGGTGTTATTATCTTCATTAATAATGCACCGATCATTTGGTTTTCCAAAAGGCAAACAACAGTTGAGACATCAACTTTTGGATCTGAAATTATTGCTTTGAAAATTGCAATCGAATTGGTTGAAGGTCTAAGGTACAAGTTGAGAATGATGGGTGTTCCAATTGATGGGAGCACAAATGTGTATTGTGATAATGATTCAGTTGTCACAAATGTTACACGACCTGAAAGCCCATGTAAGAAGAAGCACAACAGTATTGCATACCACAAAGCACGCGAATCTATTGCAGCAGGAATTATCAGAGTTGCAAAGGAACCAGGTTCAACAAATATTGCTGATTTGTTTACAAAGCTAATGAGCGGTGCTGTTTTCAGAGAACATTGTTCTCGTTGCATGTGGTAAAGTAAAAATCAATCGTTCGATGGAATGTTCGATCAATCGTTCGACCGAAGCAACAAGTTGATTTAAGTTCGATCATGGAAACGAATCGATCTGCAATGAGCATTTCGAAAATGGATAATTTGATCCATGAATACAATATATCAAACTGGCAAGGATCAGGGCAAAATGCCATGATGCGAGCCAGAATGAAAGGCAAAACGCCGCCCCATTTCTTTTGATAGGGCCTCTGATGGTAGACTGGATACAGTTTGGTATTCAACATACAAATAACTCACGATGAATAGATTAAGTCATAGAATCCAGCCGTTTAACGGTCGGAGGATTTATGACTGAAGGGGACTGAAAAGAATTCACCGTGTAACGCGTATTCATACGTACGAAGAGTCACGAAGGAAAATAAACCTTATTCGTAAGGTTATTTAACCTGAGTGAATAATCGTCGGTGATTATCCATGTGGATTGTCTCTTAGCGGGAATTTTCTCAACAGCTCACTCTTCGAAGAATTAACAACTCTAAAACACTATCATGCCCTAAAATCTATGTACAACCTAGTACTAATTCTACGTAATAAGGTACAAATACTGTGATATTCCAATGAGAATATCACGGTGAATTACACGGTAATACAATACAAAGAAAGACCGATCGAAGATGGTTTGCGTGTGTTTTGTGTCTTAAGTTTACATGTGTTTTGTATGGTAAAATTACATGGATGACGACGAGTAATTTGACGACGATTAATTAACCTATCGACATCAAACAGGCCGAATGAACTGTAACAATGATTGCTCACTAAATCAATCGATCGTAAGACCGATTGCATTTGCGTTTGTTTGTTACGACACACTTTTACTATATTTCCCCCCCCCAAACCCCCCCCACATAAACTCCGTCTACAAGGTTACGTTGTCAACTCTTAGGGTTAGTGTTAATGAAACGTTCAACGAACAACTCCACCAATTGTGAGCTTTCCTATCCTTTCTCGGGATTTTGCTCATTCTGTATTTCTGTGGTGGAAGATTGAAAGATTGTTTCCTGAGAATTTAGTGTTCTCCTTTTTTCGTTTTGGATCTTTCCTATCTCCGAGGATTGGTGTTCTCATATCTTTGTATTTTCGTTTTCGTGCCAGATGCTCTTTGCAATCTGTTCCTTCTTGCGGGCAGATGTTCTTCGCAATCCGTTTCACCGCAGAATACTTCTGGCTCAATCTTCTAGCTCGCATCATTCTTGTTTTCAGTGAAAGATCAGTGTTCTCAGATATTGATTCCTTTCAACTGATGCCAACCTGGGCGACTCATTCAGCTGAATCGTCCAGTTTCTTTTCCCTTGCTTGTTTTGCTGGATCTCGAAACCCGGTGGAGCCACCACCTTGGTTCGATTCTTTGGTCTCTTCTTTCAGGGAGACCGCCCTGGTGTTGGTCTGTTCCAGGGCTCCACAGGCAACTGCCTCTTTTACATCCTTGAGGGTTGATGCCGGTAGCTGATCAGGCTAATCCGGATTAGTCTGGTCTTCGAGCTCAACTGCGTTTCTCGGTGAAACGCCGTCCTCAGCATTGTAGGATGCTGGCCACAGCCCGTAGATGCTGTGGGTCTGATAAACTAGAAAAAGTGTGTCGTAACAAACAACAAATGCAATCGGTCTTACAATCGATTGATTTAGTGAGCAAGATCATTGTTACAGTTCATTCGGCCTTATCGATGCCGATCTTGTCGATGCCGATCGACAGGTTAATTAATCGTCGTCATTCGTGTAATTTCACCATACAAAACACATGTAAATTTAAGACGCAAAACACACGCAAAACCATCTTCGATCGGTCTTTTTACTGTATAATTCACCGTGATATTCTCATTGGAATATCACATTGCTTGTACCTTATTACGTAGAATTAGTACTAGGTTGTACATAGATTTTAGGGCATGATAGTGTTTTAGAGTTGTTAATTCTTCGAAGAGTGAGCTGATGGGGAGAATTTCCCTAAGAGGCAATCCACATGGATAATCACCGACGATTATTCACTCAGGTTAAATAACCTTACGAATAAGGTTATTTGCCTTCGTGACTCTTCGTACGTACGAATATGCCTTTACACGGTGAATTCTTTTCAGAATAACCTTTGAATGGGATGTTCAACACATGATGAGTATGACATTGCTATGGCATGCAGGGTTGGGGCTGCATATTTGCTTCCATTGCAACATTGCCTGGCTCTTCTGACACCATTTCTTTTGACACTGTATTGCCAGTGAGGCCTGAGAATGATAGCGTCTGGGTCCTTAGGGTATTGAATTGGTGATCCAAACATTTCCAAATCTTCAAACTGATCAAGCTGTTTTCTCTCCCCAGCTTGCCATTCAGGCCATGTAGATAAAGGCTTGAGATTCCTTTGAGTGAAGTGCCCTAGTGCTTGTTCTTCAGGTGTAGTTGCCTTGGAATTGATGGCCTTGATTAAGAGTTCAATTTCTTCAGTTGGCAGTGAATCTGCATCTAGAGGTAATGCATGATTACCTGGTTTATGAAGCTTAGTGATAGCTCTGAGCGATGCAATGTCAATGGTGGGAATGACAACCTCCATGTCATCTTCGATTGGGGCCAAGTGGTTTTGGATGGAGGCATGGAGTTTCTCAGTGCTATCAACTTGGTTGATTCTTGATTGTATCAGCTGCTTGTATTTGGTACCAATGCGCTGGATAGCCTTGATGGATGAAATCCGGTCCAAGAAAGGTGGATCTTCTTCGTCAGTGGGTTCTTGCCAAGACGTATTTGGAGCAAATAGACCATATTCATTTGAGTGTTTCCTGACCTCCTTCATAGACAATTTCTCTTCAAGTGCAAAAGTGATAGGAGTTTCGGTATCTATTGAATTCCTCACCCCTCGAGCGTGTGATTGGTGCAATGCGGTGGTGACATCAGCAGCAGTGAACACACGGTTGTGATTGATAGATACAATATAAGCACCTCTGAGCTTGGAGAGAGATCTCTTATGTGATGAGAAAGTTTGGAGGCAGGGCTGTTGGGAAGGATATTCGTGACGTATGCTCTGCCAAGTAGGGAATCATTGGCATATCGAAGACCAAAGGCTTGATCAGCACAACTACGGGAGACAGTGAGCCTGAGATTGGTGAGATTTGCAAAGGGGGAGATGGAGAATTGAAAATCACTGGAGGACACCTCGAGTGGTTCGGCCGGAAGAGGAATGTTATCATCGGTCCGTAGCAGGTGCTTGACATTGTTTGGAAGATCTGCAAGAGGTAAGTCATTCATCCCTTCATCAAATCTGACATGAGTGGCGATCTTGACTCTATGCGTTTCAGTGTCATACCAAAGAATGTTTCTTGTAGTGTATGGAACAAAACCTAGAAATATGCCTTTTCTCGCATTGGGTTGAAGCTTGATTCTTTTCTTCCCTGGAGGCCGCACCCAGACTCTGCACCCAAAGGTGCGGAAGTCAGCAAGGTTTTCCTTATGGCCAGTTGCCAATTCTAAGGGTGAATGTTGTTGTTTGCCTTCTGGAAAAGCATTGGACAACCGAAGGGCATGATAAAATGCAAAGGGCCAAAACTTAATGGGCAAATTTGCAACACTGAGCATGGTCCTCATTGAGTTAGCAAGAGTGCGGTGGGCTCTTTCAACTGTACCATTCTGGTGAGAAGCGTCAGCACCGGTTGGAAAAGGTGAATAGCCAAATGCAGAGAAGAGGTTTCTGGTATCAGGATTGTGATAGAGTTCTCCACCTTGATCAACCGAAACATACTTGTTTGCACAAGTTGGGTTGTGCTGGGCGAAGAAATGTTCCAGCCAATGTAGAGGCGCTCCCTTGGAGATTCTGGTATCACCATATTTCATACCAGTATAGTGATCTGTGACGAGAATCCAAGCTGTTTCTCCATGAATGCCTTCATAATCGCGCTTGCGTTTGCTGTTGGAGGATCTGGTGCCAGAGAATGCAAAGTCAACTGATAATCCTTGAAACGGTTGTGTAGCCTTTCTTGTGGAATGTGAGCCTGCGGGTGATTTAGTTTGCTTACATTGAAGACAAGTTGGGCATTGATCAAGAATACTGGTTTGTCGTTGGAATTTTGGTACTCCAAGGATGTGTTTATGAGCTTGATACAGAAAATCATCGCATGGGTGTCCCAACCTTTGGTGCCATAGAAGTTTCGATGTCTTGGTTTTGATGGCGTGGATGGGGATATTTTTGTCCACAATCTTGGCGAAGAACAATTTAGCATCAAACTTTGGCATGTCGCTGGTATCAGACTGAGCTTGAGCTGCTTCTGTGCATTTTTGCAGTGTGACAAGATTGGTGTATACATCGTATCTGTAGTTGCTAATGGCTTCTTTGGAGGCCAGTTCACAAGCTTCCCTGAACTGCATGTCAGTCGCCAAAGCATAGGCTGACAATGTTGCACAATTAGCATATGGAGATGCAATATCAATGTCTGGGATCAGTACTGGGTGTGTATAGCATTGACCGTCAATGATGCTTCCATGGAGGACAATGCTGCTGGCAGTATTCTGCTTGTGATGACAGATAATTGTGAGGTTGCCGTTTTGTGGGGCAGATGAGTCATAGTCGTCAATGAATGATTTATGGATTGACTGCCCACTGAACTGATGTCGCATGCGAGATGTCATTCCACAGAGATCATTCTCACTCAGTAATGTCGTTGACAGGGAGGGAGAATAGTAGAAGAAGACTTTGAGATACCCTATGTGATTGGGTGCTGGGATGTGCAAATATCCTGAGCCTTCAGGGATGCAGGTAGCTGCTTTTCCTCCTATTGCTGCCGTAAGCCTGACAGGACATTTCCTCATCCTGGTGTAAGGTTTGTAACCGTGCAGGATGTGTATGAGATTGGTGCAGGAAACTTTTGCACCGGTGTCAATCTGAGCCCTGACACCATGTTGGAAGTAGGCTGTAGCTGCAATAGGGTCTGGTGGGACTAGAGATTGCACATTGTATGTATCAACTGGTGTAGGGTTGTCCCTATCAAAATTGGGATCCTCATTGGTCTTCAGGTGTGATTCCAATGTAGGGGTCGTAGCCCCAAGTGATTCCATATCACAGTAGACGTCGATTGGGATTGATGACTGGAGGCTGTCCTTGGGAAGGAGATTGACGGCACCAATTTTGACAGATTTGTAGGAGCTGACACTGCTGGAGTCCAAGGAGGGGCATAAGCTGTTCACTTGGTGCGCTGTGACGTTGTCAAATCCTTGGAGATCATCTTGAGGTGATGTCATAGAATGGCTGCAAGAAAGACTTTCTATTCTTGGCCATCGCAAAAATTGTGTTCTTCTACTGCATCGTCAGGGGAAACCTCATCTTGATCTTCATTGCCAATGTTGATCTGAGAGATTTGTTGGGTGGAATCTAAGAGTTGTTGGGTCTGTTTATTGGATTTGTTCAGAAAAACAGCCGCAGCAATCCTATGTTTCTTCAGGGACTCAACATCCTGCAATGCAGGACAATTATCAAAATTATGACCGGACATGTGGCAAACAATGCATTTTCTGGATGTGTCAAAAAGACTAGGTTGCTTATCGAATGCCGTGATAGCATTGCAATATGCTTGGTGGAGGAAGGGATCGTCAGATTCTTCATCCATCTCCGGGTAGCCAAGTGATTCAATCAGGCTGATTGAGTGAGAGGTCAAAGTAGAGGGTGTTCTAACAGTACTGTTGCTAGCGCGCTTTGGAAACCTGTCATTGCGGCGGGAACCTGGTCTAGTGCCTGAGACAGGCAATTGCTTGGACTGGATTGGTTTGGAGGTGTTCCTCTTGTACTTTTGTTCAGCCTGGATCTCTTGCTCATATGTTTGTAGGGTTTGGAGAAGCCTACCTGCTTTGTACTTGTCCCGTTTGAATTGATCATCTGAGTCGCATTCATCTTCAGTTTTCTCAAATAGTTCGTGACTGAGAGTGGTCCCTGCAATCAAATTACTGACTTCTTCTGTTGAACTCAATGTGCTAGGTTGGTTTTGGAGGAAAACTCTAAGTCGCAAGTAATCCTTGTATCTGAAGTAGTATTCTTCAAGGGATTCATTTGCATCTTGGTTGGGAGGATTCCTGACCATTCTGGCTGCATTGGATTCTCTCTTTGAGTTGGGATGTGTCTGAGCAATTACGGTGTACAGAGCTTCATAACCTTGTCCTCCTTCAAAGCTTTGAATTGTGGACTTCATTCTAACACATGAGTCAGGGATGATCTTATCGGTTCTGAGTGCAGTGTAGATGAGGTTACCCCATTCGTGAATTGCCAATTCATATCTTGCAGGTAGGTCGTGTGGTAGTTCATCACCAATGGTAAATCCTCTAAGATGGTCAGCTTCGCGTCTGTAGAGATAGTAAGGGTGAATGTAAATATGATGCTGCTGTGCATGTGCAGTGATCTCTCTGTACCACTTTCTGACCTGAGGGTGGCTGTCATCCTTAAGCTGTGGAAACCCCGAAAGGAAAAGTTTGTCTCTAGCTGCTTCCTTGGACTTGTCAGAAGCTCTGGTTAGATCAAAACAGTCACCACTTCTGGTGATCAGGCGCTGGTCATTTCTCCCACTGCCTAGGTTGTGTAGGTAGTAGTTTTGCCTGATGACCGTTTCATTTCCGGATGAGTCGGTGTAGGTGATTGGAAAGTCTTTCATATCGTCTCTGGTGAGGAATTCATCTCTCTTGTAGTAGCGCTCTTTGACTGGTGGTGGTAGGGTTGCAGGATTCCATGGTAAGTCAAGAGCTTGGTGGTTGGCGCCGGTGTTGTTGTTGGTGTTGCTGTTGTCGACCAGTTGCTGGAGTAGAGTGGTCAATTGCTGCATGTCAGTGCCTGCTGCCGGCGCTGGAGTTGGAGCTGTGGCATTTTCATCGTTGTCGTCTCCTTCAGGGAAGGTGTAGATTTTTGTGTCGTAGACTTCATCAAAATGTACTGCATCCCAATTTGATTTGAAGCCCCAGTGGGTTGCTCTGATCTCTATGAGGAGAGTTTCTTGTCCTTGCGCAACGGCTAGTGCTCCTGCCTTGTCCATTGAGTGTTTGTTTCTGATTCTCTTCGTCGTTTTGTCTGGAGCGACATACCAGAGGCATGCGTCTGCAAAAAAGGGTGGATATATGTCCCTTATTGATCTCAGTCTGTTCCTTGGGGGGAATGATTTCCATGATCGCATTTACAATGATTTCCTTGAGCATGGTAACGGGATCTGGAGCCAGTGTCTTGGGTCCTTCGTTGTCAGTGTCAGCGTCGTCTGTGATGAACAGGCCAGTAGTGTCATCTAGATCATGGCGGAATGAGTTGTTGAGGATCTCATGCTTCTGGGTATTGCCTTTGGTTTGGAATGTCCCAAATTGGATACCGATTTCCTGGATCTGATTCCAGTCGAATGGAGGTGCTGGCGGCATGGTTTAAGTCGTCGCGCTCGAAGCGTCAATCACGTTGGTGTTATTCAATGAATCGTAACGTTCTTCGGAGGACGTCGTCGTTGTTCGTTCGTCGCGGAACGAACCTCTGAGGTGCAGAAAGAATGTCGTTTGTAATTAGTGTTGCGATGATGCGATTATTGGATTAGTCGGTAATCGTCGATCGAACCGATGATGTTGGAGTTGCGTTCGTTGGATCGTCGATCGTTGAATCGTTTATGTGTATTACGGAAGGAGATTCTTGGTAGAATGTTCTGTAGATACACCCCTTGATACGCACACTTGGTCGTGTATTACAGAAGAAGATTCTTGGTAGAAGGATCTGTATACACCCCTTGATACGCGAGTAAGGAGGAGAAGAAAGAGAGAGAGAGAGGCGGGGGGAGGTCTATTGATACAGCCCGGCGATGCGAGTCCCGTACCAAGTATACTCTGGCTGTAACCGACAGTTGAGGTGCTGTACGGGGCGGAGATAGGTAGCTTAAGGTATCCACTTGTTAGTGGAAGGTATAAGGGCTCTATAACCTGTTGTTACTCTAAAAATTGACCGAAAGGATAGGATAATTAAAATTGAAAGAGATGTGAGCTCAGAGAGAGGCTCTTATGTTTTACTACGTATTTTCACTGTATCGGGGCTCTCTGCTGTATTTTACATGGTAGAGATCTTCCCCGGTTATTTGTTACCATTCTCGTACCGATACTGTTGTTGCTGTTTGAAAAGAATTCACCGAGTAAAGGCATATTCGTTCGTACGAAGAGTCACAAAGGCAAATAACCTTATTCGTAAGGTTATTTAACCTGAGTGAATAATCGTCGGTGATTATCCATGTGGATTGCCTCTTAGGGAAATTCTCCCCATCAGCTCACTCTTCGAAGAATTAACAACTCTAAAACACTATCATGCCCTAAAATCTATGTACAACCTAGTACTAATTCTACGTAATAAGGTACAAATACTGTGATATTCCAATGAGAATATACGGTGAAGTACACGGTAATACGATACAAAGAAAGACCGATCAAAGATGGTTTGCGTGTGTTTTGTGTCTTAAGAATTACATGTGTTTTGTATGCTTGAAATTACACGATACGACGAGTAATTTGACGATGAGTAATTAACCTGTCGTCCGCTAAGGCCGAATGAACTGTATCAATTACTCACCAAATCAATCGATCGTAAGACCGATTGCGTTTGTTGTTTGTTACGACACACTTTTTCTAGTTTATCAGACCCACAGCACTCTACAAGCTGTGGAGGACGGCGTTTCCGCAAGAAACGCAGTTTGAGCTCGAAGACAAAGAATCCGGATTAGCCTGATCAGCTACCGGCATCAACCCTCAAGGATGTAAAAGAGGCAGTTGCCTGTGGAGCCCTGGAATAGACCAACACCAGGGCGGTCTCCCTGAAAGAAGAGACCAAAGAACCGAACCAAGGTGGTGGCTCCACCGGGTTTCGGGATCCAGCAAAACAAGCAAGGGAAAAGAAGCTGGACGGCTCAGTCGAAAGGGCCGCCCAGGTTGGCATCAGTTGAAAGGAATCAATATCCAATCTGAGAACACTGATCTTTCACTGAAAACAAGAACGACTTGAGCCAGAAGATTGAGCCTGAAGTATTCTGTGGTGAAACAGATTGAAAGGGACAGATTGCAAAGAGCATCTGCCCGCGAGAACGAAAAATCGAAAGATATGAGAACACCAATCCCCGAAGATCGGAAAGATCCAAAATGAAAAGGAGAACACTAAAAGGAGAACACTAAATTCTCAGGAAACAATCTTTCAATCTTTCACCACAGAAATACAGAATGAGCAAAATCCCAAGAAAGGATAGGAAAGCTCACAATCTTAATTTGCAACAAAAGCAAAAGCTCACACAAATACAGACAACCGGAACGAAAACTCGATCCGAACAAAAGTATATTCAATCCGAAAAATACTGAACAACAGTCATACAACATCTACCAACCATCTCACATTCAATCCTTCGATTAAAATTACACCCTCTTTATCCACATACCACCTTCAATTGAATATTCGAAACTCCCATCGAATACCATCCTCCGAATATTCGAAACTTACATCGAATACCACCCTCCGAATATTTCGAAACAAATACATCGAAACGACCATCCATATTAAAAAACGATCATTTGAAATCTTGCCTTCATCATGGCTACAGCAAGAAAAACAAGGTCAAAAGCAAAGCCAAAGGACGATGACGAATATGACTCCAGCAGTGAGGAGGAAACAAAAATGGAAGTGGACCAAGATCTACCAGGTATCACCATGGATGGTAAGAGTGATGACGAAAGTATGGATGAAGGCAGATTGAATGAGAAAACAATCATGCGCGTAATGGAAAAAGCTATGACCGATCCAGAAATGAACTCAACTTGGAAAAGAGTCATCGACAAGGAGGTAAAGAGAAGGATCAGAGCAATACAGGATGCGGTGAAGCAACACAGAAATCCAGATGACGTTAATCAGAGTGATAGTGATAGCAGCGATGAAGATGAGAACCAACTAGACGTCGATCTAAGGGCTGAACGACTGGGAAGAAGGTCATCCCAACCCAGGATAAAAATCAGGGGATTCAACAATGGTAGATTCCTGAACCCAGAACAGCTTGCTTTCAGGAGCAGCCTAATGGATTTTGGTATCAACTATGAATCAGCTGAAGAAATTATGAGGGGAGGGATGTCTAATATTCGTGAAATTACAGACCTCAACAGGGAAAGCATTAAATCGTTCATGCACGGATTGAAATCTATCAGTCCAGACTGTCCTAATCCAAAAAGTATCCACTATGGTAACAGGCTATCATCGAGGCTCCTAACTTGGGCAAATTGGGCCCGGTATCAACCATTGATTGGAGTCAAGCCAAGGGCTATCGACTGGAAAGCAAACCCAAACAACCTGGAACTGCAGCAATTCAGAATCAAGATGATGGAATCAAGTGTGAAATCACAGGAAAAGGCAACTCCACCGGAGCTGAAGGATCTCACAAAATTCAGGGAATGGGAGGAAGGATTCCGACAAAACCTGAGGTACAGATTCAGCTCTGAGGGATTCCCAATCTTGTATGTCATAAGACCCCAAGAAAAGGAAGAAGTTACTGATGAAGCCAGGGCTGGAACAGTCGGGCAAAGTACAACAGATACTTATCCAACTTGGAGTGATTACAATGAAAGATGTGGCGTCCTATCAGGTCACCAGTACGATGAGGACAACAATGTTGTCTGGAGGTTGCTATGTGACGCAACAAGAAAGGGTCCTGGTTGGGAATATGTGGCACATTTCCAAAACACTGCACTGAATTCTGGTAATGCCAGAAACGCTTTCATTTCTCTCATGCAACATGCTTACACTGATACCAATATCACTATGGTCCTGAATAAGACATACCAGGATATGAAAGATTCACACTACACTGGAGATTCCAAGGGTTATGACTGGAACAAGCACAAGCGAAATTGGACTGCTTTTCATGGAACAATTCTGAGATTTGAAAAGAATCATAACGAAAGAAGATTTGTTTGGGATTTTATCAATTCAATCAGTGATGAGCGACTTGATGCTGCAAAAGCAGATGCAATTGATGAGAGCAAAGACTATCGAGACAATTTCAATGAATGCTTGATTCTATTCACCAATCGTCTTGGATTGAAAAAGCTTGCAACCGGGAAGAGTAAAAGAGGTTCCAGAAGTTTGTATTCTATGGGCACTTCAAGCAACAAAAAGCAAAAGACAACTGGAACTTTTACAGGAAAAGTTGAGTGCAAGCCTTACCCAACAAGTGTTTATAAAACAATGTCAAAAGAACAGCGCCAGGAGCTTTACCAGATGAGACAGGCTAAAAAGAAACGAAATCTCAAGGCTGCTGAGACTAAAAAGAAAGAAACTGACAATGAAGGCGCTGGTGACAGTTTTGGATCAAAATCTAAGAAATGACATAATAACCGGACACTATCACTAGAACACAAATTGTTAAAAATGGTGAGCCGGTCATTATACAAGATGAATGTCCCTGTAGGTTTTGATGATGGGGAAAAAGAAGAAGGATATTGTGAGTTAGACTCACATGCAGATACTACCGCAGCAGGAAGCAATATGGTATTGCTGAATCCTGATCAAATCACAACACACGTTGATGTTGCACCTTTTTCTGAAGAATACAAGCCCATCAAGAAAATCCCCATTGGAAGCTGTGCGACTGCATGGACGAATCCAACATCAGGCCAAGTATATATCATAGTGTTCCATCAAGCACTGTACTTTGGGGACAAATTGAAAAACAGCTTGATATGCCCAAATCAAGTGAGGGACTGCAATTTCAACTCTGTTGAAGAAACACCTCGCCAATTTGATCCAAGATCCAAGCATGGAATTACAATTCAAACTCCACTGGAGGATGATGATCCGAAGAAAGTTTTTATCAAACTGAGTATGAGGAATGTGATCTCATATTTCCCCACAAGAAAGCCCACAAGAATGGAACTTGATGAATGTCAACATTTGATAGCAACAAATGATACCCCCTGGGATCCACATTCACTGAAGTTCAGGATGGCCGAGCTAGCCATTGACAATGGAGATCCAATTTCAGGGGACCAATTCAGCCTTCAAGCTATGTCGACCGAAGAGGACCAAGCAATGGAGGAAAGTTCTGTTGTAACAGAACCTGCTAGTAATGTTACAGATAACCTCCCCAAGACCAGCTTAGGACAAGAACGGCATCCAAGTGTCATGCAGCAATGCAAACTGATGAGGGTCCATCAAGTGTCCACAAGGAGAATGCTAACTGAATGCCAGATTGCAACAGATGGAAATATTGCTCATCGGATTTCTTCAGTAAGGAATATTTCAAGCGCGCGAAGGGTAGACCAATTTTTGTTTGATGATACAGAATTTGACTTTATGGAAGCTCCTGAAGCAGAATCAAAACAGGCCCCTAGCTTGCAAGAAATTGACAATACACTAGAAAGGAGGTCTCTTGACAGAAGAAATCAATGGGGGCCATCAGTGATAACAATTGAAGGTCCAAACAAAGTTGACTGTGAACGCCTAGCCAAAACTTGGAACATTAGTTTCAAGAAAGCTGAACAGACACTGAAAGTCACGACGCAGAAGGCACTCAGGAATTTGCAATCACCATTGATGAAGCGACTTCCTACTCAGCGCTTCAGGAACAAGAGAGTCGCACAAGGAACCTGGTACACTGATACCTGGCATGCAAGAACCACGAGTATTATGAGGCAAGAAAAATGTGCACAGATCTTTACAAATGGAAATGGGTTTGAAGTATTAATACCAATACAGGACAAATCACAAGCCCACCAAGGACTGAAGACATTTATTCATGAAATTGGAATTCCAGAGCATTTGATTTCTGATGGTGCGCCAGAACAAGGATCCCCAAGAACCTACAAAACACACTGGAATTCAATTGTAAAGCGCAACCATATCCATCAGACATTTATCCAGCCACATTGCCCATTCCAAAATCGAGCAGAACAAGCAATTGGTCATCTTGGTAGTGCAATCACAACCAAGTCTGCAAAGAAGAAGTCACCGAGAAGATTATGGTCATTTTGTGGTGAACTATGTGCAAACATAAGGCAGAGAACAGCATCAAACAACCCTTCTTCAATGGGGCGAACTCCATTTGAATTGGTCCATGGCTATAGGCCCGATATTACATTATATACTTCATCAGAATGGTATGATTTTGTGTTTTATTATGAAAAAGGTGATTCTTCCACCCGAGGTGTTGAAAGGCTGGCAAGATGGTTGGGTCCCTGTGGAAATAGGGTAGGTGGGGGGGATTGTTTTTTGGCTCCTGCCTGAATCGGCAATACCAATATCTACAAATTCAATAAGACCCGTCAAGGAATTTGAATGGCGGGACAGAGATATCCTCAGAAGAATGGAAGCCATTGACAAATCAATTGAATCCAAGATTGGAGATGAAGTCAAAGATAGCGCATCATTCTTCCAGGAAAACTACCCAGAGCCCCAAATAGAGCTATTTGAGAATCAACCAGTAGAAACACCGGATATGAAACTTGAAATGGCTGAGCCAGAAGCATCGGTAGAAGATGTTGATGAACCAGATGAATATCTGGGAAATGAAGTGATCATTGAAAGAGGTGATGAAAGACTCAGGTGCGTTGTCAAGGACAGGGTTCGCGACTTGCAAAACAGACCAATAGGAATCAGAAATGAGAATCCCATACTAGACACGAGGCTGTATAAATTGCAACTACCTGATGGCACCATGGAGGAATACACGGCAAATATTGTTGCAGAGAGCCTATACAGCTCTGTTGATGATGACGGGAGGATGTTCACTCTACTAGATGAGCTCATTGACCATGAATGTGACAACACTGCATTAAGTGACGAGGAAGCAACAACTATAGCAAAAAATGGCAGGAAAACCCATAAACCTACAACTAGAGGTTGGAGAATTTTAGCCAGTTGGAAAGATGGCACTGAATCTTGGTGTAAGCTAAGCGATGTGAAAGAGTCATTTCCAGTGCAATTGGCTGAATATGCTATCAACAATAATCTTGAAAAAACACCAGCTTTCAGATGGTGGGTGCACAAAATTTTGAGGAGGAAGGACCGAATCCTTAAAGCGGCCAAAACAGCAAAGTATTGGTTGAAGACTCACAAATATGGAGTTGAATTGCCACATTCAATCAAACAAGCGCTGGCAATTGATAAGAAAACGGGGACCGACCACTGGGAAAGAGCAATTCATAAAGAAATGACAAATAATATGGCAGCGTTTGAATTTTCTGATGATGATGTTATTCCAGTTGGTCATAAACAGATAACAACCCACATGATTTTTGACATCAAGCTTGGGTCCCTAACAAGGAAGGCCAGGTTGGTAGGGGACGGTCACAAAGTCCCTGCAGTGGCCAAAGAAAATACTTATTCATCGGTTCCCAGTCGAGACTCAGTAAGAATATTCTTTCTGCTGGCAGCGCTGAATGATTTGAAGGTTCTCTCAGCTGATATTCAAAATGCATATTTGACAGCCCCGATTAAAGAGAAATACTTCCTAAAAGCGAGAGAAGAAGATGGTTTTCCACCTCACCTTGCAGGAAGACCTTGTAAGATTGTCCGCGCATTGTATGGACTGCCGGTTGCTGGTGCATCTTTCAGGTCATACCTCACCCAGCATTTGAGAGATCTTGGATATTCACCGTGCAAGGCAGATCCGGATGTGCACTTAAGAATTGAAACCAGGAAAGATGGATCCAGATACTGGGCAATGCTCATTGCATATGTAGATGATATCCTATGTTCTGGCGAAGATCCAAAGTTCCAGCTTGAAAACATTGAACGAAAGTTCAAATTGAAGGATGATACAATTGAAGAGCCAACTCTATATTTGGGAGCTGATATTGGGAAATTCTACTTTGAAGGTGATTCAAAGCCAAGATGGTCATTATCAAGCACTAAGTACACAGCGAAAGCTGTTGCAGCAGTCGAACAAGAGTTAGGAACTGAAAAATATGGCTACAAGTATGTACCAAAATCAGCATCTAGTCCACTATCACATGATTACCGACCGGAAATTGATATATCAGAAGAATTGAACCCTGAATTGCAAAATTACTATCAAGGTTTAATTGGGGTTCTCAGGTGGATTTGTGAACTAGGAAGACTCGACATAGTAATGCCAGTATCACTGATGTCAAGGTATTTGGCACAGGCAAGGATCGGGCATTTGAATCAGTTGTTTCATATATTTGCATATTTGAAAAAGTACAACAGGTCAAAACTGGTTTTTGATGATACTGTACCAAGTGTTGATGAAAGTAAATTTCAAAAATGTGACTGGTCTGAATTTTATCCTGGTGCCACTGAAGTCATACCAACAGATATGCCTGAAGCTTTGGGAAAACATGTGACGATGAGCTGTTTTGTCGATGCTGATCATGCCGGATGCAAGGCAACAAGGAGATCTCATACTGGTGTTATTATCTTCATTAATAATGCACCGATCATTTGGTTTTCCAAAAGACAAACGACAGTTGAGACATCAACTTTTGGATCTGAAATCATTGCTTTGAAAATTGCAATCGAATTGGTTGAAGGTCTAAGGTACAAGTTGAGAATGATGGGTGTTCCAATTGATGGGAGCACAAATGTGTATTGTGATAATGATTCTGTTGTCACGAATGTTACACGACCTGAAAGCCCATCTAATGAGTGGCGCTGTTTTCAGAGAACATTGTTCTCGATGCATGTGGTAAGAAAATAAAAATCAATCGTTCGATGGAATGTTCGATCAATCGTTTGACCAAAGCAACAAGTTGATTTACGTTCGATCTGCAACGAGCATTTCGAAATGGCTAATTTGATCCATGAATACAATATATCAAACCGGCAAGGATCAGAGCAAAATGCCATGATACAAGCCAGAATGAAAGGCAAAACGCCGCCCCATTTTTTTTCTTTTGATAGGGCCTCTGATGGTAGACTGTTTACAGTTTGGTATTCAACACGACAATGACTCACGATGAATAGGTTAAGTCATAGAATCCAGCCGCTTAACGGTTGGAGGATTTACGACTGAAGGGGACTGAAAAGAATTCACCGAGTAAAGGCATATTCGTTCGTACGAAGAGTCACAAAGGCAAATAACCTTATTCGTAAGGTTATTTAACCTGAGTGAATAATCGTCGGTGATTATCCATGTGGATTGCCTCTTAGGGAAATTCTCCCCATCAGCTCACTCTTCGAAGAATTAACAACTCTAAAACACTATCATGCCCTAAAATCTATGTACAACCTAGTACTAATTCTACGTAATAAGGTACAAATACTGTGATATTCCAATGAGAATATACGGTGAAGTACACGGTAATACGATACAAAGAAAGACCGATCAAAGATGGTTTGCGTGTGTTTTGTGTCTTAAGAATTACATGTGTTTTGTATGCTTGAAATTACACGATACGACGAGTAATTTGACGATGAGTAATTAACCTGTCGTCCGCTAAGGCCGAATGAACTGTATCAATTACTCACCAAATCAATCGATCGTAAGACCGATTGCGTTTGTTGTTTGTTACGACACACTTTTTCTATGTTGCTGTTGCGGTTGCTGTATTAGCGTCGTGTCGGTCTTACTGTATCGGTCATTTGGTGGTATCGGTCATTCATGTTGTTAAGTAATCTGTTCGATGGGGCGTATGCTTGTTCGTGGTATATATGCTAGATATGAGGCCCATCTGGAATCGGTACTGATTTTCTTGATTGCAATAAGTAATTTCCTCACGGGATATCAAGCTTATTCTTCTGAATGTACTTATGGATTCCAAGTGTTCACTTATTGGTCAGGTCTTTGGATATGTCTTGTTTCTAACCGATTACTGTCTTTTGTTTGTAGTCCTAAGTGATATCGTTTTTACCACTTAGGGATTTTCATGTAGTGGAGGTGCGTTTGATTCTAAGACATGATCATCGGAATGATCGTATCTCTGTTGTTACTCCGTGTTGTTAATATTCTGCACCTCGGTCGTTTCGTTTTGTCGGCTTTTCCAATCGAATTTGATGCCGACAATCGTCCGTATTTTTCGCCGACAACACTAATACAAGTTTAGAGGTTAATGCCATGCGGACATGTAGAAAATGTACCAGAATCTACAGAGCGTCAGCGCGTATCATTAACCACTAAATCTTAACCTGTCCGCGCAGCATTCCTACAGCATTCCTACAGCAAAAACACTACCAAAATTTACCACAGAGGTGCCAAAACACCACAAAGGTGCGAAAACAGCGCTGAATCGTTACTACCTATGCTATTAGTGTGTTCATTCCTCCCAAAGCGTTGGAGTAAATAAGCTACAAATACATTGATGAAGAGCCCTTAATGTGGGTATTCATCTGCCTGCGCTACCAACTTTTACTGATCCTTTGTTAATGAGATACAATAGCGGGGACAGGTGCTTATATGGCAGTTTTTTGCCTTGTGAGTGAAATAACACGTAAAAAACTAAGCTCATAACCTGTCTTTTTAACGTGAATGGCATTAACCTCTAAACCCGTAGCATAGGTAGTAACGATTCACATGTTTTCTAAATTTATCGGGCGCTGTTTTCGCACCTCTGTGGTAATATTTGGTAGTGTTTTTGCCGTAGGAATGCTGGGGTGGACAGGTTAAGATTTAGTGGTTAATGATACCGGTACGCGCTGACGCTCTGTAGATTCTGTTACACTTTCTACGTGTCCGAGTGGCATTAGCGACTAAACTCGTACCTCGACAGCTAATACAGACCTATCACCAGGCTCATACGGTGCGGATACATTCCAGACGACTCAGAAGCCCTCCCTTCATCAGAAGAATCGCGACAGAACAATTTATTTTCTTCTCTCCCAGCAAGGACGAGTGTCTATCCTTTCAAAAAACCTTTAACCAAATTTGGACAGTTGTGTTCTCTGCTATCCTAGCAACGACGGACCAGCCTTATGCTCTCCAACTCCAACATTCGCAATGCGTACGGGTTTCTTACTCTTGTGAAACTCGTTCGACTTTCTATTCTAGTTGTGTGGATAACAGATGCTGTACCGGGAGCGTTTACAGTGATGGCGGATGATGTTGCAGTAAGCAACGGAATAGCAACCATTACCGACTATGGAGCCTTTTCGGAAAACAGCACGAGGTATCGTCAGACCTTTTGCGACCGGTATGTGAAGATGATTTCGAATGGATCAACAAACATCGGTGACATCAGCACCGCACTGAGTGGAGCGGAAGTGCAGATTCTCTTCCAGGCAGGGAAATACTCGATCTACGACAAGGAAACAGGATTTGATCCAGACTATCCTGGGATCCATGTCAAAATGATGGATCAAATTGCCGAGAGAGGAGGATTCACCTGGAGAAATTCCTTTGGAGTATGGTTCGAGGAGGAAAAGGGAAGTCGCTCATTCACAGAAGTCTTACGATGGGGGACGGAAAAATACGATGCGCTTATTGGAACGTATACTCCGTCTACAGAACGCATGAAATACGGTATATCCTTTGCGACAGGGCATTTTGACGGAAGTCTCATCTTTGTACGGGACGTCCCTCCCGCTAAAACCGAAATTAATTGGATCAATTGGACCAAACCCTTCGAACCGATGCTCTGGGTGGCGCTGATTTGGGTTATCATTTTTTCGGCGTTTGCCTATCATCTCGTAGAGACAGTGGGTGCCAAAGGAAGGCGAGAACGAGAGAAATCAGTCAGGGTCTGGCTCATGGACAGCTTGTATCTAAGCTTTATCAACTTTACCGGCAACTTTTCCTACGAACCAGACACTTTGGGAGGCCGTTTTTTTGCATTTACCTTCGCATTTTGGGCAATGCTGATTACTGGTGCGTAAAATGTAAATCTGTACGGTATGTTTGTAATGTATATATTTAGATGGATTCACTCATCGTTGGAATTATGTCTCGATGAATTGCCTTTCCGTTCCGTTTCCAGCTGCCTACACTGCCAATCTCGCCTCGCTCTTAGTGGGAAAAATCAAACCTGATCTACAGATTCGTGACATACAAGATGTCATAGATGCGCGTCTTACCGTCTGTGTCCACAAAACTTCCTATTCGGACTACTATTTGCAAGAAAAGTATCCGCAATTGATACCCTATTTGGTACCCGTAGAAAAAGCTAAAATGTACGATGCTCTCAACCAGAAAGAATGCGACGTCCTCGTTGCCTACAAGAAAGCTTTCGAAACCGCCTTGAAGCAGGAAGATACCAATCCAAAGTGCACTCTAAAGTGGGAAGGGAAAATGATAAAATACCTGGAGGATAGTTTTGTAACCAAACATGATCCTGGAGTTTTTTGCACGGATTTGGTCGGAGAAGTCATTTCCTACTACGTGACCGAAATGAAGGATGATGGTACTCTCGAGAAGCTGTGGGAGGAACAAGACGCGCATTTTGCTACAGAAGGACACTGTGGGGTTTCTGAAAATGGCAGCGAGGAAAGTGGAAGGAGACGTCTTGGTAGCAATGCAGGCAGAGCCGCAGCCGCAGCAGCAGGAGGAAAGGAGGAGGAAGACTCCAACTCGTTGTCCCTCGAAGATATGGCTGGAACCATACTGTTTCAGTTTGTTGGATCGACGATTGCTGTTGTTATTGCATTCATTTCCGGTTTCGACCGGAAGACCAAGACCAAGCGGAGTTTGCGGAGGTCAGAGTCAAGAGCGCGTGTCGCAGGTGATGATAGCGGTAACAACGACGAAGACTGGCATTCTGCCACAGACGGACAAATTGATACTGATGAAACTGACAAAGGAAACCGATCAGCATCGGTACAAAGAGAACTTCGCGAACTCAATCAACGAATCGACGTTCTAACGGACACGCTGCAGCGCGAACTCAATCAACGAATCGACGTTCTAACGGACACGCTGCAGCTAGCGATGCAAGACAAGTTGCAGTAGATTCGTGTGATAATAGCAAAAACAGTGGAGACCCAAGTTTGGTGGGCCCCGCATCAAAGAAGTTAAATGAATGTATCTATGTTTCCGTTTTTTCCACAACCGTTTGCTAAAGTGTCACCAAGAAGAATCGAGTTAATCGAGATTCGGGGTGTAAACCCAGTATCGATGTTAATGTTGAGTAACGATGCACGCACACGAACATCCAAACATACGACATGCATGTGACATATGTATATGTGGGTATGAGTCTAATACATACGACCTATGCATATGTAGGTATGGGATCATTGAAGAAAATCTTTTGGGGGACATATTCTTAGGTAGTCCACAAATGACACCTCGGACAAATTCAACCCAACAAGATCCCAATGATCATACTTTTTAATTACTCTAGTCAATAGGATTTTATTTTACATTCTTTAAGATTTGACCTTTTATTTTCGACTACCGAATTTAGGGTTTATTCAACAGTAATTAAAAAGTACCGACCGCATCAGCATCGATACTCAAAGATAGTACGTGCTAGCAACAACAACCATGGAAGCAAAGACTTCTTACTCCAGCATGGCGGCAAAGCCGCCGACCAACAAGGCCAACGACGCCTCACCCACAAACGCCACCAAGCCCAAGAACCCGACCGGCAACAAGCGGAATCCGGACCGGTTTGTTGGCCACAACCAAAGTGATCTGAAAGGGATCCTCATCCCGGAGGATGCGAATGCGAAACACTACAATGAGCTCAAAGATAGACTCGAGACGCTTGGAGGCTCCAAGTATATCCCACAAGTGGGATCATCAATCGAACACCTTGTCCGGTTCGAACGCAAAGACTTTGCTCCATCCAAGCCTACGGCAGCCGAATACTCGACACCCGTAACTGATCCAGTTACGCAGGAAACCCAAATGGTTGAGGTGCCCGGGCTAAAGGAAACCCTCATGGACATGTACAATGAAGAATTGAAAAAGAAAGCCGACGAATGGATCCAGTACCAACGAGACATGGAGAAGGTATACAGACCCGCTCTTGGCCAGATTGATGATGGCATGAAAGCGAAGCTCAAGGGTGTTGTTGCTCTAAAAATCGACCGTTAAGGTATTGGATAATTGAAATTTAAAGAGATGTGAGCTCAGAGAGAGACTCTTAATTTTACTATGTATTTTCACTGTATCGGGGCTCTCTGCTGTATTTTACTTGGTGGAGATCTTCCCCGGTCTTTTCGCTATGGGTTCCATCGTACCGATACTGCTGTTGCTGTTGCTGTATTAGCGTCGTGTCGGTCTTACTGTATCGGTCATTTGATGGTATTGGTCTTTTACGAGGTTAAGTATTTCTTGTCCGGTGGGGCGTATGCTTGTTCGTAGAGTGGGTAGATAAATGAGACCCATCTGGAATCGGTATTGATTTTCTTGATTGCAATAAGTAATTTCCTCACGGGATATCAAGTATATTCTTTTGAATGTACTTATGGGTTCCAAGTGTTTACTTACTGTTCAGGTCTTTGGATATTTCTTGTTTCTAACCGATTATCCTTATTTGTTTGTAGCCTTAGGTGATATCGTTTTTACCACTTAAGGATTCCAAGTAGTGGAGGTGCGTTTGGTTCTAACGATCAGCAGAATATTTGTATCTCGTACTCCACACCTCGGTCGTCGTTTCGTCGGCTTTTCGATCGAATTTGATGCCGACAAAGTCCGTATTTTTCGCCAACAACACACCCCTTGATCCAATACTCTACTCGCGTGGTATTGGATTACTGTCGGAGTATATCATCCTGAGTTTTATCGATAGACAGATCGAGATCAACCGTTTGGATCTATCGATTGATGGATCAAACGTTTGTATCGAATCGGAATTGTTCGATCGCTTCTATCAATACCGTTGAAGCGCGTGCTGCTGACGGGTTTAACCTGGGTAGTGTCCCATGATGTATCTTGCATGGCGGGCGTGCAAGATCCATCCCAATGGTTTGGTTAGATCATCAGCAGGGTTGATGACTCCAGGAATATGAATCATCTTGATTTCACCATTTTCTTTCCAAGCTATTAAATTCCTTTCATGTCCGGCATAGCCCTATGTAACAATGGCACAATGACATCTCATTCTTTACCCACACGCGTCCAGCTTGGTTGTACGTGGATCATAATGTTTAACCTTATGGCCCAAATGGCTCAATCTATGAGCCAAAATATCTCATTTTGGTGACCAAATGGCTCAATCTTGCGAGCCGGGTATCTCATTATTTACCATATGGCTCGGCCTTGCGAGCCAAGTATCTCATTATTGACCAAATGGCTCAATTGGTGGAGTTGTTAGTTGAACGTTTAACACTAACCCTAGGAGTTGACAACGTAACCTTCTAGACGGAGTTTATGTGGGGGGGGTTTGGGGGGGGGAAAATACGTAGAAATATTAAAAAAATCTGTTTTTAACAAGTAGACTTGGTACAAACGCTACGACTAAAAATCGCTAAAAAGCTTAGCCAAACATTTATTTACGGAAATGAGATGCTTCTTCTAAAAGCAATAGTAATATCTAGTGGTGCGCGCTCATTTTTATGGTAGCAAACTCTCATTTTTTTGGTTGCAACTAACCATAAAATTTAACCTGAATAAAGAAAAAATCAAACGATTAAAATCTGTCTTAGATCAAGTTGGTCGTCACGTCGTCATCAACCTTCCCAGATGAGAGTTGGTGAGAAATAATATCGGACTTGTTAGAATTGGTACAATTTGTACATGAATGAGTCGGACTTGATGTATTTACAGTCATATACCGGTTCGTACTCTGAATTCGATCGAAAAAGCGAAATATTGTACGGTACGTACGGTGAGTAGGGACTGGAAAGATTTGCACTGTGTTCAAATCTGGTGAGTTTGTGGGTTGACGATTGAATTATATTTTGGTTAGGGACTGGAAAGATTTGCAGTGTGTTCAAATCTGGTGGGTTTTTGGGTTCACGATTGAATTATATTATGGTTGGGGACTGGAAAGATTTGCACTGTGCGTTGACAATTGAATTATATTTGGGTTAGGGACTGGGAAGATTTGCACTGTGTTCAAATCTGGTGGGTTTTTGGGTTGACAATTGAATTATATTTGGGTTAGGGACTGGGAAGATTTGCACTGTGTTCAAATCTGGTGGGTTTTTGGGTTGACAATTGAATTATATTTTGGTGGGGGATCGGCAGGATTTGCACTGTGTTCAAATCAGGTGGGTTAGGGACTGGAAAGATTTGCACTGTGTTCAAATCTGGTGGCTTTTTGGGTTTATGACTGAGTTATATTTTGTTTGGGGATTGGCAGGATTTGCACTGTGTTCAAATCTGGTGGGTTGGATTTAAACAGACAAACAAAAATTAGAGACACTGAAAATACTTCATTGTTGTTTTTCACCATTCAGATTCCAAAGAGTCTGTTTGAGGAAAACAATGCTTGAGTGTAGCTCATATTATTCCAATTACATCAAGAATACATAATTGCTGACAGAGGATGTGTCTTACCCACAAGACTATAGTCGAGTGTGCACACCATGTATTTTTCACCAAATTGTAATTAATGCCACTTGTAATGCATGAAGCTTCAAGTTCAAGATTGAATTCATCATTGTAAGCCAACAGTACCATTTCAGATTATACTTATGGAGAAAGCCTCAGCACCTTAAAGTACACCACTGTGAAACGATCTGCAAAGCAGATTTTCGCACGCACAATGTACAAGTGGGCTTTGTCTCCGTAAAGCGACAATTCTATCCCCCCCTAGAAGGTGAAGGATGGAAATGCCATCTAACTATGGCTTTTAATTTGTTTGCAAATTTGCATACTCCAAGAACACTACTAGGTCCATGCTACAAATGTACACTTTTGCCATACACTTTTCATCTACAACAATACCAACGAAAGGTAGGATCATACATCCAATTCGATCCTGTGACCTCATTTGCTCAGCCACTAACCCACCCACACTATGGAATCATTGACTTGAGTCATGAAAATGAATCATATAATTGAATCAAAATTGAATCACAGAATTGAACCATAGACTTGTATCATGGAATTGAATCATGGATTGGAATCATGGATTGGAAGCATGGATTGGAATTATGGATTTGAATTATGGATTAGAATCATAGACTTGGATTGATGAATTGATTCATAGATCTGAGGCATGGAATGGAATCATTTACTTGAGTCATGAAAATGAATCATATATTTGACTCATAGACCTGACTCATAGACTTGAATCAAAATTGAGTAGTAGAATTGAATAATATAATTCAATTACGTATATTGCATTGTATCATAGACTTGTATGATGGAATTGAATCATGGAATTAAATTGTGGATTGGATTCATAGACTCAGGTTTTTTAGTAAACACGTGAAATCAGGAAGCAGGGAATTTTGAAAATGAGGTAGGGAGTTCTGAACGTACCGCGCCATATCCCGCAGGGGGTAGAGAAACAGTTCTCAGATGTAGACTTGATTGAAAATTGAATCAGAGAATTGAATCATAGACTTGTATCATGGAATTGAGTCAAAGAATTGAATCACCAATAAATTGAAATTAGAAAAATAGTTTCTTTCAACCCCTAATAAAATTAAAAAAAAATAGTTTCTCTTGAACCAAAATTGAAAAAATAGTTTCTTTCACCCCCTCAAAAATGAAGTATGACTCAAGCATGGTATGTAGTATGAGTATGTACTGGATCTAAGAACAAATCTTTTGAAAAACTAAAAAGTGAAAAAAATGGTTTCTTTCACCCCTTCAAAAATGAACTATGACTCAAGCAAGGTATGTAGTATGAGTATGTACTGGATCTAAGAACAAATGCAGTCATCATACATCTACTTTAATCGTTGTTGTGATACGGTACATACCAGTATTTTGTAATTATTGGCAGCTCGTACCGGTATATTAAATTCCTTTCGTGTCCACCAGTACCAAAGCTACATGACGGCAGTTGTTCTATTCGTACGAATCAATGAGTCCCCTATCAACTCAATTGGAACTGCTATCAGAACTATCTTTGTCTGAACTGGATACATAATATGAATAGATAATCAAGTTGATTTAAGGTTGGGGATGGGCAGGATTTGTAAGTTCGGTCTTTGACGAACGAGTTATATTTTGATTAGGGACTGGAAAGATTTCCACTGTGCAAAAATTGGTGGATTTTTGCGTTGACGATTGAATTATATTTTGGTCGGGGGTCGGAAGAATTTGCACTGTCTTCAAATCAGGTGGGTTTTTTGGTTGATTACTGAGTTATATTTTGGTCGGGGGTCGGCAGGATTTGCACTGTGTTCAAATATGGTTGGTTTTTTGGTTCACGATTGAATTATATTTTGGTCGGGGGTCAGAAGAATTTGCACTGTCTTCAAATCAGGTGGGTTTTTTGGTTGATAACTGAGTTATATATTGCTCGGGGATCGGCAGGATTTGCACTGTGTTCAAATATGGTTGGTTTTTTGGTTCACGATTGAATTATATTTTGGTCGGGGGTCGGAAGAATTTGCACTGTCTTCAAATCAGGTGGGTTTTTTTTTTATTACTGAGTTCTATTTTGGTCGGGGATCGGCAGGATTTGCACTGTGTTCAAATATGGTTGGTTTTTTGGTTCACGATTGAATTATATTTTGGTAAGAGACTGGAAAGATTTGCACAGTGTTAATTGGCGGGATTTGCACTGTGCTAAAATCTTGTTGGTTTTTGAATTGATGACTGAATTGTATTTTGGTTAGGGACTGGAGAGATTTGCACTGTGTTCAAATCTGGTGAATTTTAGGGTTGACGATTTAATTATATTTTGGTTCGGGACTGAAAACATTTGCACTGTGTTCAAATCTGGTTGGTTTTTGGGTTGATGGCTGAGTTATATTTTAGTCGACGATTGGCAGGATTTGCACTGTGCTAAAATCTTGTGGGTTTTTGTGTTGGGTTCATGACTGCGTTATATTTTAGTCGGGGACTGGAAAGATTTGCACTGTGTCTAAATCTGGTGGGTTTTAGGGTTGACGATTTAATTATATTTTGGTTCGGGACTGAAACGATTTTCACTGGGTTCAAATCTGGTTGGTTTTTGGGTCCATCACTGCGTTATATTTTAGTCGGGGACTGGCAGGATTTGCACTGCGCTAAAATCTTGTGTGTTTTTGGGTTGATGACTGCGTTATATTTTGATCGGGGATCCGCAGGATTTGCACTGTGCTCACATCTGGTTGGTTTTTGGGTTGATGACTGAGTTATATTTTAGTCGGGAATTGGCAGGATTTGCACTGTGCTAAAATCTGGTGGGTTTTTGGGTTGATGACTCAGTTATATTTTAGTCGGGAATTGGCAGGATTTGCACTGTGTTCAAATCTGGTTGGTTTATGGGTTGATGACTGTGTTATATTTTAGTCGGGGATTGGAAAGAATTGCACAATGCTAACATCTGGTTGGTTTTTGGGTTGATGACTGAGTTATATTTTAGTCGGGAATTGGCAGGATTTGCACTGTGCTAAAATCTGGTGGGTTTTTGAATTGATGACTTTTAGTCGGGAATTGGCAGGATTTGCACTGTGCTAAAATCTGGTTGGTTTTTGGGTTGATGTCTGAGTTATATTTTAGTCGGGAATTGGCAGGATTTGCACTGTGCTAAAATCTTGTGTGTTTTTGAATTGATGACTGAGTTATATTTTGGATAGGGACTGGAAAGATTTGCACTGTGTCTAAATCTGGTGGGTTTTATGGTTGAAGATTTAATTATATTTTGGTTAGGGACTGAAAAGATTTGCACTGTGTTCAAATCGGGTTGGTTCTTGGGTTGATGACTGAGTTATATTTTAGTCGGGTATTGGCAGGATTTGCACTGTGCTAAAATCTGGTGGGTTTTTGGGTTGATGACTGAGTTGTATTTTAGTGGGGAATTGGCAGGATTTGCACTGTGCTAAAATCTGGTAGGTTTTTGGGTTGATGACTGCGTTATATTTTAGTCGGGGATTGGCAGGATTTGCAGTGTGCTAAAATCTGGTTGGTTTTTGAATTGATGACTGAATTATATTTTGGTTCGGGACTAAAAAGATTTGCATTGTGTTCAAATCTGGTTGGTTTTTGGGTTGATGACTGAGTTATATTTTAGTCGGGAATTGGCAGGATTTGCACTGTGCTAAAATCTGGTTGGTTTTTGAATTGATGACTGAATTATATTTTGGTTAGGGACTGAAAAGATTTGCACTGTGTTCAAAACAGGTTGGTTTTTGGGTTGATGACTGCGTTATATTTTAGTCGGGGATTGGCAGGATTTGCACTGTGCTAAAATCTGGTTGGTTTTTGAATTGATGACTGAATTATATTTTGGTTGGGGACTGAAAAGATTTGCACTGTGTTCAAATCGGGTTGGTTTTTGGGTTGATGACTGAGTTATATTTTAGTCGGGAATTGGCAGGATTTGCACTGTGCTAAAATCTGGTGGGTTTTTGGGTTGATGACTGAGTTATATTTTAGTCGGGAATTGGCAGGATTTGCACTGTGTTCAAATCTGGTTGGTTTTTGGGTTGATGACTGTGTTATATTTTAGTCGGGGATTGGAAAGATTTGCACAATGCTAAAATCTGGTGGGTTTTTGGGTTATTGACTGAGTTATATTTTGGTCGGGAATTGGCAGAATTTGCACTGTGCTAAAATCTGGTTGGTTTTTGAATTGATGACTGAGTTATATTTTGGTTAGGGACTGGAAAGATTTGCACTGTGTCTAAATCTAGTGGGTTTTAGGGTTGACGATTTAATTCTATTTTGGTTCGGGACTGAAAAGATTTGCACTGTGTTCAAATCTGGTTGGTTTTCGGGTTGATTACTGAGTTATATTTTAGTCGGGGATTGGCAGGATTTGGAATGTGCTAAAATATGGTGGGTTTTTTGGTTGATGACTGCGTTATATTTTAGTCGGGAATTGGCAGGATTTACACAATGCTAAAATCTGGTGGGTTTTTGAGTTATTGACTGAGTTATATTTTAGTCGGGAATTGGCAGGATTTGCACTGTGCTAAAATCGGGTTGGTTTTTGAATTGATGACTGAATTATATTTTGGTTAGGGACTGAAAAGATTTGCATTGTGTTCAAATCGGGTTGGTTTTTGGGTTGATGACTGAGTTATATTTTAGTCGGGAATTGGCAGGATTTGCACTGTGTTCAAATCTGGTTGGTTTTTGAATTGATGACTGAATTATATTTTGGTTCGGGACTGAAAAGATTTGCACTGTGTTCAAATCTGGTTGGTTTTTGATTGATGACTGAGTTATATTTTAGTCGGGAATTGGCAGGATTTGCACTGTGCTAAAATCTGGTTGGTTTTTGAATTGATGACTGAATTATATTTTGGTTAGGGACTGAAAAGATTTGCACTGTGTTCAAATCTGGTTGGTTTTTGGGTTGATGACTGTGTTATATTTTAGTCGGGGATTGGAAAGATTTGCACAATGCTAACATCTGGTTGGTTTTTGAGTTGATGACTGAGTTATATTTTAGTGGGGAATTGGCAGGATTTGCACTGTGCTAAAATCTGGTTGGTTTTTAGGTTGATGACTGAGTTATATTTTAGTCGGGGATTGGCAGGATTTGCACTGTGCTAAAATCTGGTTGGTTTTTGAATTGATGACTGAATTATATTTGTGTTAGGGACTGAAAGATTTGCACTGTGTTCAAATCAGGTTGGTTTTTGGGTTGATGACTGAGTTATATTTTAGTCGGGAATTGGCAGGATTTGCACTGTGCTAAAATCTGGTTGGTTTTTGAATTGATGACTGAATTATATTTTGGTTAGGGACTGAAAAGATTTGCACTGTGTTCAAATCTGGTTGGTTTTTGGGTTGATGACTGTGTTATATTTTAGTCGGGGATTGGAAAGATTTGCACAATGCTAACATCTGGTTGGTTTTTGAGTTGATGACTGAGTTATATTTTAGTCGGGAATTGGCAGGATTTGCACTGTGCTAAAATCTGGTTGGTTTTTGAATTGATGACTTTTAGTCGAGAATTGGCAGGATTTGCACTGTGCTAAAATCTGGTTGATTTTTGGGTTGATGTCTGAGTTATATTTTAGTCGGGAATTGGCAGGATTTGCACTGTGCTAAAATCTTGTGTGTTTTTTAATTATATTTTGGTTAGGGACTGAAAAGATTTCCACTGTGTTCAAATCTGGTTGGTATTCGGGTTGATTACTGAGTTATATTTTAGTCGGGGATTGGCAGGATTTGGAATGTTCTAAAATCTGGTTGGTTTTTGGGTTGATGACTGCGTTTTATTTTAGTCGGGAATTGGCAGGATTTACACAATGCTAAAATCTGGTGGGTTTTTGAGTTATTGAATGAGTTATATTTTAGTCGGGAATTGGCAGGATTTGCACTGTGCTAAAATCTGGTTGGTTTTTGAATTGATGACTGAATTATATTTTGGTTAGGGACTGAAAAGATTTGCATTGTGTTCAAATTTGGTTGGTTTTTGATTGATGACTGAGTTATATTTTAGTCGGGGATTGGCAGGATTTGCACTGTGCTAAAATCTGGTTGGTTTTTGAATTGATGACTGAATTATATTTTGGTTAGGGACTGAAAGATTTGCACTGTGTTCAAATCAGGTTGGTTTTTGGGTTGATGACTGAGTTATATTTTAGTCGGGAATTGGCAGGATTTGCACTGTGCTAAAATCTGGTTGGTTTTTGAATTGATGACTTTTAGTCGGGAATTGGCAGGATTTGCACTGTGCTAAAATCTGGTTGGTTTTTGGGTTGATGTCTGAGTTATATTTTAGTCGGGGATTGGCAGGATTTGCAGTGTGCTAAAATCTGGTGGGTTTTAGGGTTGATGACTGAGTTGTATTTTAGTGGGGAATTGGCAGGATTTGCACTGTGCTAAAATCTGGTTTGTTTTTGGGTTGATGACTGCGTTATATTTTAGTCGGGGATTGGCAGGATTTGCACTGTGCTAAAATCTGGTGGGTTTTAGGGTTGATGACTGAGTTATATTTTAGTCGGGAATTGGCAGGATTTGCACTGTGTTCAAATCTGGTTGGTTTTTGGGTTGATGACTGCGTTATATTTTAGTCGGGGATTGGCAGGATTTGCACTGTGCTAAAATCTGGTTGGTTTTTGAATTGATGACTGAATTATATTTTCGTTAGGGACTGAAAAGATTTGCATTGTGTTCAAATCGGGTTGGTTTTTGGGTTGATGACTGCGTTATATTTTAGTACAATGCTAAAATCTGGTGGGTTTTTGAGTTATTGACTGAGTTATATTTTAGTCCGGGATTGGCAGGATTTGCACTGTGCTAAAATCTGGTTGGTTTTTGAATTGATGACTGAATTATATTTTGGTTAGGGACTGAAAAGATTTGCACTGTGTTCAAATTTGGTTGGTTTTTGATTGATGACTGAGTTATATTTTAGTCGGGGATTGGCAGGATTTGCACTGTGCTAAAATCTGGTTGGTTTTTGAATTGATGACTGAATTATATTTTGGTTAGGGACTGAAAGATTTGCACTGTGTTCAAATCAGGTTGGTTTTTGGGTTGATGACTTAGTTATATTTTAGTCGGGAATTGGCAGGATTTGCACTGTGCTAAAATCTGGTTGGTTTTTGAATTGATGACTTTTAGTCGGGAATTGGCAGGATTTGCACTGTGCTAAAATCTGGTTGGTTTTTGGGTTGATGTCTGAGTTATATTTTAGTCGGGGATTGGCAGGATTTGCAGTGTGCTAAAATCTGGTGGGTTTTTGGGTTGATGACTGAGTTGTATTTTAGTGGGGAATTGGCAGGATTTGCACTGTGCTAAAATCTGGTTTGTTTTTGGGTTGATGACTGCGTTATATTTTAGTCGGGGATTGGCAGGATTTTCACTGTGCTAAAATCTGGTGGGTTTTAGTGTTGATAATGAGTTATATTTTAGTCGGGAATTGGCAGGATTTGCACTGTGTTCAAATCTGGTTGGTTTTTGGGTTGATGACTGCGTTATATTTTAGTCGGGGATTGGCAGGATTTGCACTGTGCTAAAATCTGGTTGGTTTTTGAATTGATGACTGAATTATATTTTCGTTAGGGACTGAAAAGATTTGCATCGTGTTCAAATCGGGTTGGTTGTTGGGTTGATGACTGCGTTATATTTTAGTACAATGCTAAAATCTGGTGGGTTTTTGAGTTATTGACTGAGTTATATTTTAGTCCGGGATTGGCAGGATTTGCACTGTGCTAAAATCTGGTTGGTTTTTGAATTGATGACTGAATTATATTTTGGTTAGGGACTGAAAAGATTTGCACTGTGTTCAAATCTGGTTGGTTTTTGGGTTGATGACTGTGTTATATTTTAGTCGGGGATTGGAATGATTTGCACAATGCTAAAATCTGGTGGGTTTTTGGGTTGATGACTGAGTTAAATTTTAGTCGGGAATTGGCAGGATTTGCACTGTGCTAAAATCTGGTGAGTTTTGAATTGATGACTTTTAGTCGGGAATTGGCAGGATTTGCACTGTGCTAAAATCTGGTTGTTTTTTGGGTTGATGTCTGAGTTATATTTTAGTCGGGGATTGGCAGGATTTGCACTGTGCTAAAATCTGGTTGGTTTTTGAATTGATGACTGAATTATATTTTGGTTAGGGACTGAAAAGATTTGCACTGTGTTCAAATCAGGTTGGTTTTTGGGTTGATGACTGAGTTATATTTTAGTCGGGAATTGGCAGGATTTGCACTGTGCTAAAATCTGGTTGGTTTTTGTTGAATTGATGACTGAGTTAAATTTTGGTTAGGGACTGAATATATTTGCACTGTGTCTAAATCTGGTTGGTTTTAGGGTTGACGATTTAATTATATTTTGGTTAAGGACTGGAAAGATTTGCACAGTGCTAAAATCTGGTAGGTTTTTGGGTTGATGACTGAGTTATATTTTAGTCGGGAATCGGCAGGATTTGCACTGTGCTAAAATCTGGTTGGTTTTTGAATTGATGACTGAGTTATATTTTAGTTAGGGACTGGAAAGATTTGCACTGTGTTCAAATCAGGTTGGTTTTTGGGTTGATGACTGAGTTATATTTTAGTCGGGAATTGGCAGGATTTGCATTGTGCTAAAATCTGGTGGGTTTTTGTGTTGATGACTGAGTTGTATTTTAGTGGAGAATTGGCAGGATTTGCACTGTGCTAAAATCTGGTTGGTTTTTGGGTTGATGACTGAGTTATATTTTAGTCGGGAATTGGCAGGATTTGCACTGTGCTAAAATCTGGTTGGTTTTTGTTGAATTGATGACTGAGTTAAATTTTGGTTAGGGACTGGAAAGATTTGCACTGTGTCTAAATCTGGTGGGTTTTAGGGTTGACGATTTAATTATATTTTGGTTCGGGACTGAAAAGATTTGCACTGTGTTCAAATCTGGTTGGTTTTCGGGTTGATGACTGAGTTATATTTTAGTCGGGGATTGGCAGGATTTGGAATGTGCTAAAATATGGTGGGTTTTTGGGTTGATGACTGTGTTATATTTTAGTCGGGGACTGGCAGGATTTTCACAGTGCTAAAATCTGGTAGGTTTTTGGGTTGATGACTGAGTTATATTTTAGTCGGGAATTGGCAGGATTTGCGCTGTGCTAAAATCTGGTTGGTTTTTGAATTGATGACTGATTTATATTTTAGTTAGGGACTGGAAAGATTTGCACTGTGTCTAAATCTTGTGGGTTTTTAGGCTTGACGATTTAATCATGTTGGTTTTTGGGTTTATTACTTAGTTATATTTTGGTCGGGGATTGGCAGGATTTGGACTGTGCTTAATTATGGTGATTTTTGGTTGATGACTGAGTTATATTTTGGTTAGGGACTGGACAGATTTGCACTGTGCGAAAATAGGGTGGGTTTTTGTATTGATGACTAAGTTTTATTTTGGTCGTGGACTTGCAGGATTTGCACAGTGCTCAAACCTAGTGGATTTTTGGGTTCGTGACTGAGTTATATTTTAATCGTAGAATTTCTTACCATAGCTTTACTGACACATACTTAAAATACATACAAACACTATGTACTCAACAACTCCACAGGGCCCCTGCAAAGCACTAATCTTGCGAGCCACAACGATCGTCACTCGTACGATCGAATTATTCGATACTTAGAGATTGAAGAAAGAACGCGCGTCAGATACTGGCATCTGGTATCTTCCATTAAGTGTTCTGTTTTCAAGAAAAGACAGCAGAGGTTCGAAGCGCTGCTCACGAACTTGTTTCTCTGTTGCACAAAATACGCGTTGTATTAGCGGCAACGCTGTATTTTGCCGTATATTGGTAATATCGTGCTGTATTAGCGGCAGCACACTCTAAAGTGGTAACTTGCTCTCCAGCAAGCCGACACGCTTATACTTTTAGATTATTTGATTATTCAACCTTAAACCTTGCACCGGACGCCCCCTTTTCGTCCTACTGTAAAACTACAAGCCTAAGATCTATCTGATTGAAGAACCGGATCTCGATATGCCTGGTTCTTTCAGTCGGCTTCTGGGCATTGATGATTTCAATTGCGGATGCATTGTCTTCATAGATCGGAGTTTGACCAACTTGGGCGAATCCTAATTCCTTGAGTATAGACCTGAGATATCTGGCCGTTTTGGCTGCTGTTACGGCAGCAATAAACTCAGCTTCCGTAGAACTCTGTGCTGTAAGTGACTGAGCTTTGGATCGGTAAACAATGGCTCCACCAGCATAAGTGAAAACATATCCTGTGGTGGACCTACGGTGTTTTGGGTCATTGCCATACGCAGCATCAACAAAACATCAGTTTGGTTTGCTTGATATCTTCAGGGAATTTTGGGAGTGATGCATCTTGGACTACGTCGGTGTATGGTTCTCCTGATGGTAAAGATGGCTCAGCATTTGGTCTGTAGAACCTAATACCCCAAGATCTGGTTGTTCTGAGGTATCTAGCTATGTTCTTCAGACTGGAATAGTGGAAAGCAGTGGGATTGGAACTGTATTTTGACATCAGGGTCACTGCATAGCCTATGTCTGGCCTGCAACTCACATATGCGAACATCATTTCACCTAAGAGCGTCCTGTAGGAGAAACCAGACGTGGATTGTAATTCAGCATGTTCCTTGGTGCCTTCTAATGGTCCATCAGTATGTGATTGTAGCTGGCTCAGCACTTCAGTAGACAGTGGCGCTGACGGCTTTGAGTGAGGTTTCATCTTAGAATCAGTTTCCCAACCATGGGATGTCATGATTCTGTCAATGTAATTTGCACAAGACAATTCAATGTAGTCAGCTGTCTGTTTGACATCAATTCCATTGAAGTCTTCAAGCAATCCCATTTTTGTGAAGGGGATTACATCTTCTCTAGGTAGCTTTAGTTTTGCACCTATAATATCATAGATCTTGTCAGATATGGATTCTGATGAGCAAGCCAGTGCAAAATCGTCAACCTGTCTCAGCATGTAGACTGTTTCACCTTCAAAAAATGTTGAGTTGACTGTTCTGTCATGAGTGGTGGTCTTGAAGTTGAGATCAGGACCTTTCAATATTTTGTTGATGTGGGTTTCCCAAAGTCTTCCAGATTCTGGGTGGCCTTGGAGTGCTCGAAGGACAGGAAGCACCAATCTTCTGTCTATGTCCTTGTCATGCTTGTGTCGGTACCATTCTGCATATGCATCATCAATAGTCATGTATGTAGGGATGTTGGGCCCTGGAGAATGGGCATAGGCGTCAGCCGCGTCACCGCCATAGATTTTGAGATTGAGGCTTGCTGCAATGGCAAAGAACAATCTTTGGATGGGGTGTTCAACACATGATGAGTATGACATTGCTATGGCATGCAGGGTTGGCGCTGCTTATTTGCTTCCATTGCAACATTGCCTGGCTCTTCTGACACCATTCCTTTTGACGCTGTACTGCCAATGGGGTTTGAGAATAATGGCATCTGGGTCCTTAGGATATGGGATGGGGGATCCAAACATTTCCAAGTCTTCAAACTGATCAAGCTGCTTTCGCTCCCCAGCTTCCCATTCAGCCCATGTAGATAATGACTTGAGATTCATTCGAGTGAAGTGCCCTAGTGCTTGTTCTTCAGGTGTAGTTGCTTTGGAATTGATGGCCTTGATTAAGAGTTCAATTTCTTCAGTTGGCAGTGAATCTGCATCTAGGGGTAATGCGTGATTGCCTGCCTAATGAAGCTTGGTGATGGCTCAAAGTGATGCAATATCAATTGTGGGAATGACGATATCCATGTCATCCTCAGTTGGTGCCAAGTGTCTTTGGATGGAGGCATGGAGGGCTTCAGTGTTGTCAACTTGGTTGATTCTGGATTGGATGATATTCTTGTATTTCGTGCCAATGTTCTTGAGAGCCTTGATGGATGAAATCCGGTCCAAGAAAGGTGGATCTTCTTGGTCAGTGGTTTCTTTCCAAGACGTATTTGGAGCAAATAGTCCATATTCATTTGCGTGTTTCCTGACTTCCTTCATTGATATTTTCTCTTCAAGTGCAAAAGTGATAGGAGTATCTATCGAATCCCTCACCCCTTGACCGTGTGATTGGTGCAATGCAGTGGTAACATCAGCAGCAGTGAACACACGGTTGTGATTGATAGATACAATATAAGCGCCTCGGAGCTTGGAGAGAGACTTCTTATGCGAGGAGAAAAGCTTGGAGGCAGGACTTTTTGGAAGGATATTGGTGACGTAGGCTCTGCCAAGTAGGGAATCATTGGCATATCGAAGACCAAAGGCTGGATCAGCACAAGAACTTGAGACAATGAGCTGGAGATTGGTGAGATTGGCAAATGGGGAGATGGAGAATTGAAAATCACCGGAGGACACCTCATTTGGTTCGGCTGGAAGAGGAATGTTATCATCTGTCCGTAGCAGGTGCTTGACATTGGTTGGAAGATCTGCGAGGGGTAAGTCATTCATCCCTTCATCAAACCTGACATGAGTGGCGATCTTGACTTGGTGTGTTTCAGTATCATACCAAAGAATGTTTCTGGTAGTGTATGGAACGAAACCTAGAAATATGCCTTTTCTTGCATTGGGTTTGAGCTTGATTGATCTCTTCCCGGGAGGTCGCACCCAAACTCTGCAGCCAAAGGTACGGAAGTCAACAAGATTTTCCTTATGGCCAGTTGCCAATTCCAAGGGTGAATGTTGTTAATTGCCTTCAGGGAAGGCATTGGACAACCGAAGGGCATGATAAAAAGCAAAGGGCCAGAATTTTATGGGCAAATTTGCACCACTGAGCATGGTCCTCATTGAGTTAGCAAGAGTCCGGTGAGCTCTTTCGACTGTACCATTCTGGTGCGAAGCATCAGCACCAGTTGGGAAAATTGAGTACCCAAAGGCAGAGAAGAGGTTGCGGATGTCAGGATTGTGGTAGAGTTCACCACCTTGATCAACGCTGACATACTTGTTGGCACAAGTTGGGTTGTGCTGTGAGAAGAAATGTTCCAACCAATGTAGTGGTGCAGCTTTTGAAATCCTGGTGTCGCCATATTTCATACCGGTATAGTGATCTGTGATGAGAATCCAAGCTGTCTCACCGTGAATGCCTTCATAGTCACGCTTGCATTTGCTGTTGGAGGATCTGGCGCCAGAGAATGCAAAATCAATGGATAAACCTTGAAAAGGTTGTGTAGCCTTTCTTGTGGAATGTGAGCCAGCAGGTGTTTTAGTTTGCTTACATTGTATGCAAGTTGGGCATTGATCAAGAATACTTGTTTGGCACTTGAACTTTGGTACTCCAAGGATGTGCTTATGAGCTTGATACAGAAAATCATCGCATGGGTGTCCCAATCTCTGGTGCCACAGAAGTTTCGATGTCTTGGTTTTGATGGCTTGGATGGGGATATTTTTGTCCACAATCTTGGTGAAGAACCATTTAGCATCAAAAGGTGGCACGTCACTGGTGTCAGACTGAGCTTGAGCCGCTTCTGTGCGTTTTTGCAGTGTGACAAGGTTTGTGTAAACATCATATCTGTAGCGACTAATGGCTTCGTTTGAGGCCAGTTCACAAGCTTTCTTGAACTGCATGTCAGTTGCTAAGGCATATGCTGAGGATGTTGCACAATTGGCATATGGGGATGTAAGATCAATGTCTGGGGTGAGTACTGGATGTGTGTAGCACTGAGCATCAATGATACTTCCATGTAGGACAATACTTTTGGCGATGCTCTGCTTGTGATGACAGATAATGGTGAGGTTTCCATTATGTTGAACAGAGGAGTCATGGTCGTCATTGAAGACTTTGTGGATAGACTGTCCACTGAACTGATTTCTCACGCGAGGTGTCATTCCACAAAGGTCATTCTCACTCAGCAATGTTGTTGACAGCGAGGGAGAATAGTAGAAGAAGACTCTAATGTACCCTACAGGATTGGGGGCTGGTATGTGAACATAGCCTGACCCTTCAGGAATACAGGTGGCTGCTCTTCCTCCTATTGCTGCCGTGAGCCTGACAGGACATTTCCTCAGCTTGGTGTAAGGTTTGTAACTGTGCAGGATATGTTTGAGATTTGTGCAGGAAACCTTGGCGCCTGTGTCAATCTGGGCTCTGGCGCCATGTTGAAAATGGGCTGTAGCCGCAATGGGGTCTGATGGGACCAGGAATTGGACCTTGTGGGTATCAACTACTGATGTGGGGTTGTCTCTGTCAAAGTTCGGATCTCCATGGATCCCCAGGTGTGATTCCAATGTATGAGCTGTAACCTCAAGTGATTCCATATCACAGTAGACATCAATCGGGATTGAAGGCTGGAGGCTATCCTTAGGAAGAAGATTGACAGCACCAATTTTGGCAGATTCGTATGAGCTGACACTGCTGGAGTCCAAGGAAGGGCAAAAGCTTTGCACTTGGTGGGCTGTGGCGTCGTCAAATCCTTGAGGGTCATCTTGAGGTGGTGTCGTATGGTGGCTGCAAGAAAGACTTTCTATTCTTGGCCGTTGCAAAAATTTTGGTCTTCTACTGCATCATCGGGTGAATCCTCATCTTGATCTTCATCGCCAATGTTGATCTGAGAGATTTGTTGGGTGGAATCTAAGAGCTGTTGGGTTTCCCTGTTGCATTTGCTTAGAAAAACAGCCATGGCAATCCTATGTTTCTTGAGTGACTCTACATCTTGTAAGGCAGGACAATTATCAAAACTATGACCGGATGTGTGACAAACAATGCATTTTCTGGATGTGTCGAAGAGACTGGGTTGTTTGTCAAATGCAGTGATAGCATTGCAGTATGCTTGATGTAGGAATGGATTATCCGCTTCTTCATCCATCTCGGGGTATCCAAGTGAATCAATCAGGCTGATTGAGTGAGAAGTCAAAGTAGAGGGTGTTCTAACAGTATTGGTGCCAGCACGCTTTTGAAACAACCTGTCATTGCGATGGGGACCTGGTCTGGTGCCTGAGACAGGCAATTGCTTGAACAGATTTGGTTTTGAGGTTTTGTTCTTGTACCTTTGTTCAGCTTTAATCTCTTGCTCATATGTTTGGAGGGTTTGTAGAAGCCTACCCGCCTTGTATTTGTCTCGTTTGAATTGGTCATCTGAGCCGCGTTCATCCTCTGTCTTTTTGAAGAGCTCTTCTGAGAGGGTGGTTCCTGCAATAAGGTTGCTGACTTCTTCTGTCGAACTGATAGTGCCAGGTTGGTTTTGGAGAAACACCCTAAGTCTCAAGTAATCCTTGTACCGGAAGTAGTATTCTTCAAGAGATTCACCTGCGTCCTGGTTTGGGGGGTTTCGGACCATTCTGCTGGCATTGGATGGCCTTTTGGAGTTGGGATGTGTCTGAGCAATAACTGTGTATAGTGCTTCATATCCTTGTCCGCCCTCAAAGCTCTGAATGGTGGCCTTCATACTTGTACATGAATCAGGGATGATATTGTCAGTCCTGAGTGCAGTGTAAATGAGATTTCCCCATTCATTGATGGCCAAATCATATCTTAAAGGTAGATTGTGTGGAAAGTCATCACCAATTGTAAATCCTCTGAGGTGATCAGCTTCATGCCTGTAGAGGTAGTATGGGTGGACATAAATATGGTGTTGCTGTGAATGAGCTGTGATTTCTCTGTACCATTTCCTAACCTGAGGGTCTGTTCCGTCCTTTAGTTGTGGAAATGCTGAGAGGAATAGTTTGTCTCTAGCTGCTTCCTTGGACTTGTCAGAGGCTCTGGTTAGATCAAAGCAGTCACCACTTCTAGTGATCAAGCGCTGGTCATTTCTGCCACTGCCTAGATTGTGTAGGTAGTAATTTTGCCTGACAATTGTTTCATTTCCCGATGAGTCGGTGTAGGTGATTGGGAAGTCTTTCATATCATCTCTGGTGAGGAATTCATCTCTCCTGTAATATCGCTCTTTCACTGGTGGTGGTAATGTTGCCGGGTTCCATGGGAGGTCAAGAGCTTGGTGGTTGGCGCCGGTGTTGTTGTTGGTGTTGTTATTGGTGTTGCCGTTGTTGACCAGCTGTTGTAGTAGGGTGGTCAATTCTTGCATGTCGGTGCCTGCTGCCGTTGGCGCTGGGATTGGAGCTGCGGCATTTTCATCATCTGAGTCAGCCTGTGTGGCACCTTCATAGATCTTGTCAAAACGTTGGGGTCTCCACGTGGGTTTGAATTGCCATTCGGTGATGAGTAGTTCAATGATGATGAATGGTTTGGTGGAATCGTCTGTGTGGTGTGTGAGTGCTTCCTTTGCAGCCTTTTCCAAGTCGACGGGTCCGCAAACTTTCTTTTCAGCACCGGCGTGATTCACATAGGATATGGTGCATCCTGAGAGGAGTTGGGTGATGTGTCCTTTCTCGAGCTCTGTGGAGCTGGGTAGATAGGAGGTGATTGCATTGACAACACTGCCCCGGAGGTTGGGCATCATGGAGGGGGCTAGCACCTTTGCGTCTGCGCTCTCCACGAATAAATCTTCCATGTCGGTGTCGTCCATGATCTGAGAGTAGACGGCATTCAATTTTTCGTCATAGGGGCTATTGCCCTTGAACCGGAATTGGATGCCTTCCATGGCATTCCAATCAAAGGGGTCAACCATGCTTGCTTGTGGATTATCGAAGAACTGGATGTAGAGACAGTGGATACACCCCCTGATTCACAAGCAGGAGGGGAAGAAGGGAAAAGAGAAAAAGAAAGACGGCGTTGGCGTCAAAAGCGGTGTCGTCGTGGAAGGAAGGAACAAAGACGACCGGAGAGAGACGAGGAAGGAACCGATGACCGGAGAAACCGAAGAAAAAGGAACCGAAGAAATATCGGAATACGTCCATCGGAACCGGCGGCGTAACGGGAGAAGAAAGAACCGACGAAAGATCGACCGGCGGGGGAGAGAATTAACCTAGGAAGGGACCGAAGGAACGTTCCACGGAGAAAAAAAGTCGGAAGGGAAAAGAAATAACCGGCGTCTGCGGTAGAAGCGGCGATGACTGGAGAAGTAACCAAAGAAATCGTCGTTGGTGAAACGAGGATCGAAGAATTAAACAAGGAAAGGACCAAAGGAACGTTCCGCGGAGAAATAATATGAAGTAAGAGGGAGATTGGAAGGGAGTCGCTCAACAGCGGGCTCGCGTAACAATCTCTGCGCTGGGGGGAAGGCCTATCGCTCAACAGCAATGTCCTCTGGCTGTGACCGGTCAGTGGAGGTGCTGATCGGGCGGAGATAGGCTCTTAAGGAATACGCTCAACAGCGCGAGTTATAAGGGCTCTATAACCTGTTGTTGCTCTAAAAATCGACCGTTAAGGTATTGGATAATTGAAATTTAAAGAGATGTGAGCTCAGAGAGAGACTCTTAATTTTACTATGTATTTTCACTGTATCGGGGCTCTCTGCTGTATTTTACATGGTAGAGATCTTCCCCGGTCTTTTCACTATGGGTTCCATCGTACCGATACTGCTGTTGCTGTTGCTGTTGCTGTATAAGCGTCGTGTCGGTCTTACTGTATCGGTCATTTGATGGTATTGGTCTTTTACGAGGTTAAGTATTTCTTGTCCGGTGGGGCGTATGCTTGTTCGTAGAGTGGGTAGATAAATGAGACCCATCTGGAATCGGTATTGATTTTCTTGATTGCAATAAGTAATTTCCTCACGGGATATCAAGTATATTCTTTTGAATGTACTTATGGGTTCCAAGTGTTTACTTACTGTTCAGGTCTTTGGATATTTCTTGTTTCTAACCGATTATCCTTATTTGTTTGTAGCCTTAGGTGATATCGTTTTTACCACTTAAGGATTCCAAGTAGTGGAGGTGCGTTTGGTTCTAACGATCAGCAGAATATTTGTATCTCGTACTCCGCACCTCGGTCGTCGTTTCGTCGGCTTTTCGATCGAATTTGATGCCGACAAAGTCCGTATTTTTCGCCGACAACAAAGGGGCTCAAGTCATGGAAGGTTATTGACAGTTCCAAATGCATTGTGGAGCTTCTCAAAGCAGTCCGCGACCTGTGCTTCCAATCAAGCCGCACCAAGGTACACCCAATCACCAATGTGATACGCGCCATTCAAAAGCTCCTTTGCACCCAGCAACGCCATATGGATCCGGCATCATACGTGAAGATGACGAAGGAGAACCTTGATGTTGTCAACTCCCTAGGAGGAACCTTGATCTGCAAGGCCACTGTCTTATATGAACTGGAGCAAAACCCGGCCTATGCGGGATGCGACTACCCCACATACCTTACCCTCACCGGACCGACAAGGGCCGCCATTGACCATTCGGTTGAACAACGGGCACTGGCCCCACTAATCATAGAGGGATCAGACACTGACAGCAGCAACCTATGACAAGTCCTTGCGGATAACTATGCTCTACAACAGAACAACTATCCTACAACAAGTGTGGAGGCGCTAGACATGGTGGTTGCGTTCAAGGACTCGAAGAAATCGAAGACGCGAGGTAGCAACCGCGGTAATGGAGCCCCACCAGGAACAAACACACCTGCCCGGGGACAGCGCGATAACAGAAAGAAGGACGAATCAGCCGACCAAGGATCAAGCCTATTTGCTCAGCAAGGAGGTGGAGGGACAACCAACTTATCCACTGACCAACACAGCCGTCAGCTACTCATGACAGCCGTGGAATTGGGAGAAGCATTCACCCCATCTGAACAAACCACATACATGTTCCTAAATATCGGAATGTCATCAGCAACATCTTCAGACAGATGGTCCGACAGAGATGATGACGGCGTGCCAGACCTTGTCCCCAGAACCGACTACCACTTCAGCAGTGACGTGGAATACTTGTTCACCCAATCAGAGTCCGAAGAAGGAGTGAACCCGTACTGGATCCTACTTGACAGCGAGTCATCCCTCAACCTAATCGTCAACCCAGAGCTAGTGGAGAACATTCGTGAGGCTCCAAACAACGGGTTCATGAATATCCATTGCAACTCTGGCATCTCACGGACTAATATGATCGCTCGCCTTCCAGGTTTCGGTACAGTCTGGTTCTATGAGGATGGACTAGCCAATGTGCTGTCACTTGCACTGGTATCCGACCGATACCGGGTGACAATGGATACTGACATCAACAATGCGATTCATGTGCACAAAGAAAATGGGACCAGAAGGTTCCAGCGATCCACATGTAACCTCTACTACTGTGATATGCGAGAGCAACATGGAACCGTCCTGGCCCTGGATACAGTGGAAAGCAAGGCCCAATCATACTCGACACTAGACTGCTCCAGAGCAAAGAAGGCACGTGACCTCCAAGAGGCTCTTGGATTCCCAACAACGCAGGAGCTCATCAGAATGATCGACAACAACATCATCAAAGATTGCCCAATCACCAGAAGAGACATTGGCATCATGGAGGCAATCTACGGGAAGCACACGAGCATCCTAAAGGGAGAGAGTGTCAGAGAGCAATCCCCCCACACCAGGGAAGACGTTACACCGGTCCCGGACAATATCCTCAAGTCATATCACGATGTAACACTGTTTGTGGATATCATCACAGTGAATAGTGTTCAGTTTCTTGTGTCCATCTCCCAACATATTCGGTTCAGAACTGCAGTGGCCATTAACAACATGAAACACCAGACTCTTGCCAAAGCCATCCAAGCGATAGCCGGACAGTATCTCTTACGAGGTTTTTGCGTAACCCAGGTGCACGCAGATAACCAGTTTGATTGCATCAGAGACAATTTGGTCGACATGGAATATCCAATCACCATGCACTGTGTACCGGCAGGGCAACATGAGCCAACAATTGAGAGAAGCAATCAAACACTCAAAGAGAACATTATTATTTTCCTTCTGAATCCGTTTCGTTGAGAGTCTGATTCAAAGGCTTCTGACGAACAGCAACGCTGCGTTAGTGTGTTAGTAGACGAACGGTTGTACTCTACGCGTGACAATTGTGGTTGGATACTTTCGGCAACGGATAATTGGACTACAGGCGAGACTAGGGAAACGCCAGACCTCTTCTTGCTGTGACTTATTCAGATTGCAGCGAGACAGACCTTAGTATGTAGATTACAAGTAGTTGGTAGCAACTAGTGTGAATTTTGGGACATAAATCAGTTGAATGTTAAAAGTATGAGATAAAGTGAAATATTGCCGAAATGCAAGATATCTCTTTTATTGAGATGAATACGTTGCAACTGCTGTTGCGTAGTGCTGAGATTACTCGCTGATTATTTCCGTACATGTATTAGTCATTGACCATATATATTTGTATGCATGTATATGTATTGTGTGAGAATCACACGCCAACGGTTTTCTTCTCTTGTTCTGTTAGGAAGACTCCATGATATGTTTATCATTAAGGTCAGGAATTGCTCCCGTAGCTCGTGTGATATTTTATGAAATCAGAGTTTGCTCACCGAAGAACAATGGCAATATCGTAAGACAGGGATTGCTCACCATTTATGCGCGATGGGAATCGATATGCCGTGGGAATCGATTACTTAGATGGATACGGGACTCATTGATTCGTACGAATAGGAAATCTACCTTTTGGTAGCTTTGGTACTTCTGGTCACGAAAGGAATTTAATACTCCCCATGTCTCCTTGTGAAGGGTCATCACGCTCTACATGATGCTTCCATCATCTTGAAGAAGGTCGCCGGTATTACCACAGAAGTGGAAGATGGGCCTGAGCAGTGGATACACAACTGAGTGACTCCAATGCTTGGTGAGAATGTCTGCACAGTTATCCTCACCTGGGATGTGCATCATTAAAATGAAACCTCTCGCTATCATGCTTCGTACGTAGTGAAACAACAGAATATTATGACGCTTGTGCAATCTTGCGTAAGGAAAGGTTGACGTTTGGATCATTATTTTGTTGTCACCCCAAGAGTAGGAGATATCATGGACTCGTGTTCCTAGGTATCGGAATGAGTGGCGTAAGTCGACGATCTGTTCGATGCAAGTCCTTCCTGCAACAAATTCGGCTCCAAAGGTGGCTGTCTCCGTAGTAGACTGCTTCTTCGAGAACCACATCATGGGAGTCTTGTTCGCGAAATGAAGAATGCCGGTTACTGCCTTACCACTGAGAATATCATGCATGAGGTTGGCATCGTAGAAATGTGTCAACACTACTGTCTTCCCAAGCGGTGCAGGAGCATCGTCGGGTAGCTCTTCAGAATGCTCCCCATAGACGGTGTTGGACCAATCGATGGTGTCGGGTTTAGTCAATATAAAATCGGGTGGTTCCACGCGGAATCTGATTTTAAAATGTCTAAACTTGGAGATATATCCATAGATACGTTTAGCACGTTCGAGATGCCCATCTCGTGGCTGAGCTCTGAAACTTGAGAGCGTCATCACGGCTGTTTGTACATCGAAACGGCCAATAGCGATGATCCATTGGAGTGAACCGATCATACTTTGGTATTTCTGTATACCGGTTTCTTCAAGAAAGGCTGAGGAGTCCAATTCGGGATGATCGTTCTCCGCAATGGGTGATTGGAACCTAGTGCTAGGTTTGCATCCGAACATTTGTTCGTAAGACGCTTCCATCTTTTCGATGAACTTTATGGGATTCATGCATAGAACACCATGTTCGTCGCGCTCAAATCCACAACCTAAGTGAAAGTTCATAGGTCCGGATCCCTTCAGTTTGAAGTTATATGGTGACGATTGCAATATCTTCAAGAAGGAATTGGGATCTGCCATGCAGAGACATAGGTCATCGACATATGTGCATATAAGCTCATATACACGTTCACCATGCTTGTTCGTGCCGGGTTTGAGGAATATTTCCGGTTCTGCGCGGGATCTTTCGAAGCCGAGTTCGATGAGACAAGCGGCGAGTAAGTCTCCAAAGCACTTGCCTGAAGACCTGAGACCGTATAGGGCTTTGTAAATGATCAGCAGGTGACCCTCCAGCGATCCGAATTCGGGACCTGCCTTGATGCATACTTTCTTGCAGGTGACTGCTTCTAAGTAGGCGTTACCTATGTCGGTGCCCCATGCTTCTAGGTCGTTGAGTTCTGCTAAGAATAGGCACATACGTAGGCCGCGAAGAGATACGACGCCTGCGTAAACACTGTGGATAGGGGCCTCAGTGAGATTACCGTTAGCAACGAGGCGAGCCTTGTGTCTTCTGTCGTGCTTGACAGCGTATATCATGTGTACCTTGATCTGTTGGAATCCTGGGGGAATGGAGCTCGTCTTGTACACGCCTTTATCAATGAATGTATTGTATTCATTGAGTTGTGCCATTTCCAGAGTGGTGGCATCTTCCCATTTGGTGTTTCCGTTGGCTTGATCAAATCGGAGGGCTTCTTCGTGGTTACGAGGCACTTTGAATCCATATTGATACTGCGGAGTGGTACGGTAAGAACGTAGTTTGGCTTGGTGCACGAGTCGATCAAGTTTCTTGGTTCGTCGCGCTAGGTTGGTGATTCGCTTAAGGCGTTTCCAACCCGGGAGGTCAAGTAAGTTGTTGTCTTTCCCATATTTTGCAACGGTGACAGGGTCATCAGCCGCAATGTTGGCCAGGGGTTCATATGTGCGTTCCATATTTTCCCATTCAATCCAAAGGTCATACTTGGAACCTTTGTATTGAGGATGCTTGTTATCCAGTGGACCTTGGTGTCCTAGGATGCGGCGAAACGACCAGAGTTTGCCGTCTTCTTGTGTTGAATCACGATGTATGTAATTCATGACATCATTGTATGCAATGATATCATCGAGTTCGTCATCGGAGTGTTTGCACTTGAACTTGATGAAGTCGTTGTTGCGTTCAAGACTGTCTTCAACATCGACGATGGTAAGACGTTTTTGAGTGCCATCCGGATTGGTTACAAGGAAGGATCGTCCTTGTAGATCGGCAGTCGGGATCGTAGGGATGGTAATGGGTTTACCGTCATCGTCAAATTGTGCGTTACCTTCTTCGTCGGTAACAACTACCTGTGATGGGTCTACTGAAGGAGTAGCGGGGTTGGTGTGTGGAGTTGTGATGTCACTAACATCAAAGTATGCTAGTTCCGGTGGGTCAAAATCATCTTCAGTAAGGAGAACGCCGTCGGATGTCTTGCTGAAGATGTGTGTCGTAGGAGGACCATCAAGACTCTCCCCATAGTTGTTAGGGAGTGGAGAAGGTGACCAGCTTGGGCTGTCATTGACTTTTGTATAAAGAAAGCTCGGTAACGAGGGGTGGGCGGGTGGTTGAAGAATTGGTTGAGTGCCAGATGCGTGGGGCGTAGTATCTGGTTGTTTGTTGGGTACAGATGGAACGGTGTCATCGGCAGTGTCAGAATCAGCGGGTGAAACGCTAGGGGGAACTGAGTTGTTTGGTTTCGTAGACTCGTCAATGAGTTTATTCGGATTGGTATGCTCCCCATGTTTGAACGCTGGAGCTTCTCCAGTGGCGTATAAACGGGGCAAGGAATCCTTTGCGTTACGCCATTTGATGAAACCATCATCAGTAAATAGACCCGCGCGTTTGTTACGTGACTCAGGTGTAAGAGCAGATCGAACACCGGACCGGTCAAGTAACTTGTTGGTAACGGGATCCCAGATTTGGAAACAGAGTCCATTGCCAACATGTTCGGCGATGCCGACGAAATGACCTAGGCGTTCGGTAGACTGGGTACCGAAAGGAGAGTCATTGGTTTTGAAATACACAGGTTCAAACCAGAAGAAACTGGTGTATGCGCTGATGTCGCCAAGTGTACCGGTGGCAATGAAGATCGGTTGTTTATCGGACAGCGTAGGATCAGAGACAACATTGAGGAGACCCGCGACGTATGTCATGCACAGTAACCATAGGTGTGGTGGTGTGCCGGTACGATCCATGACGCAATTGACAATGCGTTTGAACGTTTGGTATCGTCGTTCGAATTGATTCTGGTGTTGATGGTACGGTTCACTTTGCCAGAGTCCAATCCATAACATTTTGAGGTAATCAATGACCTTTTTACTGGATTGATAGTTACCGTGGTCGCAAAGGAGGCGGATGGGCCTGCCCCATTTTCGAACAAAGTTCTGGAAGCAGGATAGGAAATCGCCAGTGGTACGCATTTCTTCAACGTGTATAATATGTGATTTGCGGCCAAAGAAGATCTGAGCAATCTTGGAGCCACCATCAATTGTTGGGACATCTGAATAGACAGCATCGGACATAACATCGTCATTGAAGGGGCGAACGTTCATGGCCGGTTGAGGGGAATGAAACCGTTTGAAAATGTTTCCATCAGGGCTAACCGCTAACGAACCATATTGGGTTGAGTTTTCAAACGTAGCTTTAATGCGATCGGTGGAAACCCAACAAAAGAAAGGTTTCAGGGATAAGTAGTCATGTTCGTTGGGGTATCTTTTGCGGGGCGTAGCTGCAATACGTGTAGTGTCACTGGCAGTACAATCTGTCGGAAACGCAGTGACTGTTCCAGAGACTGCGGTTGGCGCGCAGCATGCGAGACGTTCTTGATGAGCGTAGTCGGTGGAAGTAAGCCAAAAGGAGCGATCGTTGGCCCTATGATCATCAATAGGAAGAAAGGGAGATCGAGTGGAATGGCTGGAATACAAGCTGAGGGATGTGACCGTGGAGGACCCGGGAGAAACGGAGATATCTAATCCTTCATGACAACGTGGGTTCCCATATTCGTCGTAATCGGCATAAGGGAGTTGCTGTGGCTGGGGAGGATATTTCTGGAGAAATTGTTCATCCTTTGCACTGATCGTGGTATCGAGAACAGATGGGTCCCAATGCTTATCGGATGTCATGATAACATGTGGGAGCGTGTCAAACTCAACAGTCGTATACTTTCGCATCGCAAGGTATGGTAAACCGTGCCGTATGCTAAGAGGCAGTGCATAGCCATCGGAGGTGGTGATGACCTGTCCGCCGCCCGCTTTGATGGACGTGTTGTCTACAGTGGAAAAATATGCTTCCATCTGGCCGGATGACAATATAGAAGGATGTCGTCCTGTATAGGCACATTCGTTGAAAATGAGGATGACGGGGCCTCTGTTCGACATGGAATATGCTCCGCATGTAGCAATGGGAATATTTTGTACCTGATGATTGTTAATGCCGGTGACGTTAACATATCGCGGTGGGATGTCCTTGGAGATGAGACACGCATCATTACCGATGATGCAGCCATTTGCGCCACGATCAACCATGGCAAAACCAGGGCTAGTAACCGTAGTTTTGTGTATACGGTATGTGTATGACGTTACTGGACTACCGTTAGGAAAGGTGAGATCATCTTCGGGAGTATACCACTGGTGAAAATTGGCGGAATACGATGGTGTTCCCACAGGTATTTGGGTGTCACCGTCCTTTTTGTACTGAATGTCAGGGTTGTCTGAAAGGAATCGAGCGGGATGCGCGGGTGACACGGAAGACTTGAGAGGTCGCTGGTCCTTAGACGAGGAGGTCGTGGATTTGTATACACCTAGAGGTGCATGGAAAACACCTCTACGATCATTTTCTACAGCAGGATGAAGGTCTGCTGCGGAATTGGCATGCGCATCTTTGGTCGAAGTATCGTCTTCTCGAAATGATACCGAGTGTTCATGTTGGTATGCCTTCCGGGTAATGGGTTTGACACTGTTGGGGTCAGGTTGGTCCGTGTTAAGTAAGTCGTGTCGCAATGAGGCAACCACGATTTTCTTGCCTTCCGGAGAAAAACTGAGCCAACTCTTCATGTCCTGACGTGACAAGGCCTTCCATATGTTTGTAGGCAATCTTGTGGTAGGGTCAGGGGTACGTCCAGCCTTAAACACAGCATAATCTTGATAGTCTCCTTCAAATTCGATGGGGAGAGCATAGTCATCATGGTTTTGGCTCGATTCAGAAGAAAAATCATGAACGTGTGCACGTACGGTCGACCGAGGGGCAGACATCGCGGACTGGGAGTCGAGTCGAGTTGCTTTGAGTAAAAGCGTGATTTTAAGATCGTGGATAGCAGCGGCCTCGGCAACCGCATCCGTCACGGTGCTATTGGTCCCACCTGGATCCTTGACTTTGGCGAACTGTTCGCTTAGCTGGAAGCTGGAATAGCATGCCTGACACAATGCTGATTTAACAGTATGGTACTCAAGGGGCTTGTTGGGAGGATGGAGCTTGTTGAGGTGATTTAATTCATCAAACCAATGTGTGATGAATTTCACTTTGGATTCCTTCCAATTGTTGAGATTCAACTTGAGCAACGCTTGTAGCTGAGTCAAGTTGTCGTATACCTTTGCTTTTGATTTGCTATGAAGGTTTACGAAATCGAAGTATGCCTTGCGTCCATCACGAGTGGTAGAATGACTGTGTACACATGATGCAGAAAGGTCACTCTTGAAGACTTCCAACATTAGTACCCAGAAGAAGGCACACTGCTTGACGAAGAGATCACGGGTATAACCCAGAAGCGTAGCTGGAGGCCAAGTTTCATCGAGGAATGTCTCTGTATCGATGTCGTATGCCTCGAGTTTAGCTTTGAAACCGACGAGCCAGTGTTCGAATCTCGAGTCATTCGTGAGGGGTGTAAAGGACTTTTCATCTCGTGCTTTTCGACACCACGATTTGTACTTTACCTGCTGAGGGGACTTTTTGCTACTCCCTGCCGGAGGAGGTGGGGGGTTCAGAGCGGATTCATTACGCAAGCGTTGGGCACGCTCTTCGCGGAAAGTCTCGAATTCCTTATACGTATATGATTTCACATCCTTCTAGGTTCTCAAGTTGTCTGCTAGAGCTCCATCGCCTTCTTGTAGGTCGATAGCGAAATCCGCAAGTGCTTCTATGCTCCTTTGAATGGATCGAGGGATATGCGTTGGCAATCCTCCCTCCGTATAGGTAAGTTCGCGTGCAAAATCCGGTTCAGTAAGTGCGTCGAGGAACGACTTCCACTCGCATAACCCGCCTTCTTTGAGAGCTAGGCACAACTTGCTAGTAGTCTCACTTGTTACGTTGAGTAAGGATACGAGTATCTTTCTCATATCAGTATCGAAGCTGGGGAAGCGGTTGATAGTGGCAACTTCGGCGTCATTCTTCTCTTTGCCTCTGAGTGCATTGCCGGGCATCAACGGTATGTTCGGCATCTGTGGTGGTTTTGAGCCTTGGAAAGAATTGCACGGTGACTGAGAATGGGAACTGCTTCGTGTACGATGTGCGATGTGCATATGCCAGCGTAGGGATTGTATTCAATTCCGTTCCTGTTCCTTTTTGTGTGCAAGCCTTCTTAGAGCTTGCGACTGTTAATCTATTATTTTCCTTCTGAATCCGTTTCATTGAGAGTCTGATTCAAAGGCTTCTGACGAACAGCAACGCTGCGTTAGTGTGTTAGTAGACAAACGGTTGTACTCTACGCGTGACAATTGTGGTTGGATACTTTCGGCAACGGATAATTGGACTACGGGCGAGACTAGGGAAACGCCAGACCTCTTCTTGCTGTGACTTATTCAGATTGCAGCGAGACAGACCTTAGTATGTAGATTACAAGTAGTTGGTAGCAACTAGTGTGAATTTTGGGATATAAATCAGTTGAATGTTAAAAGTATGAGATAAAGTGAAATATTGCCGAAATGCAAGATATCTCTTTTATTGAGATGAATACATTGCAACTGCTGTTGCGTAGTGCTGAGATTACTTGCTGATTATTTCCGTACATGTATTAGTCGTTGACCATATATATTTGTATGCATGTATATGTATTGTGTGAGAATCACACGCCAACGGTTTTCTTCTCTTGTTCTGTTAGGAAGACTCCATGATATGTTTATCATTAAGGTCAGGAATTGCTCCCGTAGCTCGTGTGATATTTTATGAAATCAGAGTTTGCTCACCGAAGAACAATGGCAATATCGTAAGACAGGGATTGCTCACCATTTATGCGCGATGGGAATCGATGCGCCGTGGGAATCGATATGCCGTGGGAATCGATTACTTAGATGGATACGGGACTCATTGATTCGTACGAATAGGAAATCTACCCTTTGGTAGCTTTGGTACTTCTGGTCACGAAAGGAATTTAATAAACATACGGTGTGTGGTGAATCACATCCCTGTCAACCGCCTGCCTCGGCGATGTGTCATTGAACTAGTGTACGCAACTGTGTTCTGGCTGAATTGCAGGACCACAGGAGTATCCCCCACCATGTTGGCACAAGAAATCATGACTGGTGTGGCATGCAATGCAAGAACACATGGGAAGTTTCAGTTTCTCCAATACATACAAGCACACTCCGAAGACACCAACAACACTATGAGACCTCGCACAGCTGATGCCGTGTATCTACGACCCACTGGACAACTGACAGGAGGGTTCTATGCATACGACATCAACACCGGACAGCGCATACACCGGAAAAGGGGGACAGCCGTAATCGACAGATTAGAGGCCAATGCTCTGGACCAAGGAATGTCAACCGGCCTTGAGTTTGAAATCGAAAGGGCCATTACCATTCTCGACTTGGATACAGACGAGAACGAGGATGATGATGATGCATCCGATCAGTCCTACACGGACACACCAAATGAGGAAGAAGAGAGCCTAGTCAGTGTAGTCGACAAGACCAAAGCAATTGCGGACTCTCTCACTCCAGTTGATGAGCCGGCACCACAAGCCGAGGAAGGGGAAGAGGACCATATCCACCCCGAGGAACTAGGAGTGGAACCAGACCAACATCGAACCGCTGAAGCAGGAGTGGATGAGGACCAAACAGCAACCACTAACACAGGTGAAGAAGAAGAGAACGCGTACCCGTCGACGGAGGATACACCACAACAGACTGCAGATGCCCACACCTCCCATGGCTCACACCATGTGGCCTTCGCAGACGACCCGGAGGAGACAGCGGAGTTGTTGCCAACAAGACTTCGACCCAGAATCACTAGATCACACAACAAGTACGGGGTGTCAGAAGGATACCAGTCAGAACACAGAGAACGCAGTGGCTTTACTGCTGGATACAGCAATGCCATCAGGGACATTGCAAACCAACATACATCCATGCTGATGGTACTACAGGCAATCAAATCGTACAACAATCTAGACGCGACCCAAGTAACCAAACAATACGGGGTAAATCAAGGCATCAAGATATTTGGGGAAGAAGGAGTGGATGCCGTGCTCTCCGAGCTACAACAACTACACGACAGAGGTGTTATCGAAGCTATGGATCCAAAGACGCTAACCCGTGAAATGGTACGGCAATCCCTACAGTATCTGATGTTCCTAAAACGCAAAAGAACTGGCAAGGTGAAAGGAAGAGGGTGTGCCGATGGCAGGCCACAAAGGGAATTCATCTCCAAGGAAGACTCGACCTCCCCCACTGTCTCCCTATATGCATTGATGCTCTCATGCATGATAGACGCAATCGAAGGGAGAGATGTGGCCACCGTCGATATCCCCGGCGCGTTCCTTCAGACTGACATGCCAGAAGGCGAGGACGTGTACATTAAATTAGACGGGACTATGGCCGAGTTGCTGTGCCGTGTGGATCCCAAACTCTATGGTCCAAACATGATGACAATGAGAAATGGAAAGAAAGCCCTCATCGGAAAGGCGCGAAAAGCCATTTACGGCACGCTCAGAGTGGCGCTGCTGTTCTGGCAGAAACTATCAAGTGAGTTAGTCAGACAGGGATACGAGCCAAATCCATACGACCGATGCACAGTGAACAAGATGATCAATGGACACCAATGCACCATTGTATTGCATGTGGATGATCTTAAGATCTCCCACAAAGATCCCAATGTTGTGACACAAGTCATTACAGAGCTGAATAAGGAGTTTGGAAAAATATCCCCTCTCATAGAAGCCAGGGGAAAGATTCACGACTATGTCGGAATGACCATGGACTACACCGAGAGTGGTAGAGTGAAGTTCACCATGTTTGACTACATCGAAGACATTCTTCAGGGAATACCACAGGCACTCAATGGATGTGAAGCCGTGACTCCGGCTGCTGATCATTTGTTCCAGGTCAATGAGATGGCAGAACGTCTAAACCAAGAGGAAGCGGAGTCATTCCATCACTATGTGGCCAAACTTCTATTTGCGTCAAAGCGTGCAAGACCCGACATACAGACTGCAATAGCATTCTTGTGTACTCGAGTGAAGGAGCCCGACGTGGACGACCAGAAGAAGCTGAAGCGGAGTCATGTCATACTTGAAGGAAACCTGATTCCTCCCGCTTGTATTAGGACATGATGACACTGGCAACCTGTACTGGTACGTCGATGCGGCTTTTGCTGTACACGGGGACATGAGGAGCCACTCGGGGGGTATGTTGACCATGGGAAAAGGTGCCATCATCGCAAACTCCACCAAGCAAAAGATCAACACAAAGAGTTCAACAGAAGCGGAAGTAGTGGGAGTGGATGACAACATGCCACTCATCTGTTGGGCCCAATACTTCCTAATCGCACAGGGACAACATGTGACCGAGAACACAGGACAAATTACCAGCAGTCCACTCCCCAAGGAAAACGTACTCTACCAAGATAATGAAAGCTCAATTCGCCTCAAGCGCAATGGGAAGGCCTCCAGCACCAAAAGAACCAGGCATATCAACATTTGATACTTCTTTGTCACGGACAGAGTAGCCAAGGGGGAAGTTACCATTGAGTACTGCCCCACCAAGGAGATGATTGCTGATTACTTTACCAAGCCATTGCAGGGATCACTGTTTCGAAAATTCAGGAACACGATTGTGGGAATTACAGATAACAGTGAATACACCTCATGTCGCACTGCATACCTACGGGCACGGCAGGCGCGCACCATATCTAAGAGCATTGCTCAGGACAACACGCCGGCCAGTGCGTAAACAGACTGCGCGTTGGTGCTAACCGTCCCAAGACACGATTGCCCAACCGGGAGCCGTCCTAAGTAATGGGAGTGTGTTGAGTAACAATGCGCGCACACAAACATCCAAACATACGACATGCATGTGACATATGTATATGTGGGTATGAGTCTAATACATACGACCTATGCATATGTAGGTATGGGATCATTGAAGAAAATCTTTTGGGGGACATATTCTTAGGTAGTCCACAAATGACACCTCGGACAAATTCAACCCAACAAGATCCCAATGATCATACTTTTTAATTGGTGGAGTTGTTAGTTGAACGTTAAATACTAACCCTAATCCTAAGAGTTGACAACGTAACCTTGTAGACGGAGTTTATTGGGGGGGTTTGGGGGGGGGGGGGGAATATGTAGAAATATTAAAAAAATCTGTTTTTACCAAGTAGACTAGGTACAAACGCTACGACTAAAAATCGTTAAAAACAGGACCCAAATAATTGTTTACGAAAATGAGATGCTTCTTCTGAAAGCAATAGTAATATTTAGTGGCGCACGTTCATTGTTATGGTAGCAAACTTTCATTTTTTTGGTTGCAAGTAACCATAAAATTAGTGCTTTGCAGGGGCCCTGTGGAGTTGTTGAGTACGTAGTTATTGTATGTATTGTAAGTATGTGTCAGTAAAGTTATGGTAAGAAGTACTCATACAATAACGCGTACAATTTCTACTAGTACTAGTGTGCATCAAGTCAGATCAGAATTACCAAAGGTGTTCTGATCTGTACCAATTCTTACCAGTTCCAATTCATACCTTCATATTGATCATACCAATTGATCTCTACTACCAATCAAGTGAGTCATTCGCACAGTGCAAATCTCTCCAATCCCTAACCAAAATATAATTCAATCGTCAACCCAAAAACCCACCAGATTTGAACACAGTGGAAATCTCTCCAGTCCCTAACCAAAATATAACTCAGTCGTCAACCCCAAAACCCAACAGATTTGAACACAGTGCAAATGTTTCCAGTCCCTAACCAAAATATAACTCAATCGTCAACCCAAAAACCCACCAGATTTGAACACAGTGCAAATGCTGCCAATCCCCAACCAAAATATAACCCAGTCATCAACCCAAAAACACACCAGATTTGAACACAGTGCAAATCTTTCCAGTCCGTAACCAAAATATAATTCAATCATCAACCCAAAAACGCACCAGATTTGAGCATAGTGCGAATCCTGCCAGTCCCCAACCAAAATATAATTCAATCGTCAACCCAAAAACCAGCCTGATTTGAAGACAGTGCAAATCCTGCCGATCCCCCACCAAAATATAACTGAGTCGTCAACCCCAAAACCCAACAGATTTGAACACAGTGCAAATGTTTCCAGTCCCTAACCAAAATATAACTCAATCGTCAACCCAAAAACCCGCCAGATTTGAATACAGTGCACATCTTTCCAGTCCCTAACCAAAATATAATTCAATCGTCAACCCAAAAACCCACAAATTTGAACACAGTGCAAATCTTTCCAGTCCGTAACCAAAATATAATTCAATTGTCAACACAAAAACCCACCAGATTTAAACACAGTGCAAATCCTGCCAGTCCCCGACCAGAATATAACTCAGTCATCAACCCAAAACCCACCAGATTTGAACACAGTGCAAATCCTGCCAATCCCTAACCAAAATATAACTCAGTCATCAACCCAAAAACCCACCAGATTTGAACACAGTGCAAATCTTTCCAGTCATAACCAAAATAGAATTCAGTCGTGAACCCAAAAACCCACCAGATTTGAACACAGTGCAAATCTTTCCAGTCACCAACCGAAATATAACTCAATCATCAACCCAAAAACCCACCAGATTTGAACACAGTGCAAATCTTTCCAGTCCCCGACCAAAATATAACTCAGTCATCAACCCAAAAACCCACTAGATTTGAAGACAGTTCAAATCCTGCCAATCCCCGACCAAAATATAACTCAGTCATCAACCCAAAAACCCACCAGATTTGAAGACAGTGCAAATCCTGCCAGTCGCCGACCAAACTATAACTCAGTCATCAATCCAAAAACCCACCAGATTTGAAGACAGTGCAAATCCTGCCCATCCCCAACCTAAAATTAACTCAATCATCAACCCGAAACCCCTCCAGATTTGAACACAGTTCAAATTCTGCCAATCCCCCACCAAACTATAACTCAGTCATCAACCCAAAAACCCACCATATTTGAAGATAGTGCAAATCCTGCCCTTTCACCAACCTAAAATTAACTCAATCATCAACCAAAAACCCACCAGATTTGAACACAGTGCAAAGCCTGCCCATCTCCAACCTAAAATTAACTCAATCATCAACCAAAAACCCACTAGATTTGAAGATAGAGCAAATCCTGACAATCCCCGACCAAACTATTACTCAGTCATCAACCCAAAAACCCACGAGATTTGAGGACATTGCAAATCTTGCCAATCCCAGACCAAACTATAACTCAGTCATCAATCCAAAAACCCACCAGATTTGAAGACTGTGCGAATCCTGCCAGTCCCCAATTAAAATATAACTCAGTCATCAACCCGAAAAACCCACCAGATTTGAACACAGTTCAAATCCTGCCAATCCCCGACCAAAATATAACTCAGTCATCAACCAGAAAACCCACCAGATTTGAGCACAGTGCAAATCCTGCTCATCTGCAACCTAGAATTAGTGCTTTGCAGGGGCCCTGTGGAGTTGTTGAATACGTAGTTATTGTATGTATTGTAAGTATGTGTCAGTAAAGTTATGGTAAGAAGTACTCGTACGATAACGCGTACAGTTTCTACTAGTAGTGTGCATCAAGTAAGATCAGAATTACCAAAGGTGTTCTGATCTGTACCAATTCTTACCAGTACCAATCCTACAATTAGCCAACCAACCAAATTTACGTGTAAGCTATCAGCAAGATATCTACATTCATAGGGATGGTGTTAGATTCAAACAAGCAAGCTGTAGGAGCTACCGGTAATTACGAGCTACCAGATCTACAAGCAAGCTGTCTATGTTCTTACCAATCATACCAATTGATATATTATTATTCAAGTGACGTCATTCACACAAGCTCTTTTTTAAATTGGAGCAAGCAAGCTGTACGAGTTAACGGTAATTGCGAGCTACCAGATCTACAAGCAAGCTATCTACGTTCATACTGATCATACCAATCGATTTATATTACTATTCAAGTGACGTCATTCAAGCAAGCTCTTTTGTAAATTGAAACAAGCAAGCTGTACGAGCTACAGGTAATTACGAGCTACCAGATCTACAAGCAAGCTACCTACCTTCATATTGATCATACCAATTGATCTATACTACCAATCAAGTGAGTCATTCGCGCGAGTTCTATTTCAAATTGGAGCAAGCAAGCTGTACGAGCTACAGGTAATTACGAGCTACCAGATCTACAAGCAAGTTACCTACCTTCATATTGATCAAACCAATTGATCTAAACTACCAATCAAGTGAGTCATTCCCGCGAGTTCTATTTTAAATTGGAGCAAGCAAGCTGTATGAGCTAACGGTAATTAGGAGCTACCAGCTCTAGAAGCGAGCTATCTACGTTCATACCTATCCTACCAATCAATCTATACTACTATTCAAGTGACATCATTTGCGCGAGTTCTATTGCAAATTCATAAGAACAAGCAAGTGTACGGTACGAGCTAATGGTAATTACGAGCTATCCTATTCACAGTTCACCAAACTTGAAGACAGTGCAAATCTTTCCAATCCCCAAACTAAAATTAACTCAATCGTCAACCAAAAAACCCACCAAGCTTGAAGACAGTGCAAATCCTGCCAATCCACGACCAAACTATAACTCAGTCATCAACCCAAAAACCCACCAAACTTGAAGACAGTGCAAATCCTGCCAATCCCCAACCTAAAATTAACTCAATCATCAACCAAAAAACTCACCAGATTTGAAGAAAGTGCAAATCTTGCCAATTCCCGACATAAATATAACTCAGCCATCAACCCAAAAACTCACCAGATTTGAAGACAGTGCAAATTCTGCCAATCCTTGCCCAAACTATCTCAGTCATCAACCCAAAAACCCACCAAACTTGAAGACAGTGCAAATCCTGACCATCCCCAACCTATAATTAACTCAATCATCAACCCAAAAACCCACCAGATTTGAACACAATGCAAATTCTGCCAATCCCCGACCAAACTATCTCAGTCATCAATCCAAAAACTCACCAGATTTGAAGACAGTGCATATCCTGCCCATCCCCAACCTAAAATTAACTCAATCATCAACCCAAAAACCCACCAAACTTGAAGACAGTGCAAATTCTGCCAATCATCACCCAAACTATCTCAGTCATCAACCAAAAAACTCACCAGATTTGAAGACAGTGCAAATCCTGCCCATCCCCAACCTAAAAATATCTCAGTCATCAACCCAAAAACCCACCAGATCTGAAGACAGTGCAAATTCTGCCAATCCTCGCCCAAACTATCTCAATCATCAGCCCAAAATCTCACCAGATTTGAAGACAGTGCAAATCCTGACCATCCCCAACCTAAAATTAACTCAATCATCAACCAATAAACCCACCAGATTTGAAGACAGTGCAAATCTTGCCAATTCCCGACATAAATATAACTCAGTCATCAACCCCAAAACCCACCAGATTTGAAGACTGGGAAAACTCTGCCAATCCTCAACAAACTATCTCAGTCATCAACCAAAAAAATCACAAGATTTGAAGACAGTGCAAATCCTGCCCATCCCCAACCTAAAGTTGACTCAATCATCAACCCAAAAACCCACAAAATTTGAAGACAGTGCAAATCTTACCAATTCCCGACCAAAATTTAACTCAGTCATCAACCCAAAAACTCACCAGATTTGAGGACAGTGCAAATTCTGCCGATCCTCGCCCAAACTATCTCAGTCATCAACCAAAAAACTCACCAGATTTGAAGACAGTGCAAATCCTGCACATCCCCAACCTAAAATTAACTCAATCATCAACCCAAAATCCCACCAAACATGAAGACAGTGCAAATCCTGCCAATCCCCGACCAAACTACAACTCAGTCATCAACCCAAAAACTCACCAGATTTGAAGAAAGTGCAAATCTTGACAATCCCGGAACTAAAATTAACTCAATCGTCAACCAAAAACCCACCAAACTTGAAGACAGTGCAAATTCTGCCAATCATCACCCAAACTATCTCAGTCATCAACCGCAAAACTCAACAGATTTGAAGACAGTGCAAATGCTGCCCATCCCCAACCTAAAATTAACTCAATCATCAACCCATAAACCCACAAGATTTGAAGACAGTGCAAATTCAGCCAATCCCTGACCTATAATTAACCCAATCATCAACCCAAAAACCCACCAAACTTAAAGACAGTGCAAATCCTGCCCATCCCCAACCTATAATTAACTCAATCATCAACAAAAAAATCCACCAAACTTGAAGACAGTGCAAATCCTGCCAATCCCCGACCAAACTATAACTCAGTCATCAACCCAAAAACTCACCAGATTTGAAGGCAGTGCAAATTCTGCCAATCCCCAACCTAAAAATATCTCAGTCATCAACCCAAAAACTCACCAGATTTGAAGACAGTGCAATTTCTGCCAATCCTCGCCCGAACTATCTCAGTCATCAGCCAAAAAACCCACCAGATTTGAAGACAGTGCAAATCCTGACCATCCCCAACCTAAAATTAACTCAGTCATCAACCAAAAAACCCACCAAACTTGAAGACAGTGCAAGTCCTGCCCATCCCCAACCTATAATTAACTCAATCATCAACCCAAAAACCCACCAAATTTGAAGACAGTGCAAATTCAGCCAATCTCCTACCGAACTATAACTCAGTCATCAACCCATAAACCCATCAGATTTGAAGACAGTGCAACCCAAAAACCCACCAGATTTGAAGACAGTGCAAATCCTGCCAATCCCCAACCTAAAATTAAAAAAAATCATCAGCCCAAAAACCCACCAAACTTGAAGACAGTGCAAAATCTGCCAATTCCCGACCAAACTATCTCAGTCATCAACCAAAAAACTCACCAGATTTGAAGACAGTACAAATCCTGCCCATCCCCAACCTATAATTAACTCAATCATCAACCCAAAAACCCACCAGATTGGAAGACAGTGCAAATCCTGCCAAACCCCTACCAAACTATAACTCTGTCATCAACCCATAAACCCACCAAACTTGAAGACAGTGCAAAACCTGCCAATCCCTGACCAAACTATAACTCAGTCATCAACCCATAAACCCACCAGATCTGAAGACAGTGCAACCCAAAAACCCACCAAACTTGAAGACAGTGCAAATGTTGCCCATCCCCAACATAAAATTTAACTCAATCATCAACCCAAAAACTCACCAGATATGAAGACAGTGCAAATCCTGCACATCCCCAACCTAAAATTAACTCAATCATCAACCCCAAAACCCACCAAACTTGAAGACAGTGCAAATCCTGCCAATCCTCGCCCAAACTATCTCAGTCATCAACCCAAAAACTCACCAGATTTGAAGACAGTGCAAATCCTCCCCATCTCCAACCTAAAATTAACTCAATCATCAACCCCAAAACCCACCAAACTTGAAGACAGTACAAATACTGCTAATCCCTGACCAAACTATTACTCAGTCATCAACCCAAAAACTCACCAGATTTGAAGACAGTGCAACCCAAAAACTCACCAATCTTGAAGACAGTGCAAATCCTGCCAATTCCCAATCTAAAATTAACTCAATCATCAACCCAAAAACCCACCAAACTTGGAGACAGTGCAAATTCTGCCAATCCTCACCCAAACATTCTCAGTCATCGACCCAAAAACTCACCAGATTTGAAGACAGTGCAAATCCTGCCCATCCCCAACCTAAAATGAACTCAATCATCAACCCAAAAACCCACCAGATTCGAAGAGAGTGCAAATCCTGCCAATCCCCGGCCAAACTATAACTCAGTCATCGACCCAAAAACCCACCAGATCTGAAGACAGTGCAACCCAAAAACCCACCAAACTTGAAGACAGTGCAAATCCTGCCCATCCCCAACAAAAAATTTAACTCAATCATCAACCCAAAAATTCACCAGATATGAAGACAGTGCAAATCCTGACCATCCCCAACCTAAAATTAACTCAATCATCAACCCCAAAACCCACCAAACTTGAAGACAGTGCAAATCCTGCCAATCCTCGCCCAAACTATCTCAGTCATCAACCCAAAAACTCACCAGATTTGAAGACAGTGCAAATCCTCCCCATCTCCAACCTAAAATTAACTCAATCATCAACCCCAAAACCCACCAAACTTGAAGACAGTACAAATACTGCTAATCCCTGACCAAACTATTACTCAGTCATCAACCCAAAAACTCACCAGATTTGAAGACAGTGCAACCCAAAAACCCACCAAACTTGAAGACAGTGCAAATCCTGCCAATTCCCAATCTAAAATTAACTCAATCATCAACCCAAAAACCCACCAAACTTGGAGACAGTGCAAATTCTGCCAATCCTCACCCAAACATTCTCAGTCATCGACCCAAAAACTCACCAGATTTGGAGACAGTGCAAATCCTGCCCATCCCCAACCTAAAATGAACTCAATCATCAACCCAAAAACCCACCAGATTCGAAGAGAGTGCAAATCCTGCCAATCCCCGGCCAAACTATAACTCAGTCATCGACCCAAAAACCCACCAGATTTGAAGGCAGTGCAACCCAAAAACCCACCAAACTTGAAGACAGTGCAAGTCCTGCCCATCCCCAACATAAAATTAACTCAATCATCAACCCAAAAATTCACCAGATATGAAGACAGTGCAAATCCTGACCATCCCCAACCTAAAATTAACTCAATCATCAACCCAAAAACCCACCAAACTTGAAGACAGTGCAAATCCTGCCAATCCTTGCCCAAACTATCTCAGTCATCAACCCAAAAACTCACCAGATTTGAAGACAGTGCAAATCCTGCCCATCTGCAACCTAAAATTAACTCAATCATCAACCCAAAAACCCACCAGATTCGAAGACAGTGCAAATTCTAACCATCCCCAACCTAAAATTAACTCAATCATCAACCCAAAAACCCACCAAACTTGAAGACAGTGCAAATCCTGCCAATCCTCGCCCAAACTATCTCAGTCATCAACCCAAAAACTCACCAGATTTGAAGACAGTGCAAATCCTCCCCATCTCCAACCTTAAATTAACTCAATCATCAACCCCAAAACCCACCAAACTTGAAGACAGTACAAATACTGCTAATCCCTGACCAAACTATTACTCAGTCATCAATCCATAAACTCACCAGATTTGAAGACAGTGCAACCCAAAAACCCACCAAACTTGAAGACAGTGCAAGTCCTGCCAATTCCCAATCTAAAATTAACTCAATCAACAACCCAAAAACCCACCAAACTTGGAGACAGTGCAAATTCTGCCAATCCTCACCCAAACATTCTCAGTCATCGACCCAAAAACTCACCAGATTTGAAGACAGTGCAAATCCTGCCCATCCCCAACCTAAAATGAACTCAATCATCAACCCAAAAACCCACCAGATTTGAAGAGAGTGCAAATCCTGCCAATCCCCGACCAAAATATAAGTCAGTCATCAATCCACAAACTCACCAGATTTGAAGACAGTTCAAATCCTGCCCATCCCCGACCTAAAATCAAAAACTCACCAGATTTGAAGACAGTGCAAATCCTGCCATGATTGAATTCTATGAATAAATTCTAGGATTCAGTTGGATTTTATGATCGAATTCTATGATTGACCAAAACGGTTTGGTTGAATAATATCAATCGCTAGCGTTGGAATTCCACAGAATTCTACGATTGAATGGGTTGGGTTGTATGATTGAATTCTATGATTCTTTGATTCAGTTGGTTGCAAAATTCTACGATTCAATTGGTTGGATTCTATGATTGAATTCTACGATTGAATTCTACGTCGCGTCTTTTTTTATCAAATTCTACGATTGAATTCTATCAATCTATAATTGAATTCAATGATTGAATTCTACAAGTCAATTGGTTGGATTCTATGATTGAATTCTACTCGTATGACGACGAGGAGAATGGTATGATTTTTATCTGTATTCAGGTTAAATCTTATGGTTACTTGCAACCATAAAAATGAGAGTTTGCTACTATAAAATATTAAATTTCTTTCGTGTCTAGGTTGGTAGAGGTTGGTAGAGGTACGAAACCACTAGATATTACTATTGCTTTTAGATGAAGCATCTCATTTCTGTAAATAATTGTTTCAATTCTGTTTTTAAAAGTTTTTAGTCGTAGCGTTTGTACCAAGTCTACTTGTTAAAAACAGTTTTTTTTAAATATTTCTACATATTTCCCCCCCAAACCCCCCCCCCCCCCATAAACTCCTTCTAGAAGGTTACGTTGTCAACTCTTAGGGTTAGTGTTAAACGTTCAACTAACAACTCCACCAATTTCTCGCACCTCAATCGAATTTCGCACCTCGGTCCAATCGGACTTTTTAGATTTGGTACAATTTGTACATGAAGGAGTCGGACTACGGTACATTCGAAAGTTTCCCTGATGTCGGGGAAAAAGAAAAAGAAAAACAACTTCTCTCACCAACTCTCTCATCTGGCAAAGATGACGACTACAGAAAAAATTCGATTCGTACCGACGAGCCGATGATGACGACGATGAGAATCGTATGATTTTTTTCTTTATTTAGGTTAAATCTTATGGTTACTTGCAACCAAAAAAATGAGAGTTTGCTACCATAAAAATGAACGCGCGCCACTAGATATTACTATTGCATTTAGAAGAAGCATCTCATTTCCGTAAATAAATGTTTGGCTAAGCTTTTTAGCAATTTTTAGTCGTAGCGTTTGTACCAAGGCTACTTGTTAAAAGCAGATTTTTTTAATATTTCTACGTATTTCCCCCCCCCCCCCCCCCCCAAACCCCCCCCACATAAACTCCGTCTAGAAGGTTACGTTGTCAACTCTTAGGGTTAGTGTTAAACGTTCAACTAACAACTCCACCAATTAACTCAATCATCAACCTAAAAACTCACAAGGTTTGAAGACAGTGGGAATCCTGCCCATTTCCAACCTAAAATTAACTCAATCATCAACCCAAAAACTCACCAGATTTGAAGACAGTGCAAATCCTGCCCATCCCCGACCAAACTATAACTCAGTCATCAATCCAAAAATTCACGTTGAGAGTCTGATTCAAAGGCTTCTGAAGAACAGCAACGCTGCGTTAGTGTGTTAGTAGACGAACGATTGTACTCTACGCGTGACAATTGTGTTTGGATACTTTCAGCAACGGATAATCGGACTACAGGCAAGACTAGGGAAACGCCAGATCTCTTCTTGCTGTGACTTATTCAGATTGCAGCGAGACAGACCTTAGTATGTAGATTACAAATAGTTGGTAGCAACTAGTGTGAATTTTGGGATATAAATCAGTTGAATGTTAAAAGTATGAGATAAAGTGAAATCTTGCCAAAATGCAAGATATCTCTTTTATTGAGATGAATACGTTGCAACTGCTGTTGCGTAGTGCTGAGATTACTCGCTGATTATTTCCGTACATGTATTAGTCGTTGACCATATATATTTGTATGCATGTATATGTATTGTGTGAGAATCACATGCCAACGGTTTTCTTCTCTTGTTCCGTTAGGAAGACTCCATGAAATGTTTATCATTGAGGTCAGGAATTGCTCCCGTAGCTCGTGTGATATTTTATGAAATCAGAGTTTGCTCACCGAAGAACAATGGCAATATCGTAAGACAGGGATTGCTCACCATTTATGCGCGATGGGAATCGATGCGCCGTGGGAATCGATATGCCGTGGGAATCGATTACTTAGATGGATACGGGACTCATTGATTCATGCGCATAGGAAATCTACCCTTTGGTAGCTTTGGTACTTCTGGTCACGAAAGGAATTTAATACTCCCCATGTCTCCTCGTGAAGGGTCATCACGCTCTACATGATGCTTCCATCATCCTGGAGAAGGTCACCAGTATTACCACAGAAGTGGAAGATGGGCCTGAGCAGTGGATACACAACTGAGTGACTCCAATGCTTGGTGAGAATGTCTGCACAGTTATCCTTACCTGGGATGTGCATCATTAAAATGAAACCTCTCGCTATCATGCTCCGTACGTAGTGAAACGATAGAATGTTATGACGCTTATGCAACCTTGCGTAAGGAAAGGTCGACGTTTGGATCATCTTTTCGTTGTCACCCCAAGAGTATGAGATATCATGTACTCGTGTTTTGAGATATCGGAATGAGTGGCGTAGATCGACAATCTGTTCGATGCAAGTTCTTCCTGCAACAAATTCAGCTCCAAAGGTGGCTGTTTCCGTAGTAGACTGCTTCTTCGAGAACCACATCATGGGAGTCTTGTTCGCGAAATGAAGAATGCCGGTAACGGCCTTGCCACTGAGAATATCATGCATGAGGTTGGCATCATAGAAGTGTGATAACACTACTGTCTTTCCAAGCGGTGCAGGAGCGTCGTCGGGTAGCTCCTCAGAATGCTCCCCATAGACGGTGTTGGACCAGTCGATGGTGTTGGGTTTAGTCAATATAAAATCGGGCGGTTCCACGCGGAATCTGATTTTAAAATGTCTAAACTTGGAGATATATCCATAGATACGTTTAGCACGTTCGAGATGCCCATCTCGTGGCTGAGCTCTGAAACTTGAGAGCGTCATCACGGCTGTTTGTACATCGAAACGGCCAATAGCGATGATCCATTGCAGTGAACCAATCATACTTTGGTATTTCTGTATACCGGTTTCTTCAAGAAAGGCTGAGGAGTCCAATTCAGGATGATCGTTCTCCGCGATGGGTGATCGGAACCTAGTGTTAGGTTTGCATCCAAACATTTGTTCGTAAGATGCTTCCATCTTTTCGATGAACTTTATGGGATTCATGCACAGAACACCATGTTCGTCGCGCTCAAATCCACATCCTAAATGAAAGTTCATAGGTCCGGATCCCTTCAATTTGAAGTTATATGGTGACGATTGCAATATCTTCAAGAATGAATTGGGATCTGCCATGCAGAGACATAGGTCATCGACATATGTGCATATAAGCTCATATACACGTTCACCATGCTTGTTCGTTCCGGGTTTGAGGAATATTTCCGGTTCTGCGCGGGATCTTTCGAAGCCGAGTTCAATGAGACAAGCCGCGAGTAAGTCTCCAAAGCACTTGCCTGAAGACCTGAGACCATATAGGGCTTTGTAAATGACCAGCAGGTGACCCTCCAACGATCCGAATTCGGGACCTGCCTTGATGCATACTTTCTCGCAGGTGACTGCTTCTAAGTAGGCGTTACCTATGTCGGTGCCCCATGCTTCTAGATCGTTGAGTTCAGCTAGGAATAGGCACATACGTAGACCGCGAAGAGATACGACGCCTGCGTAAACACTGTGGATAGGGGCCTCAGTGAGATTACCGTTAGCAACGAGGCGAGCCTTGTGTCTTCCGTCGTGTTTGACAGCGTATATCATGTGTACCTTGATTTGTTGGAATCCCGTGGGAATGGAGCTTGTCTTGTATACGCCTTTATCTACGCCTTTATCAATGAATGTATTGTATTCATTGAGTTGTGCCATTTCCAGAGTGGTGGCATCTTCCCATTTGGTGTTTCCGTTGGCTTGATCAAATCGGAGGGCTTCTTCGTGGCTACGAGGAACTTTGAATCCATATTGATACTGCGGAGTGGTACGGAAGGAACGTAGTTTGGCTTGGTGAACGAGTCAATCAAGTTTCTTGGTTCGTCGGGCTAGGTTGGTGATTCTTCTGAGACGTTTCCAACCCGGGAGATCAAGCAAGTTGTTGTCTTTCCCATATTTTGCAACGGTGACCGGGTCGTCGGCTGCAATGTTGGCCAGAGGTTCATATGTGCGTTCCATATTCTCCCATTCAATCCAGAGGTTATACTTGGAACCTTTGTATTGAGGATGCTTGTTATCCAGTGGACCTTGGTGTCCTAGGATGCGGCGAAACGACCAGAGTTTGCCGTCTTCTTGTGTTGAATCACGATGTATGTAATTCATGACGTCATTGTATGCAATGATATCATCGAGTTCGTCATCGGAGTGTTTGCACTTGAACTTGATGAAGTCTTTATTGCGTTCCAGACTGTCTTCAACATCGACAATGGTAAGACGCTTCCGGGTGCCATCGAGATTGGTTACAAGGAAGGAACGTCCTTGTAGATCGGCAATCGGGATTGTAGGAATGGTAATAGGTTTACCATCATCGTCAAACTGTGCGTTACCTTCTTCGTCGGTAACAACTACCTGTGATGGGTCTACGGAAGGAGTAGCTGGGTTTGTGTGTGGGGTTACGACGTCACTAACATCAAAGTATGCTAATTCCGGTGGGTCAAAATCATCTTCAGTAAGGAGGACGCCGTTGGATGTCTTGCTGAAGATGTGTGTCGTAGGAGGACCATCAAGACTCTCCCCATAGTTGTTAGGGAGTGGAGAAGGTGACCAGCTTGGGCTGTCATCGACCTTCGTATAAAGAAAGCTTGGTAACGAGGGGTGGGCGGGTGGTTGAAGAATTGGTTGAGTGCCAGATGCGTGGGGCGTGGTATCTGTTGGTGCAGATGGAACGGTGTCATTGGCGGTGTCACAATCAGCAGGTGAACCGTTAGGGGAAACTGAGCTGTTTGGTTTAGTAGACTCGTCAATGAGTTTATTCTGATTGGTATGCTCCCCATGTTTGAAAGCTGGAGCTTCTCCAGTGGCGTATAGACGGGGTAAGGAATCCTTTGCATTACGCCATTTGATGAAACCATCATCAGTAAATAAGCCCGCGCGTTTGTTACGTGACTCAGGTGTAAGAGCAGATCGAACACCGGACCGGTCTAGTAACTTGTTGGTAACTGGATCCCAGATTCGAAAGCAGAGTCCATTGCCAACATGTTCGGCGATGCCGACGAAATGACCTAGGCGTTCGGTAGACTGGGTACCGAAAGGAGAGTCATTTGTCTTGAAATACACAGGTTCAAACCAGAAGAAACTGGTGTATGCGCTGATGTCGCCAATTGTACCCGTGGCAATGAAGATTGGTTGTTTATCGGACAGCGTAGGGTCAGAGACAACATTGAGGAGACCCGCGACGTATGTCATGCACAGTAACCACATGTGTGGTGGTGTGCCGGTACGATCCATGACGCGATTGACAATGCGTTTGAACGTTTGGTATCGTCGTTCGAATTGATTCTGGTGTTGATGGTATGGTTCACTTTGCCAGAGTCCAATCCATAGCATTTTGAGGTAATCCATGACTTTCTTACTTGATTGATAGTTACCGTGGTCACAAAGGAGGCGGATGGGCCTGCCCCATTTTCGAACAAAGTTCTGAAAGCAGGGTAGGAAATCGCCGGTGGTACGCATTTCTTCAACGTGAATAATATGCGATTTGCGGCCAAAGAAGATCTGAGCAATCTTGGATCCACCATCAATTGCTGGGACATCTGAATAGACTGCATCGGACATAACATCGTCATTGAAGGGGCGAACGTTCATGGCCGGTTGAGGGGAATGAAACCGTTTGAAAATGTTACCATCAGGGCTAACCGCTAACGAACCGTATTGGGTTGAGTTTTCAAAAGTAGCTTTGATGCGATCGGTGGAAACCCAACAAAAGAAAGGTTTCAGGGATAAGTAGTCATGTTCGTTGGGGTATCTTGCGCGGGGCGTAGCTGCAATGCGTGTGGTGTCACTGGCTGTACAATCTGTCGGAAACGCAGTGACTGTTCCAGAGACTGCGGTTGGCGCGCAGCATGCGAGACGTTCGTGATGAGCGTAGTCGGTGGAAGTAAGCCAAAAGGAGCGATCGTTGGCCCTATGATCATCAATTGGAAGAAAGGGAGATCGGGTGGAATGGCTGGAATACGAGCTGAGGGATGTGACCGTGGAGGACCCGAGAGAAACAGATATATCGAACCCTTCAAGGCAGCGTGGGTTCCCATATTCGTCGTAATCGGCATAAGGGAGTTGCTGTGGCTGGGGAGGATATTTCTGGAGAAATTGTTCATCCTTTGCACTGATCGTGGTATCGAGAACAGATGGGTCCCAATGTTTATCGGACGTCATGATGACATGTGGCAGCGTGTCAAATTCGACAGTCCTATACTTTCGCATCGCAAGGTATGGTAAGCCGTGTCGTATGCTAAGAGGCAGTGCATAGCCATCGGAGGTGGTGATGACCTGTCCTCCGCCTGCTTTGATGGACGTGTTGTCTACAGTGGAAAAATATGCTTCCATCTGGCCGGATGACAATATCGAAGGATGTCGTCCTGTATAGGCACATTCATTGAAAATAAGAATGACGGGGCCTCTGTTCGACATGGAATATGCTCCGCAAGTAGCAATGGGAATGTTTTGTACCTGATGATTGTTAATGCCGGTGACGTTAACATATCGTGGTGGAATATCCTTGGAGATGAGATATGCATCATTACCGATGATGCAGCCATTTGCGCCGCGATCGACCATGGCAAAACCAGGGCTAGTAACCGTAGTTGTGTGTATACGGTATGTGTATGACGTTACGGGACCATCATTAGGAAAGGTGAGATCATCCTCGGGAGTATACCACTGGTGAAAATTGGCGGAATACGATGGTGTTCCGACGGGTATTTGGGTGTCACCGTCCTTTTTGTACTGAATGTCAGGGTTGTTTGAGAGGAATCGAGCTGGATGTGCGGGTGACACGGAAGACTTGAGAGGTCGCTGGTCCTTAGACGAGGAGGTCGTGGATTTGTATACACCTAGAGATGCATGGAAAACGCCTCTACGATCATTCTCTACAGCAGGATGAAGGTCTGCTGCAGAATTGGCATGCTCATCCTTGGTTGAAGTATTGTCTTCTTGAAAAGATACCGAGTGTTCATGTTGGTATGCCTTTCGGGTAATGGGTTTGACACTGTTGGGGTCAGGTTGGTTAGTATTGAGTAAGTCGTGTCGCAATGAGGCAACCACGATTTTCTTGCCTTCCGGAGAAAAACTGAGCCAACTCTTCATGTCCTGACGTGACAAGGCCTTCCATATGTTTGTAGGCAACCTTGTGGTAGGGTCAGGGGTACGTCCAGCTTTGAACACAGCATAATCTTGATAGTCTCCTTCAAATTCGATGGGGAGAGCATAGTTATCATGGTCTTGGATCGAGTCAGAAGAGAAATCATGAACGTGTGCACATACGGTCAACCGAGGAGCAGACATCGCAGACTGGGAATCAAGTCGAGTTGCTTCGAGTAAAAGCGTGATTTTAAGATCGTGGATAGCAGCGGCTTCGGCAACTGCATCCGTTACGGTGCTATTCGTCCCACCTGGATCCTTGACTTTGGCAAACTGTTCGCTTAACTGGAAGCTGGAATAACATGCCTGACACAATGCTGATTTTACAGTGTGATACTCGAGTGGCTTGTTGGGAGGACGGAGCTTGTTGAGGTGATTCAATTCATCAAACCAATGTGTGATGAATTTCACTTTGGATTCCTTCCAATTGTTGAGGTTCAACTTGAGCAACGCTTGTAGCTGGGTCGAGTTGTCGTATACCTTTGCTTTTGATTGGCTATGAAGGTTTACGAAGTCGAAGTAGGCCTTGCGTCCATCACGAGTGGTAGAATGACTGTGTACACATGATGCAGAAAGGTCACTCTTGAAGACTTCCAACATTAGTACCCAGAAGAAGGCACATTTATTAAATTCCTTTCGTGACCAGAAGTACCAAAGCTACCAAAGGGTAGATTTCCTATGCGCATGAATCAATGAGTCCCGTATCCATCTAAGTAATCGATTCCCACGGCATATCGATTCCCACGGCGCATCGATTCCCATCGCGAATAAACGGTGAGCAATCCCTGTCTTACGATATTGCCATTGTTCTTCGGTGAGCAAACTCTGATTTCATAAAATATCACACGAGCTACGGGAGCAATTCCTGACCTCAATGATAAACATTTCATGGAGTCTTCCTAACGGAACAAGAGAACCGTGTCACCCGCGCATCCCGCTCGATTCCTTTCCGAAAACCCTGACATTCAGTACAAAAAGGACGGTGACACCCAAATACCTGTAGGAACATCATCATATTCCGCCAATTTTCATCAGTGGTATGATCCTAACGAAGATCTGACCTTTCCTAACGATAGCTCAGTAATTTCGTACACATACCGCATACTCACAACTACGGTTACTAGCCCTGGTTTTGCCATGGTCGATCGCGGCGCAAATGGCTGCATCATCGGTAATGATGCATGTCTCATCTCCAAGGATATTCCACCACGATATGTTAACGTCACCGGCATTAACAATCATCAGGTACAAAACATTCCCATTGCTACATGCGGAGCATATTCCATGTCGAACAGAGGCCCCGTCATTCTTATTTTCAATGAATGTGCCTATACAGGAAGACATCCTTCGATATTGTCATCCGGCCAGATGGAAGCATATTTTTCCCACTGTAGACAACACGTCCATCAAAGCAGGCGGAGGACAGGTCATCACCACCTCCGATGGCTATGCACTGCCTCTTAGCATACGACACGGTTTACCATACCTTGCGATGCGAAAGTATACGACTGTCCTGAAACCTTTCTTTTGTTGGGTTTCCACCGATCGCATCAAAGCTACTTTTGAAAACTCAACCCAATACGGTTCGTCAGCGGTTAGCCCTGATGGAAACATTTTCAAACGGTTTCATTCCCCTCAACCGGCCATGAACGTTCGCCCCTTCAATGACGATGTTATGTCCGATGCAGTCTATTCAGATGTCCCAGCAATTGATGGTGGATCCAAGATTGCTCAGATCTTCTTTGGCCGCAAATCGCATATTATTCACGTTGAAGAAATGCGTACCACTGGCGATTTTCTACCCTGCTTTCAGAACTTTGTTCGAAAATGGGGCAGGCCCATCCGCCTCCTTTGCGACCACGGTAACTATCAATCAAGTAAGAAAGTCATGGATTACCTCAAAATGTTATGGATTGGACTCTGGCAAAGTGAACCGTACCATCAACACCAGAATCAATTCGAACGACGATACCAAACGTTCAAACGCATTGTCAATCGCGTCATGGATCGTACCGGCACACCACCACACATGTGGTTACTGTGCATGACATACGTCGCGGGTCTCCTCAATGTTGTCTCTGACCCTACGCTGTCCGATAAACAACCAATCTTCATTGCCACGGGTACAATTGGCGACATCAGCGCATACACCAGTTTCTTCTGGTTTGAACCTGTGTATTTCAAGACAAATGACTCTCCTTTCGGTACCCAGTCTACCGAACGCCTAGGTCATTTCGTCGGCATCGCCGAACATGTTGGCAATGGACTCTGCTTTCGAATCTGGGATCCAGTTACCAACAAGTTACTAGACCGGTCCGGTGTTCGATCTGCTCTTACACCTGAGTCACGTAACAAACGCGCGGGCTTATTTACTGATGATGGTTTCATCAAATGGCGTAATGCAAAGGATTCCTTACCCCGTCTATACGCCACTGGAGAAGCTCCAGCTTTCAAACATGGGGAGCATACCAATCAGAATAAACTCATTGACGAGTCTACTAAACCAAACAGCTCAGTTTCCCCTAACGGTTCACCTAATGATTGTGACACCGCCGATGACACCGTTCCATCTGCACCAACAGATACCACGCCCCACGCACCTGGCACTCAACCAATTCTTCAACCACCCGCCCACCCCTCGTTACCGAGCTTTCTTTATAAAAAGGTCGATGACAGCCCAAGCTGGTCACCTTCTCCACTCCCTAACAACTATGGGGAGAGTTTTGATGGTCCTCCTACGACACACATCTTCAGCAAGACATCCGACGGCGTTCTCCTTACTGAAGATGATTTTGATCCACCGGAATTAGCATACTTTGATGTTAGTGACGTCGCAACCCCACACACAAACCCAGCTACTCCTTCCGTAGACCCATCACAGATAGTTGTTACCGACGAAGAAGGTAACGCACAATTTGACGATGATGGTAAACCTATTACCATTCCTACGATCCCGATTGCCGATCTACAAGGACGATCCTTCCTTGTAACCAATCTCGATGGCACCCGGAAGCGTCTTACCATTGTCGATGTTGAAGACGGTCTTGAACGCAATAAAGACTTCATCAAGTTCAAGTGCAAACACTCCGATGACGAACTCGATGATATCATTGCATACAATGACGTCATGAATTACATACATCGTGATTCAACACAAGAAGACGGCAAACTCTGGTCGTTTCGCCGCATCCTAGGACACCAAGGTCCACTGGATAACAAGCATCCTCAATACAAAGGTTCCAAGTATAACCTCTGGATTGAATGGGAGAATATGGAACGCACATATGAACCTCTGGCCAACATTGCAGCCGACGACCCGGTCACCGTTGCAAAATATGGGAAAGACAACAACTTGCTTGATCTCCCGGGTTGGAAACGTCTCAGAAGAATCACCAACCTAGCCCGACGAACCAAGAAACTTGATCGACTCGTGCACCAAGCCAAACTACGTTCCTTCCGTACCACTCCGCAGTATCAATATGGATTCAAAGTTCCTCGTAGCCACGAAGAAGCCCTCCGATTTGATCAAGCCAACGGAAACACCAAATGGGAAGATGCCACCACTCTGGAAATGGCACAACTCAATGAATACAATACATTCATTGATAAAGGCGTATACAAGACAAGCTCCATTCCCACGGGATTCCAACAAATCAAGGTACACATGATATACGCTGTCAAACACGACGGAAGACACAAGGCTCGCCTCGTTGCTAACGGTAATCTCACTGAGGCCCCTATCCACAGTGTTTACGCAGGCGTCGTATCTCTTCGCGGTCTACGTATGTGCCTATTCCTAGCTGAACTCAACGATCTAGAAGCATGGGGCACCGACATAGGTAACGCCTACTTAGAAGCAGTCACCTGCGAGAAAGTATGCATCAAGGCAGGTCCCGAATTCGGATCGTTGGAGGGTCACCTGTTGGTCATTTACAAAGCCCTATATGGTCTCAGGTCTTCAGGCAAGTGCTTTGGAGACTTACTCGCGGCTTGTCTCATCGAACTCGGCTTCGAAAGATCCCGCGCAGAACCGGAAATATTCCTCAAACCCGGAACGAACAAGCATGGTGAACGTGTATATGAGCTTATATGCACATATGTCGATGACCTATGTCTCTGCATGGCAGATCCCAATTCCTTCTTGAAGATATTGCAATCGTCACCATATAACTTCAAATTGAAGGGATCCGGACCTATGAACTTTCATTTAGGATGTGGATTTGAGCGCGACGAACATGGTGTTCTGTGCATGAATCCCATAAAGTTCATCGAAAAGATGGAAGCATCCTACGAACAAATGTTCGGATGCAAACCTAGCACTAGGTTCCGATCACCCATCGCGGAGAACGATCATCCTGAATTGGACTCTTCAGCCTTTCTTGAAGAAACCGGTATACAGAAATATCAAAGTATGATCGGTTCACTGCAATGGATCATCGCTATTGGCCGTTTCGATGTACAAACAGCCGTGATGACGCTCTCAAGTTTCAGAGCTCAGCCACGAGATGGGCATCTTGAACGTGCTAAACGTATCTATGGATATATCTCCAAGTTTAGACATTTTAAAATCAGATTCCGCGTGGAACCGCCCGATTTTATATTGACTAAACCCAACACCATCGACTGGTCCAACACCGTCTATGGGGAGCATTCTGAAGAGCTACCCGACGACGCTCCTGCACCGCTTGGAAAGACAGTAGTGTTAACACACTTCTATGATGCCAACCTCATGCATGATATTCTCAGTGGCAAGGCAGTTACCGGCATTCTTCATTTCGCGAACAAGACTCCCATGATGTGGTTCTCGAAGAAGCAGTCTACTACGGAAACAGCCACCTTTGGAGCTGAATTTGTTGCAGGAAGAACTTGCATCGAACAGATTGTCGATCTACGCCACTCATTCCGATATCTCGGAACACGAGTCCATGATATCTCATACTCCTGGGGTGACAACGAAAAAATGATCCAAACGTCGACATTTCCTTACGCAAGGTTGCATAAGCGTCATAACATTCTATCGTTTCACTACGTACGGAGCATAATAGCGAGAGGTTTCATTTTAATGATGCACGTCCCAGGTAAGGATAACTGTGCAGACATTCTCACCAAGCATTGGAGTCACTCAGTTGTGTATCCACTGCTCAGGCCCATCTTCCACTTCTGTGGTAATACCGGCGACCTCCTTCAGGATGATGGAAGCATCATGTAGAGCGTGATGACCCTTCACGAGGAGACATGGGGAGTATTAAATTCCTTTCGTGACCAGAAGTACCAAAGCTACCAAAGGGTAGATTTCCTATGCGCATGAATCAATGAGTCCCGTATCCATCTAAGTAATCGATTCCCACGGCATATCGATTCCCACGGCGCATCGATTCCCATCGCGCATAAACGGTGAGCAATCCCTGTCTTACGATATTGCCATTGTTCTTCGGTGAGCAAACTCTGATTTCATAAAATATCACACGAGCTACGGGAGCAATTCCTGACCTCAATGATAAACATTTCATGGAGTCTTCCTAACGGAACAAGAGAAGAAAACCGTTGGCATGTGATTCTCACACAATACATATACATGCATACAAATATATATGGTCAACGACTAATACATGTACGGAAATAATCAGCGAGTAATCTCAGCACTACGCAACAGCAGTTGCAACGTATTCATCTCAATAAAAGAGATATCTTGCATTTCGGCAAGATTTCACTTTATCTCATACTTTTAACATTCAACTGATTTATATCCCAAAATTCACACTAGTTGCTACCAACTACTTGTAATCTACATACTAAGGTCTGTCTCGCTGCAATCTGAATAAGTCACAGCAAGAGGAGATCTGGCGTTTCCCTAGTCTCGCCTGTAGTCCGATTATCCGTTGCCGAAAGTATCCAACCACATTTATCACGCGTAGAGTACAATCGTTCGTCTACTAACACACTAACACAGCGTTGCTGTTTGTCAGAAGCCCTTGAATCAGACTCTCAACGAATCGGATTCAGAAGGAAAATAATAAAAACTCACCAAATTTGAAGACAGTGCAAATCCTGCTAATCCCCGACCAAACTATAGCTCAATCATCAACCCAACCCCCCCCCCCCCCCAAACCCCCCATAAACTCCGTCTAGAAGCTTACGTAATCAACTCTTAGGGTTAGTGTTAAATGTTTAACTTACAACTCCACCAATTTTGATTCGTACCGGTACCGGTACCAGTACCGGTACCGATCTTTTTTGCACCTCGGTTTTATTATTGAATCCTTCGTATCTTTCGTTCGTGTCTTTTTCGATCGAATCTGGTACCGTATTTTGCAACAGGGAAAAATTCGATTCGTATGAGAGTATCGTACCGGTAGATAGCTCTAAGTACATCAAGTCCGACTCATTCATATACAAATTGTACCAAATCTATAAAGTCTGATTGTATTTCTCACCAACTCTCTCATCTGACATCAACAACAACAATGGGCCGACGATGACGACGACAAGAATCGTATGATTTTTATCTGTATTCAGGTTAAATTTTATGGTTACTTGCAACCAAAAAAAAAAGAGAGTTTGCTACCATAAAAATGAACGCGCGCCACTAGACTTTACTATTGCTTTTAGAAGAAGCATCTCATTTCTGTAAATAATTATTTGGGTAATGTTTTTAACGATTTTTAGTCGTAGCGTTTGTACCAAGTCTACTTGTTAAAAACAGATTTTTTAAATATTTCTACGTATTTCCCCCCCAAACCCCCCCTCTTAGGGTTAGTATTAAACGTTCAACTAACAACTCCACCAATTAAACCTGAATAAAGAAAAAAATCATACGATTAAAATCTGTCTTAGATCAAGTTAACTTTACCAGATGAGTGAGTTAGGTAGAGGTACACAATATACAGTCGTTGTCGGCAGCAAATTCGATCAAAAAACACGGGACGACGGTCGAAAAAGTGTTGTCGCAAATTCAAAGAGGTGTGAAATTGGTGGTCGTTGTCTGCAAATCTGGTGAAATTTTGGATTGATGATTGAGTTATATTTTGGTCAGGGATGGACAGGATTTGCACTGTCTTCAAATCTGGTGAGTTTTTGAATTGATGACTGAGTTATATTTTGGTCTGGGATGGGCAACATTGGCACTGTCTTCAAATCTGGTGAATTTTTGGATTGATGACTGAGTTATATTTTGGTTGGGGATGGGCATGATTTGCACTGTCTTCAAATCTGGTGAATTTTTGGGTTGATGACTGAGTTATATTTTGGTCGGGGATGGGTAGGATTTGTACTGTGTTCAAATCTGGTGAATTTTTGGATTGATGACTGAGTTATATTTTGGTCCGGGATGGGCAGGATTTGCACTGTCTTCAAATCTGGTGAGTTTTTGGATTAATGACTGAGTTATATTTTGGTTGGGGATGGGCAGGATTTGCACTGTGTACAAATCTGGTGAATTTTTGGATTGATGACTGAGTTATATTTTGGTCAGGGATGGGCAGGATTTGCACTGTCTTCAAATCTGGTGAGTTTTTGGATTGATGACTGAGTTATATTTTGGTCTGGGCAGGGCAAGATTTGCACTGTGTTCAAATCTGGTGAATTTTTGGATTGATGACTGAGTTATATTTTGGTCGGGGATGGGCAGGATTTGCACTGTCTTCAAATCTGGTGAATTTTTGGATTAATGACTGAGTTATATTTTGGTTGGGGATGGGCAGGATTTGCACTATGTTCAAATCTGGTGAATTTTTGGATTGATGACTGAGTTATATTTTGGTTGGGGATGGGCAGGATTTGCACTGTCTCCAAATCTGGTGAATTTGTGGATTGATGACTGAGTTATATTTTGGTCATGGATGGTCAGGATTTGCACTGTCTTCAAATCTGGTGAGTTTTTGGATTAATGACTGAGTTATATTTCGGTTGGGGATGGGCAGGATTTGCACTGTGTTCAAATCTGGTGAATTTTTGGATTGATGACTGAGTTATATTTTGGTTGGGGATGGGCAGGATTTGCACTGTGTTCAAATCTGGTGAATTTTTGGATTGATGACTGAGTTATATTTTGGTTTGGGATGGGCAGGATTTGCACTGTGTTCAAATCTGGTGAATTTGTGGATTGATGACTGAGTTATATTTTGGTCGGGGATGGGCAGGATTTGCACTGTCTTCAAATCTGGTGAATATTTGGATTGATGACTGAGTTATATTTTGGTTTGGGATGGGCAAGATTTGCACTGTGTTCAAATCTGGTGAATTTTTGGATTGATGACTGAGTTATATTTTAGTCTGGGATGGGAAGGATTTGCACTGTCGGTCGGGGATAGGCAGGATTTGCACTGTCTTCAAATCTGGTGAGTTTTTGGATTGATTACTGAGTCATATTTTGGTCAGGGATGGGCAGGATTTGCACTGTGTTCAAATCTGATGAATTTTTGGATTGATGACTGAGTTATATTTTGGTTGGGGATGGGCAGGATTTGCAATGTCTTGAAATCTGGTGAATTTTTGGATTGATGACTGAGTTATATTTTGGTCGGGGACGGGCAGGATTTGCACTGTTGGTCGGGGATGGGCAGGATTTGCACTGTGTTCAAATCTGGTGAATTTTTGGATTGATGACTGAGTTATATTTTGGTTGGGGATGGGCAGGATTTGCACTGTCTTCAAATCTGGTGAATTTTTGGATTGATGTCTGAGTTATTTTTGTCGGGAATGGGTAGGATTCGTACTGTCTTCAAATCTGGTGAATTTGTGGATTGATGACTGAGTTATATTTTGGTCGGGGATGGGCAGGATTTGCACTGTTTTCAAATTGTTGTTGGCGAAAAAAAAATACGGACTGTTGTCGGCATCAAATTCGATCGAAAAAGCTGACAAAACGAACGAAACGACGACCGAGGTGCGATACGAGATACAAATATTCCAAAGACCGAAGCTTAGAATCAAACGCACCTCCACTACTTGGAAATCCCTAAGTGGTAAAAAACGATATCACTTAGGAGTACAAACAAAATGGACTAATTGGTTAGAAACAAGAAATATCCAAAGACCTGACCAATAAATGAACACTTGGAACCCTTAAGTATATCCAAAAGAATATACTTGATATCCCGTGAGGAAATTACTTATTGCAATCAAGAAAATCAATACCGATTCCAGATGGGCCCCGTATCTAGCATATATACCACGAACAAGCATACACCCCATCAAACAGAATACTTAACCCCGAAAATGACCGATACCATCGAATGACCGACAAGGCGCTAATACAGCAACAGCAGTATCGGTACGATGAAATCCAGACTAGTGTAAAAGACCGGGGAAGATCTCTACCATGTAAAATACAGCAGAGAGCCCCGATACAGTAACAAAATAAGAGCGTCTCTCTGAGCTCACATCTCTTTAAATTTAAACAATTCGTTATACCTATCCGGTCGATTTTTAGAGTAACAACAGGTTATGAGCCCTTATAACTCGCGCTGTTGAGCGTATACCTTAAGAGCCTATCTCCGCCCGATCAGCACCTCCACTGACCAGTCACAGCCAGAGGACATTGCTGTTGAGCGATAGGCCTTCCCCCCAGCGCAGAGATTGTTACGCGAGCCCGCTGTTGAGCGACTCCCTTCCAATCTCCCCCTCTCTTCTTTCCAATGTCCCTCCTACTCCGAATCCTTCTCCGCGGAACGTTCCTTCGGCCTTTTCCTTGGTTAATTCTCCTCTCCGCTCGTCGGTTATCTCTTAGGATGTTCGGTCAGTCCTCCGACACGACCGCCGCACCTTCGCTCGGTCCTTTCGTTGGTCCCACCGTCTTCTTCCCTCGCCGATTCGACAGTTGTGTTTTTCGGTCCTTCCTCCGGTTCCTTCTTTTTGGTTTCTCCTGTCTTTGTTCGTTCATTCGACGACGACACTTCTTTCGACGACGACACCACTCCCGCATTGCTTCTTCGCCGCCGCCGTCGTTCTTTCGGTCATCGCCGCTTCTTCCGACGACACCGTTTCTTTTTTTCTTCCCCTCCTGCTTGTGAATCAGGGGGTGTATCCATTGTTTATACACACAGTTCTTTGATAATCCACAAGCAAGCATGGTTGACCCCTTTGATTGGAACGCTATGGAAGGCATCCAATTCCGTTTCAAGGGCAATAGCCCCTATGACGAAAAATTGAATGCCGTCTACTCTCAGATCATGGACGACACCGACATGGAAGATTTATTCGTGGAGAGCGCAGACGCAAAGGTGCTAGCCCCCTCCATGATGCCCAATCTCCGGGGCAGTGTTGTCAATGCAATCACCTCCTATCTACCCAGCTCCACAGAGCTCGAGAAAGGACACATCACCCAACTCCTCTCAGGATGCACCATATCCTATGTGAATCACGCCGGTGCTGAAAAGAAAGTTTGCGGACCCGTCGACTTGGAAAAGGCTGCAAAGGAAGCACTCACACACCACACAGACGATTCCACCAAACCATTCATCATCATTGAACTACTCATCACCGAATGGCAATTCAAACCCACGTGGAGACCCCAACGCTTTGACAAGATCTATGAAGGTGCCACACAGGCTGACTCAGATGATGAAAATGCCGCAGCTCCAATCCCAGCGCCAACGGCAGCAGGCACCGACATGCAAGAATTGACCACCCTACTACAACAGCTGGTCAACAACGGCAACACCAATAACAACACCAACAACAACACCGGCGCCAACCACCAAACCCTTGACCTTCCATGGAATCCGGCGACATTACCACCACCAGTGAAGGATTGGTACTACAGACGCGATGAATTCCTCACCAGAGATGATATGAAAGACTTCCCAATCACCTACACCGACTCATCGGGAAATGAAACAATTGTCAGGCAAAACTACTACCTGCACAATCTAGGCAGTGGGAGAAATGACCAACGCCTGATCACCAGAAGTGGTGACTGCTTTGATCTGACCAGAGCCTCTGACAAGTCCAAGGAAGCAGCTAGGGACAAACTATTCTCTCAGGATTCCCACAACTAAAGGATGCAACGGACCCTCAGGTTACTTGAAATCAAAATATTGTCTATGGAACGCCCTTGTAATTTATGCACAGTTCTAGCATGGGAAATGTTGAGAGGGAATTGTTTGAGTTTGACGCTCAAATTCTGTCTTGATGATTTGTGACTGATGTGCTCACTAAACAGAGAAGGATACTTGCACAAGGCATAAATATCTTTTTCGGGCAATTTGAGGTTGTATATTGGTTGTTCTTCTGGAGTATTCGTATCTGTAAAAATAACTTTTATAGATTCAATTTTATCAGCATCAATGCAATTGACATAATAGCCATTGATCACAACACTCTCAAGGGCTTCAAACCTGTTCATCTCTTGTTTCAAAATCAAACCTTTAAATTCACACATTGAACCATTAGCTATAGATTCTTCAACAGATATATTGCTTGTTATCATGATGGGACAACCAATATATAGCTTTAGAAATGGATCAACATGTGTACTTCCTCTTCTTTCTGTAACATCTGCATCAGAGCAACAACTGTAAAATATATCTCCTTTATCTGGAAAGGCCTTGTAATCTTTTCTGCTTTTGGCATATTTGTATTCAACATTGGATGCTCGAATGCATATGGTGTGCAAGGGAATAGGGTCTTGAATGTTCTTGGAATGGGTTTGTTGTAAATGAAGGGCAAAAATTGCATCATTGATTGCACACCTGTCTTTGTTTCTTGCTACCGCATAAGATATTGCCATTGGTAAAGAATCACTCTCAATCACTTTCCTTGAGTTGATAAGCTTAGCATCTTCTTCACTAAGCCCAATTTTAAAAATTCTTTCTAACAATTTTCCATATGATGCATCTTCCTGAAACCTGTGGTTTGTTTTTAATTCCAGCATCACATTGACAGCATCCCTGAACATTGTTGTATATTGCTCATCATATATTTTGGTTCCATTTATGGGAGGTAGCTGATTGAAATCTCCAGCAAAGAGTACATTGATACCACCATACAATGTATTTGTTCTTGGAGCATCTTTCAATTCATTTAATGTTTTATGCAGCCTGTTTGACAATGAATAATTTGCAAATGATATTTCATCAATAATGATCATTTCTGTGTCAACCCAATCTTCTTTGAATTCACTTAATTTTTCAAGGGATGAATCGTTCTCTTTCACTGGAATGTGGCAAGCACTATGAAGAGTGCTACCATGAATTGACACTGCTGCACATCCAGTTAAAGCTGTAACAACAATTGTTTGCCTTGTAAACTTGATGTTTAAATTTTCACAGAATTCCTTGCAATAAGACAGAATTGCTCTGATCACGCGGCTTTTCCCTGTACCACCTGCACCTGATAGAAATGCTATGGATTGTTGTCTATGTTCATGCATTTCTTTCAACATCTGAACTGTTGTACTGAAGTTGATCTTGTCACGCCTTGAAATAGATGAGTCAAAATCATCGTTCTCTTCCTCCTCACCAATTTCATTGAATGGTGCAAGTCTTCCCAATTCACCAGATAATCTTCTCCTTGTGTTTCTTGTTTTTTGCATTCCATTTTTCTTTTGTTTTTCACAAACTCTCAGTACAAATCCAGAGACAATGTATACAAATGCTATCATTTGATGTTTGTCACCATTGAATATCTCTTTACCATATGCAATCATGTTTTCACAAGTACCTGTGGCAGATAAGTTTGTGATCTCTTCATTTGTAACAACAGTATGGTGTGTTACCATCACTTTAATCATTTTTGTGATGTCAAGCTCATGCCAATCCCTGCCCATATCTGTATCTTCACCATCTTCCATTAATGATACTCTAGAAGCTGAACAAAATATTGTTTTTGTTTGGTCAATATTTGGTGCCTTAATCAAATTGTGTCCACAATGATTGCTTCCTGCCTTAGTAATGATTGATGTGTTGAAGGAAAATAGATTATGACTCATTCTAAAACAGTTGTCATCATCCAATCCTAAAACTGTGTTCCCAAAAAGATCCAATTCATACAAGATGTTGATATTATTTCTGTTGTTGTCTTCTGCATTTGATTCATCATGTGTCCACCTAGTATCTGGTGGTAAGGTCACTCTCTCTAGTGCATCTTTTGCACGTCCACCCATCAAGCTGTTATGTGTCCTTTGAATATTCTTCAAAATATTCTGATGCTCTTGTTTTAGCAAACCATTTGCTAAAAAAGATTGAAAATAGGGAAGATATTTGGAATTCAATTGCAGGTCAGAAAGCTTTCTGAATGGTGAAAATAACACACTTGCTCTTTTAGCATAATCTTCCATTGCTAAAGCAATTTCCTGGTGTTCTTCATTTTCATGCTGTGGGACAAAATCCCTAATTTGTTTGTTCCTAAAGTTTGACGTTGATTTCAAATCATAGTGACAGATACCTGGAAGTTTAGGTTTTTTGTATTCATCACAAAATGAATGGTTTTTGGAGGGATGGTTATCCGTAAAGTCCAGTGATGTCTTACTTCTTTTCATTTTTGTATAATACTTTGATGCAAAATCATAAAGACACACACCCTCTAGTTCTGTTGGTCTGCAAATATAATTTGCTACTTGTGATATGTAAACTGGCAAGTCTTCCTCATTGTCACTTTCATTGGCTTCTTTCAGTTTTAGAACACCATCAACAACATGATCATTCTCAATATAATTGCTCAACACCAATGTTGAAAACTCTTCTGAGAACCTAAATCTTGTATGGTTTCTTGTCAGGTAGGCAGCCATTGGTGCTGAAGTGATGTTATCTTGTGTCACTTTGAACAATGCATTTAGAATAGCTCTTATTCCAACCTTTTCCCTCATCAGATCATCTTCTTCATTTGTTTCATTTAGTTGTGCTGTAGAGTCATTTCTGTGGTTTACTGTGTTTGGTTCATCATGTTCTTCATCATTCATTGTGACATTTTCATTTTCTTGTCTCTGTTGTTCACCAAGTTGTTTGATTACTTTTTCTGCCACTGCACTGATCTTTTCTTTATCATCCTTTTGTGTACTTTTTGAGGCATAACATGTAAGGTAATAAATCCCTGCACCATCCACCCCCCAAATAACATTGTTGTTGCATTGAAAAATAGAACTTACAACACTATTGTTTGAATTGGCAAAACAATCCTGATGTGTTCTCTCATGTTCCCAGACAAACAATTGTTTCTTGTTGCATTTGCCTGTCCAATCAAATGATGTTAATTCTTCATCTTCAAAATGTATCTTTGTTTCATCACAAGCAGGAAGCGGGAGCCTGAACCTACATTCACCATTTTTGTCCTTTTTGTGACATGAGCTTGCATGTGTTGAGGCATGCAAATTGCGTAACAAATTCACAATGTGTAGGTTTTTTTTGTATTTCATTGATCCAGGGCGCGGGAAAAAACCACTTTTAATTTGGGCAGCAGTTTCTTTATGCAATGCCATTTCCATTGTCACCTGACATTTTGATTGCTTAGTCACACCATTCCAAAACTTGTGATACATGAAATATTGTTCTCCAGTTTCATTTGATGTTGGTATACTTTTGAGGAAATCTAAACTTTCACGCGCCAAATCTTCACTTGTGTAAAGTTTCGAGCAGGCTCTGCATTTGAAAATTGCTTTGTCACCCAGTGATGTGTGACCATGTTTAAGTCTCAAGCTCCTTAAATCCTGTTCTGTGCATTTCTCAAAAGATTCTGAAACCAAACTCAAACACTCAGGATTCCTGCACTGAATAGAATCAAAGTTCTGAAACAATTTTGTTGTCAGTATGTTTTGTGCATAGTGTTTCATGGTCTCTATTGCCCCATCTTGCTTGTCCTCCGTATGCAAATCTTGTAGCAGATCATTCCATTTATTTATCCACAAAACAAAATGTGCATGCAGAGTGCCACGTCCTTGTTCTTCAACTGCAACACTATATGCTTCTAAATCTCCCAATAAACCCATATCTTTGATGTTACCTTCCTTGTTATCCCATCCCAATATGAACTTGATGGTTATTTCCAAAATATTTTCAAATTCAATAGCACAAATACCTGGATATGTTGTTCTTATGGATGAGCACTCTGTCACAAACTGAAAAAGATCACAATCTTCAATGGGTGGTTGTTCTCGCTTAAAAAGATCTGGGAAATCCTCAGAAGTAACTTCTTCATCCTTGGATTTTGACATCACTCTAATCCTAAAATTGATTGAATCATTTGGAGTGATGGTGAATAGAATGCAAGGCAATCCATAATGTGCCATCAGTTGAAACATTTTCTTTCTAGCAATATCAGAAGCTGCATTTGTATTTCCCATTGAACTTGTTACTCCCCTTATTTTAGATAGAAAAAAATCTTCATTTGTTTCTGGCACCACATTTCCATCTAGAAAATTGATTGATGCTTGTTTGAGTTGAACTGGGTCAAGCTGTGAAAAGTTGCACCTCAGGTTTTTTGTTGTTTTTAAATAGGAATGTTTCACCATTTTGACTCTTTGTACAAAATTGTACATAACTGCTACAAATTCACCCTGATGAAAGCATGGTGATGATAACTCTGATAAATATTTCAGATAATCAGGACTCATTCTCTCTTCTCCATCCACATCAATAGATCCAATGCCATATGGAAATTGAAGTGGGAAAGAACGCAAGAAATTGTTCCCTTCATAATCTTTCAGTATGTTGTTGGATGTTCTACAGATCATGGTGGCATTCTTGTCAATGAGATCTTCTATACAGTGGTCCTTGAAATGTTTATCTGTGTCAAATCCTCCATTGGTTGTGCTATGTAGATTCTCATCAGGAAAGATGAGATGCATTTCAAATTGTTGTTCAATGTTTGAGTTCAAAGATGGTATTTGATTCGTCTTGTCAACAAAAAGAGGTAAAATGATATGAGTATCATTTATGTTTTCATCCTCAAGGTAACCCGTATTTTGTTTCATCCAATGCAAGGCTTTTTTCACTTTTTGTATTCTGAACTCCATTTTCTTTTTTACTGCCAGTTTTTGTTGGTTAGTGAATGATCCTGTTAGGATCACTTGGATTTGATTCTTCCCAATTGATTCCAGATAGTTGATAACGCCGCTTGTATATTCCAAATTGTTTCTTCTCAAAAAGTGATACCCTTTAATCATTTGATGCTGTCCAGCATGGAAATGAAATATGTGTTGGCTGATTCTCACATCTGAGATAATGGCAAGTTCTGTTGCTGTCAAATCTAATAGTTCGTTAGGAGGATATCCATGCAAGAGTCCATTTGCTATAGCATATTTTGGAAGCTTGGCTTGTTTATTATTGTTCTTTTTCATGCTCTCAATACCATTATAGCATTGGCTGCAGCACCCAAATTGGGAAATAGCATCTCTATCATTAGAAGGCTTGATAGCATATGTCTTTGGTGACAAAATGAAATCATTGAATTTAATTTGTTGATTGTGGATTATTCTTCTCCAATTGATACATTTTTGTGTGTATTGCTTCAGAACTTGGTTCCTAACTGACACAGAAGCAAATTTAAATGGCATCTTGTCCCACTTGATTTTCTTCTTGTGAAAATAATCTCTAACATATGGATGTGCTAGAGAACTAAAACCAAGCTTTTTTCATCACCTGTTCTTATGAATCTGTCACAGATACAGCAAATTTTTGCTTTGAACTTTCCCTGAGAAAAAGTAATCAATTTATTTTTTGCTTTAAATGCCGCTTCATAGGCTTTTTGAATGGAATGAGTTGTCACAAGCATTATCAACCTGTTTCAGAATATTGTAGTGAAAATGATCAATGATATTAGGTAAGAAACTGGATATTCAGAGCCATGTAGATTTGAAATAGTTGAAAACCTTTCCAATTTGCTTGCCTAACGTACCTGTGATATAAATTTGGGCCAAATCTGGTCAATATTTTGATAGTCGGCTGAGTTAATGTTAGGTCGAGGATTGGCAAAATTTGCACTTGGGTTGATGATTGGCAGGATTTGCACCGTGTTCAAATCTGGTGGGTTTTTGGGTTGATGACTGAGTTATATTTTGGTCGGAGATTGGCAAGATTTGCACTGTCTTCAAATCTGGTGAAATTTTTGGATTGATGATTGAGTTATATTTTGGTTGGGGATGGGCAGAATTTGCACTGTGTTCAAATCAGGTGAGTTTTTGGATTGATGACTGAGTTATATTTTGGTCGGGGATGGGCAGGATTTGCACTGTCTTCAAATCTGGTGAGTTTTTGGATTGAGGACTGAGTTATATTTTGGTCGGGGATGGGTAGGATTTGCACTGTCTTCAAATCTGGTGAATTTTTGGATTGATGACTGAGTTGTATTTTGGTCGGGGATGGGCAAGATTTGCACTGTGTTCAAATCTGGTTGGTTTTTGGGTTGATGACTGAGTTATATTTTGGTCTGGGCAGGGCAGGATTTGCACTGTCTTCAAATCTAGTGAGTTTTTGGGTTGATGATTGAGTTATATTTTGGTTGTGGATTGGAAAGATTTGCACTGTCTTCAAATCTGTTGAGTTTTTGGATTGATGACTGAGTTATATTTTGGTCGGGGATGGGCAGGATTTGCACTGTCTTCAAATCTGTTGAGTTTTTGGATTGATGACTGAGTTATATTTTGGTCGGGGATTGACAGGATTTGCACTGTCTTCAAATCTCTATAATTTTGGTACGGGAATGGACTTATTATGTTTTGTTTTTGTACACAAATGTTATGCTTTGCTGAATTAGATTTTTCAATTTATGACAGTTGAGAAAAAGATGATGAATGATATGTTTTTTTTGTATTTGTTATGTAATTGCTTTTGAGATGGTATGCGATTATGTCAATTGTTTTTGATGCGATAATTCTTTTTGGTTTAATCTGATAATCTTCTGTTAAGGTGGCATTGACCCTTTGTAATTGACATGATTTCTGTTAATCTGGAGATGATACTTCAATCCTGATAGTTCTGTCCTACAGGGAAGCCAACAAAGCGTGTTGCATAGTAGCTGTCGTAACGTACTGCGATCATACGTACCAAGCTACGTACTACGAGCTACGTACTACAATCTACCGTACATATCGTACTATCCAAGATACCATCGAAAGATACGTACGATAGAACTAATGAGACTTGGGCTACTCTAAGAATCATTAAGTAGCGAAGCATTATCTGTATACCATGGTATGCCGATACCAGGCCGGCGCACGATTCATATCACAACACTCTATATGAATACCCATGAGCGATCGAAGCTAGCAGGGCCCGATCGAAGCCAGCATGGCCCGATCGCTCATTATTTTATCTGTTAAGTTTCCATTCATTTTCGTAAAGTATTAATCCATTCATAATTATCACTCCTACTCAAATTCTACCCCTAGTGTGTTACACAGTAATTACTCTTACAGCTACTGTAGAATAACGATTTTTTTCGAAAGAACGAATTTTCGAACAATGGCTCTTTCGTCGATAACAACTAACCTACCGAACCAAATTTTTGAACGGTTTTTCGCTAACTCATCGCAATAACTCATCGAAATAACTCCAAAAGGAAAAAGCAGTCTCGAACATTGTACTCATCGATAAAACAAAACAAAAAAATACATCGAATCGAACGGAAACATCGAATCGAACAAAACATCGACTCGCACAAAAATCAGGAAGAGTATCAAATCGGAAAAGAGTATCAGATCAGGCAAGTACAATATCAAACATGTCGACCGGATTGCATCGAGAACCACCAATCACCTATGATTCCAGCTTTGACCGGACTAAGAACAACCTTGCCACCTTGAAAGTGTATGACGCCAACAGTAATTCCAAGGAGGAATGGAAACTACCAATCTTTTCAGAAGAAGGGGGCCTTGAAGAACTACTGTATTGTCAAGAAGCATTCATCATTGGCGCAAAGCGACTACCACTACCAGAACATCGATACATTGAACTGTTCACCAAGATACTGTGCCCTGAAGCACAAAGAAAGTGGGACGAGACAACCCGAGACGACAACGATGATTTGGACTATCCAGACAACATGGAAGGCTATGAAGAAGCATTCAAGGACTACATTCAAGAACACTACTGCGATGCAGGAGATGCAAGAGACATCGTGCAAACCTACATTCGCAGCGATGCATGCAAGAAACCACATGATACCACCGCCAAGGACCATGCATTGCAAATCAACAGGCTCATTCGCTACTCGGATAAGCTGCAAGGTCATGGCCAAAACCTCAACAAAATCAACAAAACAACAATGCTGCTCCACACCTTCCCCAACCTGTGGGTTGAGCAATATGGCCAAATTCATGGTGGCATCACTACAGAAACATCCACCCAAAAGATTGTGGAATATATGTCCAGTCGAGAACGAGAGTCCAAGCTGAGGAATGGAGGAGGCAAAAAACAAGGGAGACGTCCTGGAAACAATGCCAACCAATCCAAACGCAAAACCAACAACAAAAACCAAGTACAAAAATCTTCCAATACCTGTCGCATTCCCGGCCACAACCACGACTGGTCCGAGTGTCCCAAGAACAGGTACTCCAAGCAGAAGAAAAAGCAATGCGCCGACAACAAGAAAAATGACTCGGCAGGCAAGACTACCACAGCCAGCAATGAATCATTCCAAGCACACATGCAGCGCGCAAAGGAAGCTTTCCTCCAACAACATGGCGGCAAAGCAGAACACAGCGTGCAGAGCGGTGAGCAAATCTGGCTTCCTTGAGGCCAACCAAGAGCAGTCACCCTGCCTCCAGCTCCACAGGATCTGGATGCCAATTTGGCACAGCCAATTGGGCTCGCAGGAGGAACTCTCTCCACAGAAGGGGAGAAGAAGCCTACAGAACGTATATCTGATGTTGACAAGAGCTCACGACGAGTCCAGTTTATGGATGAACGCGTCGGTAAAAATAAAATATGGGTACAGAAGCCAAAAATACAGCCAAATTGAATGACGATTCGATTGGCAAAAATAATCGCAACGCGGTTACGGGTACAAACGACCAAATGAATGGGGCAGCGACAGCGACAGCCAAATCGGATGAGAATTCAATTGGCCCGGGTACGATCACCACAAGCTGGACCTCGCGTCTAGCAAAGACCCTACAACCAAATACAGAATATCCCATAGCTACGAAAACAAAAAGAAGAGCGATGTGGCTCCTATTGTTTTAACAACCATCCAATACATTCAAGGCATTCCTGTAAAAACAACATTAACAATGCTTGCCCTACTCGACAGCGGCAGCACAACAACCCTCATCAACAAAAGGGCACTTCCCTTTGGAGTTCTACCAATTCAATCCAAAACAAAAACCATCACAACCACAGCCAATGGATCATTCGACACCTCGTTGTTTGTCGTAATGAAGAATCTCAAGCTACAAGAATTTGGAAACACAACAATCGAGCGTTGTAAGGCCAGATTATTTGAATCCAAATCATGCAGATATGAGATTATCTTTGGTCAAGACTTTCTACGCAGCACCAATATCAACTTGTTATTTGAATCCAGCATGATTCAATGGAACAAGCGACAAATTCCAATGCGCGAAACAGCCAGTTTTGATTTTACTCCAGATCTGCAAGAAGCATATTTTCAAGCATTACTGGAGGAATCCATTGATTCCGAGCTATTTGTGCATGGTGCAGTATCGTCATCACCTGTCATCCTTGACAGAGCTTATGAAGCAACTGATCCAACCTCGGTTGCTGAGCAACAAGCACATATGACAGCATCAGAAAAACAACAGTTCCAAGCTGTCCTATCCAAATATCCAGACGTCTTCAATGGCAAATTAGGCAAATACCCGCACAAGAAAATCTCACTCAAATTGAAGCCCAACGCCAAGCCAGTTCACAAGAAGCCCTATGCAGTTGCATATAAAAGAGAAGAACTATTCAGAAGGGAGCTCCAGAATCTGGTAGATGATGGAGTCCTCAAAAGATGCGATGGACCGGCTGAATGGGTGTTTCCTACTTTCATCATTCCAAAGAAGGATAACAGGGTTCGCTGGGTGTCAGATTTTTGAGAACTCAATGAACTGCTAGTCAGAAGGCCATATCCAATCCCAAGAATACAGGACATCATGCATCGACGCGGCAAATACACCCACTTCACCAAGATCGATTTATCCATGCAATACTACTGTTTTGAACTGGATGAACCAAGCAAGAAACTATGCACGATTGTCACCCCATATGGGTGCTATGAATACCAAAACACTCCCAATGGGTGTCAAAATCTCGCCAGATGTGGCACAACAACTCATGGAAGATATTTTGCAAGATACGGATTGTACAGTCTATATTGATGATATTGGAATCTGGACAAATGGCACCTTCAGCCACCACATGCAAACAGTGGACACAATTCTGCAATGCCTGAATGAAAATGGTCTCAAGTGCAACCCTCTCAAATGTGACTGGGCTGTACAGGAAACCGACTTTCTCAGATTTTGGATGACTCCAGAAGCCGTGAAACCTTGGAAGAAAAAGATTGAAGCTATTCTGAGAATGGACAGACCCAAAACTATCACTCAAGTCAAGTCCTTTCTAGGTGCTGTTGGTTACTACAGAGATATGTGGCCGAGACGATCACATGTCCTCTCTCCTTTATTTGAGCTCACAGGAACACCCAAGAAAACTGCCAATGGGCAATCCAAATCAACAAAGTCAGCGTTCACATGGGGGCCAGATCAGGAAAAAGCCTTTGAAGAAATGAAAGCAATGATAGCAAGTGACGCACTGAACACATACCCGGATTTGAATCTACCATTTGATATCTACACAGATGCATCAGATCTGCAACTTGGCGCAGCCATCCTACAAAAGGGAAAACCAATTGCTTATTGGTCCAAGAAGCTGAATGCAGCTCAGAAGAATTATACTACGACAGAAAAGGAACTACTTGCAATAGTTTTGTGTTGCAAGGAATACAGGAAACTACTATTAGGCTGTGAACTCAACATTTACACAGACCACAAGAATCTCGCCTTCAAAACCCTCTCTCCACAACGGGTACTCAGATGGAATCTCTTCCTACAAGAATACAACCTCAAGTGGCACTATGTGGAAGGACCCAAGAATGTGCTCGCGGATGCATTCTCAAGATTACCCAGGATGGATCCACCTACAGTGGGGGAGAAACAGAAGCAAGGCAAAGGAACTTTAATCGATTTTCTCTAGTTAGACGTCCCTGAACAAGCAGATGAAGAGCTGTTCTTACAAGAATTCCCAGAGGTATTCCCCAACCTATGCCATGACGCGGACGCTGAATTATATTCATGTCTACTGAACAATGAGTGTCTGGTCAACCTGCCAACACTCCGGGAGATGGAATGCCCAGTGAATTACACCAACATTGCTCAACATCAACAGAACGACGACACGCTACCAGCCAAGCTGCAATTACCAACCTTCTTCAAACAACAACTTGGTAATCAGGAAATCACGTGCTACTCCAAAGCAGAAACCAGAGAAGAATGGAAAATCTACATTCCAACCTCCCTTGCTCCACAACTACTCAAGTGGTACCATCTACTATTAGGGCACTGTGGATCCACCAGGCTAAACCAAACGATAGCTGCCAGGTTCCACGTGGAACGTCTTGCAAAGCTATGCCAAGAATACGTATGCCCGGACAATTGCATCAAGTACAAGAGCAGAAATGCTAGTTATGGATTGCTGGCGCCCAAGCAAGCGCCATTGGCACCATTCAGTGAAGTGCATGTGGATTTGATTGGACCATGGAAGGTAACAGCCCAAGGAAAAGTCTACAACTTCAAGGCTCTCACGTGCATCGACCCAGTTACCAACCTGCTGGAAATCATTCGCATCAGAGATAAATCAAGTCAACATGTCTCCAACCAATTCACCAACTACTGGTTATCCAGATATCCAAGACCAGTCAAGTGTGTCTATGACAATGGTGGAGAGTTCCTAGGCCATGAATTCCAAAATACACTGGCAGCCTATGGAATTGAAGGTGTTGCTACCACAGTCAAAAATCCTCAGAGCAATGCTGTCTGCGAAAGGGCCCATCATACCATTGCAGACACTCTGCGCATATTGGTACATGTGAATCCACCTCAAACCAACAGACAGGCCACACAGCTCATGGACAATGCATTAGCTACTTGCATGCACGCAACCAGATGCGCAATCAATGCATCTATGGGCTCATCTCCAGGAGCCCTGGTTTTCAACAGGGACATGCTATTGGATATACCACTCACATCCAATCTCATTGCGCTACAACAAATTCGGCAACAGGGCATCAACATGAATCTCCTACGACAGAATGCCAAGCGCATCAAGCATGTTTTCAAGGTTGATGATAAGGTATGGATGAAAGAACCAGATCCAGACAAATTACAACCTCAGAAGAAAGGCCCATATCAAATTGTTCAAGTGCATACCAATGGCACAGTAAAACTGAGGCTGTCTCCAAATGTCACGGAAACAGTCAACATTCGAAAGCTTACTCCATACAAAGAGCACCCAGCAAATGAGGATCCAGCACAAGATGATGCACCGGCCAACAATGATCTAGCAATGGAAGAAGTCTAGTGAAACAATTCAAGGAATCCTCAAGTCACTCATTGGGGGACTCTGTAACGTACTGCGATCATACGTACCAAGCTACGTACTACGAGCTACGTACTACAATCTACCGTACATATCGTACTATCCAAGATACCATCGAAAGATACGTACGATAGAACTAATGAGACTTGGGCTACTCTAAGAATCATTAAGTAGCGAAGCATTATCTGTATACCATGGTATGCCGATACCAGGCCGGCGCACAATTCATATCACAACACTCTATATGAATACCTATGAGCGATCGAAGCTAGCAGGGCCCGATCAAAGCCAGCATGGCCCGATATTAAATTCCTTTTGCACGTACGCGAAAACTACAGTACTCTAAATTACGTACGTATATTTCTACGTAACTTACAGTACTGAAGCTGGAATGATACGATAATATGAGTCGAAGATACAAACGATCAAGTCATCATTCATAATTATCACTCCTACTCAAATTCTACCCCTACTAGTGTGTTACAGCTGTATTCACCATTGTTTTTGCGTGTGAAGATGTCCCACAAATCATTCTCACGGATGCATGAATATTTCTCTTCTGGAGTCTTCACCTCTTCTGGACAATGATAAGTTTCAAAGATTGCATGTGTACTATCATCCTTGAATATTTTGTCAATGGAACTATTAGGAGGGGCATTGTTTGGGATTTTGATATGAGTTGGAGAAAATGGAAGAAATGTTTTTTTGGCATTTTTCTGTTCTTCACTACAAAAAATCTTGACGATCAAATCTCTGAATTCTTCCATAGTCTGTGTTTCAATGGTAGGGTATCTGTCAGGATTAGGGAAGGCAACAAAAGCAACATGTCCATATTTGCTGGTGGGTGTGTCTTTTAGAGCTTTGTTAGTGTCATGTGATTCTCTCAGAATAAGAGTTTCCGTGCATCTCACATCAAAATGATCAGGACCTAGCTCAGGATACTTGTTCAAATTACCTTCTCTGATTGCTTTCAACACAGGAAACGCAAAACCAGCTTCACCCATAACATTAAGAAGCTGTGCACCCATCATTCTATCATCCATGCAAAATTTGAAAACTTCTACCACATTCTGCTGATACTTGCGCGGGCTGATCAACTTTCTAGGTTTAATGATTTTCTCTTTTTTAAGTGGAGATAAAGGTTTTGTGGTGACAGTGGTAGTCTTTTTCTTAGAGTCATCAATGGAGTCTACAGCCTTTCTCGTTGGCGCCATATTGAAAGGAATGATTGATTATATGCTGCTGTATTTGAAGTGTTTATTTTATTGTGATTAGGATGGGTTTTTCAACTTGAAAAAAAGTGTGCAAAAGTTGCAGTGGTAATGCACGGACCAAAATACCTTCAAAATCCACACAGTAGTGTGTGAAGTAATTCCAAATTGATTGTTTGCCTGCTAATTCTACGTTATCCTGTCAAACGATTTTGAGAACCTGGGACTTAACACTGTTGTGATAGATTAAAAACAATGAAACAAGATTGCCTTGGAATTTGCAATAGGTCAATTGGATTAATCATAGATAATAAAATAAAGATTTTTTCACAAACCTGGGACTTCATAGTAATGGAATTGATTAAGATGATCGAATTGAAGATACTATGATGTGAAAAGTACTCTAAAAACTATTCAACATGTGTCTTCCAATTATACCATGCGGGGGGCACGTGTCATGTATGTGCATGTGATGTATGTGTGAGCATGTCTCGCGCACAAAATGAATTCAAAGCATAGAGGGAATGAGAAATTAACATCTAACAGACAAATTTTAATTTTTTTAATGTAATCTGTCCTTTGCACGTATTAGACCCCCCCAAAAAGGGGGTCGTGGGGGAAAAGAACTTAATTTTCCTTATAGTTTCTTTTATGTTTTTTTGCTTCACGGTGATATTGAACCTTGAACAAACGTTTAGTATAGGTGGAAAGCAATTCAGTCATTTTTTGATTCTTCTCTGCATCTGATTCACATTCACATATAATGTGAAATTTTGAAACAAGTGTGTGCACTTCAGAAAAATTGCCTTGACTTGTAAACATTCCAGAGGCTGTAGGCTTGTAAGCTTCTGCTGAAACGTAATATGCATAGTAGAGTAGATGAATCATATATTCTTTGTCCAAATCATCAATATGTTTCCAAACAGACTCTGCAATCATAACCATATTCTGCAGAAGTGTAACCTGTAAACCAGCATCATACTGTTTTGTTTTTGTCTTGTTATATGCAGTCCAAAATAGCAAAATACGGATCGTGTTTATGGATGAACCACTACCAGCGTGGATTACTCCTCCTGGAATTTCAGAAAAAGACAGCAAAGGACACCGTACGAGTCTGGCTGCTTTGAATTCAAAATTTTCCAGCAGAGTGGGTGTAATTGATTCATTTTTGTCGTATTTGACATGACGTTCACCATGAATAATCCTGAATAAATCACCAAATGCTGTTTGAAAATATTCATCCAAGGCTTCTTCCGTTTCTCCCATATTTTTGATTTTCTGAAAAAATGAATCTGGAATATTTATCCAATTCAAAGCCCGAACAGATGATAAACCTTTCTGAATGAGATCAATCGCTGTTCTATAACCAACCTTTTCTTTTTGACTTGGTTCAACCACTTTTGTTGTACTCTGCCCTCCTGTAAGCAGCATTCCAAATTGTTTTTCAAAATTATGTCCCATCAAATCTAAGTGCATGGCCTGATCACAGCGTACTTCAGTGATTATTAGGCTTGGTGTAGCAACCTTCCAATATTGAATTTCTTCTTTTGGAATTGTTCGTGGTAAACACATATTCATAGTGGTTTCTTCAATAAATTTTAACAAAGAAACCATTTGACGCATTTCAAAACCAGTTTTATCACAAAACTTTTTCCATGCCGGTTTCTGTGCTAGGTGCTTTGGACTGAAAGACAGATGCATTTCATATCTGAATGCTTGTATTGGTTGTGCGGAATGATCTGCTTTCCTTGCCTTAGAAACAACTGACTTGAAAAAATCCCAATGTTTCATGATTTTGGCTTGGATGCTATCAACAATTTGCAGCTGTGTAGCAAACAATGGATCTTCAAGTTTTGGCACATAAAACGCAGCTTGTTAAAACGTCATAGTAACAAATGGGTGATCTATCATTTCTTCACATTTCATGCGTTTGTAAGATGTTGAATGATTGGGTTGAGAAATTTCAAGCAAAACATCATTAGAAAAAGATCCATTTGTCATAGATTTCAATGGTTGAGGAGTAGCATTCCTCAATTCAAATTCCTTGACGCACTCTGCAGCAAATTGACAGGCATTAGCATGAGTGGAAAAAGCTGTTATTCCATGCATCTCACCACAGATACAGGCAAATGTTTTTTGATTAAGACTCAATTTCAACTGAAGCTTGTTCTGATACCATGCATATCGAGATTCAGCTCTATAATTCATTTCATCTGGTATGCATTTTGGGACAGTGTCTTCCATGGATTGGCAGTTTTGTAAGTGTTTACTTGCTTTTTTTGCATGGCCCATAACTTGCCCACATTTACATATGAAACTCACCACCGAAGTTGGCATCGCATATGGTATTTCCTTGTCATTATCATGAAAGATATAACTGCATGATCCAGACATCATGTTGATTGCTTTTTCTTTAGATAGTTTTCTAATTTCCACTAGATTGGGTTTGTTGTATTTTGATAGAGGATCATTTTTTTTTGTTGAACTTATTGGCTTCCCTTTATTCTTTGTCTCTTGATTATCTGACATCCATTCAACAATCTGGTGGCCGTCCGGTGGGGTTGTCTCATTTGTCGTCACATCTATTTCTGTTGTTGTTGCTGTTGCGTCATTACCAGAAATTGTTGTCGTCTCTGTCCCTGCAACCGTTTTGTAATTCACCGTGTCCTGTCCAATATTTTCTAAATGTGTTTCCTTAACAATGCCCACATTCACATTGGCATTACCATTGTCATCGATTGCTGCTTCTAGCATGACAGAAATTGTTTTTGACTCCATTTTTCCTTCAAGTGTCTTCTCCGTACCCACAGTTGTATTGGCATTGTCATTACTTTCTTTACCCTCTAAATCCATGGGAGTTAGTGTCGTCAAAGCAGGATTGTTGGTTGGCGATAAATTGCTGTTCATGGTGGGATTTTTCCTGTCGGGTGCTGTATCGCTTGCTGCTTCTAGCATGACAGAAATTGTTTTTGACTCCATTTTTCCTTCTAGTGTCTTCTCCATACACACAGTTTGATTGGCATTGTCATTACTTTCCTGACCCTCTAAATCCATGGGAGTTAGTGCCGTCAAAGCAGGTTTGTTGGTGGGCGATAAATTGCTGTTCATGATAGGATTGTTCCTGTCGGGTGCTGTATCGATTGCTGCTTCTAGCATGACAGAAATTGTTTTTGACTCTGTTTTGCCTTCTAGTGTCTTCTCTGTACCCACAGTTGTATTGGCATTGTCATTGGTTTCCTGACCATCCAAATCCATGGGAGGTATATTGCTGTTCATGATGGTTTGTTTCTGCCGGGTACTGTGAAGTTATGTGCTTGTTTTCGTCTTTTCTTCTTTGTAGATCAGTATTCTTATGTTTTGTGACTCCCAACAACCCAAAAACTCACGAGATTTGAGCACAGTGCAAATTATTTCAATCCCTGACTAAAAAGTAACTCAGTCATCAGTTCAAAAATTGAACAGATTTGAAGCCAGTGCAAATCTTTCCAATCCCCGACCAAAATATAACTCAATCCTCAACCCTAAAACATAACAGATTTGAACACAGTGCAAATCCTGTCAATCCCCGACTAAAATATAACTCAGTCATCAATCCAAAAACCCACCAGATTTGAACACAGTGCAAATCTTTCCAGTCCCTAACCAAAATATAATTCAATCATCAACCCAAAAACCCACCAGATTTGAACACTGATTACAGCAATCGATACGCAACACCAATCGATCTGCAACAGCAACACCAATCGATCTGCAACACCAATTGATCCGCAACACCAACGTCGTCCCGGCAACGGCAACGGCAACGGCAATCGGTCTTCCACTCCATCGTCGGCAACAGCAACGGCAATTGGTCTTCCACTCCAACGTCGAATCGTCTTGTCGTCGTCCTCCAACGACAATTCGTCCCAGCAACAACAATGGGATTCAAAACAACAACAAAGCAATTGCCAGCAAAAGCAATCCAGCAAAAATCAAAGAGGAAACGCGGGAAGACTGAGAGAAAGAGAATGACTTCAAAATTTCTCCAAAACGCAGCACCGTCATCATCAACAATCCACCAGACTTACAAACACTTGTCAGATATAAAACCTAACAAGAGAGCAAAAGGGGACAGGGATCGAGATCAAAATGCAATTTTCAAACATGTCGAGGAAATAGCATTGAAAACAGTTAACAAAAATGGGTTTCAAGGTAAATTCATGGATACAAATTGGGGCCGGACAACAGTTGGAGAGAAGAAATATTATTTGGCACAAGCTTTGTCTATAGACAGTTTCAAGACATTGGATAGTACCAACAAGAAGTTTGTTATAGCGTTTGCAGAATCAGAACCATCATTGAGAATCTTTGCAAAAGCTTCCACACAATTCGCAAAACGACGCTTGGGTACTCCCAAAAATATAGAAATCACAAGAACATTTGCTGGGCAGATTGTTCAATCAAAACCAAAAATAGGCCGAGGAACCAAATGTGACAGTGTAAACAGTGGATATGCTATTATTGGGATGAGACCAAATCGATTGAAATCAGGAAATGGTGTGTACGTTTTCAAAAACAACGTGGACTCGACAACAAAAGACAACCTTGAACAGAAAGCCCTACACATTGTGAAGGAAATGCAGCTTAGTTTAACTCCAATGTCCAAATTTGTCAACCTTGAAACGACTGTGATGAATGAGGTTGTTAATCATACAACGCTGAATGCAATCGGCCATCACGCAACGGCCTTTGCTATTGGAAAGGATTATCACTCAAAATGCCATACCGATGCCGATATGTTCTATACAAGGCTGACAGTTATTGCTCCAAAACATGTAAGTGATGAAGAGGTGATTTATTACTTTGTCTTCCCCACGTATGGAGTGAAAGTGCCATTGAGGTCAGGCGATACTCTATTGTTCAATCCATTAGTATTACATAGCTGTTCGAATCCGAAATACAAAGGCTGTTATATTATGAGCGCATATGTATCTCGCAAAACTGTACTTAGAGCTAACCCTCTATAGTACTATTAAAAAATAATTTAAAATTAGTCATTACATTCAACCTTGCTACTCAATTGGAACTGCTGTCAGAAATATGGCTGTCTGAACTGGATACATAATATGAATAGATAATCACAGTTCGTTTTAGGTTGGGGATGGGCAGGATTTGTAGGTTCGGTCTTTAGATCTGGTGGGTTTTTGGGTTGATGAATGAGTTATATTTTGATTAGGGACTGGAAAGATTTGCATAGTGTTCAAATCTGGTGGGTTTTTGCGTTGACAATTGAATTATATTTTGGTCAGTGGTCGGCAGGATTTGCACTGTCTTCAAATCAGGTGGGTTTTTGGGTTGACGATTCAATTATATTTTGGTTAGGAACTGGAAAGATTTGCACTGTGCTCAAATCTAATGGGTTTTTATTTGGGTTGATGACTGAGTTATAGTTTGGACGGGGATTGGCAGGATTTGAACTGTCTTCAAATCTGGTGGGTTTTTGGGTTGACGATTGAATTGTATTTTGGTTAGGGACTGGAAAGTTTTGCACTGTGTTCAAATCAAATCAGGTGGGTTTTGGGGTTGATGACTGAGTTAGATTTTGGTCAGGGATTGGCAGGATTTGCACTGTGCTAAAATCTGGTGGGTTTTTGGGTAGATGACTGAGTTTCATTTTGGTCGGGGACTGGCAAGATTTGCACTGTGTTCAAATCTGGTGGGTTTTTGGGTTGATGACTGAGTTATATTTTGGTTGGGGATTGGCAGGATTTGCACTGTCTTCAAATCAGGTGGGTTTTTGGGTTGCACTGTCTTCAAATCTGGTGGGTTTATGGGTTGAACTGGAAAGATTTGCACTGTGCTCAAATATAGTGGGTTTTTATTTGGGTTGATGACTGAGTTATAGTTTGAACGGGGATTGGCAGGATTTGAACTGTCTTCAAATTAGATGGGTTTTTGGGTTGACGATTGAATTATATTTTGGTTAGGGACTGGAAAGTTTTGCACTGTGTTCAAATCAAATCAGGTGGGTTTTGGGGTTTATGACTGAGTTATATTTTGGTCGGGGATTGGCAGGATTTGGACTGTGGTGAAATATAGTGGGTTTTTGGGTTGATGACTGAGTTTTATTTTGGTCGGGGACCAGCAGGATTTGAACTGTGTTCAAATCTGGTGTGTTTTTGGGTTGATGACTGAGTTATATTTTGGTCAGGGACTGGCAGGATTTGCACAGTGTTCAAATCTGGTGGGTTTTTGGGTTGATGAATGAGTTATATTTTGGTCGGGGATTGGCAGGATTTGCACTGTCTTCAAATCAGGTGTTGTTTTTGGGTTGATGACTGAGTTATATTTTAGTTAGGGATTGGCAGGATTTGCACTGTGCTAAAGCCTGGTGGGTTTTTGGGTTGATGACTGAATTATTTTTTGGTTAGGGACTGGAAAGATTTGCACTGTGTTCAAATCTGGTGGGTTTTAGGGTTGACAATTTAAGTATATTTTGGTTAGGGACTGGAAAGATTTGCACTGTGTTCAAATCAGGTGAAATTTTGGGTTAATTACTGAGTTACATTTTGGTCGGGGATCGGCAGGATTTGCACAGTGTTCAAATCTGGTTGGTTTTTGGGTTGATAACTGTGTTATATTTTTGTCCGGGACTGGCAGGATTTGCACTGTGTTCAAATCTGGTGGGTTTTGGGGTTGATGACTGAGTTTTATTTTGTTCGGGAACTGGCAGGATTTGCACAGTGTTCAAATATGGTGGATTTTTGGGTAGATGACTGAGTTATATTTTAGTTGGGGATTGGCAAGATTTGCACTGTGCTCAAATCTGGTGGGTTTTTGGGTTGATGACTGAGTTATATTTTGGTTGGGGATTGGTAGGACTTGCACTGTCTTCAAAACAGGTGGGTTTGTGGGTTGATGACTGAGTTATATTTTGGTCGGGGATTGGCAGGATTTGGACTGTGGTGAAATATAGTGGGTTTTTGGGTTGATGACTGAGTTTTATTTTGGTCGGGGACCAGCAGGATTTGAACTGTGTTCAAATCTGGTGTGTTTTTGGGTTGATGACTGAGTTATATTTTTGTCAGGGACTGGCAGGATTTGCACAGTGTTCAAATCTGGTGGGTTTTTGGGTTGATGAATGAGTTATATTTTGGTCGGGGATTGGCAGGATTTGCACTGTCTTCAAATCAGGTGTTGTTTTTGGGTTGATGACTGAGTTATATTTTAGTAAGGGATTGGCAGGATTTGCACTGTGCTAAGACCTGGTGGGTTTTTGGGTTGATGACTGAATTATTTTTTGGTTAGGGACTGGAAAGATTTGCACTGTGCTAAAATCTGGTGGGTTTTTGGGTTGACAATTTATGTATATTTTGGTTAGGGACTGGAAAGATTTGCACTGTGTTCAAATCAGGTGAAATTTTGGGTTAATTACTGAGTTACATTTTGGTTGGGGATCGGCAGGATTTGCACAGTGTTCAAATCTGGTTGGTTTTTGGGTTGATAACTGCGTTATATTTTTGTCCGGGACTGGCAGGATTTGCACTGTGTTCAAATCTGGTGGGTTTTGGGGTTGATGACTGAGTTTTATTTTGTTCGGGGACTGGCAGGATTTGCACAGTGTTCAAATATGGTGGATTTTTGGGTAGATGACTGAGTTATATTTTGGTTGGGGATTGGCAAGATTTGCACTGTGCTCAAATCTGGTGGGTATTTGGGTTGATGACTGAGTTATATTTTGGTTGGGGATTGGCAAGATTTGCACTGTGTTCAAATCTGGTGGGTTTTTGGGTTGATGAATGAGTCATATTTTGGTCGGGGAATGGCAGGATTTGCACTGTCTTTAAATCTGGTGGGTTTTTGGGTTGATGACTGAGTAATAATTTGATCGGGGATTGTCAGGATTTGCACTGTGCTAAAATCTGGTGGGTTTTTGGGTTGATGACTGAATGATATTTTGGTTAGGGACTGGAAAGATTTGCACTGCGTTCAAATCCGGTGGGTTTTAGGGTTGACGATTGAATTATATTTTGGTTAGGGACTGAAAAAAATTGGAATGTGTTCAAATCTGGTGAATTTTTGGGTTGATTACTGAGTTATATTTTGGTTTGGGATTGGCAGGATTTGAGCTGTCTTCAAACTTTTGGGTTGGTTTTTGAATTGATGACTGAGTTATATTTTAGTCGAGGATCAGCAGGATTTGCACTGTGCTAAAATCTGGTGGGTTTTTGGGTTGATGACTGAATTATATTTTGGTTAGGGAATGAAAAGATTTGCACTGTGTTCAAATCTGGTGGGTTTTTGGGTTTATGACTTAGTTATATTTTGGTCAGGGATCGGCAGGATTTGCACTGTGCTCAAATCTGGTGTGTTTTTGGGTTGATGACTGAGTTATATTTTGGTCGGGAATTGGCAGGATTTGTAAAGAAAGCGTGTCATGACAAACAAATAAACGCAATCGTTCTTACGATCGATTGATTTAGTGAGTAAGAGTAATCATCTTAGATGCAGTCGGACTTAGCGGACGACAGGTTAATTACTCATCGTATCGTCGTGTCGATTTACGGCATATTACTGCGTAATTCTTAGCATACAAAGCACACGTAAATAAGACACAAAACACACGCAAACCATCTTCGATCGGTCTTCCGTTTTACCGTATAATTCACCGTGATATTCTCATTGGAATATCACAGTATTGTACCTTATCATGTAGAATTAGTACTAGATCGTACGCAGGTTTTAGGGCATGATAGTGTTTTAGAGTTGTTAATTCTTCGAAGAGTGAGCTGATGGGGAAATCCGGTAAAGAGACAATCCACATGAAAGCGCCGACGATTATTCACTCAAGTTAAATAACCTTACGAATAAGGTTATTTGCCCTTATGACTTTTCGTACAATACGCCCGTTATGTACGAATACGCGTCTACACGGTGAATTCTTTTCAGTCCCCTTCAGTCATAAATCCTCCAACCGTTAAGCGGCTGGATTCTATGACTTAATATGTTCATCGTGAGTCATTCGTGTGTTGAATACCAAACTGTATCCAGTCTACCATCAGAGGCCCTATCAAAAGAAAATGGGGAGGCATTTTGCCATTCATTCTGGCTCGTATCATGGCATTTTGCCCTGATCCTTGCCAGTTTGATATATTGTATTCATGGATCAAATTAGTGCTTTGCAGGGGCCCTGTGGAGTTGTTGAATAGGTAGTTACTGTATGTATTGTAAGTATGTGTCAGTAAAGTTATGGTAAGAAGTACTCGTACGATAACGCGTACAATTTCTACTAGTAGTGTGCATCAAGTAAGATCAGAATTACCAAAGGTGTTCTGATCTGTACCACCAATTCTTACCAGAACCAATTCTACAATTAGCCAACCAACAAAATTTATGTGTAAGGTATCAGCAAGGTATCTACATTCATAGGGGTGGGGTTACATTCGAACAAGCAAGTTGTAGGAGCTACCGGTAATTACGAGCTACCAGATCTACAAGCAAGCTGTCTATGTTCTTCCCAATCATACCAATTATTTGAAGACAGTGCAAATCCTGACCATCCCCAACCTAATATTAACTCAGTCATCAACCCAAAAACTCACCAGATTTGAAGACAGTGCAAATCCTGACAATCCCCGACCAAACTATAACTTAGTCATCAACCAAAAAACTAACCAGGTTTGAATACAGTGCAAATCCTGCCCATCCCCAACCTAAAATTTACTCAACCATCAACCCAAAAACCCACCAGATTTAAAGACAGTGCAAATCCTGCCAATCCCCAACCAAACTATAACTCAGTCATCAACCCATAAACCCACCAGATTTGAAGACAGTGCAAATCATGCCCATCCCAAACCTAAAATTAACTCAATCATCAACCCATAAATCAACCAGATTTGAAGACACTACAAATCCTGCAAATCCCCGACCAAACTATACCTCAGTCATCAACCCATAAACCCACCAAACTTGAATACAGTAAAAATCCTGCCCATCCCCAACCTAAAACGAACTCAATCATCAACCAAAAAAAACCACCAGATTTGAAGACAGTGCAAATCTTGCCAATCCCCAACCAAACTATAACTCAGTCATCAACCCAAAAACTCACCAGATTTGAAGACAGTGCAAATCCTGCCAATCCCTGACCAAACTATAACTCAGTCATCAACCCAAAAACTCACCAGATTTGAAGACAGTGCAAATCTTGCCAATCCCCTATTATTTTCCTTCTGAATCCGATTCGTTGAGAGTCTGATCCAAGGGTTTCTGACAAACAGCAACGCTGTGTTAGTGTGTTAGTAGACAAACGATTGTACTCTACGCGTGACAATTGTGGTTGGATACTTTTGGCAACGGATAATCGGACTACAGGCGAGACTAGGGAAACGCCAGATCTCCTCTTGCTGTGACTTATTCAGATTGCAGCGAGACAGACCTTAGTATGTAGATTACAGGTAGTTGGTAGCAACTAGTGTGAATTTTGGGATATAAATCAGTTGAATGTTAAAAGTATGAGATAAAGTGAAATCTTGCCAAAATGCAAGATATCTCTTTTATTGAGATGAATACGTTGCAACTGCTGTTGCGTAGTGCTGAGATTACTCGCTGATTATTTCCGTACATGTATTAGTCGTTGACCATATATATTTGTATGCATGTATATGTATTGTGTGAGAATCACATGCCAACGGTTTTCTTCTCTTGTTCCGTTAGGAAGACTCCATGAAATGTTTATCATTAAGGTCAGGAATTGCTCCCATAGCTCGTGTGATATTTTATGAAATCAGAGTTTGCTCACCGAAGAACAATGGCAATATCGTAAGACAGGGATTGCTCACCGTTGATGCGCGATGGGAATCAATGCGCCGTGGGAATCGATATGCCGTGGGAATCGATTGCTTAGATGGATACGGGACTCATTGATTCGTACGAATAGGAAATCTACCTTTTGGTAGCTTTGTTACTTCTGGTCACAAAAGGAATTTAATACTCCCCATGTCTCCTTGTGAAGGGTCATCACGCTCTACATGATGCTTCCATCATCTTGGAGAAGGTCGCCAGTATTACCACAGAAGTGGAAGATGGGCCTGAGCAGTGGATACACAACTGAGTGACTCCAATGCTTGGTGAGAATGTCTGCACAGTTATCTTTACCGGGGACGTGCATCATTAGAATGAATCCTCTTGCTATCATGCTCCGTACGTAGTGAAACGATAGAATGTTATGACGCTTATGCAACCTTGCGTAAGGAAATGTCGACGTTTGGATCATCTTTTCGTTGTCACCCCAGGAGTATGAGATATCATGGACTCGTGTTCCGAGATATCGGAATGAGTGGCGTAGATCGACAATCTGTTCGATGCAAGTTCTTCCTGCAACAAATTCAGCTCCAAAGGTGGCTGTTTCCGTAGTAGACTGCTTCTTCGAGAACCACATCATGGGAGTCTTGTTCGCGAAATGAAGAATGCCGGTAACTGCCTTGCCACTGAGAATATCATGCATGAGGTTGGCATCATAGAAGTGTGATAACACTACTGTCTTTCCAAGCGGTGCAGGAGCGTCGTCGGGTAGCTCTTCAGAATGCTCCCCATAGACGGTGTAGGACCAGTCGATGGTGTCGGGTTTAGTCAATATAAAATCGGGCGGTTCCACGCGGAATCTGATTTTAAAATGTCTAAACTTGGAGATATATCCATAGATACGTTTTGCACGTTCGAGATGCCCATCTCGTGGCTGAGCTCTGAAACTTGAGAGCGTCATCACGGCTGTTTGTACATCAAAACGGCCAATAGCGATGATCCATTGCAGTGAACCGATCATACTTTGATATTTCTGTATACCGGTTTCTTCAAGAAAGGCTGAGGAGTCCAATTCAGGATGATCGTTCTCCGCGATGGGTGATCGGAACCTAGTGTTAGGTTTGCATCCGAACATTTGTTCGTAAGATGCTTCCATCTTTTCGATGAACTTTATGGGATTCATGCACAGAACACCATGTTCGTCGCGCTCAAATCCACATCCTAAATGAAAGTTCATAGGTCCGGATCCCTTCAATTTGAAGTTATATGGTGACGATTGCAATATCTTCAAGAAGGAATTGGGATCTGCCATGCAGAGACATAGGTCATCGACATATGTGCATATAAGCTCATATACACGTTCACCATGCTTGTTCGTTCCGGGTTTGAGGAATATTTCCGGTTCTGCGCGGGATCTTTCGAAGCCGAGTTCGATGAGGCAAGCCGCGAGTAAGTCTCCAAAGCACTTGCCTGAAGACCTGAGACCATATAGGGCTTTGTAAATGACCAACAGGTGACCCTCCAACGATCCGAATTCGGGACCTGCCTTGATGCATACTTTCTTGCAGGTGACTGCTTCTAAGTAGGCGTTACCTATGTCGGTGCCCCATGCTTCTAGATCGTTGAGTTCAGCTAGGAATAGGCACATACGTAGACCGCGAAGAGATACGACGCCTGCGTAAACACTGTGGATAGGGGCCTCAGTGAGATTACCGTTAGCAACGAGGCGAGCCTTGTGTCTTCCGTCGTGTTTGACAGCGTATATCATGTGTACCTTGATCTGTTGGAATCCCGTGGGAATGGAGCTTGTCTTGTATACGCCTTTATCAATGAATGTATTGTATTCATTGAGTTGTGCCATTTCCAGAGTGGTGGCATCTTCCCATTTGGTGTTTCCGTTGGCTTGATCAAATCGGAGGGCTTCTTCGTGGCTACGAGGAACTTTGAATCCATATTGATACTGCGGAGTGGTACGGAAGGAACGTAGTTTGGCTTGGTGCACGAGTCGATCAAGTTTCTTGGTTCGTCGGGCTAGGTTGGTGATTCTTCTGAGACGTTTCCAACCCGGGAGATCAAGCAAGTTGTTGTCTTTCCCATATTTTGCAACGGTGACCGGGTCGTCGGCTGCAATGTTGGCCAGAGGTTCATATGTGCGTTCCATATTCTCCCATTCAATCCAGAGGTTATACTTGGAACCTTTGTATTGAGGATGCTTGTTATCCAGTGGACCTTGGTGTCCTAGGATGCGGCGAAACGACCAGAGTTTGCCGTCTTCTTGTGTTGAATCACGATGTATGTAATTCATGACGTCATTGTATGCAATGATATCATCGAGTTCGTCATTGGAGTGTTTGCACTTGAACTTGATGAAGTCTTTATTGCGTTCCAGACTGTCTTCAACATCGACAATGGTAAGACGCTTCCGGGTGCCATCGAGATTGGTTACAAGGAAGGAACGTCCTTGTAGATCGGCAATCGGGATCGTAGGGATGGTAATGGGTTTACCGTCATCGTCAAACTGTGCGTTACCTTCTTCGTCGGTAACAACTACCTGTGATGGGTCTACGGAAGGAGTAGCTGGGTTTGTGTGTGGGGTTACGACGTCACTAACATCAAAGTATGCTAATTCCGGTGGGTCAAAATCATCTTCAGTAAGGAGGACGCCGTTGGATGTCATGCTGAAGATGTGTGTCGTAGGAGGACCATCAAGACTCTCCCCATAGTTGTTAGGGAGTGGAGAAGGTGACCAGCTTGGGCTGTCATCGACCTTCGTATAAAGAAAGCTCGGTAACGAGGGGTGGGCGGGGGGTTGAAGAATTGGTTGAGTGCCAGATGCGTGGAGCGTGGTATCTGTTTGTTTGTTGGGTGCAGATGGAACGGTGTCATCGGCGGTGTCACAATCAGCAGGTGAACCGTTAGGGGAAACTGAGCTGTTTGGTTTAGTAGACTCGTCAATGAGTTTATTCTGATTGGTATGCTCCCCATGTTTGAAAGCTGGAGCTTCTCCAGTGGCGTATAGACGGGGTAAGGAATCCTTTGCATTACGCCATTTGATGAAACCATCATCAGTAAATAAGCCCGCGCGTTTGTTACGTGACTCAGGTGTAAGAGCAGATCGAACACCGGACCGGTCTAGTAACTTGTTGGTAACTGGATCCCAGATTCGAAAGCAGAGTCCATTGCCAACATGTTCGGCAATGTTGACGAAATGACCGAGGCGTTCGGTAGATTTGGTACCGAAAGGAGAGTCATTGGTCTTGAAATACACAGGTTCAAACCAGAAGAAACTGGTGTATGCGCTGATGTTGCCAATTGTACCCGTGGCAATGAAGATTGGTTGTTTATCGGACAGCGTAGGGTCAGAGACAACATTGAGGAGACCCGCGACGTATGTCATGCACAGTAACCACATGTGTGGCGGTGTGCCGGTACGATCCATGACGCGATTGACAATGCGTTTGAACGTTTGGTATCGTCGTTCGAATTGATTCTGGTGTTGATGGTACGGTTCACTTTGCCAGAGTCCAATCCATAACATTTTGAGGTAATCCATGACTTTCTTACTTGATTGATAGTTACCGTGGTCGCAAAGGAGGCGGATGGGCCTGCCCCATTGTCGAACAAAGTTCTGAAAGCAGGATAGGAAATCGCCGGTGGTACGCATTTCTTCAACGTGAATAATATGCGATTTGCGGCCAAAGAAGATCTGAGCAATCTTGGATCCACCATCAATTGCTGGGACATCTGAATAGACTGCATCGGACATAACATCGTCATTGAAGGGGCGAACGTTCATGGCCGGTTGAGGGGAATGAAACCGTTTGAAAATGTTACCATCAGGGCTAACCGCTAACGAACCGTATTGGGTTGAGTTTTCAAAAGTAGCTTTGATGCGATCGGTGGAAACCCAACAAAAGAAAGGTTTCAGGGATAAGTAGTCATGTTCGTTGGGGTATCTTTCGCGGGGCGTAGCTGCAATGCGTGTAGTGTCACTGGCTGTACAATCTGTCGGAAACGCAGTGACTGTTCCAGAGACTGCGGTTGGCGCGCAGCATGCGAGACGTTCTTGATGAGCGTAGTCAGTGGAAGTAAGCCAAAAGGAGCGATCGTTGTTCTTATGATCATCAATTGGAAGAAAGGGAGATTGGGTGGAATGGCTGGAATACGAGCTGAGGGATGTGACCGTGGAGGACCCGGGAGAAACAGATATATCTAATCCTTCAAGGCAGCGTGGGTTCCCATATTCGTCGTAATCGGCATAAGGGAGTTGCTGTGGTTGGGGAGGATATTTCTGGAGAAATTGTTCATCCTTTGCACTGATCGTGGTATCGAGAACAGATGGGTCCCAATGTTTATCGGACGTCATGATAACATGTGGTAGCGTGTCAAATTCGACAGTCGTATACTTTCGCATCGCAAGGTATGGTAAGCCGTGTCGTATGCTAAGAGGCAGTGCATAGCCATCGAAGGTGGTGATGACCTGTCCTCCGCCTGCTTTGATGGACGTGTTGTCTACAGTGGAAAAATATGCTTCCATCTGGCCGGATGACAATATAGAAGGATGTCGTCCTGTATAGGCACATTCATTGAAAATAAGAATGACGGGGCCTCTGTTCGACATGGAATATGCTCCGCATGTAGCAATGGGAATGTTTTGTACCTGATGATTGTTAATGCCGGTGACGTTAACATATCGTGGTGGAATATCCTTGGAGATGAGACATGCATCATTACCGATGATGCAGCCATTTGCGCCGCGATCGACCATGGCAAAACCAGGGCTAGTAACCGTAGTTTTGTGTATACGGTATGTGTATGACGGTACGGGCCCATCATTAGGAAAGGTGAGATCATCCTCGGGAGTATACCACTGGTGAAAATTGGCGGAATACGATGGTGTTCCGACAGGTATTTGGGTGTCACCGTCCTTTTTGTACTGAATGTCAGGGTTGTTTGAAAGGAATCGAGCTGGATGCGCGGGTGACACGGAAGACTTGAGAGGTCGCTGGTCCTTAGACGAGGAGGTCATGGATTTGTATACACCTAGAGATGCATGGAAAACGCCTCTACGATCATTCTCTACAGCAGGATGTAGGTCTGCTGCGGAATTGGCATGCTCATCCTTGGTCGAAGTATCGTCTTCTTGAAAAGATACCGAGTGTTCATGTTGGTATGCCCTTCGGGTAATGGGTTTGACACTGTTGGGGTCAGGTTGGTTAGTGGTAAGTAAGTCGTGTCGCAATGAGGCAACCACGATTTTCTTTCCTTCCGGAGAAAAACTGAGCCAACTCTTCATGTCCTGACGTGACAAGGCTTTCCATATGTTTGTAGGCAACCTTGTGGTAGGGTCAGGGGTACGTCCAGCCTTGAACACAGCATAATCTTGATAGTCTCCTTCAAATTCGATGGGGAGAGCATAGTCCTCATGGTTTTGGATCGAGTCAGAAGAGAAATCATGAACGTGTGCACGTACGGTCGACCGAGGAGCAGACATCGCAGACTGGGAATCAAGTCGAGTTGCCTCGAGTAAAAGCGTGATTTTAAGATCGTGGATAGCAGCGGCTTCGGCAACTGCATCCGTTACGGTGCTATTCGTCCCACCTGGATCCTTGACTTTGGCAAACTGTTCGCTTAGCTGGAAGCTGGAATAGCATGCCTGACACAATGCTGATTTTACAGTGTGGTACTCGAGGGGCTTGTTGGGAGGACGGAGCTTGTTGAGGTGATTCAATTCATCAAACCAATGTGTGATGAATTTCACTTTGGATTCCTTCCAATTGTTGAGGTTCAACTTGAGCAACGCTTGTAGCTGGGTCGAGTTGTCGTATACCTTTGCTTTTGATTGGCTATGAAGGTTTACGAAGTCGAAGTAGGCCTTGCGTCCATCACGAGTGGTAGAATGACTGTGTACACATGATGCAGAAAGGTCACTCTTGAAGACTTCCAATGTAGAGATCGCGGGTGTAACCCACAAGCGTGGCTGGAGGCCAAGTTTCATCGAGGAATGTCTCTGTATCGATGTCGTATGCCTCGAGTTTAGCTTTGAAACCGACGAGCCAGTGTTCGAATCTCGAGTCATTCGTGAGGGGTGTAAAGGACTTTTCATCTCGTGCTTTTCGTCACCATGATTCGTACTTTACCTGCTGAGGGGACTTTTTGTTACTTCCCGCCGGAGGAGGTGGTGGGTTCAGAACAGATTCGTTACGTAAGCGTTGGGCACGCTCTCCGCGGAATGCCTGGAATTCCCTGTATGTATATGACTTTACATCTTTCCAGTCCTTCTCGTCTTCTCCTAGGTCGACACCTTCTTCTTGTAGGTTGATAGCGAAATCCGCAAGTGCTTCTATGCTCCTTTGGATGGATCGAGGGATATGCGTTGCCAATCCTTGCTCCATATAGGTAAGTTCGCGTGCAAAATCCGGTTCGATAAGTGCGTCGAGGAACGACTTCCACTCGCATAATCCGCCTTCTTTGAGAGCTAGGCACAACTTGCTAGTAATCTCACTTGTTACGTTGAGTAATGATATGAGTATCTTTCTCATATCAGCATCGAAGCTGGGAAAGCGTTCGATAGTGGTGACTTCGGCGTCATTCTTCTTTTCGCCTCCGAGTGCATTGACGGGCATTACCGGTATGTTCGGCATCTGTGGTGGTTCGGAGCCTTGGAAAGAAGTGCGTGGTAACTGAGAGTGGGAACTGCTTCTTGTGCGATGTGCGACGTGCATATGCCAGCGTAGGGATTATGTTTAATTCCGTTCCTGTGCCTTCTTGTGTGCAAGCCTTCTTAGAGCTTGCGACTGTTAATCTATTATTTTCCTTCTGAATCCGATTCGTTGAGAGTCTGATCCAAGGGCTTCTGACAAACAGCAACGCTGTGTTAGTGTGTTAGTAGACGAACGATTGTACTCTACGCGTGACAATTGTGGTTGGATACTTTCGGCAACGGATAATCGGACTACAGGCGAGACTAGGGAAACGCCAGATCTCCTCTTGCTGTGACTTATTCAGATTGCAGCGAGACAGACCTTAGTATGTAGATTACAGGTAGTTGGTAGCAACTAGTGTGAATTTTGGGATATAAATCAGTTGAATGTTAAAAGTATGAGATAAAGTGAAATCTTGCCAAAATGCAAGATATCTCTTTTATTGAGATGAATACGTTGCAACTGCTGTTGCGTAGTGCTGAGATTACTCGCTGATTATTTCCGTACATGTATTAGTCGTTGACCATATATATTTGTATGCATGTATATGTATTGTGTGAGAATCACATGCCAACGGTTTTCTTCTCTTGTTCCGTTAGGAAGACTCCATGAAATGTTTATCATTAAGGTCAGGAATTGCTCCCATAGCTCGTGTGATATTTTATGAAATCAGAGTTTGCTCACCGAAGAACAATGGCAATATCGTAAGACAGGGATTGCTCACCGTTGATGCGCGATGGGAATCAATGCGCCGTGGGAATCGATATGCCGTGGGAATCGATTGCTTAGATGGATACGGGACTCATTGATTCGTACGAATAGGAAATCTACCTTTTGGTAGCTTTGGTACTTCTGGTCACGAAAGGAATTTAATATCCCCGGCCAAACTATAACTCAGTCATCAACCCAAAAACCCACCAGATTTGAAGACTTTGCAAATTCTGCCAATCCTCGACCAAACTATCTCAGTCATCAACCCTAAAACTCACCAGATTTGAAGGCAGTGCAAATCCTGCTCATCCCCAACCTAAAATGAACTCAATCATCAACCCAAAAACCCAACAAACTTGAAGCCAGTGCAAATCCTGCCAATCCCCAACCAAACTATAACTCAGTCATCAACCCAAAAACTCACCAGATTTGAAGAGAGTGCAAATCATGCCAATCCCCGACCAACATAAAACTCAGTCATCAATCCAAAAACACACCAGATTTGAAGACAGTGAAAATCTTGCAAATCCCAAACCAAACTAATTCGGTCATCAACCCATAAACCCACCAGATTTGAAAAAAGTGCAAATCCTGCCCATCCCCAACCTAAAATTAACTCAATCATCATTCAAAAAACCCACCAGATTTGAAGACAGTGCAAATCATGCCAATCCCTTACCAAACTATAACTCAGTCATCAACCCAAAAACCCACCAGATTTGAAGACTTTGCAAATTCTGCCAATCCTCGACCAAACTATATCAGTCATCAACCCAAAAACTCACCAGATTTGAAGGCAGTGCAAATCCTGCCCATCCCCAACCTAAAATGAACTCAATCATCAACCCAAAAACCCAACAAACTTGAAGACAGTGCAAATCCTGCCAATCCCCGACCAAACTATAACTCAGTCATCAACCCAAAAACTCACCAGATTTGAAGAGAGTGCAAATCATGCCAATCCCCGACCAACATAAAACTCAGTCATCAATCCAAAAACACACCAGATTTGAAGACAGTGAAAATCTTGCAAATCCCAAACCAAACTAATTCGGTCATCAACCCATAAACCCACCAGATTTGAAAACAGTGCAAATCCTGCCCATCCCCAACCTTAAATTAACTCAATCATCAATCAAAAAACCCACCAGATTTGAAGACAGTGCAAATCATGCCAATCCCTTACCAAACTATAACTCAGTCATCAACCCAAAAACCCACCAGATTTGAAGACTTTGCAAATTCTGCCAATCCCAGACCAAACTATAACTCTGTCATTAACTCAAAAACCCACCAGATTTGAAGACAGTGCACATCTTGCCAATCCCCAACAAAACGATAACTCAGTCATCAACCCAAAAACCCACCAGATTTGAAGACAGTGCAAATCCTGCCCATCCCAAACCTAAAATTAACTCAATCATCAACCCATAAATCAACCAGATTTGAAGACACTACAAATCCTGCAAATCCCCGGCCAAACTTTACCTCAGTCATCAACCCATAAACCCACCAAACTTGAATACAGTAAAAATCCTGCCCATCCCCAACCTAAAACGAACTCAATCGTCAATCAAAAAACCCACCAGATTTGAAGAGAGTACAAATCATTCCAGTCCCTGACCAAACTATAACTCAGTCATCAACTCAAAAACTCACAAGACTTGAAGACAGTGCAAATCTTGCCAATCCCTGACCAAACTATAACTCAGGCATCAACCCAACAACTCACCAGATTTGAAGACGGTGCAAAACCTGCCAATCCCAGACCAAACTATAACTCGGTCATCAACCCATAAACCCACCAGATTTGAAGACAGTGCACATCTTGCCAATCCCGGACAAAACTATAACTCAGTCATCAACCCAAAAACTCACCAGATTTGAAGACAGTGCAAATCCTGCCGATCCCTGACCAAACTATAACTCTGTCATAAACCCAAAAACCCACCAGATTTGAGGACAGTGCAAATCTTGCCAATCCCCGACCAAACTATAACTCAGTCATCAACCCAAAAACTCACCAGATTTGAAGACAGTGCAAAACCTGCCAATCCCTGACCAAACTATAACTCAGTCATCAACCCAAAAACCCACCAGATTTGAAGACAGTTTAAATCATGCCAATCCCCGACCAAACTATAGCTCAGTCATCAACCCAAAAACTCACCAGATTTGAAGACAGTGCAAATCTTGCCAATCCCAGACAAAAATATAACTTAATGATCAATTAAAAAACCCACCAGATTTGATTTGAGTGGAAGTCTTGCCCATCCCGGACCAAATTATAACTCAGTCATAACTCAGTCTTTAACACAAAAACCCACCAGATTTGAAGACAGTGCAAAACCTGCCAATCCCCAACCTTAAATTAACTCAATCATCAATAAAAAAACTCACCAGATTTGAAGACAGTGCAAATCCTGCCGATCCCTGACCAAACTATAACTCTGTCATAAACCCAAAAACCCACCAGATTTGAGGACAGTGCAAATCTTGCCAATCCCCGACCAAACTATAACTCAGTCATCAACCCAAAAACTCACCAGATTTGAAGACAGTGCAAAACCTGCCAATCCCTGACCAAACTATAACTCAGTCATCAACCCAAAAACCCACCAGATTTGAAGACAGTTTAAATCATGCCAATCCCCGACCAAACTATAGCTCAGTCATCAACCCAAAAACTCACCAGATTTGAAGACAGTGCAAATCTTGCCAATCCCAGACAAAAATATAACTTAATGATCAATTAAAAAACCCACCAGATTTGATTTGAGTGGAAGTCTTGCCCATCCCGGACCAAATTATAACTCAGTCATAACTCAGTCTTTAACACAAAAACCCACCAGATTTGAAGACAGTGCAAAACCTGCCAATCCCCAACCTTAAATTAACTCAATCATCAATAAAAAAACTCACCAGATTTGAAGAGAGTGCACATCCTGCCAATCCCAGACCAAACTATAACTCTGTCATCAACTCAAAAACCCACCAAACTTGAAGACAGTGCAATTCCTGCCAATCCCCGACCAAACTATAACTCAGTGGTCAACCCAAAACCCCACCAAACTTGGAGACAGTGCAAATCCTGCCCATCCCCAACCAAACTATAACTCAGTCATCAACCCAAAAACCCACCAGATTTGAAGACAGTGCAAATCTTGCCAATCCCCAACCTAAAATTAACTCAATCCTCAACCCAAAAACTCAACAGATTTGAAGACAGTGCAAATCTTGCCAATCCGCGACAAAATTATAAGTCAGTCATCAACCCAAAAACTCACCAGATTCGAAGACAGTGCAAATCTTGCCAATCCCAGACCAAAATATAACTTAATGATCAATTAAAAAACCCACCAGATTTGATTTGAGGGGAAGTCTTGCCCATCCCGGACCAAATTATAAGTCAGTCATCAACCCAAAAACTCACCAGATTTGAAGACAGTGCAAGTCTTGCCAATCTGCGACCAAAATATAAGTCAGTCATCAATCCAAAAACTCACCATATTTGAAGACAGTGCAAATCCTGCCCATCCCCAACCTAAAATGAACTCAATCATCATCCAAAAAACACACCAGATTTGAGGACAGTGCAAATCTTGCCAATCCCCAACCAAACTATAACTCAGTCATCAACCCACAAACCCACCAGTCTTGAAGACAGTGCAAATCATGCCAATCCCCGAACAAACTATAACTCAGTCATCAACCCAAAACCTCACAAGATTTGAAGACAGTGCAAATCTTGCCAATCCCTGACCAAAATATAACTCATACATCAACCCAAAAACTCACCAAATTTGAAGACAGTGCAAATCCTACCAATCCCCGACCAAACTATAACTCAGTCACCAACCCAAAAACCCACCAGATTTGAAGACAGTGCAAATCTTGCCAATCCCCAACCTAAAATGAACTCAATCCTCAACCCAAAAACTCAATAGATGTGAAGACAGTGCAAATCTTGCCAATCCGCGACCAAAATATAAGCCAGTCATCAACCCAAAAACTCACCAGATTTGAAGACAGTGCAAATCCTGCCAATCCCCAACCAAACTATAACTCAGCAGTCATCAACCCAAAAACTCACCAGATTTGAAGACAGTGCAAATCTTGCCAATCTGCGACCAAAATATAAGTCAGTCATCAACCCAAAAACTCACCATATTTGAAGACAGTGCAAATCTTGCCCATCCCCAACCTAAAATGAAGTCAATCATCAACCCAAAAACCCACCAGATTTGAAGACAGTGCAAATCCTGCCCATCCCCAACCTAAAATGAACTCAATCATCAACCCAAAAACCCAACAGATTTGAAGACAGTGCAAATCCTGCCCATCCCCAACCTAAAATGAACTCAATCATCATCCAAAAAACACACCAGATTTGAGGACAGTGCAAATCTTGCCAATCCCCAACCAAACTATAACTCAGTCATCAACCCAAAAACCCACCAGTCTTGAAGACAGTGCAAATCATGCCAATCCCCGACCAAACTATAACTCAGTCATCAACCCAAAACCTCACAAGATTTGAAGACAGTGCAAATCTTGCCAATCCCTGACCAAAATATAACTCATACATCAACCCAAAAACTCACCAAATTTGAAGACAGTGCAAATCCTACCAATCCCCGACCAAACTATAACTCAGTCACCAACCCAAAAACCCACCAGATTTGAAGACAGTGCAAATCTTGCCAATCCCCAACCTAAAATGAACTCAATCCTCAACCCAAAAACTCAATAGATGTGAAGACAGTGCAAATCTTGCCAATCCGCGACCAAAATATAAGCCAGTCATCAACCCAAAAACTCACCAGATTTGAAGACAGTGCAAATCCTGCCAATCCCCGACAAAAATATAAGTCAGTCATCAACCCAAAAACTCACCAGATTTGAAGACAGTGCAAATCTTGCCAATCTGCGACCAAAATATAAGTCAGTCATCAACCCAAAAACTCACCATATTTGAAGACAGTGCAAATCTTGCCCATCCCCAACCTAAAATGAAGTCAATCATCAACCCAAAAACCCACCAGATTTGAAGACAGTGCAAATCCTGCCCATCCCCAACCTAAAATGAACTCAATCATCAACCCAAAAACCCAACAGATTTGAAGACAGTGCAAATCCTGCCCATCCCCAACCTAAAATGAACTCAATCATCAACCAAAAAACCCACCAGATTTGAGGACAGTGCAAATCTTGCCAATCCCCAACCAAACTATAACTCAGTCATCATCCAAAAAACACACCAGATTTGAAGACAGTGCAAAACCTGCCAATCCCTGACCAAACTATAACTCAGTCATCAACCCAAAAACCCACCAGATTTGAAGACAGTTTAAATCATGCCAATCCCCGACCAAACTATAGCTCAGTCATCAACCCAAAAACTCACCAGATTTGAAGACAGTGCAAATCTTGCCAATCCCAGACAAAAATATAACTTAATGATCAATTAAAAAACCCACCAGATTTGATTTGAGTGGAAGTCTTGCCCATCCCGGACCAAATTATAACTCAGTCATAACTCAGTCTTTAACACAAAAACCCACCAGATTTGAAGACAGTGCAAAACCTGCCAATCCCCAACCTTAAATTAACTCAATCATCAATAAAAAAACTCACCAGATTTGAAGAGAGTGCAAATCCTGCCAATCCCAGACCAAACTATAACTCTGTCATCAACTCAAAAACCCACCAAACTTGAAGACAGTGCAATTCCTGCCAATCCCCGACCAAACTATAACTCAGTGGTCAACCCAAAACCCCACCAAACTTGGAGACAGTGCAAATCCTGCCCATCCCCAACCAAACTATAACTCAGTCATCAACCCAAAAACCCACCAGATTTGAAGACAGTGCAAATCTTGCCAATCCCCAACCTAAAATTAACTCAATCCTCAACCCAAAAACTCAACAGATTTGAAGACAGTGCAAATCTTGCCAATCCGCGACAAAATTATAACTCAGTCATCAACCCAAAAACTCACCGGATTCGAAGACAGTGCAAATCTTGCCAATCCCAGACCAAAATATAACTTAATGATCAATTAAAAAACCCACTAGATTTGATTTGAGGGGAAGTCTTGCCCATCCCGGACCAAATTATAAGTCAGTCATCAACCCAAAAACTCACCAGATTTGAAGACAGTGCAAGTCTTGCCAATCTGCGACCAAAATATAAGTCAGTCATCAATCCAAAAACTCACCATATTTGAAGACAGTGCAAATCCTGCCCATCCCCAACCTAAAATGAACTCAATCATCATCCAAAAAACACACCAGATTTGAGGACAGTGCAAATCTTGCCAATCCCCAACCAAACTATAACTCAGTCATCAACCCACAAACCCACCAGTCTTGAAGACAGTGCAAATCATGCCAATCCCCGACCAAACTATAACTCAGTCATCAACCCAAAACCTCACAAGATTTGAAGACAGTGCAAATCTTGCCAATCCCTGACCAAAATATAACTCATACATCAACCCAAAAACTCACCAAATTTGAAGACAGTGCAAATCCTACCAATCCCCGACCAAACTATAACTCAGTCACCAACCCAAAAACCCACCAGATTTGAAGACAGTGCAAATCTTGCCAATCCCCAACCTAAAATGAACTCAATCCTCAACCCAAAAACTCAATAGATGTGAAGACAGTGCAAATCTTGCCAATCCGCGACCAAAATATAAGCCAGTCATCAACCCAAAAACTCACCGGATTTGAAGACAGTGCAAATCTTGCCAATCCCCAACCAAACTATAACTCAGCAGTCATCAACCCAAAAACTCACCAGATTTGAAGACAGTGCAAATCTTGCCAATCCCCGACAAAAATATAAGTCAGTCATCAACCCAAAAACTCACCAGATTTGAAGACAGTGCAAGTCTTGCCAATCTGCGACCAAAATATAAGTCAGTCATCAATCCAAAAACTCACCATATTTGAAGACAGTGCAAATCTTGCCCATCCCCAACCTAAAATGAAGTCAATCATCAACCCAAAAACCCACCAGATTTGAAGACAGTGCAAATCCTGCCCATCCCCAACCTAAAATGAACTCAATCATCAACCCAAAAACCCAACAGATTTGAAGACAGTGCAAATCCTGCCCATCCCCGACCTAAAATGAACTCAATCATCAACCAAAAAACCCACCAGACTTGAGGACAGTGCAAATCTTGCCAATCCCCAACCAAACTATAACTCAGTCATCAACCCAAAAACCCACCAGTCTTGAAGACAGTGCAAATCATGCCAATCCCCGACCAAACTATAACTCAGTCATCAACCCAAAAACTCACAAGATTTGAAGACAGTGCTAATCCTGCCCATTCCCAACCTAAAATTAACTCAATCATCAACCAAAAAACCCACCAAACTTGAAGACAGTGCAAATTCTGCCAATCCTCGACCAAAATATAACTCAGTTTCAAAAGATTTGTTCTTAGATCCAGTACATACTCATACTACATACCATGCTTGAGTCATACTTCACTTTTGAGGGGGTGAATGTTAAGGAAACTTTTTTTTAAATATTAGTCCCCCCCCCCCCCCCCCCGCCCCCCAATCCAGTACACACTCATACTGTAGTTAGCTACCTTCATACTTATCTTACCAATCAATCTATACTACCAATCAAGTGACGTCATTCGCGCGAGATTTTCCTTTAAAATGCGCAGTTGAAAACTAGTACAAGCAAGCAAGCTACATACGTTCATACCGATCTTACCAAGTGATCTATACTACGAATCAAGTGAAGCTTGGTATTCCCAGGCGACATTTTGTTGTTGAAAATGCTTACACAATTTACACGAATTTTGCTAGCGAGAGCCCCCCTGCTATTCGTTTGAATCGATAGATAGCTCAAACGTCAACAACAATGCATGTAGATGGGCGCTGGTACCTGTAGAACCTTCTAACTCCCTCTGGAAGCAAAGTTATGGCAGTAGCAAGATTGGTCTCCCCATGTAACCTTTTTGGTGTTGAAAATTCATAGTACCCAAATAGAAAAAGTGTGTCGTAACAAACAACAAATGCAATCAGTCTTATGACCGATTGATTTAGTGAGTAGAACAATCGATGTTACAGTTCATTCGACCTTGTCGGTGACGATCGACAGGTTACTCGTCGTATCGTGTAATTTCAAGCATACAAAACACATGTAATTCTTAAGACACAAAACACACGCAAAACCATCTTCGATCGGTCTTTTGTAACCGTATAATTCACCGTGATATTCTCATTGAATATCACATGTGATTGTACCTTATTATGTAGAATTAGTACTAGGTTGTACGTAGATTTTAGGGCATGATGGTGTTTTAGAGTTGTTAATTCTTCGAAGAGTGAGCTGATGGGGAAATTTGGTAAAGAGACAAACCACATGAAACGCCGACGATTATTCACTCAAGTTAAATAACCTTACGAATAAGGTTATTTGCCCTTATGACTTTTCGTACAGTACGCGTTACACGGTGAATTCTTTTCAGTCCCCTTCAGTCATAAATCCTCCAACCGTTAAGCGGCTGGATTCTATGGCTTAATATGTTCATCGTGAGTTGAATACCAAACTGTATCCAGTCTACCATCAGAGGCCCTATCAAAAAGAAATGGGGTGGCGTTTTGCCTTTCATTCTGGCTCGCATCATGGCATTTTGCCCTGATCCTTGCCAGTTTGATATATTGTATTCATGGATCAAATTATCCATTTTCGAAATGCTCAATGCAGAACGATTTGTTCATTTTTTCCGTGATTGAACTTAGAAAATCAACTTGTTACTTCAATCGAACGATCGATCGAACATTCCATCGAATGATTGATTTTTATCAAATCTCTTACCACATGCAACGAGAACAATGTCCTCTGAAAACAGCGCCACTCATTAGCTTTGTAAACAAATCAGCAATATTTGTTGAACCTGGTTCCTTTGCAACTCTGATAATTCCTGCTGCAATAGATTCACGAGCTTTGTGGTATGCAATGCTGTTGTGCTTCTTCTTACATGGGCTTTCAGGTCGTGTAACATTTGTAACAACTGAATCATTATCACAATACATATTTGTGCTCCCATCAATTGGAACACCCATCATTCTCAACTTGTACCTTAGACCTTCAACCAATTCGATTGCAATTTTCAAAGCAATGATTTCAGATCCAAAAGTTGATGTCTCAACTGTTGTTTGTCTTTTGGAAAACCAAATGATCGGTGCATTATTAATGAAGATAATAACACCAGTATGAGATCTCCTTGTTGCCTTGCATCCGGCATGGTCAGCATCGACAAAACAGCTCATCGTCACATGTTTTCCCAAAGCTTCAGGCATATCTGCTGGGATTACTTCAGCGGCACCAGGATAAAATTCAGACCAGTCACATTTTTGAAATTTACTTTCATCAACACTTGGTACAGTATCATCAAAAACTAGTTTTGACCTGTTGTACTTTTTTAAATATGCAAATATGTGAAACAACTGATTCAAATGCCCGATCCTTGCCTGTGCCAAATACCTTGACATCAGTGACACTGGCATTACTATGTCAAGTCTTCCTAGTTCACAAATCCACCTGAGAACTCCAATTAAACCTTGATAGTAATTTTGCAATTCAGGATTCAATTCTTCTGATATATCAATTTCCGGTCGATAATCATGTGACAGTGGACTTGATGCTGATTTTGGTAGATATTTGTAGCCATATTTTTCAGTTCCTAACTCTTGTTCAACTGCTGCAACAGCTTTCGCTGTGTACTTAGTGCTTGATAATGACCATCTTGGCTTTGAATCACCTTCAAAGTAGAATTTCCCAATATCAGCTCCCAAATACAGAGTTGGCTCTTCAATTGTATCATCCTTCAATTTGAACTTTCGTTCAATGTTTTCAAGCTGGAACTTTGGATCTTCGCCAGAACATAGGATATCATCTACGTATGCAATGAGCATTGCCCAGTATCTGGATCCATCTTTCCTGGTTTCAATCCTTAAGTGCACATCCGGATCTGCCTTGCAAGGTGAATATCCAAGATCTCTCAAATGCTGGGTGAGGTATGACCTGAAAGATGCACCAGCAACCGGCAGTCCATACAATGCCCGGACAATCTTACAAGGTCTTCCTGCAAGGTGAGGTGGAAAACCATCTTCTTCTCTCGCTTTTAGGAAGTATTTCTCTTTAATCGGGGCTGTCAAATATGCATTTTGAATATCAGCTGAGAGAACCTTCAAATCATTCAGCGCTGCCAGCAGAAAGAATATTCTTACTGAGTCTCGACTGGGAACCGATGAATAAGTATTTTCTTTGGCCACTGCAGGGACTTTGTGGCCGTCCCCTACCAATCTAGCCTTCCTTGTTAGGGACCCAAGCTTGATGTCAAAAATCATGTGGGTTGTTATCTGTTTATGGCCAACTGGAATAACATCATCATCAGAAAATTCAAACGCTGCCATATTATTTGTCATTTCCTTATGAATTGCTCTTTCCCAGTGGTCAGTGCCTGTTTTCTTATCAATAGCCAGCGCTTGTTTGATTGAATGTGGCAATTCAACTCCATATTTGTGAGTCTTCAACCAATACTTTGCTGTTTTGGCCGCTTTAAGGATTCGATCCTTCCTCCTCAAAATTTTGTGCACCCACCATCTGAAAGCTGGTGATTTTTCAAGGTTATTGTTAACCGCATACTCGGCTAATTGCACTGGAAATGATTCTTTCACATCACTTAACTTACACCACGATTCAGTGCCATCTTTCCAACTGGCTAAAATTCTCCAACCTCTAGTTGTAGGTTTATGAGTTTTCCTGCCATTTTTTGCTATGGTCGTGGCTTCATCATCAGTTAGTGCAGTGTTGTCGCATTCGTGGTCAATGAGCTCATCTAGTAGAGTGAACATCCTCCCGTCATCATCAACAGAGCTGTATAGGCTTTCTGCAACAATATTTGCCGTGTATTCCTCCATGGTGCCATCAGGTAGTTGCAATTTATACAGCCTCGTGTCTAGTATGGGATTCTCATTTCTGATTCCTATTGGTCTGTTTTGCAGGTCGCGAACCCTGTCCTTGACAACGCACCTGAGTCTTTCATCACCTCTTTCAATGATCACTTCATTTCCCAGATATTCATCTGGTTCATCAACATCTTCTACTGATGCTTCTGGCTCAGCCATTTCGAGTTTCATATCCAGTGTTTTTCCTGGTTGATTCTCAAATAGCTCTATTTGGGGTTCTGGGTAGTTTTCCTGGAAGAATGATGCGCTGTCCTTGACTTCATCTCCAATCTTGGATTCAATTGATTTGTCGATCGCTTCCATTCTTCTTAGGACGTCTCTATCCCTCCATTCATATTCCTTGACAGGCCTTATTGAATTTGTAGATATTGGTATTGCCGACTCGGGCAGTAGCCAAAAACAATCTCCCCCACCTACCCTATTCCCACAGGGACCCAACCATCGCGCCAGCCTTTCAGCACCTCGGGTGGAAGAATCACCTTTTTCATAATAAAACACAAAATCATACCATTCTGATGAAGTATATAATGTAATATCCGGTCTATAGCCATGGACCAATTCAAATGGGGTTCTCCCCATTGAAGAAGGGTTGTTGGAGGCCGTTCGCTGCCTGATATTAGCACATAGTTCACCACAAAATGACCATAATCTTCTCGGTGACTTCTTCTTTGCAGACTTGGTTGTGATTGCGCTACCAAGATGACCAATTGCTTGTTCTGCTCGATTTTGGAATGGGCAATGTGGCTGGATGAATGTCTGATGGATATGGTTGCGCTTTACAATTGAATTCCAGTGTGTTTTGTAGGTTCTTGGGGATCCTTGTTCTGGCGCACCATCAGAAATCAAATGCTCTGGAATTCCAATTTCATGAATAAATGTCTTCAGTCCTTGGTGGGCTTGTGATTTGTCCTGTATTGGTATAAATACTTCAAACCCATTTCCATTTGTAAAGATCTGTGCACATTTTTCTTGCCTCATAATACTGGTAGTCCTGGCATGCCACGTATCAGTGTACCAGGTTCCTTGTGCGACTCTTTTGTTCCTGAAACGCTGAGTAGGCAGCCGCTTCATCAATGGTGATTGCAAATTCCTGAGTGCCTTCTGCGTCGTGACTTTCAGTGTCTGTTCAGCTTTCTTGAAACTAATGTTCCAAGTTGTGGCTAGGCGTTCACAGTCAACTTTGTTCGGACCTTCAATTGTTATCACTGATGGCCCCCATTGATTTCTTCTGTCAAGAGACCTTCTTTCTAGTGTATTGTCAATTTCTTGCAAGCTAGGGGCCTGTTTTGATTCTGCTTCAGGAGCTTCCATAAAGTCAAATTCTGTATCATCAAACAAAAATTGGTCTACCCTTCGCGCGCTTGAAATATTCCTTACTGAAGAAATCCGATGAGCAATATTTCCATCTGTTGCAATCTGGCATTCAGTTAGCATTCTCCTTGTGGATACTTGATGGACCCTCATCAGTTTGCATTGCTGCATGACACTTGGATGCCGTTCTTTTCCTAAGCTGGTCTTGGGAAGTTTATTTGTAACATTACTAGCAGGTTCTGTTGTAACAGAACTTTCCTCCATTGCTTGGTCCTCTGCGGTTGACATAGCTTGAAGGCTGAATTGGTCCCCTGAAATTGGATCTCCATTGTCAATGGCTAGCTCGGCCATCCTGAACTTCAGTGAATGTGGATCCCAGGGAGTATCATTTGTTGCTATCAAATGTTGACATTCATCAAGTTCCATTCTTGTGGGCTTTCTTGTGGGAAAATATGAGATCACATTTCTCATACTCAGTTTGATAAAAACTTTCTTCGGATCATCATCCTCCAGTGGAGTTTGAATTGTAATTCCATGCTTGGATCGTGGATCAAATTGGCGAGGTGTTTCTTCAACAGAGTTGAAATTGCAGTCCCTCACTTGATTTGGGCATATCAAGCTGTTTTTCAATTTGTCCCCAAAGTACAGTGCTTGATGAAACACTATGATATATACTTGGCCTGATGTTGGATTTGTCCATGCAGTCGCACAGCTTCCAATGGGGATTTTCTTGATGGGCTTGTACTCTTCAGAAAAAGGTGCAACATCAACGTGTGTTGTGATTTGATCAGGATTCAGCAATACCATATTGCTTCCTGCTGCAGTAGTATCTGCATGTGAGTCTAACTCACAATATCCTTCTTCATTTTCCCCATCATCAAAACCTACAGGGACATTCATCTGGTATAATGACCGGCTCACCATTTTTAACAATTTGTGTTCTAGTGATAGTGTCCGGTTATTATGTCATTTCTTAGATTTTGATCCAAAACTGTCACCAGCGCCTTCATTTGTTTCTTTCTTTTTAGTCTCAGCAGCTTTGAGATTTCGTTTCTTTTTAGCCTGTCTCATCTGGTAAAGCTCCTGGCGCTGTTCTTTTGACATTGTTTTATAAACACTTGTTGGGTAAGGCTTGCACTCAACTTTTCCTGTAAAAGTTCCAGTTGTCTTTTGCTTCTTGTTGCTGGTTGTGCCCATAGAATACAAACTTCTGGAACCTCTTTTACTCTTCCCTGTTGCAAGCTTTTTCAATCCAAGGCGATTGGTGAATAAAATCAAACATTCATTGAAGTTGTCACGATAGTCTTTGCTCTCATCAATTGCATCTGCTTTTGCAGCATCAAGTCGCTCATCACTGATTGAATTGATAAAATCCCAGACAAATCTTCTTTCATTATGATTCTTTTCAAATCTCAGGATCGTTCCATGGAAAGCAGTCCAATTGCGCTTGTGCTTGTTCCAGTCATAACCCTTGGAATCTCCAGTGTAGTGTGAATCTTTCATATCCTGATATGTCTTATTCAGAACCATAGTGATATTGGTATCAGTGTAAGCGTGTTGCATGAGAGAAATGAAAGCGTTTCTGGCATTACCAGAATTCAGTGCAGTGTTTTGGAAATGTGCCACATATTCCCAACCGGGACCTTTTCTAGTTGCATCACACAGCAACCTCCAGACGACGTTGTTGTCCTCATCATACTGGGGACCTGATAGGACGCCACATCTTTCGTTGTAGTCACTCCAAGTTGGATAAGTATCTGTTGTACTTTGTCCAACTGTTCCAGCCCTGGCTTCATCAGTAACTTCTTCCATTTCTTGGGGTCTTATGACATACAAGATTGGAAAACCCTCAGAGTTGAATCTGTATCTCAAGTTTTGTCGGAAGCCTTCCTCCCATTCCCTGAATTTTGTGAGATCCTTCAGCTCGGGTGGAGTTGCCTTTTCCTGTGATTTCACACTTGATTCCATCATCTTGATTCTGAATTGCTGCAGTTCCAAGTTGTTTGGGTTTGCGTTCCAGTCGATAGCCATTGGCTTGACTCCAATCAATGGTTGATACCGGGCCCAATTTGCCCAAGTTAGGAGCCTCGATGATAGTCTGTTACCATAGTGGATACTTTTTGGATTAGGACAGTCTGGGCTGATAGCTTTCAATCCGTGCATGAATGATTTAATGCTTTCCTTATTGAGATCTGTGATTTCGCGAATATTAGACATCCCTCCCCTCATAATTTCCTCGGCTGATTCATAGTTGATACCAAAATCCATTAGGCTGCTCCTGAAAGCAAGCTGTTCTGGGTTCAGAAATCTACCATTGTTGAATCCCCTGATTTTTATCCTGGGTTGGGATGACCTTCTTCCCAGCCGTTCAGCTCTTGCGTTCTCTGCATTTTGTTCAGCATCGTTTCCTTCATCCTCATTTTCGCTATCCGCGTCATCTGGATTCACACCCTTTCTTTCTGCATCTCTCATTGCCTTGACTCTTTTCTTTATTTCTTGGTCGATGATTCTCTTCATGGTTGAGTTTGATTCTGGGTCCTCAAAGGCCCTTTCCATGACTTCCATGATTTTATCTTCCAATTTCTCTTCCAAATCGTCATCGTCTGAATCATCATCGTCATCCACTTCCATTTTTGTTTCTTCCATGTCGTCGTCCGCTCTAGTTCGTACCATGGTGATGAATTGTGTATTCTAATGGAGTTTCGAATTATATTGGAGGAGTATGGATGGTCGATTCGTTGGATGGTATTCGATGGAGGGTGCGATCGAATATGTGATCGAAGGTGGTATGTGGTGGAAGAGAGTGTAATTCAATCGAAGGATTGGATGTGAGATGGTTGGTAGATGTTGTATGACTGTTGATTCGATTTGCTTATATCCGGATCGAATTTTTGTTCCGGTTTGTTTATACTTTTGTTCGGATCGAGTTTTCGTTCCGGTTTGTCTGTATTTTGTGTGAGCTTTTGCTTTTGTTGCAAATCAAGATTGTGAGCTTTCCTATCCTTTCTCGGGATTTTGCTCATTCTGTATTTCTGTGGTGAATTTCAAAGATTGATTGTTTCCTGAGAATTTAGTGTTCTCCCTTTTTTAGTGTTCTCGACGATCTTTTCGCGATTTGGTGTTCTCATATCTTTGGATTTTCGTTTTCGTGCGGGCAGATGCTCTTCGCAATCTGTTCCTTCTTATCTGTTTCACCACAGAATACTTCAGGCTCAATCTTCTGGCTCACGTCGTTCTATTTTCAGTGAAAGATCAGTGTTCTCGAATTTGGATATTGATTCCTTTCAACTGATGCCAACCTGGGCGATTCGTTCAGCTGAATCGTCCAGTGTCTTTTCCCTTGCTTGTTGCTGGATCTCGAAACCCGGTGGAGCCACCACCTTGGTTCGAGTCTTCGGCCTCTTCTTTCAAGGGAGGCCGCCCTGGTGTTGGTCTATTCCAGGGCTCCACAAGCAACCGCCCCTTTTACATCCTTGAGGGTTGATGCCGGTAGCTGATCAGGCTAGTCCGGATTAGTCTTCGAGCTCAACTGCGTTTCTCCGTGGAAACGCCATTCGTCCTCAGCATTGTAGGATGCTGGCCACAGCCCATAGACGCTGTGGGTCTGATAAACTAGAAAAAGTGTGTCGTAACAAACAACAAATGCAATCAGTCTTATGACCGATTGATTTAGTGAGTAGAACAATCGATGTTACAGTTCATTCGACCTTGTCGGTGACGATCGACAGGTTACTCGTCGTATCGTGTAATTTCAAGCATACAAAACACATGTAATTCTTAAGACACAAAACACACGCAAAACCATCTTCGATCGGTCTTTTGTAACCGTATAATTCACCGTGATATTCTCATTGAATATCACATGTGATTGTACCTTATTATGTAGAATTAGTACTAGGTTGTACGTAGATTTTAGGGCATGATGGTGTTTTAGAGTTATTAATTCTTCGAAGAGTGAGCTGATGGGGAAATTTGGTAAAGAGACAAACCACATGAAACGCCGACGATTATTCACTCAAGTTAAATAACCTTACGAATAAGGTTATTTGCCCTTATGACTTTTCGTACAGTACGCGTTACACGGTGAATTCTTTTCACAAATGCACTAATTAGGTGGTGACACACAAACTATGACAGATAACTCACTTCTGTTTCTTTCATGATTCATCTCATCCATAACAGGAACAATATTCATGGTTCAATCACACTAAATATCTGATTTTCTATTTTTTAATTGCAAATTAGTGTGTATTTTTTCTCCAAATCCAGTACTCCAATGCACTAATTAGGTGGTGACACACAAACTATGACAGATAACTCACTTCTGTTTCTTTCATGATTCATCTCATCCATAACAGGAACAACATTCATGGTTCAATCACACTAAATATCTGAATTTCTATTTTCTAGTTCCAAATTAGTGTGTATTTTTTCTCCAAATCCAGTACCCCAATGCACTAATTAGGTGGTGACACACAAACTATGACAGATAACTCACTTCTGTTTCTTCCACGATTCAGCTCATCCATAACAGGAACAATATTCATGGTTCAATCACACAAAATATCTGATTTTCTATTTTTTAATTGCAAATTAGTGTGTATTTTTCCTCCAAATCCAGTTCCTCAATGCACTAATTAGGTGGTGACACACAAACTATGACAGATAACTCACTTCTGTTTCTTTCATGATTCATCTCATCCATAACAGGAACAATATTCATGGTTCAATCACACTAAATATCTGAATTTCTATTTGTTAATTGCAAATTAGTGTGTACTGTCTATGTGGTACTTGCATTACTACTGGTAGTAGTACCGTACCTGTAGTAGTACTTGTACTGCTTGGCATGTACTTGATGGTCTCTCCTTTTTCCGTTTTTATGGTCTGTCCTTTTTCCGTTTTTATGGTCTGTCCTTTTTCCGTTTTTATGGTCTGTCCTTTTTCCTTTTTTATGGTCTGTCCTTTTTCCGTTTTTTGGTCCGTCCTTTACCCCTATTTTTGTTTTTATTGTCTGTCCCTTAACCGCGGCTGGTATGCGCGCGCGTGCGCGCGCAGGCATAGCCAGAAGAATCAGGTAAGAAGCTGTTATTTTAATTCCATAAAAAACATCTGGTTCTCCAAAGTTTTTTTTGGGTGTTTAGATAAGCCTCTTTTTTTTGCAGGAGTTTTCAAAAGTAATATTATTTGAGTCTCCATCTCACGATTAGATCTCTTGCTTGCTTCTTTTTCCACCGGTAATGGAAAAAGAAGCAAGCAAACAAAGAATCAACAACAATGAGACCAAGAACAAGAACAATGGTGACAGTAAAAACTTGATATCTCCCTGAATATTGGGAGATAGGGGACCAAACTGGTACCAAAATGTCCGCAATGACAAGGTGGTATCGATTATGTCAAACGGCTTTGCGTTCGTAGCTTAGGGGAGCAACGAAAATTAATTTCAGTCGTCGTTGTCATTGCCGTCGTCATCGTCAATGAAACCAAGAATGGTGACAGTAAAAAATTGATATCTCCCTGAATATTGGGAGCTAGGAGACCAAACTGGTACCAAAATGTCCGCAATGAGGAGGCGGTATCGATTTTGTTGAACGGCTTTGCGTTTGTAGCTTAGGGGAGAAACGAAAATTAATTTCACCGCCGTCATTGCCATCGCAAGGTTGACGACGATGACAATGACGTGAGGACCAACTTGATCTAAGACAGATTTTAATCGTATGATTTTTTTCTTTATTCAGGTTAAATCTTATGGTTACTTGCAATCATAAAAATGAGAGTTTGCTACTATAAAAATGAGCGCGCGCCTCTAGATATTACTATTGCTTTTAGAAGAAGCATCTCATTTCCGTAAATAAATGTTTGGCTAAGCTTTTTAGCGATTTTTAGTCGTAGCGTTTGTACCAAGTCTACTTGTTAAAAACAGATTTTTTTAATATTTCTACCTATTTCACCCCCCCAAACCCCCCCCACATAAACTCCGTCTACAAGGTTACGTTGTCAACTCTTAGGATTAGGGTTAGTGTTTAACGTTCAACTAACAACTCCACCAATTATCCATTTTTCTTTCGAAATGCTCATTGCAGATCGATTCGTTTCCATGATCGAACTTAAATCAACTTGTTGCTTCGGTCGAACGATCGATCGGACATTCCATCGAACGATTGATTTTTACTTTACCACATGCATCGAGAACAATGTTCTCTGAAAACAGCGTCACTCATTAGCTTTGTAAACAAATCAGCAATATTTGTTGAACCTGGTTCCTTTGCAACTCTGATAATTCCTGCTGCAATAGATTCGCGTGCTTTGTGGTATGCAATGCTGTTGTGCTTCTTCTTACATGGGCTTTCAGGTCGCGTAACATTCATGACAACAGAATCATTATCACAATACACATTTGTGCTTCCATCAATTAGTGCTTTGCAGGGGCCCTGTGGAGTTGTTGAGTACGTAGTTATTGTATGTATTGTAAGTATGTGTCAGTAAAGTTATGGTAAGAAGTACTCATACAATAACGCGTACAATTTCTACTAGTACTAGTGTGCATCAAGTCAGATCAGAATTACCAAAGGTGTTCTGATCTGCACCAATTCTTACCAGTACCAATTCTACCATTAGCCAACCAACCAAATTTATGTGTAAGCTATCAGCAAGGTATCTACGTTCATATGGTTGGGGTTAGATTTGAACAAGCAAGCTGTAGGAGCTACTGGTAATTACGAGCTACCAGATCTACAAGCAAGCTGTCTATGTTCTTACCAATCATACCAATTGATATATTACTATTCAAGTGACGTCATTCGCACAAGCTCTTTTTTAAATTGGAGCAAGCAAGCTGTACGAGCTACAGGTAATTACGAGCTACCAGATCTACAAGCAAGCTACCTACCTTCATATTGATCATACCAATTGATGTATACTACCAATCAAGTGAGTCATTCACGCGAGTTCTATTTTAAATTGGAGCAAGCAAGCTGTACGAGCTACAGGTAATTACGAGCTACCAGATCTACAAGCAAGCTACCTACCTTCATATTGATCATACCAATTGATGTATACTACCAATCAAGTGAGTCATTCACGCGAGTTCTATTTTAAATTGGAGCAAGCAAGCTGTACGAGCTAATGGTAATTACGAGCTACCAGATCTACAAGCAATCTATCTATGTTCGTACCGATCATACCAATTGATTTTTATTACTATTCAAGAGAACAAGCAAGTGTACGAGCTACTGGTAATTTCGAGCTATTAGAATTACAAGCAAGCTACCTACTTGCATACCTATCCTACCAATCAATCTATACTACTATTCAAGTGACGTCATTTGCACGAGTTCTATTGCAAATTCGAAAGAACAAGCAAGTGTACGGTACGAGCTACTGGTAATTACGAGCTATTCTATTCACAGTTCAACAACGACCACGAAAAATGTATCAGAGTGGATGGCTGTGACCGTGAGTACATCAAGTCCAGCTCATTCATGTAGAAATTGTACCAATTCGAAAAAGTCTGATTGTATTTCTCAACGGCAACGACAGAAGACCAAAGAAACGGATGACGACGTCGACCGGTCAGAATACATCCACAACACCTACCATAACTCAGTAGGAAGTGTAATCGGGCGTACGGAATTCGCTGCCGGCCGACACGAGCAAGAAACGAGGAAATTTTGAAGGATGAAAACGTTGATCGGTCTGAAAACATCTACAACACCTACCAGAACCCAGTAGGAAGTGCAATCGGGCATACAGAAATTGCTGACGTAATCTTTGAAGGACAAAAACGTTGACCGGTCAGAATACATCCACAACTCCTACCAGAACTGAGTAGGAAGTGTAATTGGGCATATGGAAATTGCCGTCGATCAATCTGTTGACAACGCACATCAGAGTAGATGGCTGTAAGTACATCATGTCCTACTCATTCATGTACAAATTGTACCAATTGTAAAAAGTCTGATTGTATTTCTCACCAACCTGTCACAAGTATTTCTTTTCCGGCTCGTTTCTGTACATTCTGTACTACTCAGCAAAAGCCCGATCGGAAATACTATCGAACTTCCGGTTGGTGAGCTAGTTTCAAAGGCAGAAACAAGCAAGTGGATCGGACCCACTGTCACAAGCATTTCAGTTCCGACGGCGCTGTGTGCAAATCATACCATTCTGCACAAGTTTGATTGGAAATACTACTGAACTTCGGTCGAGAGCGAAACAAAGAGCAACCAAAAAACAGATCAATCGGACCGACTGTCACAAGCATTTCAGTTCCAGCGGCGCTGTGTACAAATCTTACTATTCTCCACAAGTTGGATTGGAAATAATATCAAGCTTCTGGTTGAGCTACGGTACTTCAAAGGCAGAAGCAAGCAAGCGGACCGACTATCACAAGTTTTTCAGTTCCGACGACGCTGTGTACAAATCCTACTATCCACCACAAGTCCGATTGGAAATACTATCGAACCTCGGTCAAGCGAGCAATCGCAACGAGCAATTGAAACAGGATCTCTTGCAGCGCGAGTCCATTGACCGACTGTCGCAAGTTTTTCTTTTCCGACGTCGCTGTGTACAAATCCTACCATTAACAAGAAGTTGGATTGGAAATTCTATCGAACTTCGGTTAAGCGAGCAATCCGAACGGAACGAGCAATCAAAACAGGATCTCTTGCAGCGCGAGTCCATTGACCAACTGTCGCAAGTTTTTCTTTTCCGACGTCGCTGTGTACAAATCCTACCATTAACAAGAAGTTGGATTGGAAATACTATCGAAACAGAGACTTCTTGCAGCGCGAGTCCATTGACCGGCTGTCTCAAGTTTTTCTTTTCCGACGTCACTGTGTACAAATCCTACCATTAACAAGAAGTTGGATTGGAAATACTATCGAACTTGGTCAAGTGAGCAATCGGAACTAGCAATCGAAACAGGATCTCTTGCAGCGCGAGTCCATTGACCGACTGTCACAAGTTTTTCTTTTCCTACGTTGCTGTGTACAAATCCTACCATTAACAAGAAGTTGGATTGGAAATACTATCGAACTTCGGTCTAGGGAAACAAGCCATCGCAATAGATCGATCTATCTGACCGACTGTCGCAAGTTTTTCTTTTCCGCCGGCGCTCTTTACAAATCCTACCATAAACAACAAGTTGGATTGGAACTACTATCGAACTTCCGTCAAGGGATTTTTTATTAATCAAGCAATAGCAACAGAGACTTCTCGCAGCGCAATTCTTGCAGCGCAAGTCCATTGACTGACTGTCGCAAGTTTTTCTTTTCTGACGTCACTGTGTACAAATCCTACCATTAACGAGAAGTTGGATTGGAAATACTATCGAACTTCGGTCAAGTGAGCAATCGGAACGAGCAATCGAAACAGAGATCTCTTGCAGCGCAATTCTTGCAGCGCAAGTCCATTGACCGACTGTCGCAAGTTTTTCTTTTCCGACGTCGCTGTGTACAAATCCTACCATTAACAAGAAGTTGGATTGGAAATTCTATCGAACTTCGGTCAAGCGAGCAATCGGAACGAGCAATCGAAACAGAGATCTCTTCCAGCGCGACGAGTCCATTGACCGACTGTCGCAAGTTTTTCTTTTCCGACGTCGCTGTGTACAAATCCTACCATTAACAAGAAGTTGGATTGGAAATTCTATCGAACTTCGGTCAAGCGAGCAATCGGAACGAGCAATCGAAACAGAGATATCTTCCAGCGCGACGAGTCCATTGACCGACTGTCGCTAGTTTTTCTTTCCGACGTCGCTGTGTACAAATCCTACCATTAACAAGAAGTTGGATTGGAAATTCTATCGAACTTCGGTCAAGCGAGCAATCGGAACGAGCAATCGAAACAGAGATCTCTTCCAGCGCGACGAGTCCATTGACCGACTGTCGCTAGTTTTTCTTTTCCGACGTTGCTGTGTACAAATCCTACCATTAACGAGAAGTTGGATTGGAAATTCTATCGAACTTCGGTCAAGCGAGCAATCGTAACAAGCAATAAAAACAGAGACTTCTTGCAGCGCGAGTCCATTGATCGACTGTCGCAATTTTTTCTTTTCCGACGTCGCTGTGTACAAATCCTACCATTAACAAGAAGTTGGATTGGAAATTCTATCGAACTTCGGTCGAGGGAAACAAGCCATCGCAATAGGATCGATCTATCTGACCGACTGTTGCAAGTTTTTCTTTTCTGACGTCACTGTGTACAAATCCTACCATTAACGAGAAGTTGGATTGGAAATTCTACCGAACTTCGGTCAAGCGAGCAATCGTAACAAGCAATAAAAACAGAGACTTCTTGCAGCGCGAGTCCATTGACCGACTGTCGCAAGTTTTTCTTTTCCGACGTTGCTTTGTACAAATCCTACCATTAACAAGGAGTTGGATTGGAAATACTATCGAACTTCGGTCGAGGGAAACAAGCCATCGCAATAGGATCGATCTATCTGACCGACTGTTGCAAGTTTTTCTTTTCTGACGTCACTGTGTACAATTCCTACCATTAACAAGAAGTTGGATTGGAAATTCTATCAAACTTCGGTCAAGCGATCAATCGTAACAAGCAATAAAAACAGAGACTTCTTGGAGCGCGAGTCCATTGACCGACTGTCGCAAGTTTTTCTTTTCTCACGTCGCTGTGTACAAATCCTACCATTAACAAGAAGTTGGATTGGAAATTCTATCGAACTTCGGTTAACCGAGCAATCGGAACGGAACGAGCAATCAAAACAGGATCTCTTGCAGCGCGAGTCCATTGACCAACTGTCGCAAGTTTTTGCAGCGCAAGTCCATTGACCGACTGTCGCAAGTTTTTCTTTTCCGACGTCGCTGTGTACAAATCCTACCATTAACAAGAAGTTGGATTGGAAATTCTATCGAACTTCGGTCAAGCGAGCAATCGGAACGAGCAATCGAAACAGAGATCTCTTGCAGCGCGACGAGTCCATTGACCTACTGTCGCAAGTTTTTCTTTTCTCACGTCGCTGTGTACAAATCCTACCATTAACAAAAAGTTGGATTGGAAATACTATAGCTTCTATTTCGACCGCAGCTTCCAATTCAATAGCAACTTCTAATTCAAGATCAGCTTCCACTTCAACAGCATCTTCCAATTCATTATCAGCTTATCTTTGAATTCAATAGCAACTTCCATTTCAATACCAGCTTCAAGTTCAACAGCAGCTTCCACTTTCGCATCAGCTTCTACTTCGACAGCAGCTTTGAATTCGCGTTTCAACCGGCGTTTCCATTCAACCGGCATTTTCAGCGGCGTTTCCACCGGCGTTTCAACTGGCGTTTTCATTGAACTCGTTTTCAAGCAAGGACAATCCACGAGCATCCGGTGAAGGGACTAAAACGAGGATTCGAGTATTAGCAACAGCAGCAGCAGCTCAAGCGATAGTTGGTGTGACGGCAGCAGTGAGGATAGCAGGGACGATACGGATTCTGATACCAGGTACAGTTTTTGAATTGTGTGAAGTGCATTGTGTTGTAGCATGGAAGTAGTAGTGTTCTTGGAGTATGCAAATTTGCAGACAAATGAACAGCCATAGTAAGATGTCATTTCCATCCTTCACCTTCAAGGGGAGGATAGAATGTCGCTTTTTGGAGACAAAGCCCACTTGTACATTGTGCGTGCGAAAATCTGCTTTGCAGATCGTTTCACAGTGGTGTACTTTAAGGTGCTGAGGCTTTCTCCATAAGTATAATCTGAAATGGTACTGTTGTCTTGCAATGATGAATTCAATCTTGAATTTTAAGCTTGTTGCATTACAAGTGGCATTAATTACAGTTTGCTGAATAATACATGGTGTGCACACTTGACTATAGTCTTGTGGGTAAGACACATCCTCTGTCAGCAATTATGTATTCTTGATGTCATTGGAATAATATGAGCTTACACTCAAGCATTGTTTTCCTCAAGCCAACTCTTTGGAATCTGAATGGTGAAAAACAATGATTAACTGTTTTCAGTGTCTCTAATTTTTGTTTGTTTGTTGAAATCTCATATTGGCAACCAACGTTTCAACCAACCAGCATTCAACCGGTGTCTTCATCATCATGAGTGAGAAAGCAAAAAAGTTGGAAATCAAGAAAGTGTTGGGTCTGGAAGAGATTGTTGTTCCTTTGTTGTACATGAATGAAACAATAAGCAAGGAGAAGTCATTTGAAATGTTGAACACAGCCAAACCAAGTGCTGCAAAAGGAAATCATTATGTTTCAGGACTGGTGTACTCTACACATCAAATGCCAACACCAAACACCAACAATGGATGGACTTATGTTGTCAGACGTCCGACAAAAAAGGAACGATTGAATAGGATGGCAAAATACTCTCATGTTATCTCAACACCAGTACAAAAACAAGAGTACAACTTTGCTAACGGAAAAATCTATGTTGACTATCTAAAGACTAATCTGTCAGATGGCATTAAGAACAACCTATCAAAAATTCTCAATTCACATACAGAAGTTAGAACGAAATTGGGTGAGACAGGAAAAATGGTAGCTTTTGGTTCAAGATTTGATTGTGTCTCAGCTTCAACAACTTATTATGGGGCTAAACATGAAGATTTGGCCAGCGTTCAAAGCACTGTGAGGAATTTCATTGTTCCTTTCCATGATGTGTTGGAACAAAGTATGTGCAATGAATTGCTTCAGCCTGTGATGAAGCACTTAAAAAGGAAAGAAAATACTCTTTGTTTCCAAAACAAATCATATTTGCCAACATTTGCTTGTGCTACGAATTTGACCAATGCTATTCACACTGATAAGCAAGACACTACACGTTCATTTGCTTTGTTCCTTTCAAGCAATCCTAAACAACCCTTGCCAACAACATGGTTTCTTTTTCCTTTTTTTGGTCTGTCAATTGAGTTAAAGGGTACAGTGCTAATAACTTGGGAAGCTTTTTCTATGCCTCATGCGTCATGTACAGTTTTGGCTACATCTGAGAATTGTTTCTCTAGCCAGCATGAAGCTTCTGTTGTTTCGGCTGTTGGTTTTGGCAATAGGCGGGTTCAAGGTGCAATTTCAATGAAGATGAGTTTAGAAAAAAAAGGGCGCAACAAAAACATTGAAGTTGGGGACAAAGTTAATGTGAGCTTGTCCTTTCAAAAACTATCAGAAATGAAGAGTTCAACAATGGGTTCTAGTTATCAATGGTGTTCCAACAAAGATTGCAGTACCAATGTTAGGCCTAAAAAGAGGAGCCATAGAATTGCTATTGTGCAGTCCCTGTGTGCTGAAGAACAATCAGTTAGAGTGAAGTTCTGTGGAAAATTACACAGGTCGTTGGGAATTCAAGAGGTTCCAATGTATGATGTTAGTTTACGAATGAAATGTAATAAAATTAATTAATATTTTATACCCATATTATTTTGCAATAATTCAGTCATCAATCAACCCAAAAACCCACCAGATTTGAGCACAGTGCAAATCCTGCCAATCCCCAAACAAAATAGAGTTAGATATTATGTATCCAGTTCAGACAGCGATAGTTCTGACAGCAGTTCCGATTGAGTAGCAAGGGTGAATGTAACGACTAACTTTAAATTATTGTTTAATATTACTATAGAGGGTTAGCTCTAAGTACAGTTTTGCGAGATACATATGCGCTCATAATATAACAGCCTTCGTATTTTGGATTCGAACAGCAATGTAATACTAATGGATTGAACAATAGAGTATCGCCTGACCTCAATGGCACTTTCACTCCATACCTGGGGAAGACAAAGTAATAAATCACCTCTTCATCACTTACATGTTTTGGAGCAATAACTGTCAGCCTTGTATAGAACATGTCGGCATCTGTATGGCATTTTGAGTGATAATCCTTTCCAATAGCAAAGGCCGTTGCGTGATGGCCGATTGCATTTAACGTTGTACGATTAACAACCTCATTCATCACAGTCGTTTCAAGGTTGACAAATTTGGACATTGGAGTTAAACTAAGCTGCATTTCCTTCACAATGTGTAGGGCTTTCTGTTCAAGGTTGTATTTTGTTGTCGAGTCCACATTGTTTTTGAAAACGTACACACCATTTCCTGATTTCAATCGATTTGGTCTGGACTCTTGCATGGATATCCTCCTAACGAACTATTAGATTTGACAGCAACAGAACTTGCCATTATCTCAGATGTGAGAATCAGCCAACACATATTTCATTTCCATGCTGGACAGCATCAAATGATTAAAGGGTATCACTTTTTGAGAAGAAACAATTTGGAATATACAAGTGGCGTTATCAACTATCTGGAATCAATTGGGAAGAATCAAATCCAAGTGATCCTAACAGGATCATTCACTAACCAACAAAAACTGGCAGTAAAAAAGAAAATGGAGTTCAGAATACAAAAAGTGAAAAAAGCCTTGCATTGGATGAAACAAAATATGGGTTACCTTGAGGATGAAAACATAAATGATACTCATATCATTTTACCTCTTTTTGTTGACAAGACCAATCAAATACCATCTTCGAACTCAAACATTGAACAACAATTTGAAATGCATGTCATCTTTCCTGACGAGAATCTACCCAGCACAACCAATGGAGGATTTGACACAGATAAACATTTCAAGGACCACTGTATAGAAGATCTCATTGACAAGAATGCCACCATGATCTGTAGAACATCCAACAACATACTGAAAGATTATGAAGGGAACAATTTCTTGCGTTCTTTCCCACTTCAATTTCCATATGGCATTGGATCTGTTGATGTGGATGGAGAAGAGAGAATGAGTCCTGATTATCTGAAATATTTATCAGAGTTATCATCACCATGCTTTCATAAGGGTGAATTTGTAGCAGTTATGTACAATTTTGTACAAAGAGTCAAAATGGTGAAACATTCCTATTTAAAAACAACAAAAAACCTGAGGTGCAACTTTTCACAGCTTGACCCAGTTCAACTCAAACAAGCATCAATCAATTTTCTAGATGGAAATGTGGTGCCAGAAACAAATGAAGATTTTTTTCTATCTAAAATAAGGGGAGTAACAAGTTCAATGGGAAATACAAATGCAGCTTCTGATATTGCTAGAAAGAAAATGTTTCAACTGATGGCACATTATGGATTGCCTTGCATTCTATTCACGATCACTCCAAATGATTCAATCAATTTTAGGATTAGAGTGATGTCAAAATCCAAGGATGAAGAAGTTACTTCTGAGGATTTCCCAGATCTTTTTAAGCGAGAACAACCACCCATTGATGATTGTGATCTTTTTCAGTTTGTGACAGAGTGCTCATCGATAAGAACAACATATCCAGGTATTTGTGCTATTGAATTTGAAAATATTTTGGAGATAACCATCAAGTTCATATTGGGATGGGATAACAAGGAAGGTAACATCAAAGATATGGGTTTATTTGGCGATTTAGAAGCATATAGTGTTGCAGTTGAAGAACAAGGACGTGGCACTCTGCATGCACATTTTGTTTTGTGGATAAATAAATGGAATGATCTGCTACAAGATTTGCATACGGAGGACAAGCAAGATGGGGCAATAGAGACCATGAAACACTATGCACAAAACATACTGACAACAAAATTGTTTCAGAACTTTGATTCTATTCAGTGCAGGAATCCTGAGTGTTTGAGTTTGGTTTCAGAATCTTTTGAGAAATGCACAGAACAGGATTTAAGGAGCTTGAGACTTAAACATGGTCACACATCACTGGGTGACAAAGCAATTTTCAAATGCAGAGCCTGCTCGAAACTTTACACAAGTGAAGATTTGGCGCGTGAAAGTTTAGATTTCCTCAAAAGTATACCAACATCAAATGAAACTGGAGAACAATATTTCATGTATCACAAGTTTTGGAATGGTGTGACTAAGCAATCAAAATGTCAGGTGACAATGGAAATGGCATTGCATAAAGAAACTGCTGCCCAAATTAAAAGTGGGTTTTTCCCGCGCCTTGGATCAATGAAATACAAAAAAACCCTTCACATTGTGAATTTGTTACGCAATTTGCATGCCTCAACACATGCAAGCTCATGTCACAAAAAGGACAAAAATGGTGAATGTAGGTTCAAGCTCCCGCTTCCTGCTTGTGATGAAACAAAGATACATTTTGAAGATGAAGAATTAACATCATTTGATTGGACAGGCAAATGCAACAAGAAACAATTGTTTGTCTGGGAACATGAGAGAACACATCAGGATTGTTTTGCCAATTCAAACAATAGTATTGTAAGTTCTATTTTTCAATGCAACAACAATGTTATTTGGGGGGTGGATGGTGCAGGGATTTATTACCTTACATGTTATGCCTCAAAAAGTACACAAAAGGATGATAAAGAAAAGATCAGTGCAGTTGCAGAAAAAGTAATCAAACAACTTGGTGAACAACAGAGACAAGAAAATGAAAATGTCACAATGAATGATGAAGAACATGATGAACCAAACACAGTAAACCACAGAAATGACTCTACAGCACAACTAAACGAAACAAATGAAGAAGATGATCTGATGAGGGAAAAAGTTGGAATAAGAGCTATTCTAAATGCATTGTTCAAAGTGACACAAGATAACATCACTTCAACACCAATGGCTGCCTACCTGACAAGAAACCATACAAGATTTAGGTTCTCAGAAGAGTTTTCAACATTGGTGTTGAGCAATTATATTGAGAATGATCATGTTGTTGATGGTGTTCTAAAACTGAAAGAAGCCAATGAAAGTGACAATGAAGAAGACTTGCCAGTTTACATATCACAAGTAGCAAATTATATTTGCAGACCAACAGAACTAGAGGGTGTGTGTCTTTATGATTTTGCATCAAAGTATTATACAAAAATGAGAAGAAGTAAGACATCACTGGACTTTACGGATAACCATCCCTCCAAAAACCATTCATTTTGTGATGAATACAAAAAACCTAAACTTCCAGGTATCTGTCACTATGATTTGAAATCGACGTCAAACTTTAGGAACAAACAAATTGGGAATTTTGTCCCACAGCATGAAAATGAAGAACACCAGGAAATTGCTTTAGCAATGGAAGATTATGCTAAAAGAGCAAGTGTGTTATTTTCACCATTCAGAAAGCTTTCTGACCTCCAATTGAATTCCAAATATCTTCCCTATTTTCAATCTTTTTTAGCAAATGGTTTGCTAAAACAAGAGCATCAGAATATTTTGAAGAATATTCAAAGGACACATAACAGCTTGATGGGTGGACGTGCAAAAGATGCACTAGAGAGAGTGACCTTACCACCAGATACTAGGTGGACACATGATGAATCAAATGCAGAAGACAACAACAGAAATAATATCAACATCTTGGATGAATTGGATCTTTTTGGAAACACAGTTTTAGGATTGGATGATGACAACTGTTTTAGAACGAGTCATAATCTATTTTCCTTCAACACATCAATCATTACTAAGGCAGGAAGCAATCATTGTGGACACAATTTGATTAAGGCACCAAATATTGACCAAACAAAAACAATATTTTGTTCAGCTTCTAGAGTATCATTAATGGAAGATGGTGAAGATACAGATATGGGCAGGGATTGGCATGAGCTTGACATCACAAACATGATTAAAGTGATGGTAACACACCATACTGTTGTTACAAATGAAGAGATCACAAACTTATCTGCCACGGGTACTTGTGAAAACATGATTGCATATGGTAAAGAGATATTCAATGGTGACAAACATCAAATGATAGCATTTGTATACATTGTCTCTGGATTTGTACTGAGAGTTTATGAAAAACAAAAGAAAAATGGAATGCAAAAAACAAGAAACACAAGGAGAAGATTATCTGGTGAATTGGGAAGACTTGCACCATTCAATGAATTTGGTGAGGAGGAAGAGAACGATGATTTTGACTCATCTATTTCAAGGTGTGACAAGATCAACTTCAGTACAACAGTTCAGATGTTGAAAGAAATGCATGAACATAGACAACAATCCATAGCATTTCTATCGGGTGCAGGTGGTACAGGGAAAAGTCGCGTGATCAGAGCAATTCTGTCTTATTGCAAGGAATTCTGTGAAAATTTGAACATCAAGTTTACAAGGCAAACAATTGTTGTTACAGCTTTAACTGGATGTGCAGCAGTGTCAATTCATGGTAGCACTCTTCATAGTGCTTGCCACATTCCAGTGAAAGAGAACGATTCATCCCTTGAAAAATTAAGTGAATTCAAAGAAGATTGGGTTGACACAGAAATGATCATTATTGATGAAATATCCTTTGCAAATTATTCATTGTTAAACAGGCTGCATAAAACATTAAATGAATTGAAGGATGCTCCAAGAACAAATACATTGTATGGTGGTATCAATGTACTCTTTGCTGGAGATTTCAATCAGCTACCTCCCATAAATGGAACCAAAATATATGATGAGCAATATACAACAATGTTCAGGGATGCTGTCAATGTGATGCTGGAATTAAAAACAAACCACAGGTTTCAGGAAGATGCATCATATGGAAAATTGTTAGAAAGAATTTTTAAAATTGGGCTTAGTGAAGAAGATGCTAAGCTTATCAACTCAAGGAAAGTGATTGAGAGTGATTCTTTACCAATGGCAATATCTTATGCGGTAGCAAGAAACAAAGACAGGTGCGCAATCAATGATGCAATTTTTGCCCTTCATTTACAACAAACCCATTCCAAGAACATTCAAGACCCTATTCCCTTGCACACCATATGCATTCGAGCATCCAATGTTGAATACAAATATGCCAAAAGCAGAAAAGATTACAAGGCCTTTCCAGATAAAGGAGATATATTTTACAGTTGTTGCTCTGATGCAGATGTTACAGAAAGAAGAGGAAGTACACATGTTGATCCATTTCTAAAGCTATATATTGGTTGTCCCATCATGATAACAAGCAATATATCTGTTGAAGAATCTATAGCTAATGGTTCAATGTGTGAATTTAAAGGTTTGATTTTGAAACAAGAGATGAACAGGTTTGAAGCCCTTGAGAGTGTTGTGATCAATGGCTATTATGTCAATTGCATTGATGCTGATAAAATTGAATCTATACAAGTTATTCTAACAGATACCAATACTCCAGAAGAACAACCCATATACAACCTCAAATTGCCCGAAAAAGATATTTATGCCTTGTGCAAGTATCCTTCTCTGTTTAGTGAGCACATCAGTCACAAATCATCAAGACAGAATTTGAGCGTCAAACTCAAACAATTCCCTCTCAACATTTCCCATGCTAGAACTGTCCATAAATTACAAGGGCGTTCCATAGACAATATTTTGGTTTCAAGTTGGAACTATAGGATGCAACATTGGATATATGTTGTTTTATCAAGGTGTAAAACATTGAATGGATTGTACTTGAGGGATGAGATAGATCATACCAAAGTCAAGGGAATGTGTAAAGAAATTAAAAATTTCTATGATGAATTCCAGAAGGAAAAACAACCACCATCAGTGTTGATTGAAAAAGTTACCAATAGTTTCTAACAATAGTAAATCCTGCCCGTTCACAACCACAATATCACTCAGTAATCAACCCATAAACACACCAGATTTAAATAATATAACTCAATACTCAACCCAAAAACTAGCCAGAAATGAACACAGTGCAATTCTTGCCCATCCCCGACCAAAATATAAGTCAGTCATCAATCCAAAAACTCACCGGATTTGAATACAGTGCAAATCCTGCCCATCCCCGACCAAACTATAACTCAGTCATCAATCCAAAAACTCACCAGATTTGAAGACAGTGCAAATCCTGCCCATCCACGACCAAAATATAACTCAGTCATCAATCCAAAAATTCACCAGATTTGAAGACAGTGCAAATCCTGCCCATCCCCGATCAAAATAAATCTCAATTCTCAATCATCAACCAAAAACTCACCAGATTTGAAGACAGTGCAAATCCTGCCCATCCCCGACCAAACTATAACTCAGTCATCAATCCAAAAATACACCAGATTTGAACACAGTGCAAATCCTGCCCATCCCCGATCAAAATATAACTCAATCATCAACCAAAAACTCACCAGATTTGAAGACAGTGCAAATCCTGCCCATCCCCGACCAAACTATAACTCAATCATCAACCCAAAAACTTACCAGATTTGAACACAGTGCAAATCCTGCCCATCCAAGACAAAAATATAACTCAGTCATCAATCCAAAAATTAACCAGATTTGAAGACAGTGCAAATCCTGCTCATCCCCGACCAAAATTTAACTCAGCCATCAACCCAAAAACTGTATGAGAGTAGATGGCTAATACTACCAATCAAGCAAGCAAGCTACATACGTTCATATCGATCCTACCAAGTGATCTAGTATACTACCAATCATAATAATAATATACGTATTTAAGTAACTTTACTACCAATCAAGTGACGTCATTCGCGCGAGTTCTATTTTAAATTCGAACAAGCAAGCAAGTTGTATCTGATTTTCTATTTTTTAATTGCAAATTAGTGTGTACTGTCTATGTGGTACTTGCATTACTACTGGTAGTAGTACCTGTAGTAGTACTTGTAATGCTTGGCATGTACTTGATGGTCTGTCCTTTTTCCGTTTTTATGGTCTGTCCTTTTTTCGTTTTTATGGTCTGTCCTTTTTCCTTTTTAATGGTCTGTCCTTTTTCCTTTTTTATGGTCTGTGCTTTTTCCGTTTTTTTGGTCCGAGCAAGTTGTATCTGATTTTCTATTTTTTAATTGCAAATTAGTGTTTACTGTCTATGTGGTACTTGCATTACTACTGGTAGTAGTACCTGTAGTAGTACTTGTACTGCTTGGCATGTACTTGATGGTCTGTTCTTTTTCCGTTTTTATGGTCTGTCCTTTTTTCGTTTTTATGGTCTGTCGTTTTTCCTTTTTAATGGTCTGTCCTTTTTCCTTTTTTATGGTCTGTGCTTTTTCCGTTTTTTTGGTCCGAGCAAGTTGTATCTGATTTTCTATTTTTTAATTGCAAATTAGTGTGTACTGTCTATGTGGTACTTGCATTACTACTGGTAGTAGTACCTGTAGTAGTACTTGTACTGCTTGGCATGTACTTGATGGTCTGTCCTTTTTCCGTTTTTATGGTCTGTCCTTTTTTCGTTTTTATGGTCTGTCCTTTTTCCTTTTTAATGGTCTGTCCTTTTTCCTTTTTTATGGTCTGTGCTTTTTCCGTTTTTTGGTCCGTCCTTTACCCTTTTTTTTTTAGGTCTGTCCCTTAACCGCGGCTGGCATGCGCGCGCGTGCGCGCGCAGGCATAGCCAGAAGAATCAGGTAAAAAGCTGTTATTTTAATTGAGGTATCATTCCTTCCCGTCTGTTTCGATCGAATAAATTCGATTCGTATCAGAGTAGATAGCTGTAAATACATCAAGTCCGACTCATTCATGTACAAATTGTACCAATTCTAACAAGTCCGATATTATTTCTCACCAACTCTCTCATCTGGCAAGGTTGATGACAACGTGACGACCAACTTGATCTAAGACAGATTTTAATCGTATGATTTTTTTCTTTATTCAGGTTAAATCTTATGGTTACTTGCAACCATAAAAATGAGAGTTTGCTACCATAAAAATGAGCGCGCGCCACTAGCTATTACTATTGCTTTTAGAAGAAGCATCTCATTTCCGTAAATAAATGTTTGGGTACTGTTTTTTACGATTTTTAGTCGTAGCGTTTGTACCAAGTCTACTTGTTAAAAACAGATTTTTTTAATATTTCTACGTATTTTCCCCCCCCCAAACCCCCCCCACATAAACTCCGTCTACAAGGTTACGTTGTCAACTCCTAGGGTTAGTGTTAAACGTTCAACTAACAACTCCACCAATTGTTGCGTGCAAAAATAGGTAGAGAATTATTTATTGTGCGCGCAACAAAATGTTTCGGAATTTTTAAAAACATCGCAGGAATATGACGAAAGCATGAGCATCGTTTATGTGACGATCAATTTGTTTTGCAGATTTGCTGCTGTTGTTGTTTAGGGGTTGCGCCGTAGGAGGTTGTTGCTGTAGCTGATCTATGACAACATATAATACTAATTGAACAAAATGGGTGAGTATCTAGTGATGTAGTAGAGTAAATAATAACAACAGAAAAATATAATCTACATGCCACTAAAGACTGTTGCCGTCCGATCGATTCGAGGCTGACGCCGACACCTACTTTTGTTGTTTCCTTCGATTCGTCTGATCGATTCGATGCTTACGATTTCAAGGGAAGGGGTTGCGCCGGTGGAGGAGGAGGAGGGATTCGATGCCAGCGATTCGTGTTCCCAGTTGCTGGTTCGATTGGCGATCCGGTCCTATGAAAATAAGAAGAAAAACAGAGAGGAAATACATTATCAGTAATGCTGGTGGAGTGGAAGACCAATCAATTGCCATTGCCGGTGCCGGTGCCTATTTCTCTCATTCTTACCTTTGCTTGTTGTTCCGACGTTCCGACAATCGTCCCGATGAAATTGTTGTTGTTGCTTCCGATTCGATGGTTGCGCAGCCTTCTTACTCCTCTGTAACAAAAAACAGTACCTCGTGCCTGTTGATATAGAAGCAATGGATAGAGATTTATTGCTTTCAAGACATATATGTTTGGGGGCCAATTCAAACAATATCTATCAGCAAACCACCTCTTGTCCAATGCGAGCTAATTCTTTTTTCAGTACAAGGCTGTTATTTCAGACTAAAATATAAGAGCACGGATAACCTGCCGAATACTGATAAAGAAGTATAAGGTGGAATCCCACGTTCACCGACGGAGTGCCGAATAGCAACTCTACTCAAATAAGTTGGATGTCAGAAGGCTGATTATGAGGTAAAAAAAGTTATTTTTTTGTCTGGGGCAAGGTAAGAAAAGATTATTACTGTTTGTGTGGGAGAGAGTTTTTTTTTTCGTCGCGAGGTACCGTAGAAAAAAAATCATCGATCGAAGTAGAGGATACTTCAATCTTCTGTAGAATTCTACATGTTTTTTGTACTAGTGAATTGTACGTACCGTACGAGTACTCGTACTCGTGCACTTGATATGACGGCGACAAAAAAGTTGTTCTTATGAGAGTAGACCCATCCAGTACATACTCATACTGTATTTAGCTGCCTTCATACTGATCCTACCAATCGATCTATACTACCAATCAAGTGACGTCATTCGTGCGAGCTCTATTTTAAATTCAAACTCTCTCATCTGGCAACGACCACAAAAAAATTCGATTCGTACCGGTACTGTACCGGTACGAGTACATACTCATACTGTATTTAGCTGCCTTCATACTGATCCTACCAATCGATCTATACTACCAATCAAGTGACGTCATTCGTGCGAGCTCTATTTTAAATTCAAACTCTCTCATCTGGCAACAACGACAAAAAAATTCGATTCGTACCGGTACCGTACCGGTACCGTACAGGTACGAGTACGGTACGAGTTTGTGTGTTAATGACGAAGAGACAAAGTAGGGCTACGTAGAATTTGTACTGTAAGCAAAACCTTGAATTAACACTCATGATTTAAATTGGTCTCATGACTCATTTCGAACCAATTTTGGACCGGTTCGAAATTTCCGAGACGATTTTTTGCACCTCCGTTAATTTGCTGCCGACAACGATCGTATATTGTGCACCTCTACCGAACTCTCTCATCTGGTAAAGTTAACTTGATCTAACACAGATTTTAATCGTATGATTTTTTATCTATATTCAGGTTAAATCTTATGGTTACTTGCAACCATAAAAATGAGAGTTTGCTACCATAAAAATGAGCGCGCACCACTAGATATTACTATTGCTTTTAGAAGAAGCATCTCATTTCCGTAAATAAATGTTTGGCTAAGCTTTTTAGCAATTTTTAGTCGTAGCGTTTGTACCAAGTCTACTTGTTAAAAACAGATTTTTTTAATATTTCTACGTATTTTCCCCCCCCAAACCCCCCCCACATAAACTCCGTCTAGAAGGTTACGTTGTCAACTCTTAGGATTAGGGTTAGTGTTTAACGTTCAACTAACAACTCCACCAATTGGAACACCCATCATTCTCAACTTGTACCTTAGACCTTCAACCAATTTGATTGCAATTTTCAAAGCGATGATTTCAGATCCAAAAGTTGATGTCTCAACTGTTGTTTGTCTTTTGGAAAACCAAATGATCGGTGCATTATTAATGAAGATAATAACGCCGGTATGAGACCTTCTCGTTGCCTTGCATCCAGCATGGTCAGCATCAACAAAACAACTCATCGTCACATGTTTTTCCAAAGCTTCAGGCATATCTGCTGGTATGACTTCAGCAGCACCAGGATAAAATTCAGACCAGTCACATTTTTGAAATTTACTCTCATCAACGCTTGGTACAGTATCGTCAAAAACCAATTTCGACCTGTTGTACTTTTTCAGATATGCAAATATATGAAACAACTGATTCAAATGCCCAATCCTTGCTTGTGCCAGATACCTTGACATCAGCGAGACTGGCATTACAATGTCTAGCCTTCCTAATTCACAAATCCACCTGAGAACTCCAATTAAACCTTGATAGTAGTTTTGCAATTCAGGATTCAATTCTTCTGATATATCAATTTCCGGTCGATAATCATGTGACAGTGGACTGGACGCTGATTTTGGTAGATACTTGTAACCGTATTTTTCAGTTCCTAACTCTTGTTCGACTGCTGCAACAGCTTTCGCCGTATACTAAGTGCTTGATAATGACCATCTTGGCTTTGAATCACCTTCAAAGTAGAACTTTCCAATATCTGCTCCCAGATACAGAGTTGGCTCTTCAATAGTATCATCCTTCAGTTTGAACTTGCGCTCAATGTTTTCAAGCTGGAACTTTGGATCCTCACCAGAACATAAGATGTCGTCTACATAGGCAATGAGCATTGCCCAGTATGTGGATCCGTCTTTCCTGGTTTCAATTCGTAAGTGCACATCCGGATCTGCTTTGCAAGGTGAATATCCAAGATCTCTCAAATGCTGTGTGAGATATGACCTGAAAGATGCACCTGCCACCGGCAGTCCATACAATGCGCGGACAATCTTGCAAGGCCTTCCTGCAAGATGTGGTGGAAAACCATCTTCAGCTCTCGCTTTTAGAAAGTATTTCTCTTTAATCGGTGCTGTCAAATATGCATTTTGAATATCTGCTGAGAGAACCTTCAGATCATTCAGCGCTGCCAGCAGGAAGTGCTGTCGGTCAAAAATACACGTACCCTACTTACGTACATTCTACAGGAATCATATCCATTCTACACTTGAAAAGTTACTTATACTCCTCCAGAGATAAAAATGACTTCAAGTATCCAGACATTTAGGTCATATCATGTGTTCTCTGTCTTATGACGAATTACACATACACATGATCGACGACGACCTGTTTAGACATCCCTACATACAACACTAACACAGGGATACCGGTCGAATACAGTAAAATACACAGTAACAGAGCAATCTCATGATATGCTCACATCTCTTTAAATTTTAACATCATATACCTTTGGTCGATTTTTAGAGTAACAACAGGTTATTCGACACTCCTCCACCACGTGTCGAATCAAGGGGTGTGGTGCCGGTTCAGATGAATTCACGGAACCTACGGAACTTACTTAACGCACTAAAAACGATTCTCGTGACTAAGGATCAAGACAAAGATATGATTCCAAGCTTAATTGACATGCGAGGTAGTCAATGAGACCTCATACAGAAGGAATCTACTAGTCGGCTTTGGACCCCGTTCTTCAATCCCTGACTTGATATTCTCCTTGCATTCCTTCCGATCAATCCTCTTCTACGGCATACCAAGTCAGAATGAATCTTTGCATCGATTCAAATTCCAGCAATTTCCTTGATATCCAGCATCGTCTCCCTACAACAATACCATTTGATCTTATTTGACCATTCTACCATTCGATCGGCGATACATTCGATCCTGCGTCTACAGCTATGCGCTAATCTCCTCCCTACGATTTGGTTCTACGATCTGATATACGCCCATATTAATCCCTTCGCATTTGACAATTCATTCTGGAATCGATAGATCCATTCTCTCCATCGACGTCTAATCTAATTCCTACAACCCGTCTCCTCATGATTCTACAGTCACTCAATCAATTCCCCAATGCACTACGATTGCGATTCGCCACTACAATCATAATCTCTCGATCGCATTCCGATCTTACGATTCAAGCCCTTGGATCGATAGATCTTCTCCCTACCAAGTCAGAAATGAATCCCCTCCGATTCCATCCGTTTCAACGACATGTCTCATTGAGATTCTACTCCAAGTCTCCTCATTGATCTCCCCGTCGTTGAGATCTTCAATTTCTCCTCTCGGACTACTCTTCATTCCTTCCGTTCGATTCCGCTCTCATCGATTTCACGATCTTTACCCATTGTTCCCCTACAATACTCAGACGTTTGAGGATCCCCTTCGTCTTATCCTCGACTTCTACGACTACATCCGATTGAATTCTTTCCTACTCAAAACCTACCATCCATCCTAGATTACGATTGGTAACTCTTCCACGATCAATCAACTCTCTCCGTCGTTTCGAATTCTCCAATCTACCATTTGATCCATTGCTCGAACGATACGTTTGATTGAACAATACGTTTTACAATTTGCCAATCGCCCACTTATGCTTGATTCCTTTCCTCGGTCTCTTTGTGTTCCTTCTACGAGTTGATTCCGATTCCCCAATCTCCTTTCCAGGATACGCAGCAATATTCCGTCTTCTCTCCAATTTTGGATTCCACCATGATCGATTATTTCGATTCTCTACACTTGGCATCAGTACAATCACTCATGGATCTCCCCTCCGTCGAGATCTTCAATTGAGCCTTCTGTTCCAGTTCCATCGATACAGTTCATTCCTCCATACGGGTCAATCCTATTCTACGACTACCTACGATCGAATTACGATTGTCAATCAATCGTCTTTGATGCTGCTCACTCGACTCCTACGAGTGGATTCTCCAATCATATCAATTCCTACTGTCTCTTACGAGTTGATGACCCGTTACCCATCCAATCGATTCCAAGGCAATATGACTTTCGCGCGACCACTACATACTCAAGCACCTCTCCTCTCTCATTGATTTATGATTGGTCCGATTCTACGATTGCAATCTTCCGATTCGATATCTAAGCTTAAGTTTTTAGAGTTCTACAAGATGAAGAACCGACTTGTAATTCAACACTCCTTCACCAAGTGTTGAATCAAGGGGTGTGCTGTCGGTCAAAAATACACGTACCCTACTTACGTACATTCTACAGGAATCATATCCATTCTACACTTGAAAAGTTACTTATACTCCTCCAGAGATAAAAATGACTTCAAGTATCCAGACATTTAGGTCATATCATGTGTTCTCTGTCTTATGACGAATTACACATACACATGATCGACGACGACCTGTTTAGACATCCCTACATACAACACTAACACAGGGATACCGGTCGAATACAGTAAAATACACAGTAACAGAGCAATCTCATGATATGCTCACATCTCTTTAAATTTTAACATCATATACCTTTGGTCGATTTTTAGAGTAACAACAGGAAGAATATCCTTACTGAGTCGCGACTGGGGACAGATGAGTAAGTATTTTCTTTTGCCACTGCAGGGACTTTATGACCATCCCCTACCAATCTAGCCTTCCTTGTTAGGGACCCAAGCTTGATGTCAAAAATCATGTGGGTTGTTATTTGTTTATGACCGACTGGAATAACATCATCATCAGAAAATTCAAACGCTGCCATATTGTTGGTCATTTCTTTGTGAATTGCCCTTTCCCAGTGGTCAGTGCCTGTTTTCTTATCAATAGCCAGCGCTTGTTTGATTGAATGTGGCAACTCAACTCCATATTTGTGAGTCTTCAACCAATACTTTGCTGTTTTGGCCGCTTTAAGGATCCGTTCCTTCCTTCTCAAAATTTTGTGCACCCACCATCTGAATGCTGGTGATTTCTCAAGATTATTGTTGACAGCATACTCAGCTAATTGCACTGGAAATGATTCTTTCACATCGCTTAACTTACACCATGATTCAGTGCCATCTTTCCAACTGGCGAGAATCCTCCATCCCCTAGTTGTCGGCTTATGGGTTTTCCTGCCATTTTTTGCTATGGTTGTGGCTTCATCATCAGTTAGTGCAGTGTTGTCGCATTCATGGTCAATGAGCTCATCCAGTAGAGTGAACATCCTTCCGTCATCATCAACAGAACTGTACAGACTCTCTGCAACAATATTTGCCGTGTATTCCTCCATGGTGCCATCAGGCAGTTGCAATGTATACAGCCTCGTGTCTAGTATGGGATTCTCATTTCTGAGTCCTATCGGTCTGTTTTGCAAGTCTTGCACTCTATCCTTGACAACGCACCTGAGTCTTTCATCACCTCTTTCAATGATTACCTCATTCCCCAGATATTCATCTGGTTCATCAATATCTTCTACTGACGCTTCTGGTTCAGCCATTTCAAGTTTCAAATCAGGTGATTCTACTGGTTGATTCTCAAATAGCTCCATTTGAGGCTCCGGGTAGCTTTCCTGGAAGAAGGACGCGCTATCCTTCACTTCATCTCCAATCTTGGATTCAATTGACTTGTCGATTGCTTCCATTCTTCTGAGAATATCTCTATCCCTCCATTCAAATTCTTTGAAAGGTCTTATTGAATTTGTAGATATTGGTATTGCTGATTCAGTCAGGAGCCAAAAACAATCACCCCCACCTACCTTATTGCCACAGGGACCCAACCATCGTCCCAGCCTTTCAATGCCTCGAGTAGAAGAATCACCTTTATCATAGTAAAACACAAAATCATACCATTCTGATGAAGTGTATAGTGTAATATCAGGCCTATAGCCATGGACCAATTCAAATGGAGTTCGCCCCATTGAAGACGGGTTGCTCGATGCTGTTTGCTGCCTGATATTAGCACATAGTTCACCACAAAATGACCATAATCTCCTCGGTGACTTCTTCTTTGCAGACTTGGTTGTGATTGCGCCCCCAAGATGACCAATTGCTTGCTCTGCTCGATTTTGAAATGGGCAATGTGGTTGGATGAATGTCTGGTGAATATGGTTGCGTTTTACAATTGAATTCCAGTGTGTTTTGTAGGTTCTTGGAGATCCTTGTTCTGGTGCACCATCAGAAATCAAATGCTCTGGGATTCCAATTTCATGAATGAATGTTTTCAAACCTTGATGCGCCTGGGATTTGTCCTGTATTGGTTTAAATACTTCAAACCCATTTCCATTTGTGAAGATCTGTGCACATTTTTCCTGTCTCATAATACTGGTCGTTCTAGCATGCCACGTATCAGTGTACCAGGTTCCTTGTGCAATTCTCTTGTTCCTGAAGCGCTGTGTAGGCAGCCTCTTCATCAATGGTAATTGCAAATTCCTGAGCGCCTTCTGAGTCGTGACTTTCAGTGTCTGTTCAGCTTTCTTGAAACTAATATTCCAAGTCTTGGCTAATCGTTCACAGTCAACTTTGTTAGGACCTTCAATTGTTATCACTGATGGCCCCCATTGATTTCTTCTATCAAGAGACCTTCTCTTAAGCGTATTGTTAATTTCTTGCAAGCTAGGGGCCTGCTTTGATTCTTCTTCAGGAGCTTCCATAAAGTCAAATTCTGTATCATCAAACAAAAATTGGTCTACCCTTCGCGCGCTTGAAATATTCCTTACTGAAGAAATTCGGTGAGCAATATTTCCATCTGTTGCAATTTGGCATTCCGTTAGCATTCTTCTTGTGGATACCTGATGGACTCTCATCAGTTTGCATTGCTGCATGACACTTGGATGCCTTTTGTCTAAGCTGGTCTTGGGGGGCATACCTGTAACATTACTAGCAGGTTCTGTTACAACCGAACTTGTATCCATGGCTTGATCCTCTTCGGTCGACATGGCTAGAAGGCTGAACTGGTCCCCTGAAATTGGATCTCCATTGTCAATGGCTAGCTCGGCCATCCTGAACTTCAGTGAATGTGGATCCCAAGGGGTATCATTTGTTGCAATCAAATGTTGACATTCATCAAGCTCCATTCTTGTTGGCTTTCTTGTGGGAAAATATGAGATCACATTTCTCATACTCAGTTTGATAAAAACTTTCTTCGGATCATCATCTTCCATTGGCGTTTGAATTGTAATTTCATGCTTGGATCTTGGATCAAATTGGCGAGGTGTCTCTTCAACAGAGTTGAAATTGCAGTCCCTCACTTGATTTGGGCATATCAAGCTGTTCTTCAATTTGTCCCCGAAGTACAACGCTTGATGGAACACTATGATATATACTTGGCCTGATGTTGGATTTGTCCATGCCGTAGCACAGCTTCCAATCGGGATTTTCTTGATGGGCTTGTATTCTTCAGAAAAAGGTGCAACATCAACATGTGTTGTGATCTGATCAGGATTCAGCAATATCATATTACTTCCTGCGGCAGTGGTATCTGCATGTGAATCTAGCTCACAGTATCCTTCTTCATTTTCACCATCATCAAAATCTACAGGAACATTCATCTTGTATAATGACCGGCTCACCATTGTTAACAATTTGTGTTCTAGTGATATTGTCCGGTTATTATGTCATTTCTTAGATTTTGAGCCAAAACTGTCACCCGCGCCTTCGTCCTCAGTTTCTTTCTTTTTAGTCTCAGCAGCCTTGAGATTTCTTTTCTTCTTTGCTTGTCTCATCTGGTAAAGCTCCTGACGCTGTTCTTTTGACATTGTTTTATAAACACTTGTTGGGTAGGGCTTGCACTCAACTTTTCCTGTAAACGTTCCAGTTGTTTTTTGCTTTTTATTGCTTGATGTGCCCACAGAATACACACTTCTGGAACCCCTTTTATGCTTCCCATTTGCAAGCTTCTTCAATCCAAGGCGATTGGTGAATAGGATAAGACATTCATTGAAATTGTCCCGGTAGTCTTTGCTCTCATCAATTGCATCGGCCTTGGCAGCGTCAAGTCTCTCATCGCTGATTGAATTGATAAAATCCCAAACAAAGCTCCTTTCATTGTGGTTCTTTTCAAATCTCAGAATTGTTCCGTGGAAGGCTGTCCAGTTTGGCTTGTGCTTGTTCCAGTCATAATTCTTAGCATCGCCAGTGTAGTGTGAATCTTTCATTTCCTGATAGGTTTTGTTCAGAACCATAGTGATATTGGTATCAGTGTAAGCATGTTGCATCAGTGAGATGAAAGCATTTCTGGCATTACCAGAGTTCAGGGCAGTGTTTTGGAAATGTGCCACATATTCCCAACCAGGACCTTTTCTTGTTGCATCACACAACAGTCTCCAGACGACGTTGTTATCTTCATCATACTGGTGACCTGACAAAACGCCACACCTTTCATTGTAGTCACTCCAAGTTGGATAAGTATCTGTTGGACTTTGCCCGACTGTTCCAGACCTGGCTTCATCAGTAACAACTTCCTTTTCTTGGGGTCTTATGACATACAAGATTGGGAATCCCTCAGAGTTGAATCTGTACCTCAAGTTTTGTCGAAAGCCTTCCTCCCATTCTCTGAACTTGGTAAGATCCTTTAGCTCAGGTGGAGTTGACTTTTCCTGTGATTTCACACTCGATTCCATCATCTTGATTCTGAATTGCTGCAGTTCCAGGTTGTTTGGGTTTGCTTTCCAGTCGATAGCCCTTGGCTTGACTCCAATCAATGGTTGATACCGGGCCCAATTTGCCCACGTGAGGAGCCTCGATGAAAGTCTGTTACCATAGTGGATACTTTTTGGATTAGGACAGTCTGGACTGATAGATTTCAATCCATGCATGAACGATTTGATGCTTTCCTTGTTGAGGTCTGTAATTTCACGAATATTGGACATCCCTCCCCTCATAATTTCTTCAGCTGATTCGTAGTTGATACCAAAATCCATTAGGCTGCTCCTGAAAGCAAGCTGTTCTGGGTTCAGAAATCTACCATTGTTGAATCCCCTGATTTTTATCCTGGGTTGGGATGACCTTCTCCCCAGTCGTTCTGCTCTTGCATCCTCGGCATTTTTGTTAGCATCGTTTCCCTCATCATTGTCACTATCCGCGTCATCTGGGTTCTCACCCTCCTTTCTGCATCTCTTATTGCTCTGATTCTTTTCTTTACTTCTTGGTCGATGATTCTCTTCATGGTTGAGTTTGTTTCTGGGTCCCCAAGGGCCCTTTCCATTACTTCCATGATTTTATCTTCAAGCTCTTCATCGTCTCCCATACCTCCTTCGTTGTTGTTCTCATCAGAATCCTGTGGATCGTCCACTTCCATTTTTTCTTCTTCTTCTTCACTATTCTCGTGTGCTCTAGTTCGTACCATGGTGGAGAGGAGTGCGATATTTCAAATGAAGTTTCGAATTATTTGGTGAAGTATGGATGGTTGATTCGTAGGGTGGTATTCGATGGTGGTATGTGGAGAGAGAATTTAATCAAATCGAGAGTTTGGGTGTGAGATATGGATGGTATATTATTCGTTGGCGACTGTTGAGTGTGATTTGTTTATCTGTCTGTATTTGTATATCCGGATCGAATTTTCGTTCCGGTTTTGTTTATACTTTCTGACTATACTTTCCGACTATTCGGATCGAATTTTCGTTCCGTTTAGTTTTGTATTGTGTGAGCTTTTGCTTTTGTTGCAAATCAAGATTGTGAGCTTTCCTATCCTTTCTTGGGATTTTGCTCATTCTGTATTTCTGTGGTGAAAGATTGAAAGATTGTTTCCTGAGAATTTAGTGTTCTCCTTTTAGTGTTCTCCTTTTCATTTTGGATCTTTCTGATCTTCGGGGATTGGTGTTCTCATATCTTTGGATTTTCGTTTTCGTGCGGGCAGATGCCCTTCGCAATCTGTTTCACCGCAGAATACTTCTGGCTCAATCTTCTGGCTCACTTCATTCTTGTTTTCAGTGAAAGATCAGTGTTCTCGGATTGGATATTGATTCCTTTCAACTGATGCCAACCTGGGCGACTCTTTCATCTGAATCGTCCAGCCCTTTTCCCTTGCTTGTTTGCTGGATCTTGAAACCCGGTGGAGCCACCACCTTGGTTCGGTTCTCTGGTCTCTTCTTTCAGGGAGACCGCCCTGGTGTTGGTCTATTCCAGGGCTCCACAAGCAACTGCCTTTTTTACATCCTTGAGGGTTGATGCCGGTAGCTGATCAGGCTATTCCGGATTAGTCTTCGAGCTCAAACTGCGTTTCTCGGTGGGAAACGCCAATCGTCCTCCACAGCTCGTAGAGTGCTGTGGGTCTGATAAACTAAAGAAAGCTTGTCATGACAAACAAATAAACGCAATCGTTCTTACGATCGATTGATTTAGTGAGTAAGAGTAATCATCTTAGATGCAGTCGGACTTAGCGGATGACAGGTTAATTACTCATCGTATCGTCGTGTCGATTTACGGCATATTACTGCGTAATTCTTAGCATACAAAGCACACGTAAATAAGACACAAAACACACGCAAACCATCTTCGATCAGTCTTCCGTTTTACCGTATAATTCACCGTGATATTCTCATTGGAATATCACAGTATTGTACCTTATCATGTAGAATTAGTACTAGATCGTACGCAGGTTTTAGGGCATGATAGTGTTTTAGAGTTGTTAATTCTTCGAAGAGTGAGCTGATGGGGAAATCCGGTAAAGAGACAATCCACATGAAAGCGCCGACGATTATTCACTCAAGTTAAATAACCTTACAAATAAGGTTATTTGCCCTTATGACTTTTCGTACAATACGCCCGTTACGTACAAATACGCGTCTACACGGTGAATTCTTTTCAGTCCCCTTCAGTCATAAATCCTCCAACCGTTAAGCGGCTGGATTCTATGACTTAAAGGCCGGGGACTGGCAGGATTTGCACTGTGTTCCAATCTGGTGAGTTTTTGGGTTGATGACTGAGTTATATTTTGGTTGGGGATTGGCAGGATTTGCACTGTGCTCAAATCTGGTGGGTTTTTGGGTTGATGACTGAATTATATTTTGGTTAGGTACTGGAAAGATTTGCACTGTCTTTCTAGAAATCACGCGGTTAAGGACATACAGACGGACTAAATCAGTCACTCGTGATAGCCGCCAAAAACAAATAATTGTTTATACGATTCATCTCAACGCATATACGACCCGTAAAGAGGGACCGACAGAGGTGCAGTTCGGTCCGGGTATAACTTAATCATTATGCTTACAATTTTAGAATCTAATCAATATTACTGCAATCTTCCTACTGTAATCTAACAACACGGAGTAGGAATCAGAGTTTATCAGACCCAGACTCTAACCACATAAGGAGTGTCCACACGACAATGGACGAAGAGAGAAAGATTACCGACTGATCACCGGCTAATCAAAGACCCCTGAAGGCTATGTCCATGTTTGAGCACTTAGACGAGTAATGGCACTAGTGCAGCCGGGCATGAGCTAATACCTCTTGCTTCCCTCAAACGACATAATGGCCATAGGGGAACAAACAAATGCCATCAGTACAACACCTCGAACTCCGGGGGGGGCCAGAACAACCGCAGTCTCTACATTCAAACGTAAACGTGTCCCAATTCAAACAATGGAAGAGACCCACACGGGGTCTCGAAATGACACGATAAAGACGAGTAAGAAGACCCCAACAACAACAACAACAGTAACACCAACAGTTAGGAGCTTAAAGCTCACAAATAGCAGTAGGTGCGAGTACAGTTAGGAGGGATAGATTCCTCTATACGAGTCAATATGATACTCACATGAGGTGGGACAGCGTACAGACGTGTACACTAAGCTGTTCTGAGCCTACGAACTATACGGAGATGGCAGTTGAATTATTCTACAATAATTTCAACTCCCGCTGAATAGGGGGACCCGATGGACTTGTAACCGTAAAATAACGGGAAAACAAATCAACGGTCCCAATCCCTGTGAAAATAATTCAACGGCCCCAGAATCCCACGGGAACATGCAGCGGGCCGGATCTAACGGTCAATATATTCCCGCACGAGTAAACTCAACGGCCATGATTCGAAACCGGAACCCGAACAGTTTGCTTAAGTAAGGGGCAACGGGGTGATTTTCATTCGGAATAGAAACGTTTGCAAATTCTACAGGGAGAAATATCCACTACTAGCGATATCGCGAGGGAAGTGATTGCGTGTGAAATACAGAATCCCCCCAGAAAATCATTCATATATCACTTACGGATCAAGTAAACAGCTATTCCGGACCAAATACCAACCATGGTGAGAGGAAGAACAGCCCGACAGAACCAACGCAACGACAATGCGGCCGCTAATCCAGCGGCTGCAGCAGCTAACGCAGTAGCTGGTGAACCTGCTAACAATGGACCAGCCATTCCTGCCAATCTTGGCTTTACGACAGCGCAAATGGAATTCATTAGGACCATGATGGATACCAACCGGGCCCCGTCGCTCACACAAGAGGTCCAAGACGCAATCGAACGCGCTAATCAACTTGAGGGAATCCCTGGGTACGCAGGGGAAAGGACTCTAACCCCAACAGAGGTAGTCTTCAGAGAAATCTTGGAATCCTTTGGGTTGAACCGGATCACCGCAGATGAGCTCTTCCTGACCGGCCACAGCAGTACCGACTCCCTGCGGGACATGGATGACTCTGCTATCAAATCCCTGGTGAATGGTGTCAACAAGACCAAACACAACTACTGCCCGGACCCAAAGCAAGTGTATGTGGGGAGGGTTTTTGGGGATCGACTCAAGTTGTTTGTGGCGTGGATTGATTTTCAGCCCCTCATTGGAGCCACAGCTACCCCAGTTGACTGGGTAGCTGATCCGGATGCTGAATCCAAGACTCGAGAGCGCCTCAAGTCTCTCAAGGAGGATGACAGCAACACGGCGGCCGGGGACCTGACTCTCCCAGAACCACTCACTGCAATGTCGAAATTCAAGGAATTCGATGAACGGTTTAGGGAGTACCTTAGACACAAAAGGGGTGTCACCAAAACATCTCTACTATACACAATTCGAAAGGAATCGATGGTCGGTGATGCTGAGAGAGGGGGGACCGTTGGGTCTGCTCCAACAGATACATATGCCAACTGGAACGAATATTCTATACGTTGCACCGTTCACTCAGGGTCCCACTGGACAAAAGACAACAATACACTATGGGGAATCCTCTTCAAATTGGTGGGAGCGGGTCCCGGTTGGTCCTACATCCAAGGACTTGGAACGGACGGGGATGGGAGGAAGGCATATTTCACCCTCTATTCTCAGGCATATGAATCAACGAACGTAAGACTTCTCATAGAAGAAAAGAGGGCCTTCCTACAGAGCTCCACCTACTCCGGGGACACCAAGAACTACAGCTTTGACAAGCACAAGAGGCGTTGGTACGACGCAAAGGAGTTCCTATTGCGACATAAGGCCTTCCCACCAGAAGATCAGTTTGTTACTGACTTCTGTCACTCTATCTCGGATCCAAGGCTCGAGATGGCGGTGCAATTGGTCCTAAATGAAGCAGGCGGCATGTATGACAGCTTTGACAAGGCTTCCGCCCACTTCACTCAAACGCTTGGTATCAAGAAGTTACAAACCAGCCGCAAAGGCAATCGCAGAAATATCTCCTCTTTCAAAGGAAAAGGCGGCAACAAACGCAACAACGATAGCAACTCCTCCTCCAACAAGAGACACGGCAACGGCAACAAGAAACAGAAAACTTCAGGTACATATGACGGACCTCTGGAGGGAAAGATCTATCCGAAGGAAATCTGGGTCACTATGTCTGCTGCCCAGAAGAACCAAGTCCGGTCCCTACGACCAGCTCTCAACTCCAATTCGAAGTCTGCACAAGTTTCTCTTGTTGAAGCCAAAGGGGACAACACTACAGCAAAAGGGTCGGCCGGCGATCAGTTCGGTAGCCATACTCACAAGAAGAAGAACCAAGACTGATTTGCCGGCCGGGGCCTGTCGATTGTATCCCGGGTAGGCCGGCCGATAGTCCATATCAAGAGTTTTGGCACACCGTCTCAAGGTAACGGTCGATGCGAGTTGGACAGCCACGCTGATACAACAGCCGCGGGATCAAATATGGTATTACTGGATTCATTGGATTCTATCTTGACATATGTGGATGTTGCACCATTCTCAGATACATACTCACCGCTTAAGAATGTCCCTATTGCCCGTTGCGCCACAGCTTGGACTGACCCAACCGATGGGATTACTTACATCTTGGTCTTTGGGCAGGCTTTGTTTTTTGGCACCAAGTTGCAACACAGCTTGGTATGTCCCAATCAAGTCCGGGACTGCAACTTCAACAAGGTTGAGGACACCCCAAGGCGATACGACTCCAATTCTACACACGGGATCACTTTTCAATTGGACGACACTGAACTCTTCATTCCCCTCCACGTTGAAGGAGTCATATCCTATTTTGATTCCCGGAAGCCTACAAAGAAGGAACTGGCAAACTGTGAACACATACTGGCTACAGATACCCACACCTGGGACCCCTATTCCTCTCACTTCGCAGAGGAGGAAGAAGCCACCAATGCTTCTTTCCCGCGGGTTGTTGCTACTCTTTCAGGTTGCCTGCCGGCTTGTGGGACTCCAGTCCAATATTCATCCACGATTCATCTAGAACCACTTGGCACAGGGTACGACACGAACCGGCTACTCCATTTGGCTTCTGTCTGTACTAATAGAGTTCCTTCCCAACGCACCGGATATACCCCAACGGACGTCTCCACCCGATTCATTTCAGCCCTTGCTGGAACCAACGGGGAGGACCAAGAAAACCTTCGAAATTCAGCAAATTCTACGATTTCTGATGTTTCCACCAAGCCTTCATTATCTGAAGCTGAGCTTGCCATTCAACAAGAAGCCAAGGCTCGAAACAAGGAGAGGAAGCTACTAAGGCGCCAACAAGATGTCCTAGACCAAGAAATGTCCCTTGACAAGAAGTCTTTCATACGACGGGGACAATGGGGACCTCCAATAAGGATACCCGACAAGGTTGACAGGTATGATGCCAAGGCCATTGCTAAGATGTGGAATATCAGTGAGAAGCGGGCCAAGGCTACTATTGAAGTCACTACCCAAGATGGCATTCGACAACTGTCCCAGCCTATTACAAAGAGACTGAAGACACAGAAGTGGAGGAATAGGAGGATGCTCAAGGGCCGATGGTATGCCGACACTATGAAGTTCAAGGTTCCCAGTATCATTCGAAATGATACAGCAGCCCAGATTTTTGCGAATGGAAAGGGCTATGTGGCCTTCTATCCTGTCAGGGGAGAGGTCCGATGTCATGATGGCTTATCTTGCTTTATAAATGAAGTGGGAATCCCAGAACACCTTGTTACAGATGGGGCAAAGGCCCAGGGGAGTCATGAGACACACAACACCGGTTGGAATAAGCTCCGGTCGGAGTATCGCATTCGACAAACATACATACAGCCTCACTGCTCTTGGCAGAATACAGCTGAACACAGTGCCGGGGACCTAAGAAGGGCAATCCGTTGGATGACTTCTAAGAAGGGCAGTCCCAGGAGGTGTTGGGCCTTCTGTGGAATGTTAGCGGCCGGCCGGATGAACCTCATGGCATCAAGTGATCCTTCCTCAATGGGGAGGACTAACTTCGAACTGGTGCATGGGTATACCCCAGATATCACCCTGTATATGATCCACGACTGGTATGACTTTATTTGGTGGTATGACTTAAATGGGAAAACAAATAGGCTTGGCCGGTGGCTGGGCCCATGTGGAGACACTTTTGGTGGTGGAGATTGTCACTATGTCTTATTTAAGACCGGAAAAGTTCACATAACAAACAGCACCCGGGCTATATCTGAGGAAGAATGGAGACATCCAGATATTCTATCACAGTTGGAAGCACACAACAAAGAGATCAACGCAAAAATAGGTGACGAGGTTAAACCTTCCGATACTTATCTTGAAAACGAACTTGGCGAACCACCTCTGGGCCTATTTGATGGCAAATATGAGGGGGAGGATGAAGTGCTCATGGCAGAAGCTGAGGCTTCTTCCCCGGATGTCGATGACCTATCTGATAAAGACCTTGATGAGTATCTTGGGACTGAAGTATTACTGCAGATAGGGGACCAACATATCCGGGGGTTAGTCAAGAGTCGTTGCAGGGATAAGGATGGTGTGCTGATTGGCGAGAAGAACAACAATCCACTCTTAGACACGAGGTCTTACGAGGTCGCCATGCCGGATGGATCTATTGAAATCTATACAGCCAATACACTTTCAGAGAGTATCTATTCTTCCGTTGACGACGAAGGGCGCATGTATTGCCTGATGGATGAGATTATTGATTCTGAGAGGGATTCAGATGCCTTAACTGTCGAACAGGCCACTTATACAACAAAGTCCGGACAAACTAGAACAAAGCCAACAACCAAAGGATGGAGGTTTCTTGTTAGATGGAAGGATGGCACTACATCCTGGGCAAAGTTAAGCGATATGAAGGAGAGCTTCCCGGTTGAAACAGCAATATACGCCCGTGAAGAAGGCGTCATAAATGAGCCAGCGTTTAAGTGGTGGGCTTACAAAGTACTTCGGAAAAAGGACCGGATCTTATCTGGCGCTAAAACCAAATACTGGACCAAGTCTCATAAGTACGGGGTCCGGCTCCCTAAGTCTATTTCAGAAGCAAAAGCCATTGATAGGGAAACGGGGACCGATCATTGGGCTCGGGCTATTGCAAAAGAAATGAGGAACAGCTCTATTGCCTTTGAATTCAATGAGGAAGACAAAATACCAGTGGGGCATACTAAAATAACCATGCACATGGTCTTTGACGTCAAGATCGACTTAACACGGAAGGCCCGGTTAGTTGGAGACGGTCACAAAGTCCCAGAAATCTCCAAGGAATATACTTATTCCAGTGTACCCAGTAGGGATTCGGTTCGATTGTTCTTTCTAGTGGCAGCACTCAACAACCTCGATGTACTCAGCGCGGATATACAGAACGCTTACTTAACGGCACCCATCAAGGAGAAGTACTTCACAATAGCAACAGAGGCCCAAGGGTTCGCGTCGGAACTATGTGGAAGGCCCTGCAAGATTGTAAGGGCTTTATATGGACTCCCGGTTGCTGGGGCATCTTTTCGATCACACTTGGCTAGTCACTTAAGAGAGCTTGGTTATGTATCTTGCAAAGCAGATCCTGACGTGCATCTCCGATCTGCATTCAAACCAGATGGCTCAGCTTACTACGAGTACTGTGTGGCTTATGTCGATGATATCCTTGTATGTGGAATGGACCCAAAGTTCCAGATGGATGCGATAGAAAGGCAGTTCAAGTTGAAGAATGGAACTGATTTGAAGAACCTTCTTTCTACTTGGGCGCTGATATAGGAAAGACCTACATAGACGGTAACCCGTACTGGTCCATGGCTTCATCTAAGTATACTGCGAAGGCCATCAAATCAGTTGAAGAAGAACTACTAACTGGAAGATACGCGTTTAAGGTACTACCCAAGACAGCAAGGTCACCATTGAGCTCTGAGTATAGGCCTGAGATAGACGCGTCACCAGAACTTGATCCGGAGAAACAAAACTACTATCAAGGTTTAGTTGGGATACTCCGGTGGATATGTGAACTCGGTCGATTGGATATAATTATGCCCGTATCACTTATGTCTCGATATCTCGCGCAAGCCAGGGAAGGTCATCTCAACCAGTTGTTCCATTTGTTTGCATACTTGAAGAATTACAGCAAGTCTAAGTTGGTGTTCGATGCATCTATGCCTGATGTAGATGAGTCAAATTTTCAGTCGTGCGATTGGAGTGAATTCTATCCAGAGGCCAAAGAGCTATTGCCTCCAGATATGCCTGAACCAAAAGGAAAGGCAGTTATTACCACATGTTTTGTGGATGCGGATCATGCGGGTTGCAAGGCTACCAGGAGATCCCATACAGGAGTCATTATTTTTGTTAACAGAGCACCTATTTTGTGGTTCTCCAAGAGGCAAACAACTGTTGAAACATCTACATTTGGCTCGGAAATAGTCGCGCTTAGGATAGCAATCGAGATGGTAGAGGGGCTAAGATATAAGCTACGGATGATGGGTGTACCTATAGAAGGACCTACCAATATCTACTGTGACAATGAGTCGGTCGTGAAGAACACTACACGACCAGAAAGCCCTTGTAAGAAGAAGCATAATAGTGTTGCTTATCATAAGGCAAGGGAGTGCATAGCAGCAGGAACTATCCGGATTGCAAAGGAGCCAGGCGAGTCGAATATCGCGGACTTACTCACAAAATTAATGAGTGGATCCAGGCTAATTGAACTAGCAATGAGGTGTATGTGGCGAGATGGGGTTGATGAAAAAATGAGACCCGCGGGATAGGTATCTTCTACTAGTATCACGTTACTACCACGAAGACACGGGGACTCTAGAAATCACGTGGTTACAAGTACGGACAGACTGTAACGTACGACTGGCACTGGCAGGATTTGCACAGTGCTAAAATATGGTGGGTTTTTGGGTGGATGACTGAGTAATATTTTGGTTGGGGATTGGCAGGATTTGCACTGTGCTAAAATCTGGTGGGTTTTTGGGTTGATGACTGAATTATATTTTGGTTAGGGACTGGAAAGATTTACACTGTGTTCAAATCTGGTGGGTTTTGGGGTTGATGACTGAGTTATATTTTGGTTGGGGATTGGCAGGATTTGCACTGTGCTCAAATCTGGTGGGTTTTTGGGTTGATGACTGAGTTTTTTTTTGGTCGGGAATTGGCAGGATTTGCACTGTGCTCAAATCTGGTGGGTTTTTGGGTGGATGACTGAGTAATATTTTGGTCGGGGACTTGCAGGATTTGCACAGTGCTCAAATCTAGTGGGTTTTTGGGTTCATGACTGAGTTATATTTCGTTTGGGGATCGGCGACTGGCAGGATTTGCACAGTGTTCAAATATGGTGGGTTTTTTGGTTGATGACTGAGTCATATTTAAATCGGGGATTAGCAGGATTTACACTGTGTTCAAATCTGGTGGGTTTTTGGGTTGATGACTGAGTTATATTTTGTTTGGTGACTGTCAGGATTGACACATTGTTCAAATATGGTGGGTTTTCTGGTCGATGACTGAGTTATAGTTTGTTTGTGGACTGCCAGGATTTGCAATGTGCCCAAATCTGGTGGGTTTTGGGGTTGATGACTGAGATATATTTTGGTCGGAGACTGGCAGGATTTGCACTGTGTTCAAATCTGGTGGGTTTTTGGTTGATGACTGAGTTATATTTTGGTCGGGGATTGGCAGGATTTGCATTGTGCTAAAATTTGGTGGGTTTTTGTGTTGATGACTGAATGATATTTTGGTTAGGGACTGGAAAGATTTGCACTGTGTTCAAATCTGGTGGGTTTTTGGGTTGATGAATGAGTCATATTTTGGTTAGGGACTGGAAAGTTTTGCACTGTCTTCAAATCAGTTGGGTTTTTGGGTTGATGACTGAGTTATATTTTGGTCGGGGATTGGCAGGATTTGCACTGTGCTAAAATCTGGTGGGTTTTTTGGTTGATGACTGAATTATATTTTGGTTAGGGACTGGAAAGATTTGCACTGTGTTCAAATCTGGTGGATTTTAGGGTTGACAGACGATTCAATTATATTTTGGTTAGGGACTGGAAAGATTTGTACTATGTTCAAATCTGGTGGGTTTTAGGGTTGATGACTGAGTTATATTTTGGTGGGGGATCGGCAGGATTTGCACTGTGTTCAAATCTGGTGGGTTTTTTGGTTGACGATTCAATTATATTTTGGTCGGGAACTGGCAGGATTTGCACTGTGCTCAAATCTGGTGGTTTTTTTCGGTTGATGACTGAATTATATTTTGGTCGGGAACTGGCAGGATTTGCACTGTGTTCAAATCTGGTGGGTTTTTTTGGTTGATGACTGAGTTATATTTTGGTCGTGGACTGGCAGGATTTGCACAGTGTTCAAATCTGGTTGGTTTTTTGGTTGAGACTGAGCTATATTTTGGTTAGGGATTGGCAGGATTTGCAGTGTGCTCAAATCTGGTGGGTTTTTGGGTTGATGAATGAGTTATATTTTGGTCAGGGACTGGCAGGATTTGCACAGTGTTCAAATAGGGTGGTTTTTTTGGTTGATGACTGAGTTATAGTTTGTTTGGGGACTGCCAGGATTTGCACTGTGTTCAAATCTGGTTTGTTTTTGGGTTGACGATTGAATTATATTTTGGTTAGGGACTGGAAAGATTTGCACTGTGTTCAAATCTGCTGATAGATCTGGTAGCTTGTAATTACCTGTAGCTCGTACAGCATGCTTGCTCCAATTTAAAATAAAACTCGAACGAATGACTCATTTCATTGGTAGTATTGATCAATTGGTATGATCAATATGAAGGTAGGTAGCTTGCTTGTAGATCTGGTACCTCCTAATTTCCGGTAGCTCGTACAGCTTGCTTGTTCGGAATTACAAAAAGCCTGCGCGAATGACAAAACTTCAATAGTAATATAAATCGATTGGTATGATCGGTATGAAGGTAGGTTGCTTGCTTGTAAATCTGATAGCTCGTAATTACCGGTAGCTCGTACTGCTTGCTTGTTCAAATCGAACCCCAACCCTATAAGTGTAGATACCTTGCTGATAGCTTACACATGAATTTGGTTGGTTGGCTAATGGTAGAATTGGAACTGGTAAGAATTGGTACAGATCAGAACACCTTTGGTAATTCTGATCTGACTTGATGCACACTAGTACTAGTAGAAATTGTACGCGTTATTGTATGAGTACTTCTTACCATAACTTTACTGACACATACTTACAATACATACAATAACTACGTACTCAACAACTCCACAGGGCCCCTGCAAAGCACTAATATCTCCATACTGAAGTCACCGCGGGCAACGATATTGCAGGGATCCCTTCATTATATCAAGAAGGACAAGGCCTGCAAGTTTCGAATCGATTGATCGAGTGGATTGGAAGTATCTAACCGGCAAAGCATTGGACACACAAGGTCCATTTTGAAGGTAAGCAAAGGAAAAAAAGGTGAATATTAATATCTCCATACTGAAGTCACCGCGGGCAACGATATTGCAGGGATCCCTTCATTATACTAAGAAGGACAAGGCCTGCAAGTTTCGAATCGATTGATTGAGCACATTAGAAGAATCAAACCGGTGAAGCAGAAGGGAAACATTTGGTTGTATTTCAAGGAAGCAACCCAAATAACGGTGACAGCAGATATCTCCATACCGAGGTCGCCGCTGCCAACAATATTGCACAGACCTCTTCATTACATCTAGAAGGAGACGTCCTCCAAGTTTCGGATTGATTGATTGAGAGGAATAGAAAAATCGAACCGGTGAAGCAGATTGGGAAAATTTGGTTGTATTTCAAAGAAACACCCCAAATAACAGTCACAGCAGATATCTCCATATCAACGACACCGACAGCAACGATATTGCAGGGTCCTCTTTATTACTATATGTAATCACCCCTCCTCTGATTTGGTTGGCACGACTCGTCCCCTCTCAAAAGAAAAACTCTCTTAAGAAAAATCCAAGGCGCACAACCAATTCGACTCCGAGTAGTATTCAGGGGGGGAGGGGGGGGGTGTTACAAGCTGCTTGTTTACGAGGCCACCCGGGCCGAGGAAACAAGCAGCTTGTAACACCCCCACCCCACCCCACCCCTGAATACTATGAGGAGGAGAGCAAGGAGGAGGGGTGATTAGGTATGTAATACCATGGTCGTAAGGGAGAGCACAAAGGGAAGGAGGAGGGGGGGGGAGGAGCTTCTTCTTGCTAGCGAGCGTCGGTTGCTCTTTGTTGCCGCTGTTGGGGGGGGGGGGGGGGGGCTTCTTGCTACTAGCGTTGTTGCTGCAATTTCACGGGGACAAGGATAAACCTGCTCTCCCCACAGTCCACCGTGTTGTATGTGTGAAAAATTACTTTAGCAAGGGGGATCCACTTGCTCAACACTACAAAGAGGGCACTAACTCACGGGATTAAGCAGGAGTAGTGCCGGTACCGGTACTACCGGTACTACAAGATTGATTGATTCCTTGACACGACTTGTGTAGAATCTAGTAGAATCCCTACTACTACCGGTACATCCTGGATTTAATAACCTTTTTGGCGGTTTTCCCTGTAGGATCTAGTAGAATCCTTACTACATCCATATATATTCAGCTGTTCTTACCAGTCAAAAGTATTTTTAAGAGTTTTACCCTAAGTAACTTTTCCGGGTGTTGAGCAATACATATGGTAAAGAGGGAGCTAACCCGGGATTAGCAACAGCAGCAGCAGTCGCAGCAGGGATTTTGCTTATTTGATTCCTTGAGACTTGTGTAGAATCAAGTACAATCCCTACTACAACCTTGATTTCTCGCTGTTTTTTCCCCGTTGTAATTCATTATTTCAAAATCAACCACTTTGCACGAGCTACAAGCTCTGATTTTGGCCCCCACAGCCTCAATATTCATCACGACTTGCTCTCTAGCAAGAAATAGGTCTACAGATTAATTCTAGCTCTTTTTTTGGCATATACTCTAGTCCCTACTCTGCTGTGTATTAATCTGTTCTGGGAGTATCAAAAAGAGTGCTAGGTGAATAGTGCAATGAATATGACTGGAAATCACGACAGAAAATTCTACTACAGAGGCACCGAGTAACACTACCGTACCACTAGAAATCACATACCAATTCTACTCTTACTACGGAGTATGGTGTACCAATTGTATGGAGTATGTCGTAATTTACTTAAGTATCAAGCCATTATCAGAGCAGAAAACACTACTAGCAACCGTGTACAAATTCTACGGCGGATTTTGGAAATTACTTTAGTATCATGCCATTGTCAGAGCAGAAAACACTACCAGAAATCGTGTAGCATTTCTACGGCATACTTTCGAAATTACTATAGGTAACACCCTGTCCTCCGTTTTGGTTGGCACGTGTCATCCCCTCTCTAAAGAAAAAACTTAGAGAGGGGATGACACGTGCCAACCAAATCGACTCCGAGGGGCCTCGTAAACAAGGAGCTAGAGTGGTACCAAGTAACACCCCTCCTCCCCACTGATACTACGAGGAGGAGTTAAAGGAGGAAAGGGGTGTTGACATGGTAATCTCTATGGCTTCAGAAGGACGGGCACAATGGAGGAGGAGGGGTTCCTTGCTAGCTACCGAGCGTTTTGATGCTGCTAGTATGGTACAGGGGGATTAGTAGTAGCGTTTTGATGCTGCTACAGGGGGGAACAAGGATAAACTGGTACGGTACCGATCGGTGGTACCGATGAGTACTCGTAGGAACAAGTACAAAATGTACGGTACAGATCAGTGGTACCATTTTGGTGGTACCGGAGTACCACTCACTTTGTTAAGTAATAATTTTTTCAGCGCACATAAAGAGGGAGCAAACGCGCGGGATTCGCAGCAGCAGAAGGATTTGGTTGATTCCTTCTTGACACCACCTGTGTAGAATCTAGTAGAATTCCTACTACAAACTGGATTTTTGCTGTTTTTTCCCCGGTTGTAATTCATAATTTCAAAATCAACCACTTTCAAACAAAGCACACGACTGTTCCCCCGACCATGGGAATAGACACTTTCCACTGCTTCCTTTCCTATTACAACAACAAGAAACCCATTCTATTACACAGTAAGCCATTGTCTGTCCTTTGTTTGCTTGGGGGGAGCTGTTAAGGCTGCTTCGGTTTGATTCGTTGTCATCGTCATCGTCGTGTTGTCATTTGTTTATTCTGTTCCTAGTATCATTCACAATGCTGCTTCTTTTTGCTTCTTTGACCATGGGAATAGTAACAACCTATCCAATTACAACAACAAGCAACCCGTTCTATCACACTGTAAGTCATTGACGATCCTTTGTTTGCTTGGGGGGAGCTGTTAAGGCTGCTTCGGTTTGATTCGTTGTCATCGTCCTCGTTTGTTTATTTCTCTCACCGCGCTGCTCCTTTTTGCTTTTGACCATGGGAATGGGTCATTTCAGCAACCATGGTTTGAACTATTCAAGACATAGGCTGCTCCTCAGACTCGGGCTTCTGCTCCAGCTCAACAAGATCTTTGGACTCAGTCTCAGTCATTTACGGACGCAACAGCAACAAGAACCCAACGTTGGTCTGTAGCAGACAGGAATTCTTCATTGAGCAAAACCTAGTAGTATACTAATAAGAAGACCCCTGCTTCTTCAGCGCCGTTGGTTCCTTCTTCTTCAAGGCCGCTCCTTCGGTGCCAACTGCTGCTGCTGCTTCTGAAGACGTCAATACTGCTGCTGGACCGGTCGCTGCGGAACGTGTTGTTGGTGCTGCTGCTCCACCGGTCGTCTCTGAAGACGATGACATTCCTACTCAATCTACAAGTGCTGGTGCTCTGCTTGAAGCTGGGGGATTGGCGTATTGTTTGAGCACTGCGCCGCTCCGATCTAGGGGACCAGTGTATCCACGGCGTCCAAACTACAAGCGTTGCTTTGTTTATTACAGAGCGGCCATACTATTTCTTGTTCCAGCATCCAAACTACAACGAACTCTCATGTTGGGCTCAACAACCTCAATATTCATCATGACTTGCTCTCTAGCAAGAAAAAGGTCTGCAGACTAATTCTAGCTCTTTTTTTGGCATATACTCTGGTCCCTACTAGTCTGCTGTGTATTAGTCTGTTCTGGGAGTATCCAAACTAGTCGTAAGAGAACAGTGCTCAAAATACGACTGGAAATTGCACAGTACATTGCGCAGTACATTCTACTGGAAATCACGTAGAAAATCGTACCAGAAAAATTGTGGTACCAGAGTACCACTTTTTGGTACCAGAGTACCACATTCTGCTACCAGAGTACCACTCCCTCCTTCCACCCGTTGAGCCTGTTTCAAACCCTCATTTTTCTTGGTACTTAGGAGTGAGTACACGTGCTCGTCCGCCGAAGCCATAGGATTACTATATGTAACTACCCCTCCTCCGATTTGGTTGGCACGACTCATTCCCTCTCTAAAGAAAAACTCTCTTAAGAAAAATCCAAGGCGCGTGCGCCGAGGATTTTTCTTAAGAGAGTTTTTCTTTAGAGAGGGAATGAGTCGTGCCAACCAATTCGACTCCGAGTAGTATTCAGGGGGGAGGGGGTGTTACAAGCTGCTTGTTTACGAGGCCCCCCGGGCCGAGGAAACAAGCAGCTTGTAACACCCCCTCCCCCCTGAATACTACGAGGAGGAGAGCAAGGAGGAGGGGTAGTTAGGTATGTAATACCATGGTCGTAAGGGAGAGCACAAAGGGAACAAGGAGGGGGGAGCTTCTGCTTGCTATCGAGCGGCGATTGCTGTTTGTTGCTGCTGTTGGGGGGGGGGGGCTTCTTGCTAGCGAGCGTTGCTCTTTGTTGCTGCAGTTTCGCGGGGGACAAGGATAAACCTGCTCTCCCCACAGTCCACCGTGTTGTATGTGTGAAAAATTACTTTGGTACCGGTTTTGGTACTAAAGTACTTTTTTCGACTCCGTGTTGAGCAACTCAAAAAGTATTTTTAGAAGATTTTCACACACAACTTCGTGTGTTGAGCAAGTAAGTATTTGCTCAACACACGAAGTTTGTATCAACTACCGGTATGTTTTGAGAATTGAATGATATAAAATTATAAAAATTATCGGATTGATATGTAAGATGTAAATTGATCTTCTGGAAGGGTCATCCTTCCTCTTCTTCCGGAAGTATGATTCTTCTCCCGGTCATTTGGGGAATCTTCATCCGGTCATTAAGATTCCCTTCAACCCAGAGTCCCGACTCGATCGGTCAGTCACGAGGATCATTGTTACACTATCCCCCACAGTGACTGGCCGACCGATCGGTTCGTTCATTGCTGTGGTTGTCGGATGGGCCCTCTGTATGGTACTACTTTCCGAATGTTGTAAACTTCTTCAACTGCCTGCGACCGTTGCACTTTAATTGTTCCGTTGGTGAATACTTGGATGATTGGATATGGTCCGTGGAGTCTATCCTGCAGTTTGGTGGGGTCATATACTCTGACCATTATCTGATCCCCTATCTGGTAATTATGGTTTATTCTGCCCTTGTTCGTTCGTATGAGATTCTGATCGATGAGTTGCTGTCTTCTATCTCGAATCGCTTCCAGGTTGGCTATCAACGGAATGTCCATCATCATGTCCCTATTGAACGCCATGGCGCCTGGTGAGGTTTGCATTGTGTGATTGACTGCGCATCGCGTTGCGTGCATGCAGCTGGCTAGGGCATTGTCCATGATCTGCTCCGCCTCTTGCTCATTGTTGGCGTGTGTGGTTCGCATGGTAACTCTCAGTATGTCTCCCATGGTGCGGTGTAATCTCTCGCAGATGGCGTTCGATTGTGGATTCTTTACTGTTGTTGGTACTGATTTGATTCCATGCTGCGTTAGTAGCGTCTGAAACGCGTGCCCTATAAATTCGCCTCCGTTATCGTGGATGCATCGATTGGGCCTCGGGTACCTGGCTAGCCAGCCATTTGCAAACTGGTCTGCTATGTGCCTGCTCGATTTGTCGCTTATTCTGCTTATTTCCGCCAGGTTGGTGACCGGATCGATCGTTGTTAGTGCTTTGAATTCATATTGTCTGTCACCCGCTTGGATTCTCCAAGGGCCTATGAGATCGACGCATACTTCATTCCATGGGGCTATTGCCGCCTCCCTGGGTGGCAGCTGTCCGTATCCCCTGCCTGCTTCTTTGTACTGGTGGCAGTTAACCGGGCACACGTATTGCTTACATAACTGTTGTAGGTTGGGTGAATAGAACCGGGAGGATATGGTGTCGTATAGGCGCTGTGTTCCGCAGTGTCCTAGCACCATATGGTACCAATGTATGGTTTGTTGGATGAGGGTCGCAGGTATGACAATCTTCCAATTTGGTTCGTTTGCGTCCACGCGTGCTATTATCTGTTGGCCGTTGATGACTACTATTGGAAATTTGGTTGGATCTTCCTGATGGGCTGTGCGCAGGTGGATATCTTGATTTTGGTGGTTTTGGATATTGGTGATGGTGATTGGGTTTGGCATTTCCTGTAATGGTGGTAGGTTGAGTAGGCATTCGATCCATTCGGTGCTTTCGTCAATGTTGGTAAATGTCTCATCGTTTATGGTAATGTCATCTTTTGGTACTTGGATGGTGTGGAAATCTACCATGGTTCCGTTTCTTGCCGTGTGGCCTTGCTGTCGTTTATCCCCCACAGAGGGTGGCTCCATACGGGGCAGCCTCGAGAAGCAGTCAGCGAGGACATTCTTTTTGCCCTCTATGTGGGTGAGGTTGATATCAAATTCTGACATGAAGAGTTTCCATCGAAGGACTCTTTGAATGGAGAAGGTTTTGAAGATGAGGTTTTTGTGATCGGTGTAAACGTGGAGAATGCCACCGAGGAGAATTTTCCTGTATTCTGTGAGGGTGAGTATGATCGCTAGGAGCTCCTTCTCTGTGGTGGTATAATTCTGTTGCGCGGTCGATAGCTTACGGCTGTAATAGGCGACCACCCTGCCGTCTTGAATGATTACCGCCCCCAATTGGTAATCGGAGGAGTCGGTGTAAATGTGGAAGGGCTTGCTGTAGTCTGGATATATGTTCATTGCATCCGCAGCAAGGATTGCTTTCATTTCCTCGAAGGCTTTCTGTTTGGTAACATCCCATGTAAATTTCTTTGCTCCTGTCATCTCGGTGAGGGGTGAAAGGACATGCGCGCGTCTTGGCCAGAAGGACTTGTAATAATTCACTGCGCCTATAAGAGATCGAACTTGTGTGATGTTCTGTGGGCGGCCCATGCGAAGCACTGCGTCAATCTTCCTTTTCCAAGGCTTGATTCCTTCCGGCGTCATCCAGTGTCCTAGGAAGTCCGTTTCTTTAACAAGCCAGCTGCATTTCAAGGGGTTGCATTTCATTCCATTCTTTGCAAATCGTTCGAGGACCTGATCCAATAGTTGTAGGTGGTGATCGAATGATCGGTTGGTCCAGATGCCCACGTCATCTATGTAGCACTCGCAGTCGAGCCCTTGTAGCATTTCTGTCATAATGTGCTGGGAAATATCTCCACTAATTTTGACCCCCATGGGTAATCTCTTATATCGAAAAAGGCCATACGGCGTCGTGATGGTGCACAGCTTTTGGCTTTCTTGATCCAATCGAAAACAATAATACTGCATCGACAGATCGATTTTGGTGAAGTACGTATATTTTCCCCTTCTATTCATGATATCTTGTATCCTCGGCAATGGGAAAGGCTTTCGTCTAATTCTGTTGTTGAGCTCCCTGAAATCTGACACCCATCTGACTCTGTTATCCTTTTTGGGTATAATGAATGTCGGGAATGCCCATTCTGACGGCCCACATGGTTCCAGCACTCCATCCGCTATCAGGCTGGCTAGTTCCCTTCTGAATATCTCCTCCCTTTTGTAAGCTACCGGATAGGGTTTCATATGGACTGGTTTGGCATCATCTTTCAGATCGATGTGTATTTCTTGGTGGGGGTAACACCCCAATTCTCCATTGAATACCACCTCATGCTGTTTCAGCATTGTTTGTAACTTCTTCTTTTCCTCTGTTGTTATGTGCTCTTGTCTGTTGGACACTTCGGATGCCGTAACTTGTTGATAGCTCCTCTCCAATATTTCGGTTGTGGTGTTAGTGTTGAACAAGGCCGCGTCGGACGCTTCGTCCGGATCTACACGAGTGAACCTTGCTGATTCTTTCATGGGAATGGTTATATCTAGCCACGTGATTTGGTTGGTGTCGAATGATATACGTATACCTGCCTTAATGAGGAAATCTCTTCCCAGTATAACATCGTATCTGCACTCTGGGGAGTTGAAGATGGAAGCCGATATTCCTTGGATGCGGCGCCCATTTACAAATTCAGGGAGCTGTAGCTCTTCGAGCTGCACCTCATGGGAAGTATCAAATCCCCCATTGGTTGTTGTTGTAATTCTCTCGTGTCCAATGTGCCTCGGGCGTACCCCGAATGGCATCGATTGTTTGTTTATCATAGTCTTTGTGCTCCCAGAGTCTAGTAGCGCTGTATAGGGTCTGTCAGCGGACACGCCCTGTATTCTTTTGATCTTAAGTAGTACCATTGGTATTGAATCGTTGTCGCTGTTGTTTCTGGCCTTTCGCCGGTGTTCAGTGGCCTGTAGCCCTGGAATTTCATTTTTGATCTTGGGCCTCTGTCGGGTCCTCATGTTTTCTTTTGTGTCGGCCTGTAGCCTTCCAGCCGTGGCCTGTAGCCCGGCTGTCACTCCTTCGGTGGCCCCGGGCCCCGAATTATCATTTGAATGTGACTCTAGTCATTCATATTGGTTTGTATTCTGATTGCTCGTAAAATAGCTGGCATCGCTCGTCGTTATGTTAGAGAAAGCATCTCCTTGTTGGCTTTGTTGTTCCCAATTGTGGTTACTTTCGTTGTTATTGCTGCTTCCAGAGCCGTTTGTGTTGTTGTTTCTTCCTCCGAATCTGCCTCGGCCCCCGTTGAATCGACCTCCTCCGTTTCGGCCTCCTCCATTTCGGCTTCCGTTGAATCTGCCTCCTCGGCCTCCGCCATAGTTGTTGCTGTATCCTGAGTAAGAGCTATTGTCGGATCCCACGTAGTTCGGATAGGGTGAATTTTGGTTCCTGGGGTTCATGTAACACTGTTCCCACGTATGATTGCCTTGTGGGTGATTTCTGCACTTTCTCCCTGCTCCTCTCTGTCCTTGTCCTCGGCCTTGGTTTCCTCGTCCGCCTCTACCGGGTCCGCGACCGCCCTGCTGTCTTCCTTTTCTGTCTTGTTTTCTTGCTCGGTCTGCACTATCCTTCTTCCTTGTCATGTAATCCCGGATCTGTAGGATCGATACTTCTCTGAAGTTCACTGCTGTGTCCATGTAAGCATCCTGCCAAGATCTAGGATGTGTTTTGAAGAACATTCTCTTTCTTTGTTGTTCTGTGAGGTCGCTGTCATCGTCCCCTGGGAGCATGTCGATGTAATCGAGGATCGCATCGATCCGACTGAAGTGATCGTGCTCAGTGACGTCCATTGGCTTGGCCATGTGTTGGTGTTCAAACGCAGCTATCATGGTTCCCTTGGCATCGGGATCCAGAGTGATGGCGCTGATGTAGGCTCTGACTGTCCTCTTGAATCCTTCCTTGGTGTGTTCTATTTCTCTGCCTGCTAAGGTTTCATTCCATCTCTTACGGGGTCCTCTGGATAGGCATTGCCCCCATTGGGTGTGCCATCGAGTTACTGGCATTCCTAAATCATCGCATGCATCCACAAACATGTCGTACGTATACAAGACCTCTTCTATCTCCAAGTTCTGTACTCTCCATATATTCTTCTTACCTGCTGATCGATTGGTGGCTCTGGCATAATCCACTACGATACGATGGCTGTCATGGTCTTCTGTTACATCGAAGGTTCTTTTGTATTGGATACACGGTTGAAATTGAGTGTTCATCTTGTAGTCGACTATCGGTTCTCTTTGGTAGTCTTAATGTAATTACAGTGTATCAACTACCGGTATGTTTTGAGAATTGAATGATATAAAATTATAAAAATTATCGGATTGATATGTAAGATGTAAATTGATCTTCTGGAAGGGTCATCCTTCCTCTTCTTCCGGAAGTATGATTCTTCTCCCGGTCATTTGGGGAATCTTCATCCGGTCATTAAGATTCCCTTCAACCCAGAGTCCTGACTCGATCGGTCAGTCACGAGGATCATTGTTACAAAGTTGTGTGTGAAAATCTTCTAAAAATACTTTAGTACCACTACAAAGAGGGTACTCGCGGGATTAAACAGGAGCAGCACTACAAGATTGATTGATTCCTTGACACGACTTGTGTGGAATCTAGTAGAATCTGTACTACTGGTACGGTACGTCCTGGATTTAACAACCTTTTTTCGGTTTTTCCCTGTAGGATCTAGTAGAATCCTTACTACATCCATATATATTCATCCGTTCTTACCAGTCAAAAGTATTTTTAAGGGTTTTACCTTAAGTAACTTTTCCGGGTGTTGAGCAATATATATGGCAAAGAGGGAACTAACGCGGGATTAGCAATAGCAACAGGGATTTCGCTCATTTGATTCCTTCACATTGTGTAGAATCAAGTAGAATCCCTACTGCAACCTTGATTTATTGCTGTTTTTTCCCGTTGAAATTCATTATTTCAAAATCAACCACTTTGCAAAAGCAATTTGCAAAAGCAACTCCCCCCTCCCCCCCCCCCCCCCCCGCTCCCCTCGACCATGGGAATAGACCCTCTCACTGCTTCGTTTCCTATTACTACAACAACAAGCAACCCATTCTTCTATCATACTGTAAGTTATTGCCGGTTCTTTGTTTGCTGGGGGGAGGGGAGATGGTGTTTCGATTCGATTTGATTTGATTAGGCGTCGTCATCGTCAACAGTCATTTGTTTATTCATACCACTCACGATGCTGACTCTTCTCCTTTTTGCTTCTGACCATGATGGGAATAGGTCGTTTCAGCAACCATGGTTTGAACTATTCATGAGATAGGCTGCTCCTTGGACTCGGTCTTCTGCTCAAGCTCAAGATCTTTGGACTCAGTCTCGGTCATTTACGGACGCAACAGACGGTCTCGGACTCGGTCCTCATCTACCAACGCAACAACAACAACCCAACGTCGGTCTGTAGCAGGACGCAACAACTCCGATCTTGGGGACCGGCGTCCAAACTATAAGCAATGCCTGCTCCGGTCTAGGGGAACAGTGTATTCTCGCGACCGTAATTCTTGCCTGTCCCTATGAGCGGCGTTGATACAAGGAGCCGAGTCCCTACAAGAATGGTGAATTCCTGACCATAGGAATAGCCCCTTCCAGCAACCATGGTTCGAACTATTCCACCCTGAAAGAGCAAGGCTACTCAAGCTCCTTCTTGGAGTTGGTCTAATGCTCAAGATCTTTGGTCTCGGACTCGGTTATCCTCTACCGACGCAACAGCAACAATGATTTCTTCTTAACAGACGCAACAGCAGCAACAACAACAACCCAACGACAATCCCCAATTAAAAGCACTGCGCTGCTCCAATCTAGGGGAATGGTGTATTCAGGGCGCCCGAACTACGTGCTCCATCCCTCGTATGAGCGGCATCCATATGAGGAGTCATCGATACAAGGAGCCGCGTCCCTACAAAAATGGTGAAATGGACCCTAAAAGCAGCGTCTTTTGTCCCCAACAGCCTCAATATTCATCATGGTGTGCTCTCTAACAAGAAATAGGTCTACAGACTAATTCTAGCTCTTTTTTTGGAACACACCCTAGTCCCTAGTCTGTTGTGTATTAGTCTGTTCTGGGAGTATCAAAAAGCGTGCTAGGTGAATAGTGCTCAGAATACGACTGGGCAACGAGCAACACTAGTACTAGAAAATCACGTACCACTTCTACTCATATTCTTAATTATGTACCACTCATACGGAGTATTTCTTTGCCAAAGTATCAATCCATTATCAGAGCAGAAAACACTACAAGTATTTGTGTAGGAATTCTACGCCATATTTTCGAAATTACTTTAGTATCATGCCATTGTCAGAGCAGAAAACACTACTAGAAATTGTGTAGCAATTCTACGGCATATTTTGGAAATTACTAAAGTACCACCGAAGTTACAAAAGTAACACCCCCTCCTCTGCACCTTTTTCGCGCCCGTTGAGTCTGTTTTAAAACCCCGTGAGTCCCTTTTATTTTTTCTTACTTAGGCATCGATTTTGCGAGTGCACGTGCTCTCCCGTACGAGCCATGGTGTTACTAAAGTATCATGCCATTGTCGGAGCAGAAAACAATACTAGAAATCGTGTAGCAATTCTACAGCATATTTGCGAAATTACTAAAGTAACACCCCCTCCTCGCACCTCTTTCCCGCCCATTGCGTCTGTTTTAAACCAGTGAGTCTTTAATTGGTGGAGTTGTTAGTTGAACGTTTAACACTAACCCTAGGAGTTGACAACGTAACCTTGTAGACGGAGTTTATGTGGGGGGGGGGTTGGGGGGGGGAAAATACGTAGAAATATTAAAAAAATCTGTTTTTAACAAGTAGACTTGGTACAAACACTACGACTAAAAATCGTAAAAAACAGTACCCAAACATTTATTTACGGAAATGAGATGCTTCTTCTAAAAGCAATAGTAATATGTAGTGCCGCGCGTTCATTTTTATGGTAGCGAGCTCTCATTTTTATGATTGCAAGTAACCATAAGATTTAACCTGAATATAGATAAAAATCATATGATTAAAATCTGTCTTAGATCAAGTTGGTCGTCACGTCCGTCGTCGTCAACCTTGCCAAATGAGAGAGTTGGTGAGTAATAATATCGGACTTTTTAGATTTGGTACAATTTGTACATGAATGAGTCGGACTTGATGTACTTACAGCTATCTACTCTGATACGAATCGAATTTATTCGATCGAAACAGACGGGAAGGAAAGATACCTCAATTAAAATAACAGCTTTTTACCTGATTCTTCTGGCTATGCCTGCGCGCGCACGCGCGCGCATGCCAGCCGCGGTTAAGGGACAGACCTAAAAAAAAAGGGGTAAAGGACGGACCAAAAAAACGGAAAAAGCACAGACCATAAAAAAGGAAAAAGGACAGACCATTAAAAAGGAAAAAGGACAGACCATAAAAACGAAAAAAGGACAGACCATAAAAACGGAAAAAGGACAGACCATCAAGTACATGCCAAGCAGTACAAGTACTACTACAGGTACTACTACCAGTAGTAATGCAAGTACCACATAGACAGTACACAATAATTTGCAATTAAAAAATAGAAAATCAGATACAACTTGCTCGGACCAAAAAAACGGAAAAAGCACAGACCATAAAAAAGGAAAAAGGACAGACCATTAAAAAGGAAAAAGGACAGACCATAAAAACGAAAAAAGGACAGACCATAAAAACGGAAAAAGGACAGACCATCAAGTACATGCCAAGCAGTACAAGTACTACTACAGGTACTACTACCAGTAGTAATGCAAGTACCACATAGACAGTACACACTAATTTGCAATTAAAAAATAGAAAATCAGATACAACTTGCTTGCTTGTTCGAATTTAAAATAGAACTCGCGCGAATGACGTCACTTGATTGGTAGTAAAGTTACTTAAATACGTATATTATTATTATGATTGGTAGTATACTAGATCACTTGGTAGGATCGATATGAACGTATGTAGCTTGCTTGCTTGATTGGTAGTATCAGCCATCTACTCTCATACCGGCACAACGGAGGTACGAAATATTGTACGGTACTCTCATACCGATCGATTGGTAATAGATCATTTGGTTGCATCGGTACGTACAGTATGTACCTTGTTCGAATTTAAAATAGAATTTTTGAAACGAATACGATCAAAAAAGCCGACAAACCGAGGTGCGAGAAATATTGTACTCTCATACAATTCGATTTGTTGTCGGCGAAAAAAATACGGACGTTGTCGGCATCAAATTCGATCGAAAACAACCGACAAAACGAACGACGACCGAGGTGCGGAATACGAGAACGATCAAGCGTTAGAATCAAACGCACCTCCACTACTTGGAATCCCTAAGTGGTAAAAACGATATCACTTAGGACTACAAACAAAAGACAGTAATCGGTTAGAAACAAGACATATCCAAAGACCTGACCAATAAGTGAACACTTGGAATCCATAAGTACATTCAAAAGAATATACTTGATATCCCGTGAGGAAATTACTTATTGCAATCAAGAAAATCAATACCGATTCCAGATGGGCCTCATATCTAGCATATATACCACGAACAAGCATACGCCCCATCAAACAGATTACTTAACAACATGAATGACCGATACCACCGAATGACCGATACAGTAAGACCGACACAACGCTAATACAGCAACAGCAACAGCAATGACAGTATCGGTACAAGAATGGTAACAAATAACCGGGGAAGATCTCTACCATGTAAAATACAGCAGAGAGCCCCGATACAGTGAAAATACCCAGTAAAAATAAGAGCCTCTCTTTGAGCTCACATCTCTTTAAATTTAAACAATTCGTTATACCTATCCGGTCGATTTTTAGAGTAACAACAGGTTATAGAGCCCTTATAACTCACACAATTGCTGCCCATCCGTAGGATTGTGTATACCTTAAGCTCTCTATCTCCGGCCGTTCAGCACCTCCACTGTCGGTTAAACCCAGAGGAAATTTGTAGTGACGCCCATCCGTGTGCTACACTTCGGCCTCCCCCCAGCTCTTTCTCTCTCCCCTTCTCCTCCTTACTCGCGTATCAAGGGGTGTATACAGATCCTTCTACTAGGAATCTTCTTCTGTAATACACGACCAAGCATACGTATCAAGGGGTGTATCTACCGACGGCAAGGGTTAAGTATCTCGACGACGATTACTCGCCAACGATCGAACGATTCTACCACCAAGTTACAAGAACGCCGACGCTGCCGCCAACACCGATACACCGCAAGAATCTTCTCTCATCAGCGATCATTCGATTTTTGACAACAACGATTATTCGTTATTTTGACAACCACGAACGTTCATCTGTGACCGAACGCCGATCAATACAAGAACGTCGACGACGATCGCACAACGGATTTATTACGTTCGACGACGAAACACCATGGTTCCTCCACCAAACGCATACGATTGGTCCAATGTCTATGGGATTGAATTCAAATTCCAAAGTGACAATAACCCCCAAGAAGTCCTTTCTCTCAATGGCACCTATGCAGAAACTGTCCCGCTCACAGCACCCGAGATGTCAACCCTCTTCACATCGGACGCCACTGACGAAGGCGCTAGAACCCTTGGTCCGGCCCCAGTAACTGCACTAAGAGAAGCCTTCTGCAACAGTATCACCTTGGAAATGCTAAACATCGATGAACTAGAAAAGGGACACATAGCCCAGCTCCTTGATTCATGCCCCGTACGATTTGTCAACCCTGGATTATCAAACCAACGGATCAGAACCCCACAGGAATTTGACTCTGCAGGAATAGAAGCCGTCAGACGTGCTGAAGCCGCAAATAACCCAAAACCAGTCGTCACAGTAATCTTCAACATCAACCAATGGAAGTTCAGAAGAAACTGGAAGACAAATAACCCCGGCAACTATTTCAACGGCATCTATACAGGTGAAGTACAACACGACGGTGATGGTGAAGATGAGACCAACAACGATGCAAATGCCACAGCTCCAAACCCGGCGCCCACTGCAACAGGCACCGACTTGCAAGAATTGACCAACCTACTCCAACAATTGGTCAACAACGGCAACAACAACAACAACAACGTCACCAACAACAATACCGGCGCCAACCACCAATCTCTTGACCTCCCATGGAATCCAGCAACATTACCACCACCTGTGAAAGAGCGATATTACAGGCGAGATGAATTCCTCACCAAAGATGATATGAAGGATTTCCCAATCACCTACACCGACTCATCGGGAAATGAAACAATTGTCAGGCAAAACTACTACCTACACAATCTAGGCAGTGGCAGAAATGACCAACGTCTGATCACCAGAAGTGGAGACTGCTTTGATCTCACCAGAGCCTCTGACAAGTCCAAAGAAGCAGCTAGAGACAAACTGTTCCTCTCAGGATTCCCACAACTAAAGGATGCAACGGACCCCCAGGTTAGGAAATGGTACCGAGAAATCACAGCTCATTCCCAACAACATCATATTTATGTCCACCCATACTATCTGTTCAGACGTGAAGCTGACCACCTCAGAGGATTCACAATTGGTGATGACCTTCCACACGACCTGCCTTCTAGATATGAATTGGCTATCAATGAATGGGGAAATCTCATTTACACTGCACTGAGAACTGATAAAATCATCCCTGACTCATGTGCAAGTATGAAGGCCACTATTCAGAGCTTTGAAGGCGGACAAGGATACGAAGCGCTATACACAGTTATTGCTCAAACACATCCCAACTCAAAAAGGCCATCCAATGCCAGCAGAATGGTCAGAAACCCTCCCAACCAAGACCCAAATGAATCTCTTGAAGAATACTACTTCCGGTACAAGGATTATTTGAGACTTAGAGTGTTCCTCCAAAACCAACCCAGCACTATCAGTTCAACAGAAGAAGTCAGCAATCTTATTGCAGGAACCACCCTCTCAGAAGAGCTCTTCAAAAAGACAGAAGATGAACGCGACTCCGATGATCAATTCAAAAGAGACAAATACAAGGCAGGTAGGCTTCTCCAAACCCTTCAAACCTATGAACAAGAGATCAAGGCTGAACAAAAGTACAAGAGGGACACCTCCAAACCAATCCGGCCCAAGCAACTGCCTGTCTCAGGTACCAGACCAGGTCCCCGTCGGAATGACCGGTTTCAAAAGCGCGCTAGCAACAGCACTGTTAGAACACCTTCTACTTTGACATCCCACTCAATCAGCCTGATTGAATCACTTGGCTACCCGGAGATGGATGAAGAATCTGACGATCCCTTCCTCCACCAGGCATACTGCAATGCCATCACGGCATTCGATAAGCAACCTAGTCTTTTTGACACATCCAGAAAATGTATTGTTTGCCACATGTCTGGTCACAACTTTGATAATTGTCCTGCATTGCAAGATATTGAGTCCCTGAAGAAACATAGGATTGCTGCGGCTGTTTTTCTGAACAAATCCAATAAACAGACCCAACAACTCTTGGATTCCACCCAACAAATCTCTCAGATCAACATTGGTAATGAAGATCAAGATGAGATTCCACCTGATGCTGCAGTAGAGAACCAAAATTTTTGCAATGGCCAAGAATAGAAAGTCTTTCTTGGAGCCATACTATGACATCACCTCAAGAGGATCCTCAAGGATTTGACAACATCACAGCGTCCCAAATGAACAGCTTATGCCCTTCCTTGGACTCCAGCAGTGTCAGCTCCTATGAATCTGTCAACATTGGTGCCGTCAATCTCCTTCCTAAGGACAGCCTCCAGTCATCAATCCCAATTGATGTCTACTGTGATATGGAATCACTTGAGGCTACGACCCCTACATTGGAATCACACCTGAAGACCAATGAGGATCCCAATTTCGATAGGGACAACCCTACACCAGTTGATACATACAATGTGCAATCCCTAGTCCCACCAGACCCTATTGCAGCTACAGCCTACTTCCAACAGGGTGTCCGGGCTCAGATTGACACCGGTGCAAAGGTTTCCTGCACAAACCTCAAACACATCCTGCACGGTTACAAACCTTACACCAAGATAAGAAAATGCCCCGTCAGGCTTACAGCAGCAATAGGAGGCACAGCAGCCACCTGCATCCCTGAAGGCTCAGGATATTTGCATATCCCAGCACCGAATCAGATGGGATATATCAAAGTCTTCTTCTACTATTCTCCCTCCCTGTCAACAACATTACTGAGTGAGAACGATATCTGTGGCATGACATCCCGTACGCGATGTCAGTTCAGTGGACAGTCCATCCATAAATCATTCACTGACAACCTTGACTCATCTGCTCCACAAAATGGCAACCTCACCATTATTTGTCATCACAAGCAGAACACTGCCTGCAGCATTGTCCTTCATGGGAGCATCATTGATGGTCAATGCTATACACACCCAGTTCTGATCCCAGATGTTGATATTGCCTCTCCATATGCAAATTGTGCAACATCATCCGCCTATGCCTTAGCCACTGACATGCAGTTCAAGGAAGCTTGTGAACTGGCCTCCAAAGCAGCAATTAGCAACTACAGGTATGATATATACACAAACCTTGTCAATCTGCAGACATGTACTGAAGCAGCGAAAGCTCAGTCTGATACCAGTGTCATACCAAGGTTTGATGCCAAACTGTTTTTCACCAAAATTGTGGACAAAAATATCCCAATCCAAGCCATCAAAACCAGAACATCGAAACTCCTGTGGCACCAAAGGTTGGGACACCCGTGCGATGATTTTCTGTATCAAGCTCATAAGCACATCATTGGAGTCCCAAAGTTCAAACGGCAATCCAGTATTCTTGACCAATGTCCAACTTGCATACAATGTAAGCAAACCAAAACACCTGCTGGCTCACATTCCACACGCAAGGCCACACAACCGTTTCAGGGTTTATCCATTGACTTTGCATTCTCAGGTACCAAATCCTCCAACAGCAAACGCAAGCGCGATTATGAAGGCATTCATGGAGAAACAGCTTGGATTCTCATCACAGACCACTATACTGGTATGAAATATGGAGACACGCGAATCTCTAAAGCAGCGCCACTTCACTGGTTAGAGCATTTCTTCGCACAGCACAACCCAACTTGTGCCGACAAGTATGTTTCAGTTGATCAAGGTGGAGAACTCTATCACAATCCTGACGTCCGAAACCTATTCTCTGCGTTTGGATATTCAATTTTCCCCACTGGCGCGGATGCTTCACACCAGAATGGCACAGTTGAAAGAGCACACCGAACTCTTGCTAACTCCATGAGGACAATGCTGTCTGGTGCTAATTTGCCCATCAAGTTCTGGCCCTTTGCTTTCTACCATGCACTCCGGTTGTCCAATGCATTCCCTGAAGGCACCCAACTACATTCGCCATTGGAATTGGCAACTGGCCGTAAGGAAAACCTTGCTGATTTCCGAACCTTTGGTTGCAGAGTTTGGGTTAGACCTCCAGGCAAGAGATCAATCAAGCTCAAACCCAATGCAAGAAAAGGCATATTTCTAGGTTTTGTACCCTACACAACCAGAAACATTCTGTGGTATGATACTGAGACACACAGAGTCAAGATAGCCACACATGTCAGGTTTGATGAAGGCATGAATGATCTCCCACTTGCAGACCTCCCCACTAATGTCAAACACCTGCTCAGGACAGATGACAACATTCCACTTCCTGCGGAACCCACTGAGGTGTCATCCAGTGATTTTCAATTCTCTATCTCCCCCTTTGCCGATCTCACAAATCTCAGGCTCCCTGTCTCCCCATCTTGTACTGATCAAACATTTGGCCTCCGGTATGCCAATGATTCACTGCTTGGCAGAGCTTACATCACAGATATCCTCCCAAATAGCCCTGCCTCAAAAGTTTTCTCCTCACACAAGAAGACTCTCTCAAAGCTCCGAGGCGCTTATATTGTATCTATCAATCACAATCGTGTCTTTACTGCTGCTGATGTTACTACAGCTTTACAGGCCTGCCACGATCGAGGGGTGCGGGATTCTTCAATAGATACACCAATTACCTTTGCACTTGAAGAGAAATTGTCTATGAAGGAGGTCAGGAAACACTCAAATGAATATGGTTTATTTGCTCCCAATACCTCCTGGAAGGAACCCACTGCTGAAGAAGATCCACCATTCTTGGACCGGATTTCCTCCATTCAAACCATCAAGCGCATTGGTACCAAATACAAGCAGCTGATACAATCAAGAATCAACCAGGTCGATAGCACTGAAGCACTCCATGCCTCCATCCAAAAACACTTGGCGCCAACTGAAGACGACATGGATGTTGTCATTCCTACTATTGATATTGCATCTCTCAGAGCTATCACCAAGCTTCATAAACCAGGAAATCAAGCATTACCACTAGATGCAGATTCACTGTCCACTGAAGAAATTGAACTTTTCATCAAGGCCATCAATTCCAAGGCAACTACACCTGAAGAACAAGCGCTAGGGCACTTCACTCGAAGGAATCTCAAGCCTTTATCTACATGGCCTGAATGGCAAGCTGGGGAGCGAAAACAGCTTGATCAGTTTGAAGATTTGGAAATGTTTGGACCACCAATTCAATACCCTAAGGACCCCGACGCTATCATTCTCAGGCCACACTGGCAATACAGTGTGAAACGAAATGGTGTCAGAAGAGCCAGGCAATGTTGCAATGGCAGCAAATATGCAGCGCCAACCCTGCATGCCATAGCAATGTCATACTCATCATGTGTTGAACACCCCATCCAAAGACTGTTCTTTGCCATTGCAGCAAGTCTCAATCTCAAAGTTTATGGGGGGGACGCGGCTGACGCATATGCCCATTCTCCAGGGCCCAACATCCCTACATACATGACTATTGACGATGCATATGCAGAATGGTATAGACACAAGCATGGCAGAGACATAGACAGACGATTAGTGCTTCCAGTCCTTCGAGCACTTCAAGGCCACCCGGAATCTGGAAGACTCTGGGAAACCCACATCAACAAGATATTGAAAGGCCCCGATCTCAACTTCAAGACCACCACACATGACAGGACAATCTACACGACAGTCTTTGAGGGTGAAACGGTCTACATGCTGAGACAAGTTGATGATTTTGCACTAGCTTGTACCTCAGAATCCATATCTGACAAGATCTACGACATCATTGGAGAGAAATTGAAGCTACCTAAAGAAGATGTTGTTCCCTTCACAAAAATGGGATTGCTTGAAGACTTCAATGGAATTGATGTCAAACAGACAGCTGACTACATTGAACTGTCCTGTGCGAACTACATTGACAGAATCATGACATCCCATGGTTGGGAGACTGACTCTAAAATGAAACCTCACTCCAAGCCTTCAGCACCATTATCAACGGAAGTATTGAGTCAACTTCAATCACACACGAATGGACCATTAGAAGGCACCAAGGAACATGCTGAATTGCAATCCACATCTGGCTTCTCCTACAGGACACTATTAGGCGAAATGATGTTCGCATATGTGAGTTGCCGGCCAGACATTGGCTACGCAGTGACTCTAATGTCAAAATACAGTTCCAATCCCACCGCCTTCCACTATTCAAGTCTGAAGAACATCGCTCGATATCTCAGAACAACCAGGTCCTGGGGTATTAGATTCTACAGACCAAATGCCGAGACAACTTTGTCACCAGGGGAACCATACAACGATGCAGTCCAAGATCCATCACTCCCAACATTCCCGGAAGACATCAAGCAAGCCAAACTGATGTGTTTTGTGGACGCAGCATATGGAAATGATCCAAAACACCGAAGGTCCACCACAGGATACGTCTTCACTTATGCTGGTGGAGCAATTGTTTACAGGTCCAAAGCTCAGTCTCTTACCGCACAGAGTTCTACCGAAGCAGAATTCATTGCTGCAGTCACAGCGGCCAAAACAGCCAGATACCTCAGATCCGTACTCAAAGAATTAGGATTTGCTCAAGCTGGTCCAACCCCTATCTATGAGGACAATGCATCGGCAATTGAAATCATAAATGCCCAGAAGCCAACTGAAAGAACCAGGCATATTGAAATCAGGTTCTTTGCTATTCAAGCATGGAAGGAAAATGGTGAGATCAACATGATCCATATTCCTGGAGTCATCAACCCTGCTGATGATCTAACCAAACCATTGGGATGGATCTTGCACGCCCGACACGCAAGATTTATCATGGGACACTACCCAAGTTAAATTACTTGCGCGTTATGGTTCGATCTGAACGTTCAATCTATCAATCGGTTAAGCGTCAAACTGTTCCATTCCTCATGCAAGATACATCATGGGACACTACCCAGGTTAAATCATTCCATTCGATTCTTTGATTTCACTTGATCCGAACGTTTAACCTATCAATCGATAAACCTCAAGATGATATACTCCGACAGTAACCCAATACCATGTAAGTAAAGTATTGGATCAAGGGGTGTGTTGTCGGCGAAAAAAATACGGACGTTGTCGGCATCAAATTCGATCGAAAACAACCGACAAAACGAACGACGACCGAGGTGCGGAATACGAGAACGATCAAGCGTTAGAATCAAACGCACCTCCACTACTTGGAATCCCTAAGTGGTAAAAACGATATCACTTAGGACTACAAACAAAAGACAGTAATCGGTTAGAAACAAGACATATCCAAAGACCTGACCAATAAGTGAACACTTGGAATCCATAAGTACATTCAAAAGAATATACTTGATATCCCGTGAGGAAATTACTTATTGCAATCAAGAAAATCAATACCGATTCCAGATGGGCCTCATATCTAGCATATATACCACGAACAAGCATACGCCCCATCAAACAGATTACTTAACAACATGAATGACCGATACCACCGAATGACCGATACAGTAAGACCGACACAACGCTAATACAGCAACAGCAACAGCAATGACAGTATCGGTACGAGAATGGTAACAAATAACCGGGGAAGATCTCTACCATGTAAAATACAGCAGAGAGCCCCGATACAGTGAAAATACCCAGTAAAAATAAGAGCCTCTCTTTGAGCTCACATCTCTTTAAATTTAAACAATTCGTTATACCTATCCGGTCGATTTTTAGAGTAACAACACGATTGGTAATGCCGGTAGATCACCTAGGTACGAGTACGTAGCTGTCGGGGCAAATTCGATCAAAAAAGCCAACAAACCGAGGTGCGAAATACTCTGAGTGTACAGTACGTAATAAAAATACCACAATAAATACCCAGTACAAAAACCATGTACAAGTCTACCACAATAAATACCCAGTACAAAAACCATGTACAAGTCTACAGGTAATGAACATGTGTATAGGTTGGTGATGGGCAGGATCTGCACTGTCTTCAAACCTGGTGAGTTTTTGGGTTGATGGCTGAGTTATATTTTGGTCGGGGATGAGCAGGATTTGCACTGTCTTCAAATCTGGTTAATTTTTGGATTGATGACTGAGTTATATTTTTGTCTTGGATGGGCAGGATTTGCACTGTGTTCAAATCTGGTAAGTTTTTGGGTTGATGATTGAGTTATAGTTTGGTCGGGGATGGGCAGGATTTGCACTGTCTTCAAATCTGGTGAGTTTTTGGTTGATGATTGAGTTCTATTTTGATCGGGGATGGGCAGGATTTGCACTGTCTTCAAATCTGGTGAATTTCTGGATTGATGACTGAGTTATAGTTTGGTCGGGGATGGGCAGGATTTGCACTGTCTTCAAATCTGGTGAGTTTTTGGATTGATGACTGAGTTATAGTTTGGTCGGGGATGGGCAGGATTTGCACTGTATTCAAATCCGGTGAGTTTTTGGATTGATGACTGACTTATATTTTGGTCGGGGATGGGCAAGAATTGCACTGTGTTCATTTCTGGCTAGTTTTTGGGTTGAGTATTGAGTTATATTATTTAAATCTGGTGTGTTTATGGGTTGATGACTGAGTGATATTGTGGTTGTGAACGGGCAGGATTTACTATTGTTAGAAACTATTGGTAACTTTTTCAATCAACACTGATGGTGGTTGTTTTTCCTTCTGGAATTCATCATAGAAATTTTTAATTTCTTTACACATTCCCTTGACTTTGGTATGATCTATCTCATCCCTCAAGTACAATCCATTCAATGTTTTACACCTTGATAAAACAACATATATCCAATGTTGCATCCTATAGTTCCAACTTGAAACCAAAATATTGTCTATGGAACGCCCTTGTAATTTATGCACAGTTCTAGCATGGGAAATGTTGAGAGGGAATTGTTTGAGTTTGACGCTCAAATTCTGTCTTGATGATTTGTGACTGATGTGCTCACTAAACAGAGAAGGATAGTTGCACAAGGCATAAATATCTTTTTCGGGCAATTTGAGGTTGTATATGGGTTGTTCTTCTGGAGTATTGGTATCTGTTAGAATAACTTGTATAGATTCAATTTTATCAGCATCAATGCAATTGACATAATAGCCATTGATCACAACACTCTCAAGGGCTTCAAACCTGTTCATCTCTTGTTTCAAAATCAAACCTTTAAATTCACACATTGAACCATTAGCTATAGATTCTTCAACAGATATATTGCTTGTTATCATGATGGGACAACCAATATATAACTTTAGAAATGGATCAACATGTGTACTTCCTCTTCTTTCTGTAACATCTGCATCAGAGCAACAACTGTAAAATATATCTCCTTTATCTGAAAGGCCTTGTAATCTTTTCTGCTTTTGGCACATTTGTATTCAACATTGGATGCTCGAATGCATATGGTGTGCAAGGGAATAGGGTCTTGAATGTTCTTGGAATGGGTTTGTTGTAAATGAAGGGCAAAAATTGCATCATTGATTGCGCACCTGTCTTTGTTTCTTGCTACCGCATAAGATATTGCCATTGGTAAAGAATCACTCTCAATCACTTTCCTTGAGTTGATAAGCTTAGCATCTTCTTCACTAAGCCCAATTTTAAAAATTCTTTCTAACAATTTTCCATATGATGCATCTTCCTGAAACCTGTGGTTTGTTTTTAATTCCAGCATCACATTGACAGCATCCCTGAACATTGTTGTATATTGCTCATCATATATTTTGGTTCCATTTATGGGAGGTAGCTGATTGAAATCTCCAGCAAAGAGTACATTGATACCACCGTACAATGTATTTGTTCTTGGAGCATCCTTCCATTCATTTAATGTTTTATGCAGCCTGTTTAACAATGAATAATTTGCAAAGGATATTTCATCAATAATGATCATTTCTGTGTCAACCCAATCTTCTTTGAATTCACTTAATTTTTCAAGGGATGAATCGTTCTCTTTCACTGGAATGTGGCAAGCACTATGAAGCGTGCTACCATGAATTGACACTGCTGCACATCCAGTTAAAGCTGTAACAACAATTGTTTGCCTTGTAAACTTGATGTTCAAATTTTCACAGAATTCCTTGCAATAAGACAGAATTGCTCTGATCACGCGACTTTTCCCTGTACCACCTGCACCTGATAGAAATGCTATGGATTGTTGTCTATGTTCATGCATTTCTTTCAACATCTGAACTGTTGTACTGAAGTTGATCTTGTCACGCCTTGAAATAGATGAGTCAAAATCATCGTTCTCTTCCTCCTCACCAAATTCATTGAATGGTGCAAGTCTTCCCAATTCACCAGATAATCTTCTCCTTGTGTTTCTTGTTTTTTGCATTCCATTTTTCTTTTGTTTTTCATAAACTCTCAGTACAAATCCAGAGACAATGTATACAAATGCTATCATTTGATGTTTGTCACCATTGAATATCTCTTTACCATATGCAATCATGTTTTCACAAGTACCCGTGGCAGATAAGTTTGTGATCTCTTCATTTGTAACAACAGTATGGTGTGTTACCATCACTTTAATCATGTTTGTGATGTCAAGCTCATGCCAATCCCTGCCCATATCTGTATCTTCACCATCTTCCATTAATGATACTCTAGAAGCTGAACAAAATATTGTTTTTGTTTGGTCAATATTTGGTGCCTTAATCAAATTGTGTCCACAATGATTGCTTCCTGCCTTAGTAATGATTGATGTGTTGAAGGAAAATAGATTATGACTCGTTCTAAAACAGTTGTCATCATCCAATCCTAAAACTGTGATTCCAAAAAGATCCAATTCATCCAAGATGTTGATATTATTTCTGTTGTTGTCTTCTGCATTTGATTCATCATGTGTCCACCTAGTATCTGGTGGTAAGGTCACTCTCTCTAGTGCATCTTTTGCACGTCCACCCATCAAGCTGTTATGTGTCCTTTGAATATTCTTCAAAATATTCTGATGCTCTTGTTTTAGCAAACCATTTGCTAAAAAAGATTGAAAATAGGGAAGATATTTGGAATTCAATTGGAGGTCAGAAAGCTTTCTGAATGGTGAAAATAACACACTTGCTCTTTTAGCATAATCTTCCATTGCTAAAGCAATTTCCTGGTGTTCTTCATTTTCATGCTGTGGGACAAAATTCCCAATTTGTTTGTTCCTAAAGTTTGACGTCGATTTCAAATCATAGTGACAGATACCTGGAAGTTTAGGTTTTTTGTATTCATCACAAAATGAATGGTTTTTGGAGGGATGGTTATCCGTAAAGTCCAGTGATGTCTTACTTCTTCTCATTTTTGTATAATACTTTGATGCAAAATCATAAAGACACACACCCTCTAGTTCTGTTGGTCTGCAAATATAATTTGCTACTTGTGATATGTAAACTGGCAAGTCTTCTTCATTGTCACTTTCATTGGCTTCTTTCAGTTTTAGAACACCATCAACAACATGATCATTCTCAATATAATTGCTCAACACCAATGTTGAAAACTCTTCTGAGAACCTAAATCTTGTATGGTTTCTTGTCAGGTAGGCAGCCATTGGTGCTGAAGTGATGTTATCTTGTGTCACTTTGAACAATGCATTTAGAATAGCTCTTATTCCAACTTTTTCCCTCATCAGATCATCTTCTTCATTTGTTTCGTTTAGTTGTGCTGTAGAGTCATTTCTGTGGTTTACTGTGTTTGGTTCATCATGTTCTTCATCATTCATTGTGACATTTTCATTTTCTTGTCTCTGTTGTTCACCAAGTTGTTTGATTACTTTTTCTGCAACTGCACTGATCTTTTCTTTATCATCCTTTTGTGTACTTTTTGAGGCATAACATGTAAGGTAATAAATCCCTGCACCATCCACCCCCCAAATACTAACATTGTTGTTGCATTGAAAAATAGAACTTACAATACTATTGTTTGAATTGGCAAAACAATCCTGATGTGTTCTCTCATGTTCCCAGACAAACAATTGTTTCTTGTTGCATTTGCCTGTCCAATCAAATGATGTTAATTCTTCATCTTCAAAATGTATCTTTGTTTCATCACAAGCAGGAAGCGGGAGCTTGAACCTACATTCACCATTTTTGTCCTTTTTGTGACATGAGCTTGCATGTGTTGAGGCATGCAAATTGCGTAACAAATTCACAATGTGAAGGTTTTTTTGTATTTCATTGATCCAAGGCGCGGGAAAAAACCACTTTTAATTTGGGCAGCAGTTTCTTTATGCAATGCCATTTCCATTGTCACCTGACATTTTGATTGCTTAGTCACACCATTCCAAAACTTGTGATACATGAAATATTGTTCTCCAGTTTCATTTGATGTTGGTATACTTTTGAGGAAATCTAAACTTTCACGCGCCAAATCTTCACTTGTGTAAAGTTTCGAGCAGGCTCTGCATTTGAAAATTGCTTTGTCACCCAGTGATGTGTGACCATGTTTAAGTCTCAAGCTCCTTAAATCCTGTTCTGTGCATTTCTCAAAAGATTCTGAAACCAAACTCAAACACTCAGGATTCCTGCACTGAATAGAATCAAAGTTCTGAAACAATTTTGTTGTCAGTATGTTTTGTGCATAGTGTTTCATGGTCTCTATTGCCCCATCTTGCTTGTCCTCCGTATGCAAATCTTGTAGCAGATCATTCCATTTATTTATCCACAAAACAAAATGTGTATGCAGAGTGCCACGTCCTTGTTCTTCAACTGCAACACTATATGCTTCTAAATCTCCAAATAAACCCCTATCTTTGATGTTACCTTCCTTGTTATCCCATCCCAATATGAACTTGATGGTTATTTCCAAAATATTTTCAAATTCAATAGCACAAATACCTGGATATGTTGTTCTTATGGATGAGCACTCTGTCACAAACTGAAAAAGATCACAATCATCAATGGGTGGTTGTTCTCGCTTAAAAAGATCTGGGAAATCCTCAGAAGTAACTTCTTCATCCTTGGATTTTGACATCACTCTAATCCTAAAATTGATTGAATCATTTGGAGTGATGGTGAATAGAATGCAAGGCAATCCATAATGTGCCATCAGTTGAAACATTTTCTTTCTAGCAAGATCAGAAGCTGCATTTGTATTTCCCATTGAACTTGTTACTCCCCTTATTTTAGATAGAAAAAAATCTTCATTTGTTTCTGGCACCACATTTCCATCTAGAAAATTGATTGATGCTTGTTTGAGTTGAACTGGGTCAAGCTGTGAAAAGTTGCACCTCAGGTTTTTTGTTGTTTTTAAATAGGAATGTTTCACCATTTTGACTCTTTGTACAAAATTGTACATAACTGCTACAAATTCACCCTTATGAAAGCATGGTGATGATAACTCTGATAAATATTTCAGATAATCAGGACTCATTCTCTCTTCTCCATCCACATCAACAGATCCAATGCCATATGGAAATTGAAGTGGGAAAGAACGCAAGAAATTGTTCCCTTCATAATCTTTCAGTATGTTGTTGGATGTTCTACAGATCATGGTGGCATTCTTGTCAATGAGATCTTCTATACAGTGGTCCTTGAAATGTTTATCTGTGTCAAATCCTCCATTGGTTGTGCTGGGTAGATTCTCGTCAGGAAAGATGACATGCATTTCAAATTGTTGTTCAATGTTTGAGTTCGAAGATGGTATCTGATTGGTCTTGTCAACAAAAAGAGGTAAAATGATATGAGTATCATTTATGTTTTCATCCTCAAGGAAACCCATATTTTGTTTCATCCAATGCAAGGCTTTTTTCACTTTTTGTATTCTGAACTCCATTTTCTTTTTTACTGCCAGTTTTTGTTGGTTAGTGAATGATCCTGTTAGGATCACTTGGATTTGATTCTTCCCAATTGATTCCAGATAGTTGATAACGCCACTTGTATATTCCAAATTGTTTCTTCTCAAAAAGTGATACCCTTTAATCATTTGATGCTGTCCAGCATGGAAATGAAATATGTGTTGGCTGATTCTCACATCTGAGATAATGGCAAGTTCTGTTGCTGTCAAATCTAATAGTTCGTTAGGGGGATATCCATGCAAGAGTCCATTTGCTATTGCATATTTTGGAAGCTTGGCTTGTTTATTATTGTTCTTTTTCATGCTCTCAATACCATTATAGCATTGGCTGCAGCACCCAAATTGTGAGATAGCTTCTCTATCACTAGAAGGCTTGATCGCATATGTCTTTGGTGACAAAATGAAATCATTGAATAAAATTTGTTGATTGTGGATTATTCTTCTCCCATTGATACATTTTTGTGTGTATTGCTTCAGAACTTGGTTCCTAACTGACACAGAAGCAAATTTAAACGGCATATTGTCCCACTTGATTTTCTTCTTGTGAAAATAATCTCTAACATATGGATGTGCTAGAGAACTAAAGTCAAGTTTTTTTCATCACCTGTTCTTATGAATCTGTCACAGATACAGCAAACTTTTGCTTTGAACTTTCCCTGAGAAAAAGTAATCAATTTATTTTTTGCTTTAAATGCCTCTTCATAGGCTTTTTGAATGGCATGAGTTGTCACAAGCATTATCAACCTGTTTCAGAATATTGTAGTGAAAATGATCAATGATATTAGGTAAGAAACGGGATACTCAGAGCCATGTAGATTTGAAATAGTTGAAAACATTTCCAATTTGCTTGCCTAACGTACCTGAAACATAAATTTGGGCCAAATCTGGTCAATATTTTGATAGTCAACTGAGTTAATGTTAGGTCGAGGATTGGTAGGGACTGGAAAGATTTGCACTGTCTTCAAGGAAAGATTTGCACTGTCTTCAAATCTGATGAGTTTTTGGGTTGATGACTGAGTTATATTTTGGTCGGGGATGGAAATATTTGCACTGTGTTCAAATCTGGTGAGTTTTTGGATTGACGACTGAGTTATATTTTGGTCGTGGATGGGCAGGATTTGCACTGACTTCAAATCAGGTGAATTTTTGAATTGATGACTGAGTTATATTTTGGTCGGGGATGGGCAGGATTTGCACTGTCTTCAAATCTGGTGTGTTTTTGGGTTGATGATTTAGTTAAATTTTGGTCGGGGATTGACAAGATTTGCACAGTGTTCAAATCTGGTGTGGTTTTTCGGTTGATGATTGAATTATATTTTGGTTAGGGACTGAAAAGATTTGCACTGTGTTCAAATCTGGTGAATTTTTGGATTGATGACTGAGTTATAGTTTGGTCGGGGATGGGCAGGATTTGCACTGTCTTCAAATCTGGTGAGTTTTTGGTTGATGATTGAGATTTCTTTTGATCGGGGATGGGCAGGATTTGCACTGTCTTCAAATCTGGTGAATTTTTGGATTGATGACTGAGTTATATTTTGGTCGGGGATGGGCAGAATTTGCACTATCTTCAAATCTAGTGAGTTTTTGGGTTTATGATTGAGTTACATTTTGGTCGTGGATTGGAAAGATTTGCACTGTCTTCAAATCTGGTGAGTTTTTTAATTGATGACTGACTTATATTTTGGTCGGGGATGGGCAGGATTTGCACTGTCTTCAAATCTGTTGAGTTTTTGGATTGATGACTGAGTTATATTTTGGTCCGGGATTGACAGGATTTGCACTGTCTTCAAATCTCTATAATTTTGGTACGGAAATAGACTTATTATGTTTTGTTTTTGTACACAAATGTTATGCTTTGCTGATTTAGATTTTTCAATTTATTTGCCGTCGTTGCCATTGATAAATACAATCAGACTTTTTGGAATTGGTACAATTTCTACATGAATGAGCTGGACTTGATGTATTCACGGTCACAGCCATCTACTCTGATACGATTTTTTGTGGTCGTAATTTTGTGTACGTTGTTGAACTGTGAATTGGATAGCTCGTAATTACCAGTAGCTCGTACACTTGCTCGTTCTTTCGAATTTGCAATAGAACTCGTGCAAATGACGTCACTTGATTGGTAGTATAGATTGATTGGTAGGATAGGTATGCAGGTACGTAGCTTGCTTGTAATTCTAAAAGCTCGAAATTACCAGTAGCTCGTACACTTGCTTCTTCTCTTGAATAGTAATAAAAATCGATTGGTATGATCGGTAAGAATGTAGATAGCTTGCTTGTAGATCTGGTAGCTCATAATTACTGGTAGCTCGTACAGCTTGCTTGCTCCAATTTAAAATAAAACTCGCGGGAATGACTCACTTGACTGGTAGTATAGATCAATTGGTATGATCAATATGAACGTAAGTAGCTTGCTTGGAGTTCTGGTAGCTCATAATTACCAGTAGCTCGTACAGCTTGCTTGCTCCAATTTAAAAAAGAGCTTGCGCAAATGACGTCACTTGAATAGTAATATAAATCGATTGGTATGATCAGTATGAACGTAGATAGCTTGCTTGTAGATCTGGTAGCTCGTAATTACAGGTAGCTCGTACAGCTTGCTTGCTCCAACTTAAAATAAAACTCGCGCGAATGACTCACTTGACTGGTAGTATAGATCAATCGGTATGATCAATATGAACGTAGGTAGCTTGCTTGTAGATCTCGTAGCTCATAATTACTACCGGTAGCTCGTACAGCTTGCTTGCTCCAATTTAAAAAAGAGCTTGCGCAAATGACGTCACTTGAATAGTAATATAAATCGATTGGTATGAACATGATCCGTATGAACGTAGATAGCTTGCTTGTAGATATGATAGCTCATAATTACCGTTAGCTCGTACAGCTTGCTTGCTCCGATTTAAAATGGAACGATTTGCACTGTGTTCAAATCAGGTTGGTTTTTGGGTTGATGACTGAGTTATATTTTAGTCGGGAATTGGCAGGATTTGCACTGTGCTAAAATCTGGTGGGTTTTTAGGTTGATGACTGAGTTATATTTTAGTCGGGAATTGGCAGGATTTGCACTGTGCTAAAATCTGGTTGGTTTTTGAATTGATGACTGAATTATATTTTGGTTAGGGACTGAAAAGATTTGCAGTGTGTTCAAATCAGGTTGGTTTTTGGGTTGATGACTGAGTTATATTTTAGTCGGGAATTGGCAGGATTTGCACTGTGCTAAAATCTGGTGGGTTTTTGGGTTGATGACTGAGTTATATTTTAGTCGGGAATTGGCAGGATTTGCACTGTGCTAAAATCTGGTTGGTTTTTGAATTGATGACTGAATTATATTTTGGTTAGGGACTGAAAAGATTTGCAGTGTGTTCAAATCAGGTTGGTTTTTGGGTTGATGACTGAGTTATATTTTAGTCAGGAATTGGCAGGATTTGCACTGTGCTAAAATATGGTTGGTTTTTGAATTGATGACTGAGTTATATTTTGGTTAGGGACTGGAAAGATTTGCACTGTGTCTAAATCTGGTCGGTTTTAGAATTGACGATTTAATTATATTTTGGTTCGGGACTGAAAAGATTTGCACTGTGTTCAAATCTGGTTTGTTTTTTGGTTGATGGTTGAATTATATTTTAGTCCGGGATTGCCAGGATTTCCACTGTGCTAAATCTGGTTGGTTTTTGGGTTGATGACTGAATTATATTTTGGTCAGGGACTGGTAGGATTTGCACAGTGCTAAAATCTGGTTGGTTTTTGGGTTGATGACTGAGTTATATTTTGGTTAGGGACTGGAAAGATTTGCACTGTGTCTAAATCTGGTGGGTTTTAGGGTTGACGATTTATTTATATTTTGGTTAGGGACTGAAAGATTTGCACTGTGTTCAAATCTGGTTGGTTTTTGACTTGATGACTGAGTTATATTTTAGTCGGGGATTGGTAGGATTTGCTCTGTGCTAAAATCTGGTTGGTTTTTGGGTTTATGACTGAGTTATATTTTGATTAGGGACTGGAAAGATTTGCACTGTGTTCAAATCTGGTGGGTTTTTGGGTTGATGACTGAGTTATATTTTAGTCGGGGATTGGCAGGATTTGCACTGTGATAAAATCTGGTTGGTTTTTGAATTGATGACTGAGTTATATTTTGGTTAGGGACTGGAAAGATTTGCACTGTGTCTAAATCTGGTGGGTTTTAGGATTGACGATTTAATTTTATTTTGGTTCGGGACTGAAAAGATTTGCACTGTGTTCAAATCTGGTTTGTTTTTTGGTTGATGGCTGAATTATATTTTGGTCGGGGACTGGCAGGATTTGCACTGTGCTAAAATCTGGTGGGTTTTTGGGTTGATGACTGCGTTATATTTTGGTCGGGGACTGGCAGGATTTGCACAGTGATAAAATCTGATGGGTTTTTGGGTTGATGACTTAGTTATATTTTAGTCGGGAATTGGCAAAATGTGCACTGTGTTCAAATCTGGTTGGTTTTTGGGTTGATGACTGAGTTATATTTTGGTTAGGGACTGGAAAGATTTGCACTGTGTTCAAATCTGTTGAGTTTTAGGGTTAACGATTTAATTATATTTTGGTTAGGGAATGGAAGGATTTGCACTGTGTTCAAATCATGTGGGTTTTTGGGTTTATTACTTAGTTATATTTTGGTCGGGGATTGGCAGGATTTGCACTGTGCTTAATTATTGTGAATTTTGATTGATGACTGAGTTATATTTTGGTTAGGGACTGGACAGATTTGCACTGTGCGAAAATCGGGTGGGTTTTTGTATTGATGACTGAGTTTTATTTTGGTTGTGGACTTGCAGGATTTGCACAGTTCTCAAACCTGGTGGATTTTTGGGTTCGTGACTGAGTTATATTTTAATCGTAGAATTTCTTACCATAACTTTACTGACACATATTTACAATACATACAATAACTACGTACTCAACAACTCCACAGGGCCCCTGCAAAGCACTAATTTTTTTCTTACTTAGGCACCCATCGGATCAAGTGCACGTGCTCTCCCGTGCGAGCCATGGTATTACATATATAAGAACACGCCGCCCAAGTTTCGAATTGATTGATCCAGCGGATCAGAAGAATCGAACCGGTGAAGCAGAGAGGCAAAATTTGGCTACATTTCAAGGAAGCAACCTAAACAACAGTCACAGCAGATATCTCTGCACCAACGGCACCAACAGCAACAATATTGCAGGGTCCTCTTCATTACATATATAAGAACACGCCGCCCAAGTTTCGAATTGATTGATCCAGCGGATCAGAAGAATCGAACCGGTGAAGCAGAGGGGCAAAATTTGGCTAGATTTCAAGGAAGCAACCCAAACAACAGTCACAGCAGATATCTCTGCACCAACGGCACCAACAGCAATGATATTGCAGGGGCCTCTTCATTACATATATAAGAACACGCCGCCAAAGTTTCGAATTGATTGATCCAGCGGATCAGAAAAAAACGACTCAACATGGATGGGAAAGATGATGGGCAAAATTTGGCTAAGAAATGGGCTTCCAAGCCCCGGCCCGGTTGCTGTTGTTGCTCTTGCTTTGCGACTCTATTGTTCCCAGTGGCTCCTGTTGCTGTTGCTCTCGCTCTTGCTTGCTGTCAAATCGACGAGTCGTTGTTGTTGCCGATGATCCTATGCTCTCGCAATGTTCCCGGTTGCGGCTGCTTTGATTGTCGTTGCCGTTGTCGACGATCCTATTCGAATATATGATATGATAATTGAACAAAATGGGTGAGTATCTATTGATGTACTACATAGAGTAAATAATAAAAAGAGAATAATATAATGTACCGTACATGCCGATCGATTTGTAATTATCACCAACCGGGAAAATTCCCCGCACCTACAGGCAAGAATCGATGGTTGCTTCCGATTCGATGGTTGCTTCCGATTTGATGGTTGCTTCCGATCCGTTGTTTTTGATTCGATGGTTTCAATTCGTTGCTTCCGATCCGGTCCTATGAAAATAAGAAGAAAAACAGAGAGGAAATACATTATCAGTAATGCCTGTGGAGTGGAAGACCAATCAATTGCCGTTGCCGTTGCCGATGCCGATGCCGATGCCGATGCCTATCTCTCTCATTCTTACCTTTGCTTGTTCCAACGTTCCGACGTTCCGACAATCGTCCCGATGAAATTGTAGTTGCTGCCGTAGATTACTTCTTACTCCTACGTCACAAAAAACAGTATCTTTTTCCTGTTGATATAGAGGCAAGGGACGATGCCGGTTCATTGCTTCTTTCAAGACATATATGTTTGGGTCGCGAATCCGAACAACAATATCTATCCAGCAATTCCCCTTCTCGCCCAATGCTAACTACGGAGTACTTCTTTTCCAGTACAAGGCTGTTATTTCGGACTAAAATATCTGACAACAGATCCTCCGGCTCTGTTAAAGAGGTTTCGGATCAAACATTCTCGGACGGAGTGTTGATTGCAAGAACCAACACCCTAGTCAAATAAGTTGGATGTAAGAAGGCAGATTATGAAGTGATTGTTTTTTTTGTCGCGAGGTAGAAAAAGTGATTTTTTTGTCGGGAGGTAGAAAAGAAAATTAAAAGAAAATTACTGTGTGTGTGTGTGTGTGTGAGAGAGAGAGATTTTTTTTTGTCGCGACGATCGAAATCGATCGATACATACATACGATACCATCTAGGATACTTAAACTTCTGTAGAATTCTACATGTTTTTTGTACTAGTGTAGAATTATATACGTTTTTTGTACTAGATAATTCCTAGTATTGAATCCGCGTAGGTTTCTACGCCAGTAGATTTCTACACGCTTTTTGTACTAGAAAATTCTTAGTAGTGAACCTGCGTAGGTTTCTACAAGAGTGTTGAATTACTAAAAGATACGTGATACGCAAACGTACGATATGTACGTACGTAAAACGTAGAATCTACGTATACGTGAGAATTTACGTATACGTGAAATAGATTTACGTATACGTGAGGATTTACGTATACGTGAAATGTATTTACGTATACGTGATACATATACGTGCGAAAATACGTTATACGAAAATACAGCGAGACGTATGATACCAAGAACTATCACTGGATGAGCGCAATAAGTAAATTATACATAAGCGCAAGTGAGAATCAAGGGATACTTAAAGCACTGAATAGTGGTAGGCGATATGAGGATCTTACAAACGCACGATATGAGTATCCACACGTCCCCACACAAAGAAAAGACAAATTAGTAATTGGGCGAACAATATGGTCCAGAAACAATCCGATCATAATCTTATCGATAACTCTTTCCAACACCGTAAAATAACACAGAAATAACTAACTAACTAACTAACCGAACGACGCTTACGACTTTGGTCTTATTAGTTATCGATAAGATTACACACCCAATGCCAGAGGGAACACAAACCAAAGGAATCCCCGGCCCTACAACGAGAGGAGTTACCCCAGACACCAGCATTGACGATTCCAGGAACGTAGGCTCCACCCGAATCCGGGATCTGAGAGACCAACTGGTAGAGCTTGAACATTACAACAGGGATATACTCGAATACACACAAGAACAAAACACACAGTTACAAACACAGAACAGGTTGCTATACGACTATACCGAAGACAGTGAGGATAGTGACACTGACGATGAGATGGTCAAGAAGAAGGATTACACTGGGGTTAAAGACCACCTGGATGAGATCCAATTGAAACCCATAGCGGTCTCGACGAGTGTGGACGTGTACGAGTTCAAAAAGACCCTAGCCAACGCATTGGCCGAAGTAGTATCCATCAAATTCCTGCAAGGAAGTGGGTATGCATTCCTATTGGAGAGTAAGGAACAATACAATGCAAGAGACGCCGGAGCCGAATATCCCACGGCACCGACTGAGCCCCAAGAACTCGATAGCACAATAGAGCTCACCTCAGACGCGTACAAATTATGGAAACGCCGATGCGCCCTATACGTGGAGTGGAACAAATATGATAGAGAAGCCCTGCTCGTTACCGACAAAAAGTTTCCCACCATGCTGGATGATCTAAAAGACCCGGGCTCAGAAGCATTCCCCAGAGGAACCACAGTACTGGCTGCGTTCCAAGCCATGGAAACTGACCTCTGTACAACGGATGCCCAACACCAACTCACTCGCGAGCTCTCGAAGAAAATGAATGCCCTATCGTATTCACCGAGCCCAATTGGGCCCAAGGAGTACTTTAGGCAATTAACTAAGTATCAATGGCAGATCAACCTACTTCCGGAAACTGCAGGAGTATCCTCAGCACAAATGATCGATTATGCCCGGGACGCATTCATGCGCAGCGGCCATGACCCGATTACCCTCCACAGAGTTAATGAGGACTGGAAACAGCACAGGACAACGATAGCCCCGAGGGATGAGTTCTTACACTACAAAAAGTTCTGGGGACAACGACTGAAGGAGTTGTACAGCGCATACCACAGTAAGTCCGCAAAGGCCAACATGGTGGGCATTCATAACGACCGGCGTTTCACAGACCTCGAAGCCCAACAACTTGAGCTGGCCAACGCGTGCCGTGAGATCTACTTGCGCGTATCCGAAACCACGGCGTCAACCGCGACAGCAGCGTCTACGATGACAATGTCGCACCAATGGGAAACGGCCATGGCCTCGCTACAGGCTGACGTCAACTTAAGACGGCCGACGCCAGCCGCCACAGGCAAACCGAGACAGGTCGGCCACTAGCCCACGAGTGGAAACAGTACGAATATTACTGCCACTCCTGCGGTGTCAACCTTTCGCATAGCGGGCGAGATTGCTTCCACCGGAGGAACAAGTCCAAACACCAGGAGGGAGCCACATACGACAACCAAATGGGAGGATCCACCAGGAACAACGACAGGTGGATGAAGTGGAATGGACCCAATCCCAACGGCAACGGACGTGGGGTGTATGAGGCCCCCCTCCGGTCCTGACGGTGTGGGAGGGACCACAGTAGTAGTATACATAAATCTAGTAATCACGATTCACAATTACTCAGTATCCTACGTGACCCCTCGCGTGATAAACTACCTCGGCCGCCGCGTTCCGTGACCTTCGCACAAGACGTTGCGTTCCATGTCGGTGCCCCACCCGGATTTGGGGCCCTGGATTCAGCAGCAACAGACCATTTTGTCCCAGCGACGTACCAAGGGGGGGCGCATCAAGACACACCGGGGGCGCTTACCATAGGTTGTGCTAATGGGAGCACTATGCTATCCACTGCGACTGACCTGTTAGATTTACCCCGACTCCCCCTAGAGGCACGCGGTTGTCACAAGTTTGATGAGGTGGAGCTGCCATTGGTCTCAGTGCCCAAACTATGCAATAACGGTTGCGAAGTGGCGTTCTCTAAGAACCACGTGGCCGTTTTTGGCCCCACCAAACAAATCATACTCACAGGCCGACGTGACCCCCTTAGGAATCTATACATGGTTCCCCTACATCAGCCCGGCGAGCCGGATCCGGCTAAATCTCCAAGGGTGAAAGTCCCCCCCCCCCCGCAAAACGAAAACGAAAGCAGCGCAACCAGCGCCATCCCGCAAAACGAAAACAAAAACGAAAGCAGCGCAACCAGCGCCATCCAAAACGAAAACAGCGCTACCAGCGCCATCCAAAACAACAACCCAAACGAATATCCAATACACACGGGGGCAGGGGCATACCAGATTCAAGCCATCCCCAAGCTAATAAGATTCTACCACGCAGCAGCGGGGTACCCCATGAAAGAAACATGGGTCCGCGCCATCGAACGTGGGTCATTCGCCACGTGGCCGGGTTTCACGGTACAACGTGTCAACCGACACCTCCCACTCACAGAAGAAACTACAATGGGACACCTACAAATGGTCCGACAAGGTATACAAAGCACGCAAAAGCCAAAGAGGGCAAAGAACCAACCGGCCGCCGACAAAGGGCCACCCCACGTCGGCCGAAAGAACAGACCGACCGGAGATATTGAGCCACCCCGCGGTGAGCGAAAGAAGATACATAACGTCTGCGTGGACATAGTATCCACGAATGAGATGCAACCAACCAATCACGCAGGGCCACGGGCCAGAGACGAACCACGGGAACTCATCGCGTGGGACCTACCAGGGAGATACCCAATCACGTCACGCCGTGGACACCAGTATGTATTCCTCATGTACGACTACGATTCCAACTATATTGACGTGGAGCCCATCCAGTCACGTAAGAGCGAAGACCTCCTACGTGGGTTCACGGCGTACTACGCAAGAATGAAAGAGGACAACGCGAAGGCAAAAATAGTACAAATGGACAACGAAACCTCCAAGAAACTAATAGCGTACATCACAAAGAACAACCTCGATTACCAACTAGCTTCACCAGGGGACCATCGACTCAACCATGCAGAGAGGGCAATACAGACTTTCAAGAACCACTTTATAGCTGGGTTGAATGGGGTGGATGATGAATTCCCGGTGGACGATTGGGACCTACTGATCCCACAAGCCCTCATTACACTCAACTTGTTACGTGCTGCGCGTACCCAGCCCAAACTCTCAGCGTATGAAATCAGACGCGGGATCTATGACTACAACAAACACCCCCTCGCCCCGATGGGCTGCCGGGTGATCATTCATGACCGCGCACAGGAACGAGGCGCATGGCAGGACCATGGGACGAGGGGTTATTACATTGGGCCGGCCTTAAAGCACTACAGGAACTACACCTGCGTCGTTGCTAACAGCCGCGCGAACAGAATTAGCAACACCGTGGCCTTTTTCCCCAAGACTGAGATGCCGCGAACCTCTTCTACCGACCGGCTCCCCATGATCCTCCAAGACCTAAAAGAGGCTACTAGCAAACCCCATCCACCGATCCCTTATATAGAACAGGGAACCCAAGTGAACGAGGCCCTTCGGAGCATACAGGAACTTTTGCATATAAGTACACGACAAAAACGCGATGGGCCCAATGCCAAGCGTAAACATGCAACCAAAGACGCGCGCGTACCTCCAAGGGTGGCGCACGGGCCCAATACAAAATCACTTAATGAAACAGGGAAAGCACGCGAACCTCCAAGGGTGCAGCCCACTCAACAACGCAGCGCCCAACGGGGACACCCCTGGGCCACGGGCACAATCATTAGAAAGAAGTTCAACTCAGGGTGGTATGAAGGCGAAATTGTAAGCTATGATCAGACCAACCAATACTACCGAGTAAGATTCACGGACGGGGACATTGCCGACTACACTCATGGTGAAGTGTCGCGATATTACAAATCCGACCAATACTACTCCAAACCCAAGATTAAGTAACAACTGTAATTCCGGATTATGAGTTAATTAATCTATTTTCTGTTTTTCCAATGCTTAACCGGAACACACGTATTGTCCCGTGTTACACAATCCTAATGAGACTGCACGTGCATTCTCGTGTTGTAGATTAACTAATATTTCCTCAGTGAATTTGTCGGAGAAACGTGTCTCATCTTGTCCGTTTCTAACATAATTGGGCTTCGCGTATCCATTTTGTGTGTCATTGATATTTCCCATATTTCATTGATATACACATGTATATCATTGACATACTTAGTATCGGATCCTATGCCTCTGGGTTTTCGCGTACCACTTTCTGGTGATACTTTGCTGTGTCCGATTTTTCTATCAATGATCAATTCCTTTGGTCGTGAGTCATTCTTTTGTTTTCTGTGATCGACTTCCTACGGTCCCTATATTGCCTTGTTGATCTTCATATGCCCGAGTGTCGATCCATCAGTAATTTCATCTCACTCCTCGATGCATTCATTGTATTCAATTCGTAAGAACGTATGTTGTTCATTTCGCCGCGCATCTCATTCATGTAGTGCGCGCGTTGATCTGTTTCCTTATTGGTTCATATTTAACCGCACATAACGGTTATATCTTGTTTTTACTTAACATCACGATTTGCCGGTTGTTCTCCCCTAAATCCATGTTCTTGGTTTAGATTCTTATCGGATTTTTAGAGGGAAGCATACAACATAATTTTTTAGACATGGATTTTTTAGTGTGGTTGTTTTATTACTGAATTGTGGTACTTAACTTTGTTTTTACATTGTCATGAATTCATTTAGGAGATTCCTGAATGCATTACTGTTTAGCGGCTTGGTCAGAATGTCGGCATAGTTGTCCTGTGAGTTAATATGACTGATAGATACGACTTTTCCAGCTTGGTGTTGTCTGACGAAATGGTAGGCCAGTGCGATTGATTTCTTGTTGAGTGAACTTGCAGGGTTGGTGGAATTGATTACTACACTTTTGTTATCCACATAGATCTCTGCTGGTTTGGTGATTACAACTCCCATCGATCTAAGGTGGTATCTGAGCATGATGGCCAATGCAACCGCGTCTTTCAGGGCAGTAAATTCAGCTCCAAATGCACTTGTGTGAACTGATGTCTGTCTCTTAGACTTCCAGTAGACTGGCATACACCCAACAAATGCAATCAATCCAGTGATACTCCTTCCAGTAACCAAGTCGTGTGCATGGTCGCTATCACAGAATATGTTCAAATCCATTTCAGGAATTAGAGGCACGGGGAACATTGGATCCAATTCTTCCTTGTAATATTTGTAGTGATGTGTAAATTCGTCGTATTTGAGCTTGACATCACCATTTGAACTGATCCTTGGAGATCTTGAATCCACTAGAATTCCTTTCTTCTTGTACTTCTTCAGATACCCCAGGATGTGTCTAGCCATCTGCAAATGACCTTCTCGCGGTCCGGCTGCAAATCTTGAGAGGGATGCTACTGCAAATGCAATATCAATTCTTCCAGACAACACCAACCACTGCCCTAGACCAATAATATGTTGGAATTCCTTGTGTTCAGATACTGACAGTAATGGCGAATCATCCAGTTCAGGGTGACAATCCGTTTTCATTGGCAGATTTTCTTTCTTGAGGGTCACTGAATATTTCTCTTGATATTTCCGAATCACCTCACTGATATATTTTGTAGAGTTCATCAACAATCGTCCATCTTTGATTCTTGTAAGACTTGTACCAAGGTAATACTGAGGTTCTGATTCAACATTTCTCAGCGCAAATTCTTGTTCAATTCTGGCGATCCAATCTTGTGGTTTCTTTCCTATTACCATAAGGTCATCGACATGAGTACCAATATATGTGTAGCTTTCTCCTTCTTTCTGTAACCATAAATCTGGATCTGCTCTTGACGGTCGAAAGCCCAAATTCATGAGTGTATCAGCCAGAAAATCCATGAAAGCTCTACCGCTACCTGCCAGTCCATACAGCGCTCTTTGTATTTCTACTTTGCATCCTTTCTTTTCACCAAACTCGTCTCCAGCCCACACCCATACTTTTTCCTGAACCGGCGCAGTTGGGAACGCATTTCCCACATCTGCTGTCATCAAATCCAGTTGTTGGTGTTGGGCGATTAGAAATAGTAAGTACACAGATAAACTGTTGATCTGGCTGGAGTATGTGTTGTATTCACTCGAGTCAACTCTGTGACCTCCTGCTACTAAACGACTCTTGTACCTGCCATCCTCGCTCTTGATATCCCATATCATCTGCAATCTTGCTTGTTGCCAACCTTCTTCTTTTGGAAATTCTTTTTCTGCTGAGTGATATTTGAAACATTTTAGTCGTTCCAAATTATCCATCTCTTTCTGAATTGAGTCTTTCCATTTTGTATTGCCAGCTTCCACATCAAATTGCATACATTCTTCATAGGTATTTGGAATCTTCTGTCCAAACTTTGCACGATTCTTCTTCTTTGCCATTCTTTGATTTCTGGATGGTTTCTTCTTGACTGCGCGTTGAACACTCTTGTGTATCAGGGACTTCATAAATCGTATTCTTCTGACGATACCAGATTGTTGTTTTATTACTTGTTCTGCCCATACATTCAACGGCCTGTTATTTCCTCTCCTGCTTTCAACAATGTACTCCTTGATATACTTTGCACATGCCAGTGGTTGATCTTTCTTCAATTGTGGGGGGAATGGAGTATTCAAGACTGTATTTCCTTGCAGCTCATCGATGTATTGCGCCTTGAATACCAAAATCCCATTTTCCCAGAAATGATCCAAAATCTTCCGGAAATCCATATCCAAATTTACTTCTGTGCTTTCCAAGATATCCTGATGTGTTTCAGCATTGTTGCATCCATCTATATCACTTGGTAACATTTCTTCTTCCATGTCCAAGGGGTTTTCCGCTTCATCGGCATCAAGCTCCCCTGAAGTTGTATTGTCATTTTCATCACTGTCTTTCATTGGATTGGTGCTAGTAGAATTTTCCATTCCTTCAGAGCTCGCGACAAATTTCTCCCCTGAAGATAACAATGGGACTTCATCAGTGCTCTTGATATCTTCCATGTTCTGTTGATGCTCTGACAGAGAAAGAGTAAACTTCTCTGCCTCCGGGTTGTCGTTCACATATTCATCTTTGGTACCAATTTCCTTGCGTCTTGTTCTGACTACCGATCTCATCAACACTTGTCTTTTCTGTTTTGGCGTATCTGGTTCAGTCAGAATATAATAGGTCATTGCATCCCCCGTTGATTCAGCAAAACCCAGAAATCTCCCTTTCAACATGTTGTTTTTGGGACTCTTGAATCTTGGCTCAAAATACCACACTGGTTCATAGAAGTGAAATCTCAGATGGGAGATATCGGGTGTCCAATCTTGGTGCAATTGGAGGGGTACTTTCCAATTCAGAGACTTTCAGGCTGCCAAATTGTTAACTGACACGCACCATTTTGCACACCAATGTGCTAAACTGGTTGGCGCCTGAAACATATGTAGGCTGTTTTGTACCATCTTGGACAATCTTCCCCATTCAGCTTCACATAGGTTCTGATGACTGTGGTGTGGTTCGCTTGTTCTGGTTTTGATCATATTTTCTCGAAGAATTTGAGTCCACTTTACCCCTGTTTCAGATCTTGCATTATCACTGAGTATAGTATCCGGTGCACCATGTTCTCGGAGATAATCCTGTAGCGCATTTGTACATTGAGATTCTGTTTTCAGAGGATGAAAAGACCAAAGCTTTGTCTTGGTGCCACTGAAAAATTGTCCCCCGTTGTGTCCTTGAGATGTCTTTTTCGAGAAGTATGTGTAATCCGTGCTCACTGTTTCATTTTGTCTTCTGTAATGAAATGCCTTGAATCTTTTCCTGTAATGTTTCCTGGGGACTTCTCGATTTTCTTCTTCTATTTCTTCATAGTGTTGGGTAGTATTTTCCAATGTTTTCAAAACAGTCAATTCTGGTAACATAGCAAACCGTTTTCGTAGTTCCAGCATTGGAAGTTTTGCAAATTTGAACGTTTCTCTTGCTCTCTTCCTTCTCAACATTGGATATTTGCGCATGTCTGGTGGTGCTGGGCTGTTCAACTCGAATCTTTCCAATGTATCCACTTCCCCTTCTGTTGGTTTGGTAATATGAAAATAAACTTTTTCATCGTCATATGAAAATGGTAGGAATGTCGTTCCAATTGTAATGCCACATTTGCTCAACTGTGGTTGCACTCCATTCACCAGCACTCCATGATCACCCATATCGATTGTTGTCAATAGCGATTCACCATCAGTTTGATCTTTATCCTTGGTGACAAAAGTTGCATAGTGGACCATTAAAAGTACTGGATCTTCTCTTCCTGGAATAAAAGCCTTCGTTACAGCACTGCAAACTGGATGCTCCACATAGGCATTGGTATCATTACTCATGTACGGCCTCATTGCAGATGTCATTCCAGTTTCTCCTCCAATTCGAAGCCATGCTTGTTCTGTAACCGTTGGTCTTCTTCCTCCACCACTGTCAATCACTGCAATGTTGTCATTTTGTTGAACCTCTCTGTATCGATGTATATTGATGGTTGCTGAATTTCCGGTTGTTCTTCTCGGTCTTCTTCCTTGGTAGATTTTTCTGGTTGCTTTTTGTCGATCACATCGTTCTTTCTTGATATCATTGTTGTTGCTTTCTTTTTCATCGTCTGAATCAGGTTCCGTTCTTGCCACAAGATCTGGTACATCTTCTCCATTACAATTCACATCCTCATCCTCATTTTCACTATCCTCATCGTCAGTTTCATCAGATTTCATTTCCATCTTATTTCGTCGTGTTGTATAAAAGTACGATGATGCGTTTCTTCGTGGTGTTGAATTCGCTGTATTCTGCGTCGCCTGATCCGAATTCGCTGCATTCTGTGTTACTTTGGTATCGTAAAAGTACGATGATGCGTTTCTTCGTGGTGTTGAATTCGCTGTATTCTGCGTCGCCTGATCCGAATTCGCTGCATTCTGTGTTACTTCGGTATCGTCCCCCCCAGAATGTAGTCGAAATCGGACCGTTTTGAGGGCAGTAGAGCCTGGAGGGAATAATTCAGTTTCATCAATCGTTCCAATGCTATCTTGATCGCTATCGGCATCCGCAGGAGCCGGCGAGGTCGTCGGCGGTGACTCGAGCGTAGGTGAAGTTGGTGTCGGCGCTGACTCAATCGTGGGCGAATTTGACGTTGTTGGAGCCATGACGCGACGCACTCTACGTTGACGGCTAGTCGATTTAGGTATGAAGTGATTCATTCCATCATCTTGTGGAGAACCAACAATGACACCCTCTGGAGTAGATGGTAAAGTATCACTGTGTCGGACGGCTTGATTGTATTTTAGCACCCAGTCACGATGAAGTTGAGATAGTTCCTGCCATGTGTCTGGAGGGATTCTGATGATACCTTTGAGGTTAGGGTGAATCGTCCCTGTAAGAGTGCCTGTGCCGGAGGAACCCGTACGTTGTCTTTTGTTAGGACCATCAGGAGTGCGGCGGACGCGTTTGTGGCCTCCTCTGTTGCTATCAAATGCAGTGCGAGCAAGTTCTTCATCATGGATGCGAAGCTTAATAATCATTTCTTCTAGGGTCCTGTCAGTTTTGTGTTCCAGCAGTTCTTCTTTGAATCTCTCCAGGTTGGGGTCACGAATATTTCGAGCAAAGATACTTTTTGCATCCCATTCATTCATGTGGTATGGTGGAATTTTTCGGAGTTTATGGTAGGTCAATTCAAACGTGTTAATGTACTCGGAAATATTGCCATTGGGATGCAACAGGTTGTATCGTAGACGAAGCTTCAGTGTCTCAGCGTAGGATTCTCTCCGGTTATCAGAATCATACCAGCCCAATAGTTCTTGCCATGCCGCGTGACCATCAAAGGTATCTTCATGCTTGATTATTTTGGAATGGGCACTGCCACCACTACATGCCGACAGCAATGTTCCCCAAAGTGCTTTGTTCTTGGTTGGTGCATTTCGAGCAGCATCTGCATCATTCATAATCTCCTCATGTCCTGTGGCCGCAAAGGTAGCTGTTGCATCGGATTTCCACTTGGTCCAGTTTTCCTGTTGGCCGTCAAAATCATGGATTGGTTTTGCCTTGAGTAACTGCTGACCCGTTGCCTTTTCTTTGGCCGACCTCACTTCTTGTCTAAGCGCTTCCATCTCGTCATCCTTGTTGCGTGATTCTTGAATTGTTTGTCTGAGAGTGTTCATTTCTGCTTCATATCTCCTTTCTTTTTCTCGTCCTCGTGCTCTTGCAGCTCTCATTTCTTCCTTTAGTGCATTGATTTCTTCCATTTGACGTTTGGCTTCTGCTGCTTGTCTTCTGAGATTAACCAGTTCTGCATCTCTGCGTCTGCCAGGTCTTGAACCACTATTATCATCGTCACTTTCTGATGATGAAGAAGATGAAGATGAAGACGAAGACGACGATGATGCATAGTTGGCCCGTCTTGAGCGTCGTTTGCGTCGAGTCGGGGAACTGTTTGTTGTCGATGGAATCTGGGTATCCTCATCCTCGCTTGTATTTTGTGGTACATCCGGTACTTCATTCTGTTTCCACCAATCATTGTTTCTCATCATGTAGAAAGCCGGGTAGGTGACTGCACCCAGAGTTTGAAAGAATCTGTTAGTAAAGGTTGGCATGTTGTCGTGTATTTTCTTTTCGGTTGTTACGTATTTTTATTTTTGTTTCTTGTTATGTATTTTTTATATTTATTTTTGATATTCTTCTTTGTTGTTCTAGCCAATTCTCAGTAGTATCTGATATATTTTGTTCAAGATAATGGCTTATTCCAGTAATTTCGTACGGGGGTATTAGATTTCAATGGTACAAATACGTATAGAATTTTCTTCAAGTTCGCGATCGATAAATTCTAAGATCAATTTTCGTTAGTAGGAAATTTCTCGTAAGAAAATACTTCCTGACTCGTAGGTATGTTTGACACTCCGGAATGGATTGTAACTTGTAGGTATGTTTGTTAGATAGACTTCGTATGAAGCTGCGACTGTTAATCAACAACTGTAATTCCGGATTATGAGTTAATTAATCTATTTTCTGTTTTTCCAATGCTTAACCGGAACACACGTATTGTCCCGTGTTACACAATCCTAATGAGACTGCACGTGCATTCTCGTGTTGTAGATTAACTAATATTTCCTCAGTGAATTTGTCGGAGAAATGTGTCTCATCTTGTCCGTTTCTAACATAATTGGGCTTCGCGTATCCATTTTGTGTGTCATTGATATTTCCCATATTTCATTGATATACACATGTATATCATTGACATACTTAGTATCGGATCCTATGCCTCTGGGTTTTCGCGTACCACTTTCTGGTGATACTTTGCTGTGTCCGACTCTTCTATCAATGATCAATTCCTTTGGTCGTGAGTCATTCTTTTGTTTTCTGTGATCGACTTCCTACGGTCCCTATATTGCCTTGTTGATCTTCATATGCCCGAGTGTCGATCCATCAGTAATTTCGTCTCACTCCTCGATGCATTCATTGTATTCAATTCGTAAGAACGTATGTTGTTCATTTCGCCGCGCATCTCATTCATGTAGTGCGCGCGTCGATCTGTTTCCTTATTGGTTCATATTTAACCGCACATAACGGTTATATCTTGTTTTTACTTAACAACACGATTTGCCGGTTGTTATTAAGCCCAAAGGACTAATGGGGATTTACCCGCGCGACCCCATTCGTTTCCCCGTACCAAAACAGGCCCTACCGACCAGCCAGTTAACGCACCGGCCCCAATTGGCATGTGGGGGTTCCATATGGGATGATGAATTGAACAAGTGGGCGGCATACCGCGATCTAATCAAACACCCCAAGACACAGGTCCAAGAATTATGGCTCAGATCGGGTGAAGATGAGTTCGGTCGATTATTCCAAGGGTTCCAACCCAACGGAGTGGAGGGGATGGATGTGTTGGATTGGATAGATAGACACGCAGTACCCATACATAAGAAGGTCACTTATCCACGATACACAGTAGCCATACGCCCCGAGAAATCCGATCCGTACAGAACGCGCATCACGGCAGGAGGTGATCAGCTGGAGTACCTAGGTGACGTATCCACCAGAACCGCAAGCATGGAAACCATTAAGACCCATTGGAACAGTGTAGTGTCCACCCCAGGGGCCAGGTATTGTACCGGCAACATTTCTAACATGTACTTATGCTCCACGCTAGATGAACCCGAATACGTAAAATTTTGATGGGACATGATTCCCCCCCGTATTAGAACAGCCTACAGCCTAGATGGCCTCAAGAGGGGCGAGTATGTTTATGCCAGAATCAAAAAGGCATGGTACGGGCTCAAACCAAGCGGGAAAATTGCGCATGATGACTTAGTGGCGCACCTACGATCACATGGATACAGAAAGGCACCCCACACCGAGGGACTCTTCCTACACGACGAGAGGGACATAAGCTTCACCCTAGTCGTGGATGACTTTGGGATCAAATACATCAACCAAGACGACGTGGATCATCTAGTCAAAGCAGTCGGGGCCAAATACACCTTCAAGGTTGACTGGACAGGAAAACAATACGTGGGGGTCCACCTACGTTGGGACTACGACAAACGTAAGGTCAAATTGTCCATGGAGGGTTACGTGGAACAAGCATTGAAGGAATTCGAACACGTACGGCCCTCACGCACGTACGCAGGACCATCACGCGCCGACGTACCGGCGTACGGCGCTAAGATACAATACGCGAAAATAGAGGACACGACTAATTTATCAGACGAAGAGATCAAATTCATACAACAAGTTACCGGAAAATTCCTATTCTACGCACGGGCAATCGACAGCACAATGTTACATGCACTCAACGATATAGCGTCAGCCAAGAACAACCAAACCGCGTTAGCTGCCACGAAGTACTTCCTCAACTACGCAGCATGTAACCCCGACGCCACGATCATTTACCGTGCCAGTGATATGATTCTCCGTGTCGACAGTGACGCGGCCTACCGAGTTTGCCCGGGCGCCAAGAGCCGGGCGGGCGGGTACCATTTCCTTGGTGACACCAAGGGAAACACCTTCAATGGACCGGTCCTAGTGTTAGCCAAGATCATCAAAAATGTGATGGCGTCAGCGGCCGAAGCCGAAGTGGCATCGTTGTTCCTGAATGCACGGGAAGCTTTGCCCATCCGTCAATGTCTGGTCGAATTAGGCCACCCGCAACCGGCCACTCCAATGAAAACCTACAATAATACAGCAGAGGGTATTCTCAACGGCACGATCAAGCAGAAGCGGTCCAAGGCCATTGATATGCGATTCTATTGGTTAAAAGACAGGGCGCAACAAGGCCAATTCGATATTTTCTGGGAACCGGGAAAGCATAATCTGGCTGACTACCCCACTAAGCACCATCCAGGCAGCCACCATAAAAAGGTACGTCCAATATATCTCTATGAGCCGGATAGCCCGAGGACCATCCAAGGGTGTGTTGAATTACTAAAAGATACGTGATACGCGAACGTACGATATGTACGTACGTAAAACGTAGAATCTACGTATACGTGAGAATTTACGTATACGTGAAATAGATTTACGTATACGTGAGGATTTACGTATACGTGAAATGTATTTACGTATACGTGATACGTATACGTGCGAAAATATGTTATACGAAAATACAGCGAGACGTATGATACCAAGAACTATCACTGGATGAGCGCAATAAGTAAATTATACATAAGCGCAAGTGAGAATCAAGGGATACTTAAAGCACTGAATAGTGGTAGGCGATATGAGGATCTTACAAACGCACGATATGAGTATCCACACGTCCCCACACGAAGAAAAGACAAATTAGTAATTGGGCGAACAATATGGTCCAGAAACAATCCGATCATAATCTTATCGATAACTCTTTCCAACACCGTAAAATAACACAGAAATAACTAACTAACTAACTAACCGAACGACGCTTACGACTTTGGTCTTATTAAAGAGTAGATTTCTACACGCTTTTCGTACTAGATACATACTAGTATTGAATCCTTGTAGGTTTCTACGCCAGTAGATTCTTACACGCTATTTGTACTAGATACATACTAGTATTGAATCCTTGTAGGTTTCTACGCCAGTTGATTCATACACGCTATTTGTAATAGATAGTTCCTAGTATTGAGTCCTTGTAGGTTTCTACGCAAGTAGATTCTTACACGCTATTTGTACTAGATTCATACTAGTATTGAATCCTTGTAGGTTTCTACGCCAGTTGATTCATACACGCTTTTTGTAATAGATATAATAGAACCAAGGAAACGTCCTGTTGTTATTATCTGTTATTTTATCTGTTACTGTTACGTTATTGGAAAGAGTTATTGATAAGATTATGATCGGAGTGTTTCTGGACCATATTCATCCCTCCTCAATCACTAATTTGTTACTTATTTTTGTGGGGCCGGGGCGACAATCGACGCACCCTACACCTCTGTTCAGTGCATTAAGTATGGTTCGATATTCATTCTGGCATATGTAACACACATATGGGCCTAAGTTCGCACGCGTCCATATTGATACTTAATGCGCTCACCCTGAGGTCGTAGGTAGTACTCGTACAACTGAATGTTCGGATCGTTGGCATATATAATTGTCGGGTATGTGTGTGTACGCGTACGCACGCTTCATGCCCCGATAAGCAATTCAATAAGATAGTTCCTAGTATTGAATCCGTGTAGGTTTCTACGCAAGTAGATTCCTACACGCATTTTGTACTAGATACATACTAGTATTGTATTTACATAGCCTACTACTAGAGTAGATTTCTACATGAATTTTGGACTAGATAGTTTCTGGTAGTGTGTACCGTAAAGTATTTGTGAGAAGTCCACAATGCTTACGAACTCTTTACACCTTGCCCACCAGAGGGTATTTTGTGTGCAATTCCAGGGCACAAACTGACTTATTGGGTAATGACTCCCAAAGTATCCGATCCAAGCCAGGAATACATTTATCATGACTCATCAAATGCATATTGGGAAAAACTTTGCCCCACAGAATGCCCAAAATGTGGTGGTTTGTCTATCCAAATGGCAAACATGAGGGTATTTTTGGTGCAATTCAAGGGCACAAACTGACTTATTGGGTAATGACTCCCAAAGTATCCGATCCAAGCCATGAATACATTTATCATGACTCATCAAATGCATATTGGGAACAACTTTGTCACACAGAATGCTGGAAATGTTGTGGTTTGACTCTCCAAATGGCAAACATGGGGGTATTTTGGGTGCAATTCCAAGGCACAAACTGACTTATTGGGTAATGACTCCAAAAGTATACGGTCCAAGCCATGAATACATTTATCATGACTCATCAATTGCATATTGGGAACAACTTTTACAAACCAAATGCTAGAAATGTTGTCGTTTCACTCTCCAAATGGCAAACATGAGGGTATTTTTGGTGCAATTACAGGGCACAAACTAACTTATTGGGTAATGACTCCAAAAGTATCCGGTCCAAGCCATGAATATATTTTTCATGACTCACCAAATGCATATTGGGAACAACTTTGCCCTACAGAATGCCCAAAATGTTGTGGTTTGTCTATCCAAATGGCAAACATGAGGGTATTTTGGGTGCAATTCAAGGGCACAAACTGACTTATTGGGTAATGACTTCCAAAGTATCCAGTCCAAGCCATGAATACATTTATCATGACTCATCAAATGCATATTGGGAAAAACTTTGCCCCACAGAATGCCCAAAATGTGGTGGTTTGTCTCTCCAAATGGCAAACATGAGGGTATTTTTGGTGCAATTCAAGGGCACAAACTGACTTATTGGGTAATGACTCCCAAAGTATCCGATCCAAGCCATGAATACATTTATCATGACTCATCAAATGCATAATGGGAACAACTTTGTCACACAGAATGCTGGAAATGTTGTGGTTTGAGTCTCCAAATGGCAAACATGAGGGTATTTTTGGTGCAATTCAAGGGCACAAACTGACTTATTGGGTAATGACTCAAAAAGTATCTGGTCCAAGCCATGAATACATTCATCACGACTCATCAAATGCATATTGGGAACAACTTTGTCACACAGAATGCTGGAAATGTTGTGGTTTGACTCTCCAAATGGCAAACATGAGGGTATTTTTGGTGCAATTCAAGGGCACAAACTGACTTATTGGGTAATTATTATTTTCCTTCTGAATCCGATTCGTTGAGAGTCTGATTCAAAGGCTTCTGAAGAACAGCAACGCTGCGTTAGTGTGTTAGTAGACAAACAATTGTACTCTACGCGTGACAATTGTGTTTGGATACTTTCGGCAACAGATAATCGGACTACAGGCGAAGCTAGAGAAACGCCAGATCTCTTCTTGCTGTGACTTATTCAGATTGCAGCGAGACAGACCTTAGTATGTAGATTACAAGTAGTTGGTAGCAACTAGTGTGAATTTTGGGATATAAATCAGTTGAATGTTAAAAGTATGAGATAAAGAGAGTAATCTTGCTGGAGAGCATGATATCTCTTTTGGTGCAGTGATGAATACAGTACACCGCTAATCGTACAGCACTGTAGAATCACATGCTATCATGAGAAGCTTCCTTCTAATCGTATAGCACTGTAGAAGGATGTGCTTATCATGAGAAGCTTCTTTCTAATCGTGATCATCGAAACAGCTGTTACAAGAAGCTTCTTCGAACCTCCCTTTTGATCATGAGTATCGAAACACATGATTGGGAGTATCAAAATGGCTATACCGGAACCAGGCAATTCACTTTGTTTTGGTCATGAAAACAAGAGGAATCTTGCTTCCGATCTTAAGTATTGAACTTCGATCGTGAAAACAGAAAGAATGGGCCTTTCCCGGTCATTTACCATAGATATGAGAATACTCCAATCCTGTTTACAGAAAGAATGGGCCTTCCCGGTCATTTGGCCTTTGAGAAGAATATTCCAATCCTGCTTACAGAGGTGCATATGACTCGATCCTGCTTACAGAGATACTCCAATCTTGCTTACAGAGGTGCATATTACTCGATCGGTAGTATCGTACCACTCCAGCTGCAGTACTGTAAATTACGCAGAAATCTACGTAAGTTCAAGTACTGTTCTGTGGTTCCCTCACATTCGTACGAAAGGAATTTAATAGTAATGACTCCAAAAGTATCCGGTCCAAGCCAGGAATACATTTATCACGACTCATCAAATGCATAATGAGAACAACTTTGCCCCACAGAATGCCCAAAATGTTGTGGTTTGATTCTCCAAATGGCAAACATGAGGGTATTTTTGGTGCAATTACAGGGCACAAACTGACTTATTGGGTAATGACTCCCAAAGTATGATCCGTACCGGGCCATGAATACATTTATCATGACTCATCAAATGCATACTGGGAACAACTTTGTCACACAAAATCCCGGAAATGTTGTGGTTTGACTCTCCAAATGGCAAACATGAGAGTATTTTTGGTGAAATTCCAGAGCACAAACTGACTTATTGGGTAATGACTTCCAAAGTATCTGGTCTGGGCCTTGAATATATTTTTCATGACTCATCAAATGCATATTGGGAAAAACTTTTACAAACAGAATGCTGGAAATGTTGGGGTTTGTCTCTCCAAACAGCACAAATGAGGGTATTTTTGTTGAAATTCAAGGGCACAAACTGACCTATTGGGTAATGACTCCAAAAGTATCCGGTCCAAGCCATGAATATATTTTTCATGACTCATCGGATGCATATTGGGAACAACTTTTACAAACAGAATGCTGGAAATGTTGTGGTTTGTCTCTCCAAATGGCAAACATGAGTGTATTTTGGGTGCAATTCCAGGGCACAAACTAACTTATTGGGTAATGACTCCAAAAGTATCCGGTCCGGGCCATGAATACATTTATCACAACTAATCAAATACATATTGGGAACAACTTTGCCCCACAGAATGTTGGAAAAGTTGTGGTTTGTCTCTCCAAATGGCAAACATGAGGGTATTTTGGGTGCAATTCCTGGGCACAAACTGACTTATTGGGTAATGACTCCCAAAGTATCCCGTCCAAGCCATGAATACATTTATCATGACTCATCAAAGGCATATTGGGAACAACGTTGCCGCACAGAATGTTGGAAATGTTGTGATCTATCGCTCCAAATGGCACAGAAGAGGGTATTTTTGGTGCAAATCCAGGGCATAAAATGACTGATTGGGTAATGACTCCAAAAGTATCAGGTCCAGGCCATGAATAATTTTTTCATGACTCATCTGATGCATATTGGGAACAACATTTAAACTCACAATACAGAAAATGTTGTGGTTTGTCTCTCCAAATTGCAGACAAGAGAGTATTTTCGGTACAAATCCGGCACACACTGACTGAGTGGGTAATGGCTCCCAAAGTATCAGGTCAATTCAATTTATTTTTCCGGCACATTTCATCTTATCCATAATTGGAGTAACACTTATAATCCAATCACCAAAAATGTAGTTTAATGAGTGTCAAATAAAATTAATTCATAAGTTGTTTAATCAAAATGGAAATGCTGCTTTTGGATTATTCTCAGACAAAAATATAAGTGTGCAGGCATTACTAGTTGCAGATGATACTACATGCAAAAAGGTACACCATTTGGTACTTTGCAAAAAGGGTACATAGGTAACACCATGGCTCGTACGGGAGAGCACGTGCACTCGCAAAATCGACGCCTAAGTAAGAAAAAATAAAAGGGACTCACGGGGTTAAAACAGACTCAACAGGCGCGAAAAAGGTGCAGAGGAGGGGGTGTTACTTTAGTAACTTCGGTGGTACTTTGGTAATTTACAAAATATGCCGTAGAATTGCTACACAATTTCTAGTAGTGTTTTCTGCTCTGCAATGGCATGATACTAAAGTAATTTCGAAAATATGACGTAGAATTCTTACACAGATACTAGTAGAGTTTTCTGCTCTGATAATGGTACGATACTTAAGTCAATAGCAGAATAGGTGCCTGATATGTGATTATTTATTAGTAGTACGAAGTAGTTTCTAAAATACTCCGTAGGAGTGGTACATGATTTTTTGTAGTGTTACTCCTGCTCTGTAGTAGTAGTATTTCTGTCGTGAATTCCAGTCGTATTCTGAGCACTCTTAACCTAGCACTAGTTTTGATACTCCCAGAACAGACTAATAGAGAACAGACTAGGGACAAGGATATATTCCAAAAAAGAGCTAGATTTATTCTGTAGACCTATTTCTTGCTAGAGAGCAAGTCATGATGAATATTCAGGCTGTTGGGGCCAAAAGACTACTAGGGTCGAATTAACCATTGATGTAGGGACGCGTCTCCTCATATTGCTGACGCCGCTTGCTTGGCGTATCAACGCCATTCATAGGGACGGAGCGAGAAATACGGCCGCGAGAGTACTCTGTTCCCCTAGACCGTAGCAGGCATTGCTTGTAGTTAAGACGCCGGAGCAAGAATACACCATTCCCTGAGATCGTACGTTGGGTTGTTGTTGTTGCGTCGATAGACGACCGAGTCTGCTGATGACCAAGACCAAAGATCTTGAGCATTAGACAGAGTCCAAGAAGGAGCTGGAGCAGCCTTGCTCTTTCAGGGTGGAACAGTTCAAGCCATGGCTGCTGGAAGGGGCTATTCCCATGGTCAAAAGAAGCAAAAAGAAGAAGAGTGTCGTCAGATACTAGGAATAAACAAATGACTGTTGACGACGACGAATCAATTCAAATCGAAACACCATCTTCCCCCCAAGCAAACAAAGGACTGGCAAGAATGACTTACAGTGTGATACTAGAATGGGTTTCTTGTTGTTGTAATAAGATAGGAAGTATTCCCATGGTCAAAAGCAAAGAAGAAGAGTGTCGTGAGATAGGAATAAACGAATGACTGTTGACGGCAACGACGACGACGCCTACTCAAATGAAATGGAAACACCATCCCCACCCCAGCAAACAAAGGACCGTCAATAACTTACTACAGTAGTATGATAGAAGAATGGGTTGCTTGTTGTTGTACTAATAGGAAAGGAAGCAGTTAGAGGGTCTATTCCCATTGTCGGGGGGGGGGGGGGGGAGGAGGAGTTGCTTTTGCAAATTGCTTTTGCAAAGTGGTTCATTTTGAAATAATGAATTACAACGGGGAAAAAAAAGCGATAAATCAAGGTTGTAGTAGGGATTGTACTTGATTCTACGCAATATGAAGGAATCAAATAAGCGAAATCCCTGCTGCGGCTGCTGCTAATCCCGCGTTAGTTCCCTCTTTGCCATATATATTGCTCAATGACAAACGCTTAAAAATACTAAGTTACGAATTACAACGGGGAAAAAAAAGCGATAAATCAAGGTTGTAGTAGTAGGGATTGTACTTGATTCTACGCAATATGAAGGAATCAAATAAGCGAAATCCCTGCTGCGGCTGCTGTTGCTAATCCCGCGTTAGTTCCCTCTTTGCCATATATATTGCTCAATGACAAACGCTTAATAATACTAAGTTACTTATGGTAACAGGCTTAAAAATACTTTTGACTGGTACTAACGATCCAGGATGTAGTAGGGATTCTACTAGCTCGTCCTACTGTACGGGGAAAACCTAAAAGAAGCTTTTTAAATCCAGGATCTAGTAGGGATTCTACTAGATTGTACACATGTCGTGTCAAGGAATCAATCAATCTTGTAGTGCTGCTGCTTAATCCCATGAGTTAGTACCCTCTTTGTAGTGGTACTAAAGTATTTTTAGTAGATTTTCACACACAACTTCGTGTGTTGAGCAAATACTTACTTGCTCAACACACGAAGTTGTGTGTGAAAATCTTCTAAAAATACTTTTTGAGTTGCTCAACACGGAGTCGAAAAAAGTACTTTAGTACCAAAACCGGTACTAAAGTATTTTTTCACACATACAACACGGTGGACTGTGGGGAGAGCAGGTTTATCCTTGTCCCCCCGCGAAACTGCAGCAACAAGAAGAAAGAGCAACGCTCGCTAGCAAGAAGCCCCCCCCCCCAACAGCAGCAACAACAAGCAACCGACAGCAACCGCTCGCTAGCAAGCTCCCCCCCCCCCCCCCCCCCTCCTTCCCTTTGTGCTCTCCCTTACGACCATGGTATTACATACCTAACTACCCCTCCTCCTTGCTCTCCTCCTCGTATCGGGGGGGGAGTTTTCTTTAGGATGCTTCCTTTTTACGAGGGCGCAGCCCTCGTAAAAAGGAAGCATCCTAAAGAAAACTCCCACCCCCGATACTCTGAGTCGTTTGGTTGGCACGAATCAACCCCTATCTAAAGAAAAATTCTCGGCGCGCGCGCCTCGAATTTTTCTTTAGAGAGGGGTTGACACGTGCCAACCAAATCGGAGGAGGGGTAGTTACATATAGTACCAGTAGGTACTGTGCTGACCCAGGACAGTGTCGAACCACCGACTGGCTATCAGATTCTACAGATGAGTAGGGAATTTAAGTACATAACCTTCCTGTAATCAAAATTTCAATTTTGAAAAAATTATGGCGCGGGAGGGGTGGCTTGCACTGGTACATGCTTTACTTATATAGAAAATAAAGGCCACACACAAGCCAGACACATGAAAGAAGTCAGGGTACACAGCATACACAACACACCCAAAACCACACACACATGAAAAACTGAAGTAACACGAAAAACTGAGCACACACACAAAACTGCACACACACAAAACCAAAAAAAAACACATACTTCTTGGTCGGTATGGTATTTTTTTAAAAACACAGAAAATGAATGTTGTGCAACAGTCACGGACAACAGAACAATGGAACAACAAAGAAACACTAGTGAGTGTAACAGGGGAACAAGGGAACAACAACAATGGAACAACAACAATGGAATGCAAGTGAGTGACAACAATGACGGCAATTTGTTGGAGATTCTGTTTATTTCTGATCTTTCCTTCTTTTATTTTTATCGGACGGAACAACAGAGCAAAACAACAAACGAAATGGAACAACGGAGCAACAATGGAACGCAAGTAAGTCACAACAATGATGGCAATTTGTTGGAGATTCTATTTGTTTCTGATTTTTCTTTTATTTTTATTGAATGGAACAACAGAGCAGAGTAGCAAGTGAAACGGAGCAACAGAACAACAATGGAACGCAAGTGAGTGACAACGACAACAATTTGTTGGAGATTCTATTTTTTCTGATTGTTCTTTCTGTTATTTTTATTTTCAGAGCAAAAATGGAACAATGAAACAATGGAACAAAACAACGACACAATGGAATGAAACAACAAACACGGAGCAAAAAAAGGGAGCAATGAAAATGGAGCAACGAAAACGGAGCAACAAAAACGGAGCAATGAAAATGGAGCAACAAAAATTGAGCAACAAAAATGGACTAACGCAATCGGAGCAACGCAAGCCGAACAACGCAAACGGAACAACACAAAGGAAACAAAAACAAAAAACAAAAAAACGGAGCAACGCAAACCGAACAACGCAAACGAAACAATAAAAACAAAACAACAAAAATGGAGCAACAATGGAACATGGTCAAAACGGAATGCCAAAATGGAACAACAAAACGAAGTAGCGGCAGCAGCAAGCAACGAGAGCAACAGCGTGGCCACAGTAGTAGAAACAGCGGCAAAAGCTAGAGTAATAAACACAACTCCAACCCATCAGTGATGAATGTTGATCCGGCAATAATAGCATCAATGAATGCCCATATATCCCTTCAATTAATGTAGAAAATAACAGTACTTACATAATACAAAACAACTACTAATTATGAACTTAATATTGAGAATATAAGAAATTATGGAGGATTCGTAATACGTTGCAATAAGAATAAATCAAGCATAATAGAATCTACATTTTAAAAAGGGAATATTGTAGTCAAGAAATAGAATTCACAATTAGGAGAGCAGAATCGAATTGTGATTTGGGAGATTAATATTTTGGAATTAATACTGAGTCAAGATTTCTTTTTTATTCGTGAAAAGAAGTAAGTGTTGTTCGTACGGAATAATAATTGGGTTCTGCTAGAGATGGAAATAAATTATTTTTATTGGAGAGTAGAGTAATGTGCATCACATGCACAGAAATAGTGCTGAGTTTACGTATACCCCTTATACAATCGGCGCGAATTTCAGGGTGTCCAGAAATATTGCCGTGTTAAAATCACACACAAAATTTGTGCGCGAGAAGTAAATTCGAACCCCGCGAAACAGTTCTCGGACGATATATGTGCTTGCAGCTGCTGAAGCAGGCACCTTTTATGTGCCAAGAGTGGCATCGCTCTTGGCCATCTGGTCTGGAGAGGGGGCCTTTCCCTTTGTCTCTCATAGCTTGGATGGCTTCCCTCATCTTTGCTGACTCCAGTTTCTTGACAATGGGATGATTGCTGTCTTGGAGGCGGGAGTCCCGGTGTGGATTGGTGAGTCGTGTCTGTGTTGTGGTTGTCGAGTTGCGGACGCCCGGGCTGCTGGGGGGAACGTTGGTGTTCTTGTTGCTGTTGCTGGGCCCATTGGTAGCCGCCTTGGTGGTGGGGGATGGAGGGGGGTCTGGTCGTCGCAGAGTCTCAGGGCAGCCACATTGGAGACATTGGGGAGCCAGTTGAGGTTCTGGGTCATCCTGAAGGTGTGGAAGTCCACCCCAAAGTCCGGGGAGGGAAGGGTGGAGGCTGATTCCCACTGCTCCTCAAGCCACCCCCTGACCCGGATTTGGAAGTAGTAGACGACAATGGCAGGGGTGAGGAATTCTCCCACTTCATCTGCAATTGCTCTTTGGAGGGTCATCTGCTGGATCTTGAGCCTGCGGAGGCCTTGTTGGTAGCTGGTGACGACATCATGGTTGAGTCCTAGGATGGTGGCTAGGACAGCCAGGTAGCTCTCAAGCTGGGTGGTGGCTTCAGTCCAGTCGACAGGGATGTAGGCTTTAGTCTTCTGAAGCTCCAGGGAGTCCTTCAAGGTGAGGGAGTTGCCCTCGGTGGAGATCATTGTGCCGTAGGCTGCCACAGTGGCTGCTGCTTCTTGTTTTTGCTTCAGGGTGGCGACAGACCCCCCTGGGGGAGTGAAGGCCATGGGGAGTATTCCATCTGCCACATCAAAGGGATCAGTACCATGGAAGTTGCCGTCTTGGAACCTCTTGAGAGCAGCGGTGGTAATCAAGGGGGCTTGGATCCCCAACTCAGAGGCCCTGGCTGCCACTTGGCTTTGGAAGATCATGTGAGTCCTCTCATGCTTGCTCTTTTGAGCCCAGGCCTGGTAGATGGGGGGGAGGTTCGCTTCCTCCTGTTTACCGCAGAGCAGAAGCAAGCGCTGGGTGTACAAGGGGCCCCAAGTGGTCCTTACTGACTGCGACCTCTTGTGGTCCATATTCTCCCTTAGCTTTAGTTGCTGGTCGGTGAGGGCAGTGACTGCTGCTGTGAGTGCAGGGTCTCCAGGTGGGTCCCAAGGCCGCTCCAATTCCGGCAGGTCCCGGTACATCACCTTGTGCTTCATGTAGTTGGTGAGGCCTGTCTCACTTTGGAAGGAGGGGCCCGGCTGAAGGAGCTTGGGGTTTCCCCCGGGTTCTGTAGCTGTGGTCCCAGCCAACCGGAGAGTATTGAACAGGGGGGTGCAGGACTCCATTAGCCCCACCCGATTAAGCTGAGGATGGAGGACCCCCAGGGCTTGGCTTGGAGAGAGCCCCTTGCCCAAGAGGAAATGCACCAACTCGAAGGGGATGAAGAACGCCTTGTGGGCCCATTTCAACTTGGAATGGCCGGTCCCTTCTGGTATCACTGGGATGGACAGTCTACCTGGGTGCGCCTCCAACTCTGCCAGATGATGATCCAGGGTTAGCACCCGGGAGGCTATGGTGGGGGACAGCATGGCCGAATCCACTAGAACCAGTTCCCCAGCTTCCCCTTTGATGTCATCTAAGTACCCAAAGGCTTTGTTTTTGTTGGGACTGTGTTGTGCCAAGGGCCCCGGGTACTTTCGAAGGCCATGCACCAATCGGAGGCAGGGCAGGCCTTGGGGGTCGGCTACAAAGATCCCCAGCGTGCCCACAGCCTCCGTCTCAAAGAGGTTGAGTAGATGTTCCAGGAGGACCTGGGGGGGGGGGGGGGGGGGGGGGGAGGCCAGAGTGAAGTAGCTAAAGATGGTGGCATAGGCCTTGTTGCGCTCTGCCGAGCTCCTAGGTCAACATCCCGGCTTGGATTGTCGAGGTGCTAGTATGACTAATCTCGATAGGGTCGACTGTCAAATCGGTGGGCTTGTACGCTGCGTGGTCGGACCGTCCGCTTGTGGAATCGGACCGCGTAGTACTTGTGGCAATGGTAATGTACGCCGCGTGGTCGGACCGTCCACTGGTGGAATTGAACTGCGTAGTAGGCTAGGTGCTAGGTGTGGGATGCAGTAGGCTTGTTCTTGTGGTAATAGGGCCAGCTGCGTGTAATCTGTAGTTGGATCGTCGATGCGCTAGTACGGCTAGTCTCGATGAGATAGTACTCCGTTGTTGGATCGTCGATGCGCTAGTATGACTAGTCTCGATAGGGATGACTATCGAATCGGTAGGCTTGTACGGGTACAATAGGGATGACTATTGGACCTGGACGTGTTAGCCAATTTATTCTACTACTAATCGTTTTAGGAGCAAAAGAGTGAGCTGTATGCTTGCATTTCCTTGAGGGATCCTTTACCGGCTTATTAGTGCTAGCCTGTAATTTCGATTGCAGACGCGTCTTTCAGTCGCAGCCATCCATTCGTACGAGCTACCGTGATACACCGGTGACACAGTGATACATCTATCCGGTGATACAGGGAATCGATTGTATTTCCTTGGTACCCTTGAGCTTGCTAGGGAAATCCTTGGCATGCTTGTTGAGGCTATCGGGGTCTAAGCGTGTGCTTAGAAGCTAGTTTTAGTGATAGTGAAATCTACTAGATTTGTACTAGATTTCCCCCGGTCTGGCCCTCTATCGCTTGTAGGGAGTGCCACGTGGCGCTACCATTACTTTCATTCGGCTCGCTACATCAATACGGTACATCAAAAAATAACACAGCGACGATCGGTACGGTATGTACCGGTACGATGAAAAAACAACACATAACCGGGGAAGATCCCTACCATGTAAAATACAGGGAACCCCGGTACATTGTGGAAAATTACATACGTTAGGTAGCAAACTAAGAGAGTCACGATGAGTTCACATCTCAATTACTTCTATTTTAAACATCAATACTGTAACAAATACGTACCTATCGGAGGATTTTTGAGTGTACAACAATCACAATCCGTAACAAAGTGAGTGTTGGGACAAAATTAATAATAATACGAATACGAACGAAACAGGACGGCGAACAGGGAAACAAAAGCAGCAGTAGCAGCAGTAACGATAGTAGGTTACGCTCGGCCCGTTCGTCGGAAGCGGTGGTTGCAATCGAAATATTCGACAACCGCATACGTTGCGTTTTTCTATTAACAGTCTGGCCGGAACTGGATTACCTTTGTTCAACACACAACATCACCACCACATCAGCTTAGATTGTTGTTAGTAACACCTAGTGTCAAACGCAGACGCACTTATCGACAGCCATATCAGCAGCAGCAACAGCAGCAGCAGAAGCAGCAGCAGTAACAACAACGACAACGACAAAAACAGCAGCAGCAGCAGCAGCAACAACATTCGATTTTGGCTCCTGATTATCCACCAAGCTTTGAGCCCAGCCCCAAAAAGGAAAAGTTTTCATTTTATCTTGCCAAGTCGAGTCGAGTCGAGTCGAGTCAAAACGAACGAACAACAAAAAACGATCGACCTTCTCTTCAGTTCGTTTCCCCCCTGGATCCATTGCCCTTTCTTTTCCTCAAGAACGATCCGGTCATTTGTCACTCTTGGACTATCACTACCGGCAGCAATCACTCAATTGCACTAAGAACGGACACGTAGCCACGCTTCTTTTCTACGAACCAACGAAGATCAATAGATTGTGTATCAATCAAACCGGCAAACCTTGTTCGCATCCACACAAGTCCCCTTCCACAACCTTCTATGATGCCTAACGATTCACCTTTACGCAAAGACAGTTCACCTGATTGTACAGACCAGCATCCTGACGACGCAGGCGACTCTAGTCCAGTCAAAGCAAATATATCTCGGCCCAGCATTACTGCTGGTCTTGAACAGTTTGCATCTCCCCATATTTGGCATCAGATGGAGATCCTAGACCTTGACATTGATGCCAACAAAGAACCATCAAGCAAGGCAAAGAAGATGGATGGATACTGTAATGAGAATTCATTGGATCTATCCGAAAATGATATAGAGAATGGTGCGCCTGGAAACCCTGGAGCGAACCCAACACCCATTTCTGAAGAGCAAGATAGAGAGAACGGACTGTTCTCTGTTGAGGAAATTGCAAATCATCAGTTCTATCCACAAGATACTTACTCGTTCTTGTCCCTTCATGGCCCATTTGACCAACCCATTTTTTTGGGTTTGGGAATTATGGCTTCCTTCTTTCAACTGTCGCTTGTTTTTATGATGTTACTGAGCGTCCTTCACCCAGACTGGGGTACGAAGCATGATGACAATCCAGCTGATGGTGTGCTTTCAAATATTGTTGCCGCAAATGCAAGTCCAGTTGTACAAGCAACACAGTTCCTAGCTATTTTGTCCTATATCTTGTTCGCAGACGCATCTATTCTGGACATAACTGCTGTAGTTGAGGCATTCCCCAATTTCTCCAAAGTAGCCAATGGTGACAAAGTAAAGTGCATGGTCTTTTCTTCTATGGTTCGGTGTCTTCAAGGATTTTTGGCAATGTTTGCAGCTTTCCTACTGATAATTACATCAAATACTGCGGTTGAAATTGTCCTGAACTTTTCAGCTGTTGTGAGTAAGCAATTGAACTTCAAATGAGCAACATAATTGAATTGGAGTCTAACTGCTATTTTTCTATTTTGTTGACACACTGTTTTGTTTCCCTTTATTTGTGAAAAGAATTTCATAAGTAGCATGGATAATGTGGCCTTCATGCTGGCCTTGAGTGGTAAATATGGTGAACAAATTGAAGAGGAAGCAAAACGAATCACCAAACTTCAACTCCCACGCTGCATGTCTCGACGTAAGCACACTCGGTTCCATATCACTTTGGCATCTCTGGCTGTCATTTTTGTTGCATTTATCAGTGGAATTATTATTACACAAGGAGACCCAAACATTTGGCGTACCACTGTCTTGAGGGTGGAATTTCAAGATAAAGAACTACAAGCATACACTGGATGTTTTAAAATGAATCAGACCATAGTACAAGGATTGGATTCATACAAGAGAGATGTTTATTCTCTGTCAGACGGTGACATGGAAATAGCAAGGTTTCAATACTGCATTAAGGAACGTCGTTGGATATTGTCCACAAATACTATTGATGCGTGTTATGAGGATGCGAAAAATGATGAGCTTGCAAAATCATCAAAGATGGACTCATTTGATATATTGTCTGGTTTTGATGATGGATGGACCAGGGCTTCTGGCACACCTCTTAATCTTTATGTGATTGAATTGGAAGAAAACCAAAAGGAAAATTGCAAGCTTCTTGGTAATGGAGTCTGCGATAGAGATTTTAACAACTTGGCACTGGGATTTGATGGTGGAGATTGCTGCTCCGCTACATGTTCTGATCCTGTCTGTGGGATTGATGCTGTCAAAGGAGCTTTTGGTGTGTCAAATACAACTGGGAATGGCTTTCCAAACTGCACAGATCCAAGCATGGTTCTAATTACCATCCGTCTTGGTAATTTCACTGAGTCAGAAAAACACCCGTTATATGTAGAAGGCAATCCGGTTGACAATCCATATCTTATCCTTGACTGTGAAGGCAAAATTGTTCTATCACTTGACATCAATAAAGACATGGTCAATCATATTGAGACTGTCCATGTCAGCGATCTTGCAAATTGTGTTCTGACAGTGCAGAATCAAACTGCGAGAGAGAATATCATATGGTATGTTGACTATTCCATTTTTATTGGAGGCACTGCGGCAGATGGTAGAAAAATAATTGAGGGCAACAGCAAGCAAGAAAAAAGTACACAATTCTTGACAATCCCTGAATGTATGATAGACACAATTTCTGTTCAAGCTGATATATTTGAGCTGTACAATGATTTTGATGGAAGGCAAGCCTTGTACTGGATTGTTAAAGATGTTTCAGGGAACTCAAATTGTCATGACGAATACTTTGTTGAACGATTTGGATTGAGCTTATTGAACTACAGTGCACCAATAAAAGGCAATGGAAGATCTTGGTGTGATTCTAATCCCGTCTGTCTTTGGTCTGCAACAAAATGCGAAGAACTAGCACCAAGGGAGCTAGATTTGAGACAACTGGGAGTTTCTGGGACGATTTCAAGGTTCATTCATTTGCTAGGATCATTTTACACAATGGATTTTGGTAAGTCCATAAACATGACACAAATTCACACCAAAACTTGAGATCTACTCCCTAACACAAGTTTGCTTTCCCTTCTATTTCCGTAAGGATCAAATGCATTGACTGGAACTCTTCCTTCTGAGATCGGGTTGTTGACAAGCTTGAGTATTCTTGATTTTAGTGAGTGTAGAAGTTGTGATGTTTGTTTGATGTGTGAAAGCTTGGAGGGTTGTCATTCTAGTGTTTGTGTAATTGATTTGTTGACGCTGATGAGTGATCTCAATGATTTTGTTTTGTGCTTTGGTGGTACGGGCTTTCAGATAACAATCAATTGACTGGAAGTGTTCCTTCTGAGATTGGGTTGTTGACAAGCTTGATAGATCTTGAATTGTGTGAGTGTAGTGGTTGTGATGTTTGTTTGATGTGTGAAAGCTTGGAGGGATGTCATTCTAGTGTTTGTGTAATTCATTTGTTGATGATGGTGAGTGATCTCAATGATTTTGTTTTGTGCTTTGGTGGAACGCGCTTGCAGGGTACAATGAATTGACTGGAAGTGTTCCTTCTGAGATTGGGTTGTTGACAAGCTTGAGTAGGCTTGATTGGGGTGAGTGTAGAAGTTGTGATGTTTGTTTGATGTGTGAAAGCTTGGAGGGATGCCATTCTAGTGTTTGTGTAATTGATTTGTTGATGCTGATGAGTGATCTCAATGATTTTTTGTTGTGTTTGGTGGTACGGGCTTGCAGGGTCAAATCAATGGACTGGAACTCTTCCTTCTGAAATTGGGTTGTTGACAAGCTTGAGTAGGCTTTATTTGGGTGAGTGTAGAAGTGGTGATGTTTGTTTGATGTGTGAAAGAATGGAGGGATGCCATTCTAGTGTTTGTGTAATTGATTTGTTGATGCTGATGAGTGATCTCAATGATTTTGTTTTGTGCTTTGGTGGTACGGGCTTGCAGATAACAATCAATTGACTGGAATTCTTCCTTCTGAGATTGGGTTGTTGACAAGCTTGAGTAGGCTTGATTTGGGTGAGTGTAGAGGTTGTGATGTTTGTTTGATGTGTGTAAGCTTGGAGGGTTGTCATTCTAGTGTTTGTGTAATTCATTTGTTGATGCTGATGAGTGATCTCAATGATTTTTTTGTGCTTTGGTGGTACGGGCTTGCAGATAACAATCAATTGACTGGAACTCTTCCTTCTGAGATTGGGTTGTTGACAAGCTTGAGTAGGCTTGATTTTGGTGAGTGTAGAAGTTGTGATGTTTGTTTGATGTGTGTAAGCTTGGAGGGATGTCATTCTAGTGTTTGTGAAATTGATTTGTTGATGCTGATGAGTGATCTCAATGGTTTTGTTCTGTGCTTCGGCGGTATGTGCGTGCAGGGTCCAATGTATTGACTGGAACTCTTCCTTCTGAGATTGGGTTGCTGACAAGCTTGACTATTCTTGATTTTAGTGAGTGTAGAAGTTGTGATGTTTGTTTGATGTGTGAAAGCTTGGAGGGATGTCATTCTAGTGTTTGTGTAATTGATTTGTTGACGCTGATGAGTGATCTCAATGATTTTGTTTTGTGCTTTGGTGGTACGGGCTTTCAGATAACAATCAATTGACTGGAAGTGTTCCTTCTGAGATTGGGTTGCTGACAAGCTTGATAGATCTTTATTTGTGTGAGTGTAGAATTGGTGATATTTGTTTGATGTGTGAAAGCTTGGAGGGATGTCATTCTAGTGTTTGTGTAATTGATTTGTTGATGTTGATGAGTGATCTTAATGATGTTGTTTTGTGCTTCGGTGGTTCGGGCTTGCAGGGTCCAATGAATTGACTGGAACTCTTCCTTCTGAGATTGGGTTGTTGACAAGCTTGAGTATTCTTTTTTTGGGTGAGTGTAGAGGTTGTGGTGTTTGTTTGATGTGTGAAAGAATGGAGGGATGCCATTCTAGTGTTTGTGTAATTGATTTGTTGATGCCGATGAGTGATCTCAATGATTTTGTTTTGTGCTTTGGTGGTACGGGTTTGCAGATAACAATAAACTGACTGGAAGTGTTCCTTCTGAGATTGGGTTGTTGACAAGCTTGGTAGATCTTTATTTGGGTGAGTGTAGTGGTTGTGATGTTTGTTTGATGTGTGAAAGCTTGGAGGGATGCCATTCTAGTGTTTGTGTAATTGATGTGTTGATGATGGTGAGTGATCTCAATGGTTTTGTTTTTTGTTTTTGTGGTTCGGGCTTGCAGCATACAATCAATTGACTGGAAGTGTTCCTTCTGAGATTTGGTTGTTGACAAGCTTGATAGATCTTGATTTTGGTGAGTGTAGAGGTTGTGATGTTTGTTTGATGTGTGAAAGCTTGGAGGGATGTCATTGTAGTGTTTGTGTAATTGATCTGTTGATGCTGATGAGTGATCTCAATGATTTTGTTTTGTGCTTTGGTGGTACGTGCGTGCAGATAACAATCAATTGACTGGAAGTGTTCCTTCTGAGATTGGGTTGTTGACAAGCTTGATAGATCTTTATTTTGGTGAGTGTAGAAGTTGTGATGTTTGTTTGATGTGTGAAAGCTTGGAGGGTTGTCATTCTAGTGTTTGTGTTGTTGATTTGTTGATGTTGATGAGTGTTCTCAATGATTTTTTTTCGTGCTTTGGTGGTTCGGGCTTGCAGCATACAATCAATTGACTGGAACTCTTCCTTCTGAGATTGGGTTGTTGACAAGCTTGAGTAGGCTTGATTTGGGTGAGTGTAGACGTTGTGATGTTTGTTTGATGTGTGAAAGCTTGGAGGGATGTCATTCTAGTATTTGTGTAATTGATTTGTTGGCAGTGCTCATGAGTGAACTCAATGATTTTGTGTTGTGTTTGGTGGTATGTGGTTGCAGCTTTCAATCAGTTAACTGGAAGTGTTCCTTCTGAGATTGAATTGTTGATAAGCTTGAATCTTGTCTTGGGTGAGTGCAGAAGTTATGATCTGTGTTTGAGTTTTTGAAGATTGAAGGCAGGGTTCCTGCCCACACCCGAACCCACATCCCCTGTCTCGCAGCTCTGATTTATCCGTCTCTGTCTTTGTTTTGTTATTCAATACAGATGGAAATGAATTGTCAGGGTTACTCTCTACAATGTACCCCACCGCTTCTTTCAGTTCTTTCAGTTCTGTATGGGGCACTTATCGGTCATCCGATCAAGATGTAAATGAATTGTCAGGGTCCCTGGCCACAACTCCCCCCACCTTGTCTCTCAGTTCTGATTTTTCTGTATCGGGCACCTTTCGGTCATCTTAGCTGATCAAGATATTCAAACGGAAAAGCCGATAAAACGAAACAACCGATCGTGTCTCAGAATCGAACGCACCTCCACTACATGAAATACCCCTAATTGGTACAAACGATATCGCTTAGGACTACAGACAAAAGAGGTTAATCGGTTAGAAACAAGACATCTCCAAAGACCTGACCGATAAGTGAACACTTGGAATGCTTAAGTACATTCAAACGAATATACTTGATATCCCGTGAGGAAATTACTTATTGCAATCAAGTAAATCAATACCGATTCCAAATGGGCCTCATCTAGCATACATACCACGAACAAGCATACGCCCCATCGAGTAAATCACTTAACCTCGTAAATGACCAATGCTATCTAATAACTGGTAATTTGAATTATGATCTAATTAGGTTAATCTAAGAATCCGGACCTCTATTGGAGTGTTCCGCGTATTCTCGTGTTAGCCCTTTTGTTAACACATGCAATCCCTTGTTGTTTGCTTATTAAGCGATTGATTGCTTAATTTAATAAGACCAAAGCTGTACGGCAATGTTGGTTAATTTGATTTCTTTTAGTATTTACGTTATTTTGCTCTTTTTACTGTGTTGGAAAGAGTTATCATTAAGATTATGATCGGATTGTTTCTGGACCATATTGTTCTCTCAATTACTAATTTTTCTTTCTTTCGTGTGGGGATGCGTGGATACTTGTGTCGAGAGTTCGATCCTCATATCGCTTATTTTGGCTTGTACTCAGTGCTATAAGTATCCTTTGACACTCCCGTGCGCTTATGTGTAATTCACTTATTGCGCTCATTTAGTGATATAAGACCGTGAATTTGTACGTTTACGTAAAACGTATTACGTTCCATGGTTTCACGCTTCACGTATACGTAAATTGTACGTTTACGTAATACGTATTTGTACGTTTACGTAATACATATTTACGTATCACGCATACGTAAATTGCACGTTTACGTAATACGTATTTCACGTATACGTAATTTGTACGTTTACGTAATACGTATTATGTTTCACGTACACGTAAATGGTCTTATACGTAAATCGTATATATACGTATCACGTATCTTTGAGTAATTCAACACACCCTTGGATGGTCCTTGGACTATCTGGCTCATAGAGATATATTGGACGTACCTTCTTATGGTGGCTCCCCGGATGGTGCTTGGTGGGGTAGTCCGCCAGATTGTGTTTTCCTGGTTCCCAGAAAATGTCGAATTGGCCTTGTTGCGCTCTGTCTTTTAACCAATAGAATCGCATGTCAATGGCCTTGGACCGTTTTTGCTTGATCGTGCCATTGAGTATGCCCTCTGCTGTATTATTATCGGTTTTCATCGGTGTGGCTGGTTGCGGGTGGCCTAATTCGATCAGACATTGACGGATGGGTAATGCTTCCCGTGCATTCAGGAATAACGAGGCGACCTCGGCCTCGGCCGCTGATGCCATGACATTTTTGATTATTTTTGCTAACACGAGGACGGCACCGTTGAATGTGTGATCTGATGTATCCCCTAGGTAATGATAACCCCCGGCTCGGCTCTTGGCCTCCGGACATACCAAATATGCTGCATCGCTATCCACTCGGAGTATCATATCACTTGCCCTGTATATGATGGATGCGTCGGGATTGCATGCCGCATAGTTAAGGAAATATTTCGTGGCTGCTAATGTTGTTTTATTATTCTTGGCTGAGGCGATGTCATTGAGTGCGTGTAACATCGTGTTGTCGACTGCTCGGGCATAAAACAGGAACTTTCCTGTGACTTGTTGGATGAATTTTATTTCTGCGTCCGATAGTGTGGTCATGTCCTCGAGCTTTGCGTATTGTATTTTTTCGCCGTAGGTAGGGACATCCGCGCGTGAAGGGCCTGCGTACGTGCGTGTCGGCCTTACGTGTTCGAATTCTTTCAACGCTTGTTCTACGTACCCGTCCATAGATAATTGTACTTCACGTTTGTCGTAGTCCCAACGTAGATGAACCCCGACGTACTGCTTCCCCGACCAGTCCACTTTGAATGTGTATTTGGCACTTACGGCTGCTACTAGGTGATCTACGTCTTCCTGTTGGGTGTACTTGATCCCAAAGTCGTCCACCACGAGGGTAAAGTTAATGTCCCTGTCATCATGTAGGAACAGTCCCTCTGTGTGGGGTGCTTTCCTGTATCCGTACTTTTGTAGGTGGTCGACAAGGTCGTCGTGGGCGATCTTGCCACTCTGTTTTAACCCATACCATGCCTTCTTGATTCGGGCATATACATAATCTCCCTGCTTGAGCCCTATCAGCTTGTACGCTATTCTGATACGGGGGGGAATCATGTCCCACCGGAACTTTACGTATTCGGGTTCGTCCAGTGTGGAGCATAAGTACATGTTAGAAATGTCGCCAGTACAGTATTTGGCCCCAGGGGAGGACACTACGCTGTTCCAGTGGGTTTTGATGGTTTCCATGCTTGCCGTCCGGGTGGACACGTTACCATGGTACTCCAGTCGGTCTCCTCCTGCTGTGATTCGTGTCCGGTAGGGGTCGGCCTTCTCGGGGCGTATGGCTACTGTATATCGGGGATATGTGACGCTTTTGTGTATGGGTACGTCAGTTCTCCTGATCCAGTCCAATACGTCCATCCCTTCTATGCTATTCTGTTGAAAGCCTTGGAATAAACAGCCGAACTCGTCCTCGCCTGATTTGAGCCATAATTCTTGTACCTGTGCTTTGGGGTGTCTGATTAGGTCACGGTACGCTGCCCATTTGTTCAAGTCCTCATCCCATATGGACCCCCCACACGCTAGTTGGGGCACATACGATAAATTGTTCGTTCGTAGAGCCTGTTTTGGTACGGGAAACCGGACCGGTTCACGCGGGTAAACTCCCATTAGGGCCTTGGGCTTAAGCTTGGATTTTGAGTAGTATTGGTCGGACTTGTAGTACCGGGACACTTCACCGTGTGTGTAGTCTGCAATGTCCCCATCCGTGTATCGTACTCTGTAGTATTGATTGGTTTGGTCATAGCTTACGACTTCACCTTCATACCACCCTGAGTTGAACTTCTTTCTTATGATCGTGCCCACGGCCCATGGGTGTCCCCGACGTGCACTGCGTTGTTGCGTAGGTGTCACCCTTGGAGGTTCGCGTGCATTCTCGGGTACATTGGATTTTGTATTAGGTGTCACCCTTGGAGGTTCGCGCGCATTCTTGGGTACATTGGATTTCGTATTGGGCCTGTTTGATACCGTGAGCGGTTCAGGCGTGTTTTTGGTCGTATCACGCAGTTTGACAGCTTTGGGTGTATTTCGTTTATGTCGCGTATTTATATGTAATAGTTCTTGTAAACTCCTCAGGGCCTCGTTTAGTTGTGTTCCCTGTTCCATATAAGGGATCGGTGGATGGGGTTTACTAGCGATCTCTTTTAGGTCTTGGAGCGTCATGAGCAGCCGGTCCGTAGAAGAGGTACGTGGCATCTCAGTTTTGGGGAAGAACGCTACGGTGTTGCTGATTCTGGTAGCGCGGCTGGCCTCTCTGACACATGTGTAATTCCTGTAGTGCTTTAAGGCCGGTCCGATGTAGTAGCCCCTTGTTCCATGGTCCTGCCATGCGCCGCGTTCCTGAGCCCTGTCGTGGATAATCACCCGACAACCCATAGGGGCGAGGGGGTGTTTGTTGTAGTCGTAGATCCCGCGTCTGAGTTCATATGCTGATAGTTTGGGTTGGGTACGTGATGCGCGTAACAAGTTGAGGGTAATGAGGGCCTGTGGGATCAGTAGATCCCAATCATCTATCGGGAATCTATCATCCACGCCATTCAATCCCGCAATAAAGTGGTTCTTGAAGGTCTGAATAGCCCTTTCGGCGTGGTTGAGCCGGTGGTCCCCAGGTGACGCTAGTTGGTAATCGAGGTTGTTCCTTGTGATGTATGCAATTAGTTGCTTGGAGGTCTCGTTGTCCATTCGCACTATTTTTGCGCTCACATTGTCCTCTTTCATACGTGCGTAGCATGCTGTAAATCCATGTAGGAGGTCTTCGCTCTTGCGTGACTGGATGGGTTCCACGTCAATATAATTGGAATTGTAGTCGTACATGAGGAATACGTACTGGTGTCCACGGCGTGACGTGACTGGGTATCTCCCCGGTAGGTCCCACGCGATGAGCTCCTTCGGTTCGTCTCTGGTTCGTGGCCCTGCGTGGTTGGTTGGTTGCATGTCGTTTGCGGAAACTATGTCCACGCAGACATTATGTATCTTCTTCCGGCCGACTTGGGGTGGTTCTGTATCGGCTGTCGGTCCGTTCTTCGCCTTCTTCGGTTTGTGCGTGCTTTGAATGCCTTGTCGCACCATTTGTAGGTGTCCCATAGTAGTTTCTTCTGTGAGTGGGAGGTGTCGGTTGACACGTTGTGCTGTGAGGCCTGGCCAAGTGGCATATGATCCGCGCTCGATGGCGCGGATCCAAGTTTCTTTAGTGGGGTAACCTCCTGCTGCATGGTAGAATTGTATTAGTTTGGGGATGGCTTGAATCTGGTATGCCCCTGCCCCCGTGTGTATCGGTTATTCGGTGTTTGGTTCGTTTTCGTTTTGCGGGGGGCCGGATTCGTTTAGTTCGTTTTTGTTTTGCGTTTTGTTTTGCGTTTTGTTTTGCGGGGGGCCTGTCACCCTTGGAGATTCAGCTGTCCCCGTTGGTAGGTCGGGCTGATGGAGGGGAACCATGTACAGATTCCTTAGGGGGTCGCGTTGACCGGTGAGTATGACTTGTTGGGTAGGGTCGAGAACTGTCACGTCATCCTTAGAGAACTCTACGTGGCATCCGGTACGGCATAGTTTGGGCACCGAGACCAACAGGAGTTCCACTTCGTCAAACTTGTGGCATCCTTGGGCCTCGAGGGGGAGATGGGGTAGGTCTAATAGGTCCGTTGCCGTTGATAGCATCTTGCTCCCATTTGCACATCCTACGGTCAGCGCCCCCGGTGTGTCTTGGTGTGCTCCCCCTTGGTATGCCGTAGGGACGAAATGGTCTGTCGCCGCTGAATCTAGCGCACCATACCCCGGACAGGGCCTGGTATGGAACGCGTCGTCAGCGTGAATGTAACTGTCCTTGGTGGTCGAGGCTGGGTTTCACTCAAGGGATCACGTAGGATACTGAGTAACTGTGAATCATGATTACTAGGTTGTTTAAGTATGCTACTTTCGTGTTCCCTCCCACGCCGTCAAGAGTGTAGGGGAGCGTCGACTATCATAGTCCGGCCGCTCTTGGTGGGGTTGGGCCCATTCCACTTCAGCCAGCGATCATTGTTCCTGGTGGCTCCGCCCATTTGGTTGTCGTATGTGGCCCCTTCCTGGTGTCCGGCCCTGTTGCTCCTACGGTAGCAACTCCGACCGTCGTGGGTGAGATTCACCCCACACGTGTGGCAATAATACTTGTATTGTTTCCACTCCTGTTGTGTTGGTTGGCGTGTGTCTTGCCTGGTGGTGCGGCTCGCTTCAGCCGACTTGAGTCGGTTCACGTCGGCTTGGAGGACCGCCATTGCTGTTTCCCATTGATTGGACATTGTCATCGTTGAGGTCGCAGTGGCTGTTTCAGTGACTTGGGAGTAAATTTCGTGACATACATTGGCCAGATCCCGTTGCTTGTTTTCGATTTCGGTGAAGCGTTGATCCGTCTGAATATCGGCTAGGTTTGCTGTAGACGATTTGTTGTGGTAGCTGCTGTATAGCTCCTTCAGCCGTAGTCCCCAGAACTTCTTGTATTGAGTGAAACCACACTTAACCATCGTGTCCCTGTGTTTCTTCCAGTCCTCGTCCACTCGGTGTAGGGTGATGGGGTCGTGTTTGCTGCGTGCAAAAGCCTCCCGCGAGTAATCAATCATTTGCTCCTCTGTGACGTCCGCCGTCTCTGGGAGTAAGTTGATTTGATATTGATACTTAGTGAGTTGTCGGAAGTACTCCTTGGGCCCGATTGGGCTCGGTGTGTACGACAATGCATTCATTTTCTTGGTGAGTTCCGAGTGAGCTGATGCTGGGCGTCGATAGTACATAGGTCCTCCTCCATGGTTTGGAATGCTTCGTTTACTGTAGTCCCCCTGGGAAAGGCGTCTGAGCCCGGGTCCTTCAGATCTCCAAGCATGTTGGGGAATTTCTTGTCTGTAAGTAGTAGGGCTTCCCTGTCGTATTTGTTCCACTCTACGTAAAGGGCCCGGCTTCGCTTCCATAGTTTGTACGTGTCGGAGGTGAGCTCTACGGTACTATCGAGTTCTTGTGGTTCCTGTGGGGCCTCTGGGAAGGGCGCATGGGGGTCCCTCGCGTGGTACTGCGCTTCAGTTTCCAGTAGAAATGCGTAACCCCCTCCCTGTATGTATTTGATGGAGGGTACCTCTGCTAACGCGTTAGCTAGTGCTTTCTTGAACTCGTAGACCTCTATGCTCGTCGGTATCCCTATCGGTTTAGTCTGTGCCTCATCCAAGTGGTCCTTGAGCGACGCATGATGGTCTTTCTTCTTGGACATCTCGTCGTCAGTATTGCTATCCTCACTGTCTTCGGTATAGTCGTATAGCAACCTGTTCTGTGTTTGCAATTGTGTGTTTTGTTCTTCGGTGTACTCGAGGATATCCCTGCGGTAATGTTCGAGTTCTACCAGTTGGTCTCTTAGATCCCGGATTGCGGTGGAGCCTATGTTTCTGGAATTGTCGATGCTGGTGTCAGGGGTAACTCCTCTCGTTGTGGGGTTGGGGATTCCTTCGGTTTGTGTTCCCTCTGGCATTGGGGTGTGTGTTAATCTTAATGATAACTAATAAGACCAAAGCTGTACGGCAATGTTGGTTAATTTGATTTCTTTTAGTATTTACGTTATTTTGCTCTTTTTACTGTGTTGGAAAGAGTTATCATTAAGATTATGATCGGATTGTTTCTGGACCATATTGTTCTCTCAATTACTATTTTTTCTTTCTTTCGTGTGGGGATGCGTGGATACTTGTGTCGAGAGTTCGATCCTCATATCGCTTATTTTGGCTTGTACTCAGTGCTATAAGTATCCTTTGACACTCCCGTGCGCTTATGTGTAATTCACTTATTGCGCTCATTTAGTGATATAAGACCGTGAATTTGTACGTTTACGTAAAACGTATTACGTTCCATGGTTTCACGCTTCACGTATACGTAAATTGTACGTTTACGTAATACGTATTTGTACGTTTACGTAATACATATTTACGTATCACGCATACGTAAATTGCACGTTTACGTAATACGTATTTCACGTATACGTAATTTGTACGTTTACGTAATACGTATTATGTTTCACGTACACGTAAATGGTCTTATACGTAAATCGTATATATACGTATCACGTATCTTTGAGTAATTCAACATAATTAAGCGATCCGAATATTCTCTGGATCAATAGTGAAGCGTGCGTAACCAATCAGGCATATCAAGTCTCATTCATTTGTGATGGATTAATCATGATAGTGCCTTGGCACTTAGTCATGGTAATCCCGTATCACTTAGTAGATCGGTACAGTATTTAGCCTTAGCCGGCTGTCCGCGATTACATTATTTATTGATACTTGTCGCTGATTATTCGATCTGTTTCTTATCATACTCAGTTTGCCACAATGAACCGATTAGTGCTTTGCAGGGGCCCTGTGGAGTTGTTGTGTACGTATTTTTCTTACATATTTGTAGTATTCTATTATTCCATTCTATGATCTCATTCTTTGATTCCATCCTATGATTCAATTCCACGATTGAAATCTATGAATCGAATCAATGATTCTAGTCAATGATTCAATTCTATAATTCAATTCTATAATTCAATTCTGCAACTCAAATCAATGATTCTAATCTATGATTCAAGTCTATAATTCAAGTCTAAGATTCTTATCTATTCTAAGATGTAATTCTATGATCTGTGATCCAATTCTAAAATTCTAGTCTATAATTCATCCCTATAATTCAATCTTATGATTCCAGTCTATTATTCCATCCTATGGTTCAAAACTATGAATTGAATAAATGATTCTAGTCTGTGATTCAAAATTAAGATTCAGTTCTATGATTCAACAAGACAGAGATTCAATTCTATGATTCAACTCTAACATTCAATACTATGATTTCATTCTATGATTTCATTCTATGATTCAATTCTTTGATTCAAATCTATGATTCAAGACTATGACTCAAGTCTAAGATTAAACTCTATGCTTCAAAGCAGTACTTTAAGAGTCTATGCTTCAACTCCATGATTGAAGTCTGTGATTCAATTCCATGATTCAATTTATTGGTGATTCAATTCTTTGACTCAATTCCATGATACAAGTCTATGATTCAATTCTCTGATTCAATTTTCAATCAAGTCTACATCTGAGAACTGTTTCTCTACCCCCTGCGGGATATGGCACGGTACGTTCAGAACTCCCTACCTCATTTTCAAAATTCCCTGCTTCCTGAGTTCACGTGTTTACTAAAAAACCTGAGTCTATGATTCCAATCCACGATTTAATTTCATGATTCAATTCCATCATACAAGTCTATGATATAATACAATATACGTAATTCAATTCAATTATTCAATTCTACTACTCAATTTTGATTCAAGTCTATGAGTCAGGTCTATGAGTCAAATATATGATTCATTTTCATGACTCAAGTAAATGTTTCCATTCCATGCCTCAAATCTATGAATCAATTCATCAATCCAAGTCTATGATTCTAATCCATAATTCTAATCCATAATTCAAATCCATGCTTCCAATCCATGATTCCAATCCATGATTCAATTCCATGATACAAGTCTATGGTTCAATTCTGTGATTCAATTTTGATTCAATTATATGATTCATTTTCATGACTCAAGTCAATGATTCCATACCAAGACTCAAATCTATAATTCAATTCATCAATCCAAGTCTATGATTCCAATCCATGGTTGAAATCCATGGTTGAAACAGAAATCCATGGTTGAAATCCATGGTTGAAATCCATGGTTGAAATCCATGATTGAAATCCATGATTCAGTTCCATGATTCAGTTCCATGACACAATTCCATGACACAATTCCATGACACAAAACTATGGTTCAATTCTATGATTCAATTTTCAATCAAGTCTATGAGTCAGTTCTATGAGTCAATTACATGGTTTGTTTTCATAACTCAAGTCAATGATTCCATTCCATGACTCAAATCTATCATTCAGTTCTTCAATTCAAGTCTATGATTCAATTCCATGAGCGAATTTCATGAGTGAATTATATCATTAAAGTCTATGATTCAAATCCATGATTCAATTCTATGATTCAAATCTATTATTCAATTCCATAATCCAAGTCTATGATTCAATTCCATGATTCAAATCCATGATTCATGATTTAAAATCATGATTCAAATGCATGATTCAAACGCATGATTCAAACGCATGATTCAATTATATACTGGGTTCACCATAAAGGATGGGGGCCGAGGTGGTTGGTTGGTGGGTGGGTTAGTGGCTGAGCAAATGAGGTCACAGGATCGAATTGTACATATGATCCTACCTTTTGTTGGAATTGTTATAGTTGAAAAGTGTATGGCAAAAGTGTACATTTGTAGCATGGAACTAGTAGTGTTCTTGGAGTATGCAAATTTGCAGACAAATCAACAGCCAAAGTAAGATGTCATATCCATCCTTCACCTTCAAGGGGGGGATAGAATTGTCGCTTTACGGAGACAAAGCCCACTTGTACATTGTGCGTGTGAAAATCTGCTTTGCAGATCGTTTCACAGTGGTGTACTTTAAGGTGCTGAGGCTCTCTCCATAAGTAGAATCTGAAATGGTACTGTTGTATTACAATGATGAATTCAATCTTGAACTTGAAACTTGTTGCATTACAAGTGGCATTAATTACAATTTGCTGAAAAATACATGGTGTGCACACTCAACTATAGTCTTGTGGGTAAGACACATCCTCTGTCAACAATTATGTATTCTTGATGTCATTGGAATAATATGAGCTACACCCAAGCAGTGTTTTCCTCAATCCGGCTCTTTGGAATCTGAATGGTGAAAAACAATGATGAAGTATTTTCAGTGTCTCTAAATTTTGTTTGTCTGTTTAAATCCAACCCACCAGATTTGAACACAGTGCAAATCCTGCCAGTCCCTGACCAAAATATAACTCAATCTTCAACCCAAAAACCCACCAGATTTGAACACAGTGCAAATCCTGCCAATCCCCAACCAAAATATAACTCAGTCATCAACCCAAAAACCCGCAAGATTTGATCATAGTGCAAATCCTGCCAATCCCCAACCAAAATATAACTCAGGCATCAACCCAAAAACCCACCAGATTTGAAGACAATGCAAGTCCTGCAAGTCCCCCACCAAAATATAACTGAATCATCAACCCAAAAAACCCACCAGATTTGAACACTGTGCAAATCTTGCCAATCACCCACCAAAAAATAACTCAGTCATCAACCCTAAAACAGATCAGATTTAGACACAATGCAAATCCTGCCAGTCCCCAACCAAAATATAACTCAGTCATCAACCAAAAAACCCACCAGATTTCAACACAGTGCAAACTTTTCCAGTCCCTAACCAAAATATAATTCAATCATCAACCCGAACACACACCAGATTTGAAGTCAGTGCAAATCCTGCCGATCCCCCACCAAAATATAACTCAGTCATCAACTTAAAAAACCCACCAGATTTGAACACTGTGCAAATCTTGCCAATCCCCGACCAAAATATAACTCAGTCATCAACCCAAAAACCCACCAGATTTGTACACAGTGCAAATCTTTCCAGTCCCTAAACAAAATATAACTCAGTCATCAACCCAAAAACCCACCAGATTTGAACACAGTGCAAATCCTGCCAATCCCCCACCAAAATCTAACTCAGTCATCAACCCTAAAACACACCAGATTTGAACACAGTGCAAATCTTTCCAGTCCCTAACCAAAATATAACTCAGTCATCAACCCAAAAACCCACCAGATTTGTACACAGTGCAAATCTTTCCAGTCCCTAAACAAAATACAACTCAGTCATCAACCCAAAAACCCACCAGATTTGAACACAGTGCAAATCCTGCCAATCCCCCACCAAAATCTAACTCAGTCATCAACCAAAAAACCCAAAAGAGTTGAACATAGTGCAAATCCTGCCAATCCCCAACCAAAATATAACTCAGTCATCAACCAAAAAAACCCGCAAGATTTGAACATAGTGCAAATCTTTCCATTCCCTAACCAAAATATAATTCAATCCTCAACCCAGCAACCCGCAAGATTTGAACACAGTGCAAATCCTGCCGATCCCCAACCAAAATATAACTCAGTCATCAACCCAAAAACCCAAAAGATTTGATCATAGTGCAAATCCTGCCAATCCCCAACCAAAATATAACTCAGGCATCAACCCAAAAACCCACCAGATTTGAAGACAATGCAAGTCCTGCAAGTCCCCCACCAAAATATAACTGAATCATCAACCCAAAAACCCAACAGATTTGAACACTGTGCAAATCTTGCCAATCACCCACCAAAATATAACTCAGTCATCAACCCTAAAACACACCAGATTTAGACACAGTGCAAATCCTGCCAGTCCCCAACCAAAATATAACTCAGTCATCAATAAAAAAACCCACCAGATTGGAGAGAGTACAAATCATTCCAATCCCTTACCAAACTATAACTCAGTCATCAACCCTAAAACACACCAGATTTGAACACAGTGCAAATCTTTCCAGTCCCTAACCAAAATATAACTCAGTCATCAACCCAAAAACCCACCAGATTTGTACACAGTGCAAATCTTTCCAGTCCCTAAACAAAATACAACTCAGTCATCAACCCAAAAACCCACCAGATTTGAAGACAGTGCAAATCCTGCCCATCCTTAACCAAAATATAACTCAGTCATCAACCCAAAAACCCACCAGATTTGGGCACAGTGCAAATCTTTGCAGTCCCTAACCAAAATATAACTCAATCATAAACCCAAAAACCCACCAGATTTGAACACTGTGCAAATCTTTGCAGTCCCTAACCAAAATATAATTCAATCATAAACCCAAAAACCCACCAGATTTGAACACTGTGCAAACTTTTCCAGTCCCTAACCAAAATATAATTCAATCATCAACCCGAACACACACCAGATTTGAAGACAGTGCAAATCCTGCCGATCCCCAACCAAAATATAACTCAGTCATCAACCCAAAAACCCACCAGATTTGAACACAGTGCAAATCTTTGCAGTCCCTAACCAAAATATAATTCAATCGTCAACCCAAACACCCACCAGATTTGAAGACAGTGGAAATCCTGCCAATCCCCAACCAAAATATAACTCAGTCATCAACCCAAAAACCCACCAGATTTGAACACAGTGCAAATCTTTCCAGTCCCTAAACAAAATACAACTCAGTCATCAACCCAAACACCAACCAGATTTGAAGACAGTGCCAATCCTGCCGATCCCCAACCAAAATATAACTCAGTCATCAACCCAAAAACCCACCAGATTTGAACACAGTGCAAATCTTTGCAGTCCCTAACCAAAATATAATTCAATCGTCAACCCAAAAACCCACCAGATTTGAAGACAGTGCCAATCCTGCCAATCCCCAACCAAAATATAACTCAGTCATCAACCCAAAAACTCACCTGATTTGAACACTGTGCAAATCTTGCCAATCACCAACCAAAATATAACTCAGTCATCAACCCAAAAACACACCAGATTTGAGCACAGTGCAAATCCTGCCAGTCCCCAACAAAAATATAACTCAGTCATCAACCAAAAAACCCACCAGATTTGAACACAGTGCAAATGTTTCGAGTCCCAAACCAAAATATAATTCAATTGTCAACCCAAAAACCAACCAGATTTGAAGACAGTGCAAATCCTGCCAGTCCCCGACCCAAATATAACTCAATCATCAACCCAAATACCCACCACATTTGAACAAAGTGCAAATCCTTCCGATCTCCCACCAAAATATAATTCAATTGTCAACCAAAACACCCACCAGGTTTGAAGACAGTGCAAATCCTGCCAATCCCCCACCAAAATTTAACTCAGTCATCAACCAAAAAACCAACCAGATTTGAACACTGTGCAAATCTTGCCAGTGACCCAAAAACCCACCAGATTTGAACACAGTGCAAATCTTTCCAGTCCCTAACCAAAATATAATTCAATCGTCAACCCAAACACCAACCAGATTTGAAGACAGTGCAAATCCTGCCGATCCCCCACCGAAATATAACTCAGTCATCAACCAAAAAACCCGCAAGATTTGAACACAGTGCAAATCCTGCCAATCCCCAACCAAATTATAACTCAGTTATTACTCAGTGATCATCCCAAAAACCCACCAGATTTGAACACAGTGCAAATCCTGCCAGTCCCTGACCAAAATACAACTCAGTCATCAACCCAAAAACCCACCATATTTGAACACAGTACAAATCTTGCCCATTCCCCCACCAAAATATAACTCAGTCATCAACCAAAAAACCCACCAGATTTGAACACAGTGAAAATCTTTCCAGTCCCTAACCAAAGTATAATTCAATTGTCAACCCCAAAACCCACCAGATTTGAAGACAGTGCAAATCGTGCCCATCCCCAACCTAAAATTAACTCAATCATCAATAAAAAAACCCACCAGATTTGAAGAGAGTGCAAGTCTTGCCAGTCCCAGCCCAAACTATAACTCAGTCAGATTTTTTAAATATTTCTACGTATCCCCCCCCCCCCCTCCCCCCAAAAATCCCCTCATAAATTCCGTCTAGAAGGTTACGTTGTTAACTCTTAGGGTTAGTGTTTAACGTTCAACTAACAACTCCACCAATTACGAGCGTACCGGTACCTATCGCGTCACTCAAGGACCACTTGGATGAGGCGCAGGCAAAATCGATAGCAGTGCCATCAAGCATAGAGGTATACGAGTTCAAGAAAGCACTAACTAACGCGTTAGCAGAGGTGCCCTCCATCAAATACATACAGGGAGGGGGTTACGCGTTCCTACTGGAAACAGAAGCGCAGTACCGTTCGAGAGACCCCCATGCGCCATTCCCAGAGGCTCCACAGGAACCGCAAGAACTCGATAGTACTATCGAGCTCACCTCCGACGCGTACAAACTATGGAAGCGTAGTCGGGGCATTTATGTAGAATGGAACAAATACGATAGGGAAGCCCTATTACTTACAGACAAGAAATTCCCCAACATGCTTGGAGACCTGAAGGACCCGGGCTCGGACGCCTTTCCCCGGGGGACTACAGTACACGAAGCCTACCAAGCCATGGAAGAGGACCTATGTACTACCGACGCCCAGCATCAGCTCACTCGGGAACTCACCAAGAAAATGAATGCTTTGTTGTACACACCGAGCCCAATCGGGCCCAAGGAGTACTTCCGGCAACTCACTAAGTATCAACACCAAATCAACTTACTCCCAGAGACAGCAAATGTCACGGAGGCACAGATGATTGATTACTCACGTGAGGCTTTTGCACGCAGCAATGTTAATTTCCTTTTGAAACTGGCTGTTGAGCTGATTCAATCCAAAGGCAAAGAAGAGCAACAGGAGCTTTAACTGCAGGCCGGTTGGGGTGCCGGTCTGTTGTGTTCTAATATTTCTCTGATATCCACTACGATTGGACGCTAATCCAACCAGATCTATTCTGACTATCGGTAACCGACGCAATCAGTTAGATCTTAGGCTTGTAGTTCTACAATGGGACGCAAAAAGGGGCGTCCGGTGCAAGGTTTAAGGTTGAATAATCAAATAATCTAAAAGTATAAGCGCATCTGCTTGCTAGAGAGCAAGCGACCACTTTAAAGATCACGCTGCCGCTAATACAGCATGATATTGTTACGAATATCTTATACGGTAAAATACCGTGTTACGAGAAAATATCGTGTTGCCGCTAATACAACACGTATTTTGTGCAGCAGAAAAACAAGTTCGTGAGCACAAAGATCGAACCTCTGCTGTCTTTTCTTGAAAACAAAACACTTAACGAGATGACTAGCATATGCTAGTTCCTGCCGTGTGTTCTCTCTTTGATCTCTAAGTATCGATAATTCGATCGTACGAGTGACGATCATTTGGCTCGCAAGATTGAGCCATTTGGTCAATAATGAGATACTTGGCTCGCAAGACTGAGCCATATGGTAAATAATGAGATACCCGGCTCGCAAGATCGAGCCATTTGGTCACCAAAATGAGATATTTTGGCTCACAGATTGAGCCATTTGGGCCATAAGGTTAAACATTATGATTCGCGTACAACCAAGCTGGACGCGTGTGGGTAAAGAATGAGATGCCACTGTACCATTGTTACATACGGTTATGCTGGACATGAAAGGAATTTAATACTCCCCATGTGTCCATGAGAAACCCTTCTCTAAGATCCGATGCAATCATCCTGTAGTAAATCACCTGTGTTTCCACAGTAGTGAAAGATGGGCTTGAGCAATGGATACACCACTGAATGTCCCCAATGCTTTGTGAGGATATCAGCACAATTTTCTTTGCCCGCAAGATGTTGCATGAGGATGAAGCCTCTAGCTATCATGCTTCTGACATAGTGATATGAAAGAATGTGATGCCTCTTATGGAGCCTTGCATATGGGAATGTAGAGGTTTGGATCATCTTTTCATTATCTCCCCATGTGTAGGACGTGTCATGTACTCTAGTACCAAGGTATCTGAATGACTGGCGAATATCAACAATCTGTTCGATGCAGGTTCTAGCAGATACAAATTCGGCGCCAAAGGTGGCTGTTTCAGATGTTGCTTGCTTCTTGGAGAACCACATGATGGGGGTCTTGTTTGCAAAATGCAGGATGCCAGTGACAGCCTTGCCACTTAGGATGTCATGCATTAGGTTTGCGTCATAAAAATGAGACAACACAACTACCTTACCCAGGGGTTTAGGAGCATCACTTGGTAGGTCTTCAGAGTGCTCCCCATACACTGTATTGGACCAGTCTGTACTGGTACCTTCAGTGAGTACAAAATCTGGTACGCCCACTCTGAATCGGATTTTGAAGTGTCGAAACTTGGAGATGTAACCATAGATTCTTTTGGCTCTGTTGAGATGGCCTTCCCTGGGTTGCACTCAGAAGCTTGACAATGTTATAACAGCAGTCTGCACGTCAAAACGTCCAATAGCTATGACCCATTGAAGTGATCCAATCATGCTTTGATACTTTTGGATATCAGTATCACTTAGGAAGGATGTTGAGTCTAGCTCTGGGTGGTTGTTCTCAGCAAGTGGTGAATGGAATCTGGTGGTAGGTTTGCAGCCAAACATTTGTACATACGAGGCCTCCATTTTCTCGATGAACTTGATGGGGTTCATGCAGAGCACACCGTGTTCATCTCTTTCGAATCCACATCCCAAATGAAAGTTCATTGGCCCAGAACCCTTTAATTTGAAATTATAAGGTTCAGACTGTAGGATGACCAGAAAGGTTTCAGGATTGGCCATACATAAGCAGAGGTCATCAACATATGTGCATATGAGCTCATATACTGGCTCCCCATGTTTGTTGTTGCCAGGCTTGATAAAGATTTCAGGCTCTGCCTTGGATCTTTCAAAACCCAGTTCAACGAGGCAGGCAGCAAGTAGATCACCAAAACACTTGCCAGATGATCGAAGGCCATATAGGGCCTTGTAAATCAATAGGAGGTGGCCTTCTAGTGATCCAAATTCAGCGCCAGCCTTGATGCATACTTTCTCACAGGTAACAGCTTCAAGGTATGCATTACCAATGTCAGTTCCCCATGCTTCTAAGCTATTCAGTTCAGCAAGGAATAGGCACATGCGCAGGCCCCGAAGAGAAACAACTCCTGCATATACACTGTGGACAGAAGTTTCAGTGAGATTGCCATTTGCAACTAGCCGGGCTTTGTGTCGACCATCATGCTTGACCGCATAAATCATGTGGACCTTGATCTGTTGGAAACCAATGGGTATATTGCTAGCCTTGTAGATACCTTTGTCAATAAAGGTGTCATATTCTTGAAGCTGCGACATCTCTAGAGCTATGGCATCTTGCCATTTGGTGTTGCCATTTGCTGTATCGAACTGGGTGGCTTCTTCATGATTGCGAGGTACTTTGAATCCATACTGGTACTGTGGAGCAGTTCGAAAGGATCAAAGCTTGGCTTGGTGGATTAGCCTGTCTAGCTTCTTGGTTCTTCGGGCAAGGGAAACAATGCGTTTGAGATGTTTCCAACCAGGTTGATCAAGCATGTTGTTGTCCTTTGCATATTTGGCTACAGTAACAGGGTCGTCGGCAGCTACATTGGAGAGAGGTTCATAGGTACGCTCCATGTTTTCCCACTCAATCCATAGGTTGTATTTGGAACCTTTGTATTGGGGGTGCTTGTTGTCAAGGGGACCTTGATGACCAAGTATGCGTCGAAAAGACCAGAGTTTGCCATCTTCTTGAGTGATATCCCTGTGGATATAATTCATGACATCATTGTAGGCGATGATATCTTCAAGTTCATCATCTGTATGCTTGCACTTGAACTTGATGAAGTCCTTGTTTTGCTCAATGCTGTTTTCAACGTCAACAACTGTCATTCTTTTCTGTGTGCCATCAGGGAGGGCCATTAGAAAGGATCGACCTTGCAAGTCAGCAGCGGGGATGGCAGGGATGGTGATGGGGTTGCCATCAACGTCAAATTGAGCATTGCCTTCTTCATCAGTAACAACTACCTCAGATGGGCCTACAGATGGGATAGCCGGATTGGTGGTTGGAGGTATGGCGTCACTAACATCAAAATACGCTAGCTCGGGGGGACCAAAATCATCTTCAGTGACAGGGACACCGGCAGGGGTTTTGCTGAAGATGTGGAGTGTTGGAGGACCATCAAGAATCTCCCCATAGTTGTTAGGGATTGGAGAAGGGACAAAGCTTCGGGTATTAGGAACCTTGGAATAAAGAAAGGTAGGCATGGATGGCTGGGGGATGCGCAGAGGAGGTGATGCTGTGACTGAACTGGGAGGTGTAGAATGGCAAGAGGAGGGACTATCACCGGAAGATTTAGGAGTGATGGAAGCATCTTTGGCCTTGCGCCATGCAAGAAAGCCATCATCAGTGAACAAGCCAGCGCGCTTGTTGCGATGCTCGGGAGTTAAAGCAGTGCGGACACCAGAGCGGTCGAGGAGCTTATTGGTGATGGGATCCCAGATGGTGAAACATAAGCTATTGCCAACATGCGCAGCAATGCCAACAAAGTGGCCAAGACATTCAGTGGTCTGAGAGCCAAACTGTGTATCTGGAGTCTTGTAGTACTATACGGGCTCAAACCAGAAGAAACTAAGGTAGGGGCTGATGTCACCAATGATACCGGTAGCAATATAGAAAGGCTGTTTGTCAGAGAGAGTGGGATCAGACAAATGATTCATGAGGCGACCAACATATGTCATACATAGAAGCCAGAGGTGTGGTGGAGTGCCCGTGCGATCCATGATTCTATTGACAATGCGTTTGAAGGTCTGGTACCGGCGTTCAAAGAGATTTTGGTGTTGATGGTATGGTTCACTTTGCCATAAGCCAATCCACATCATCTTGAGGTAGTCAAGAACAGATTTGCTGGACTGGTAGGACCCATGATCACAGAGCAATCTGAGTGGTCGACCCCATTGCCGAACAAAATTTTGGAGACAAGGGAGAAAATCAGCTGTAGTCCTCATTTCTTCAACATGAATGATATGAGATTTGCGACCAAAGAAAACTTGAGCAATCTTGGAACCACCATTGATGGCAGGGGTGTCTGAATATACGACATCAGAGAGGACATCATCATTGAAAGGGCGGACATTCATGGCAGGCTGTGGTGATTGGAACCTTTTGAAGATGTTACCATCGGGACTAAGTGACAGTGAGCCATACTGTGTGGAATTGTTGAAGGTGGCCTTGATACGGTCAAGGGAGATCCATCCAAAGAAGGGTTTCAGTGACAGGTAGTCGATATCAGTGGGCGATTGAACATGGGCTGCAGCAGTGATGGAGGTGGAAGGAGACTGATTAGAGCACCAACTAAGGATGTCTTGATGGATGTAATCAGTGGGACTGAGCCAAAACGAGGTATCAGAAGCATCCAATGCCTGGAGGGCGGGAGTGGAGCTGTTGGACAGGAACGATGCAATCTCAGGAGACGAACCAATGTTGATATCCCTGAGGGAGCCAAATTCATCATAATCTTGATATGGAAGTGATGTGGCAAGAGGCGGGTATTTCTGAATGAAGGTATCATCCTGTGGGGTATATGCGCGATCTAGTGTAGATGGGTCCCAATGTTGATCACTGGTCATGACAACATGAGGAAGATGAGCAAATTCTTCACTGGTATACTTGCGCATGGCAAGATAAGGCAATCCATGGCATATACTGAGTGGAAAGACATAACCATCGGTGGTGGTGATGACTTGGGTGCCGCCCATCTTGATAGAGGTGTCATCTACAATCGAGAAGTATGCTTCCATCTGAGGAGAAGACAAGATGGATGGGTGTTGTCCAGTGTAGGCACACTCATGAAAGATGATGATGACAGAACCCCTGTTGGAAACAGAGTACGCGCCACATGTAGCAATAGGAATGTTCTGGATTTGATGATTGTTGATACCAGTCACATTGACATACCTTGGTGGAATATCCTTGGAGATGAGACATGCATCATGTCCTATGATACATCCATTTGCGCCTCTGTCAACCATAGCATAACCGGGTGTGGAGACATTAGTTTTGCTAGAGTGATATGTGGCAATGGGGTGTGACGGTGAAACATGAGATTCACAGTCCGGCGATGCCCAATGGTGGAATTTCACAGACATGGAAGACTGACCGGCAGGGACATAAACATTGCCTTCTTTCTTGTAAAGGATGTTAGGATTATCTGCAAGGAATCGGGCTGGATGTGCAGGAGAAACAGAAGACTTGAGGGGCCTGGTATCTTCGTGAGAAGATGTCTTGTATACACCAAGGGATGCATGAAAGGCGGATCTGGCGGAGCTTTCTTCATCAGGTGAGAGGACTTGCTCATCATCAGGTGATGAAGGGACCTGCTCATCAGTAAGGTGTTCATAAGCTCGGCGCGTGATTGGCTTGCTGGAATTGGGGTCCGGTGGCAGTGCAGCATCAAGGAGCTCAGAGCAAAGGCAGGCAACTAGTCGCTTCTTGTCATCAGCTGTGAAGCCAAGCCAATGTTTCATACCTTGCTTAGAGAGAGTTTTCCAAACGGCAGAAGGTAACCTTGTGGTTGGATCTGGGGTTCTGCCAGCTTTGTAAACAGCGTAGTCCTGATAGTCACCATCAAAATCAATAGGAGGTAAATATGATGCCGAGTCATCAGTTATGCCAGAGTATGTGGACTGCGTCACAGAAGAGAAATCATGGGTGTTGGCCTTAACAGACGTCCGACTGCGAGGCTGGGACAGTGATGCTTGGGAATCCAGCCTGGTTGCGTCAAGGAGGAGGATATTTTTCAATTCACTGATAGCGACAGCTTCATGCTGTCTGAACTTAATCATATCCTGTGCTGCAGGGGGATCATCAACCTTGCAGAATTGTTCGCTGAGCTGGAAGCTGCTACTACAGGCCTTGCAGAGGTGTGTTTTGACAGTGTCAAAATCAAGTGGCCTTTGTGGATCGCGTAGCGTGTTGAGATGTTCTAGCTGGGCAAACCACTGGGTGATGAACTTGACTTTGGTGTCCTTCCATGTCCTCAAGTCAATGTCCAATAGATGCTGCATCACAATGGAGGTATCATATACTTTGGATTTGGACCTGTCATGTAGTGCAACAAAGTCAAAGAAAGCCTGTCTGCCGTCTCTCGAGGTGGTATGGCTGAGCACACAGGAGTAGGAGAGGTCACTCTGGAGGGCATGTAGAACAAGAGTCCAGAAGAATGCACACTGCTTGTCATGAAGGGCCTTCTCATATCCGACAAGTGGTACATCAGGCCAACTCGGATCAAGGAAGGTACGAGTATCTATGTCAGATGTTTCCAACTTCGCCTTGAATTTGACAAGCCACCTCTCAAACGTTGCATCATTTTGCAGGGTTGGAAATGTGGTTTCGTCCCTTGATTTCTTGGTCCATGATTCGTATCTCAGCTGTTCGATGGGTTTGGAGGATCTTTCTTGTTGCCGTTGAGATGTGCTGTTGCGAGCTGATGTCTCAATGTCAGTTCCAGATTCTCTTCGGGCTCTGACAATCCCGCGACAGTAATTCTTAAAGGCATCCTTGGTATAATGGTTTCTATCTTCCCAGTCTAGTCCTTGTGCTGTGAGGTGTTGTCCAAAGTCAATGACTCTCTGTAGGGTCATCTGTACGTGCCAATAAAGTGGTGTTCTTGTTCCTCTCTCGAGGTAGGCAAGATCACCAATGTTTTCGATGTACAGAAAATCTAACCATGTCTTATACTGGCCAGCGATGAGTGCCTCGCATAAGGTGCTGTGGGACTCCCTTTGGACATCGAAGGAATCGTGCAGGAAGGTGGCTAGTGGTTGGTCGAATGATGGAAAGAGGTCCGCGATAGATGTGTCCTCTTCCTCCTCTTGGCTTGGATTATTCTGTTGATTGGGTGCCATGTCTGCTGTGGGTAGCCGAGGTGTGGTTGCCGCGCTCCCAGGTTGGAGTGTTTGGAATCGTCCTGTCGATCTGCTTTGTCCTGTCGACCTGCTTCTTGTTCTCCCAGCAATCGGAATGGTAGGCATTGTTGTCGTGTAAGCGTAGGTCGATGGCAAGTGATGAGATTCGTTTCCGCTGTCGTGTAGATGAAAATAGATGTAATCTGGGGGACTTGGATGGCGGTAGATTGCTATTGGCGTGTCCAATGCAATGGGCCTCTATTAAAGACGAATGGCTTGTCCGTTTGTTCTTTGTTATGCTGTAATCGGATCAGAGAACTATCAATCGTCGTCCGTAGTCGAGTCAATTGATGATCTGCTGTCGGATTGTCGTCGACGGGTGCTCCTTCTTCTTTTGCAAGCTTCAACAAGCTTGCGACTGTTAATCTGTTAATTTCCTTTTGAAACTGGCTGTTGAGCTGATTCAATCCAAAGGCAAAGAAGAGCAACAGGAGCTTTAACTGCAGGCCGGTTGGGGTGCCGGTCTATTGTGTTCTAATATTTCTCTGATATCCACTACGATTGGACGCTAATCCAACCAGATCTATTCTGACTATCGGTAACCGACGCAATCAGTTAGATCTTAGGCTTGTAGTTCTACAACGGGACGCAAAAAGGGGCGTCTGGTGCAAGGTTTAAGGTTGAATAATCAAATAATCTAAAAGTATAAGCGCATCTGCTTGCTAGAGAGCAAGCGACCACTTTAAAGATCACGCTGCCGCTAATACAGCATGATATTGTTACGAATATCTTATACGGTAAAATACCGTGTTACGAGAAAATATCGTGTTGCCGCTAATACAACACGTATTTTGTGCAGCAGAAAAACAAGTTCGTGAGCACAAAGATCGAACCTCTGCTGTCTTTTCTTGAAAACAAAACACTTAACGAGATGACTAGCATATGCTAGTTCCTGCCGTGTGTTCTCTCTTTGATCTCTAAGTATTGATAATTCGATCGTACGAGTGACGATCATTTGGCTCGCAAGATTGAGCCATTTGGTCAATAATGAGATACTTGGCTCGCAAGACTGAGCCATATGGTAAAAAATGAGATACCCGGCTCGCAAGATCGAGCCATTTGGTCACCAAAATGAGATATTTTGGCTCACAGATTGAGCCATTTGGGCCATAAGGTTAAACATTATGATTCGCGTACAACCAAGCTGGACGCGTGTGGGTAAAGAATGAGATGCCACTGTACCATTGTTACATACGGTTATGCTGGACATGAAAGGAATTTAATAAGCAAACACGACCCCATCACCCTACACCGAGTAGACGAGGACTGGAAGAAACACAGAGGTACGATGGTTAAGTGTGGTTTCACCCAATACAAGAAGTTCTGGGGACAACGCCTGAAGGAGCTATACAGCAGCTACCACAACAATTCGTCTACGGCGAACCTAGCCGATATTCAGACCGATCAACGCTTCGCCAAAATCGAAAGCAAGCAACGGGATCTGGCCAATGTATGTCACAAAATTTACTCCCAAGTCACTGAAACAGCCACCACAGCATCAACGATGACAATGTCCAATCAATGGAAAACAGCAATGGCGGTCCTCCAGGCCGACGTGAACTGACTCAAGTCGGCTGACGCAAGCCGCACCACCAGCAAACTAGACACGCGCCAACCATCGCGGCAGGAGTGGAAACAATACAAATATTATTGCCACTCGTGTGGGGTGAATCTCACCCACGACGGCCGGAGTTGCTACCGACGGAGCAACAAGGCCGGGCACCAGGAAGGAGCCACATACGACAACCAGATGGGTGGAGCCACCCGGAACAATGAACGCTGGCTGCAGTGGAATGGGCCCGACCCCAACAGGAACGGCCGGACTATGATAGTCGCCACTCCCTTATGCTCTTGACGGCGTGGGAGGGAACACAAAAGTAGCATACATAAACAACCTAGTAATCATGATTCACAGTTAATCAGTATCCTACGTGATCCCTCGAGTGAGACCCTTCCTCGGCCACCGAGAACAGTTACATTCACACCTGAAGTCGCGTTCCATACCAGGACCTCTCCGGGGTATGGTGCTCTAGATTCAGCGGCGACGGACCACTTTGTCCCAACAACATACCAAGGGGGAGCACACCAAGACACGCCGGGGGCACTAACCGTAGAATGCGCAAATGGGAGCAAGATGCTATCGACGGCAACGGACCTATTAGACCTACCCCGTCTCCCCCTCGAGGCCCGAGGATGCCACAAGTTCGACGAAGTGGAACTCCCTTTGGTCTCAGTGCCCAAGCTATGCAGTACCGGCTGCCACGTGGAGTTCTCTAAGGATGACGTGACAGTTATCGGCCCTACCCAACAAGTCATACTCACCGGTCAACGCGACCCCCTAAGGAATCTATACATGGTTCCCCTCCATCAGCCCGACCTACCAAAGGGGAAGGCCGACCTACCAAAGGGGAAGGCCGAATCTCCAAGGGTGACAGGCCCCCCGCAAAATGAAAACGAACAAAACGAATCCGGCCCCCCGCAAAACAAAAACAAACAAAACGAACACAGCGCAACCAGCGCCGTCCAATACAACAACAGAACCGAATATCCGATACACACGGGGGCAGGGGCATATCAGATTCAAGCCATCCCCAAACTAATACAATTCTACCACGCAGCAGCAGGGTACCCCACTAAAGAAACATGGGTCCGCGCCATCGAACGCGGATCATATGCCACGTGGCCGGGCCTCACGACACAACGTGTCAACCGACACCTCCCACTCACAGAAGAAACTACCATGGGACACCTACAAATGGTTCGTCAAGGCATTCAAAGCACGCACAAACCGAAGAAGGTGAAGAACAGAACAACAACCGATACAGAACCACCCCAAGTCGGCCGGAAGAAGATACATAATGTCTGCGTCGACATAGTTACCGCGAATGAAATGCAACCAACCAACCACACAGGGCCACAAACCAAAGACGAACCAAAGGAGCTCATCGCGTGTGACCTACCGGGGAGATACCCAGTCACGTCACGCCGTGGACACCAGTACGTATTCCTCATGTACGACTACGATTCCAACTATATTGACGTGGAACCCATCCAGTCACGCAAGAGCGAAGACCTCCTACAGGGATTTACAGCATGCTACGCACGTATGAAAGAGGACAACGTAAGCGCAAAAATAGTGCGAATGGACAATGAAACCTCCAAGAAACTAATTGCATACATCACAAGGAACAACCTCGATTACCAACTAGCATCACCTGGGGACCACCGGCTCAACCATGCCGAAAGGGCGATTCAGACCTTCAAGAACCACTTTATTGCGGGATTGAATGGCGTGGATGATAAGTTCCCGATAGTCGATTGGGACCTACTAATCCCACAGGCCCTCATTACCCTCAACTTGTTACGTGCATCACTTACCCAACCCAAACTATCGGCATATGAGCTCAGACGCGGGATCTATGACTACAACAAGCACCCGATCGCCCCTATGGGTTGTCGGGTGATTATCCACGACAGGGCTCAGGAATGCGGCGCATGGCAGGACCATGGAACGAGGGGCTACTACATTGGACCGGCCTTAAAGCACTACAGGAACTACACATGTGTCGGGGAGGCCAGCCGCGCTACCAGAATCAGCAACACGGTAGCATTCTTCCCCAAGGCTGAGATGCCACGTACCTCTTCTACAGATCGGTTGCTTATGACGCTCCAAGACCTAAAAGAAATTGCTAGTAAACCCCATCCACCAATCCCTTATATGGAACAGGGAACACAATTAAATGAGGCCCTTCGGAGTATACAAGAACTATTGCATATAAATACGCGACAAGCTCGCAATAAACCCAAAGATACCAAGCGACGTGATACAACCAAAAACACGCCCTAACCGCTCAAGGTATCAAACAGGCCCAATACAAAATCCAATGTACCCAAGAATGCGCGCGAACCTCCAAGGGTGACACCTACGCAACAACGCAGTGCCCGCCGGGGACACCCCTGGGCCGTGGGCACGATCATTAGAAAGAAGTTCAACTCAGGGTGGTATGAAGGTGAAGTCATAAGTTATGACCAAACCAATCAATACTACAGAGTAAGATTCACGGATGGGGACGTTGCGGACTACACAAACGGTGAAGTGTCCCGGTACTACAAGTCCGACCAATACTACTCAAAATCCAAGCTTAAGCCCAAGGCCCTAATGGGAGTTTACCCGCGTGATCCGGCCCAGTTTCCCGTACCGAAACAGGCTCCTCTACAAACGAACGATTTATCGTATGTGCCCCAAGTAGCGTGTGGGGGGTCCATATGGGATGAGGACTTGAACAAGTGGGCGGCGTACCGTGATCTAATCAGGCACCCCAAAGCACAGATACAAGAATTATGGCTCAAGTCAGGCGAGGACGAGCTCGGCCGGTTATTCCAAGGCTTTCAACAGAATAACATAGAGGGGATGGACGTATTGGACTGGATCAGGAGAACTGACGTGCCCATACACAAAAGGGTCACATATCCCCGATATACAGTCGCCATACGCCCCGAGAAGGCTGACCCCTACAGGACGAGAATTACAGAGGGGGGAGACCAACTGGAGTACCATGGTAACGTGTCCACTCGAACAGCAAGCATGGAAACCATCAAAACCCACTGGAACAGCGTAGTGTCCTCCCCTGGGGCCAAATACTGTACCGGCGACATTTCTAACATGTACTTATGCTCCACACTGGATGAACCCAAATACGTAAAGTTCCGGTGGGACATGATTCCCCCCCGCGTTAGACTGGCGTACAAGCTGAGCTCGAGGACACGTCCACACTGCCGGACGAAGAAATAAAATTCATCCAACAAGTCACAGGAAAATTCCTGTTTTATGCCCGAGCGGTCAATAACACGATGTTACATGCACTCAACGATATAGCCTCTGCCAAGAATAACAAAACGACCTTAGCGGCTACGAAATACTTTCTCAACTATGCTGCGTGTAATCCCGACGCGACCATAATCTACAGGGCAAGTGACATGATACTCCGGGTAGATAGCGATGCTGCCTACCTAGTATGCCCAGAGGCCAAGAGCCGAGCTGGGGGTTATCATTACCTGGGGGATACATCCGATCACACATTCAACGGCGCTATACTAGTATTGGCAAAGATAATCAAAAATGTCATGGCGTCAGCAGCCGAGGCCGAAGTTGCATCATTATTCTTGAATGCACGGGAAGCGTTACCCATACGACAATGTCTGATTGAACTCGGCCACCCACAACCGGCCACTCCACTGAAAACCGACAATAATACAGCAGAGGGCATACTCAACGGCACGATCAAACAAAAGCGGTCCAAGGCCATTGATATGCGATTCTATCGGTTAAAAGACAGAGCGCAACATGGCCAATTCGACATTTTCTGGGAGCCGGGAAAACATAATCTGGCTGACTACCCCACCAAACACCATCCGGGGAGCCACCATAAGAAGGTACGCCCGATATATCTCTATGAACCGGATAGTCCAAGGACCATCCAAGGGTGTGTTGAATTACTAAAAAATACGTAATACGTAAACGTACAATTTATGTATACGTGAAACGTAATACGTAAACGTAATACGTAAACGTAATACGTAAACGTAATACGTAAACGTACGATTTACGTATACAAGGGAATTTACGTAAACGCGACACAGATACGCGCTACGTAAATACGGGGAAGATCTTCTATCACCAGATGAGCGCAATAAGTGAATAATACATAAGCGCACGTGAGTATCAAGAGATACTTAAAGCACTGAGTACGAGTAGAGATAAGCGATATGAGGAACGAACTCTCAACACGAGTATCCCCACATCACATCCCCACATAAAGGAAAAACAAATTAGTAATTGAGAGAACAAGATGGTCCAGAAACAATTCGATCATAATCTTTCCAACACCGTAAAAAGAGCAAAATAACGTAAATACTAAAAGTAATCAAATTAACCAACGTTGCCGTACAGCTTTGGTCTTATTAATGGATTTGTGTTCGAGGAATTAAGTGGACAGTTCTTATTGTTTTTACTCGGTTTTATTTTGTACTTAACTTTACATCGTCATGAACTCGTTAAGCAGGCTTCTTAGTGCGGTACTGTTAAGAGGTTTTGTTAGTATATCCGCGTAGTTCTCATGAGACTTGATATGGCTGATGGAGATTACTTTTCCTGCTTGGTGTTGTCTGACGAAGTGATATGCTAGTGCAATTGATTTCTTGTTGAGTGTACTTGCTGGATTGGTTGAGTTGATTACCACGCTTTTGTTATCCACATGTATTTCAGTTGGCTTGGTAACTTGGATTCCCATGGATCGAAGATGGTACCTCAACATGATGGCTAGTGCCACTGCATCTTTGAGCGCTGTGAATTCTGCTCCAAATGTGCTGGTATGAACTGATGTTTGTCGTTTTGATTTCCAGTATACTGGCATTGATCCAACAAATGCAATCAGGCCTGTAATGCTCCTTCCTGTTACCAGATTGTGTGCATGGTCACTGTCACAGAAGATATTTAAATCTAATTCCGCAATTAGTGGTGTTGGGAACATCGGATCTAATTCTTCTTTGTAGTACTTGTATTGGTGAGTAAATTCTTCATAGTTCACTGTCGCTTCCCCAATGGACTGAATTTTGGGTGATTGTGGGTCCACTAAGATTCCTTTCTTTTTGTATTTCTTCAAGTATCCTAACACATGTCTTGCCATTTGTAGATGCCCTTCTCTTAGTCCGGATGCAAATCTGGATAGTGATGAAATGGCATATGCAATATCTATTCTTCCAGACAATACTATCCATTGTCCTAGCCCGATGATATGTTGGAATTCCTTGTGGCCTGATTCGTTGAGCAGTTCTGAGTCATCTAATTCTGGGTGACAATCTGTTTTCATTGGTAGGTTCTCATTTCGTAGAGTAATATTGTATTTGTCTTGATATTTCCTTAGGACTTCTGAGATGTATTTTGTAGAATTCAATAATAATCTCCCATCCTTTATCCTTGTCAAGCTTGTACCCAAATAATATCCGGGTTCAGATTCGATATTTCTGAGTGCAAATTCTTGTTCAATCAGTGCAATCCAATCCTGAGGCTTCCTTGACACTACCATCAGATCATCAACATGTGTTCCAATGTAGTCGTAACTTTTGTTGTCTTCACTCAGTTTCATCCAAAGATCTGGATCAGCCCTGGAGGGTCTGAATCCTAGATTCATCAGAGTGTCTGCAAAGAAATCCGCGTATGCGCGTCCTGAGCCTGCTAGTCCATAAAGAGTTCGTTGTATTTCCACCTTGCAGCCTTTCTTGTCTCCGAATTCATCTGTGGCCCAGCACCATACTTTTTCTTGGACCGGTGCTGTGGGAAAAGCGTTTCCCACGTCTGCAGTCATTAGGTCAAGGTTTTGGTGTTGTGCAATTAGGAATAATAGGTAAACAGATAGGCTGTTGACTTGGCTGGAATATGTATTATATTCAGTAGAATCCACCAAATGCCCCCCTGCAACCAGCCGGCTCTTGTATCGTTTGTCTTCACTTTTGATATCCCAGATCATATTGAGCCTTGCTTGTTGCCATCCTATGGACTTGGGGAATTCTTTCTCAGCTGGATGATATTTGAAACACTTGAGCCGATCCAAATTGTCCATCTCTTTTTGAATCGAGTCTTGCCATTTAGTATCTCCAGCAGCTTGATCGATACGAACACAGTCATTGTAGGTATTAGGAATTTGTAGGCCAAATTTTTCTTTGTTTTTCTTCTTAGCTTGTCTTTGGTTTCTGGACATTTTCTTTGAATTGGTGTTTCGACACGGTTTTTGAGCTTGTAGTAATCGAATACGGCATGTAATTGCTGTATCTTGTTTGAGAACTGAGCTTGACCAATCCAGTAGGGGGTGGCTACCCCTTCGTCCCCCTGCTTCGATGATGTATCTTGTGATGTATTTTGCACAGGCAACAGGCGCGTCTTTTCGTAGTTGGGGAAATGGAGAATTCAATACAGTGTTTCCTTCCAGGTCATCCAAGTATAGTGATTTAAGGATCAGTATGCCTTCTTTCCAAAAATGGCCCAGTATTTTTCGAAAGGTAAGGTCCAGGTTGGTATCATTACTTTCGAGTATATTATTGTGTGTTTCTGCGTCATTGGTTCCGTCGACTGTACTGGGAAGGGCTTCCTGATCCGAATTTTCGATTTCATGTTCAGTTTCTTCATTTTCTTCTTCGTGCTCCCCTGGATCTGTTTGTCCAGATGCCGATTTGTCAAGTAAATTGTTGCTGGTTGAATATTCCATTCCAGTAGTAGTTGCATCGAATTTCTCACCTGGCACCAATAATGGGACTTCATCTGTGCTTTGAATATCAGTGAGATTCTGCTGGTGCTCTGAAGTTGATAGTCGGAATTCCGCTGCTTCTGGATCATCATTCACATATTCATCTTTTGTTCCAATATTTTTTCTTCTTGTTCTCACAACTGATCGCATTAGTACTTGCCATTTCTCCTTAGATGATTCTGGTTCAGTCAATATATAATACGTCATTGCGTCTCCTGTTGAATCAGCAAATGCTAAGAATCTTCCTTTTCTCATGTTGCTTTTAGGTGATTTGAAGCTTGGGTTGTACCATATTATTTTCCTTCTGAATCCGATTCGTTGAGAGTCTGATTCAAGGACTTCTTACGAACAGCAACGCTGTGTTAGTGTGTTAGTAGACGAACGATTGTACTCTACGCGTGACAATTGTGTTTGGATACTTTCGACAACGGATAATCGGACTACAGGCGAGACTAGGGAAACGCCAGATCTTCTCTTGCTGTGACTTATTCAGATTGCAGCGAGACAGACCTTAGTATGTAGATTACAAGTAGTTGGTAGCAACTAGTGTGAATTTTGGGATATAAATCAGTTGAATGTTAAAAGTATGAGATAAAGTGAAATCTTGCCGAAATGCAAGATATCTCTTTTATTGAGATGAATACGTTGCAACTGCTGTTGCGTAGTGCTGAGATTACTCGCTGATTATTTCCGTACATGTATTAGTCGTTGACCATATATATTTGTATGCATGTATATGTATTGTGTGAGAATCACATGCCAACGGTTTTCTTCTCTTGTTCCGTTAGGAAGACTCCATGAAATGTTTATCATTAAGGTCAGGAATTGCTCCTGTAGCTCGTGTGATATTTTATGAAATCAGAGTTTGCTCACCGAAGAACAATGGCAATATCGTAAGACAGGGATTGCTCACCGTTTATGCGCGATGGGAATCGATGCGCCGTGGGAATCGATATGCCGTGGGAATCGATTACTTAAATGGATACGGGACTCATTGATTCATGCGCATAGGAAATCTACTCTTTGGTAGCTTTGGTACTTCTGGTCACGAAAGGAATTTAATACTCCCCATGTCTCCTCGTGAAGGGTCATCACGCTCTACATGATGCTTCCATCATCCTGGAGAAGGTCACCAGTATTACCACAGAAGTGGAAGATGGGCCTGAGCAGTGGATACACAACTGAGTGACTCCAATGCTTGGTGAGAATGTCTGCACAGTTATCCTTACCTGGGATGTGCATCATTAAAATGAAACCTCTCGCTATCATGCTCCGTACGTAGTGAAACGATAGAATGTTATGACGCTTATGCAACCTTGCGTAAGGAAAGGTCGACGTCTGGATCATCTTTTCGTTGTCACCCCAAGAGTATGAGATGTCATGTACTCGTGTTCCGAGATATCGGAATGAGTGCCGTAGGTCGACAATCTGTTCGATGCAAGTTCTTCCGGCAACAAATTCAGCTCCAAATGTGGCTGTTTCCGTAGTAGACTGCTTCTTCGAGAACCACATCATGGGAGTCTTGTTCGCGAAATGAAGAATGCCGGTAACGGCCTTGCCACTGAGAATATCATGCATGAGGTTGGCATCATAGAAGTGTGATAACACTACTGTCTTTCCAAGCGGTGCAGGAGCGTCGTCGGGTAGCTCCTCAGAATGCTCCCCATAGACGGTATTGGACCAGTCGATGGTGTCGGGTTTAGTCAATATAAAATTGGGCGGTTCCACACGGAATCTGATTTTAAAATGTCTAAACTTGGAGATATATCCATAGATACGTTTAGCACGTTCGAGATGCCCATCTCGTGGTTGAGCTCTGAAACTTGAGAGCGTCATCACGGCTGTTTGTACATCAAAACGCCCAATAGCGATGATCCATTGCAGTGAACCGATCATACTTTGGTATTTCTGTATACCGGTTTCTTCAAGAAAGGCTGAGGAGTCCAATTCAGGGTGATCGTTCTCCGCGATGGGTGATCGGAACCTAGTGTTAGGTTTGCATCCGAACATTTGTTCGTAAGATGCTTCCATCTTTTCGATGAACTTTATGGGATTCATGCACAGAACACCATGTTCGTCGCGCTCAAATCCACATCCTAAATGAAAGTTCATAGGTCCGGATCCCTTCAATTTGAAGTTATATGGTGACGATTGCAATATCTTCAAGAAGGAATTGGGATCTGCCATGCAGAGACATAGGTCATCGACATATGTGCATATAAGCTCATATACCCATTCACCATGCTTGTTCGTTCCGGGTTTGAGGAATATAACAACCGGCAAATCGTGTTGTTAAGTAAAAACAAGATATAACAGTTACGTGCGGTTAAATACGAGCGAATAAGAAAACAGGCCGACGCGCGCGCACACGTGAATGAGATGCGCGAAGAAATGAACGGCATCCGACCTTATGAATAGGTGAAACGCTAAGCTATGAAGCTACGTGAAATACGATGAGCAAGATCAGATTACTGATACTACTGATGGATAGACACTTGGGCATATGAAGACCGACAAGGCAATATAGGAACCGAAGGAAGTCTATCACAGAAAACAAACTGATAGTCACGATTGAATACATAGATCATTGATAGAAGAATCGGACACAGTGAAATATCAAAGGAAAGTATCACGAGAAAATATAGAGGCATAGGATCCGATATTAAGTATGTCAATGATATACATGTGTATGTCAATGAAACACGGAAAAGATCAATGACACATGAAACGGATACGCGAAGCCCAATTATGTTAGAAACGAACAAAATGAGACACAATTCTCCGACGAATTCAATGAGGAAATATTAGTTAATCTACAACATGAGAATACACGTGCAGTCTCATATGGAGGATTGCTTAACACGGGATTATACGGGGATTCAGGTTAAGCACTGGAAAAACAGAAAATAGATTAATTAACTCATAATCCGGAATTACAGTTGTTGATTAACAGTCGCAGATTCATACGAAGTATATATAACAAACATACCTACGAGTTACAATCCATTCCGGAGTATTTCTACGAGCTTGACACGGGAAAATTCTTTCGAAGTTTCTACTAGAAATTTCCTACTAACAAAATCAACCTTAGAACTTATCGATCGCGAACTTCAGAAAATTCTATACGATTGATACCACCGAATCAAATCTAACACACTGGTACGAAACCACTGAAATAAGCAATTATCTCGGACGTGAGCTATCGAATACTACTGATATTTGGCTAGAACAACAAAGAAGAAAAACATCAAAATACAAATAAAAAATACATAACAAGAAACAAAAATAAAAAATACGTAACAACCGAAAAGAAAAATACCCGACAACATGCCAACCTTTACTAACAGATTCTTTCAAACTCTGGGAGCCGTCACCTATCCAGCCTTCTACATGATGAGAAACAATGATTGGTGGAAACAGAATGAAGTACCGGATGGACCACAGAATACAAGGGAGAATGATGATCCCCAGACTCCACCTACGACTCGACGCAAACGCCATTCAAGACGGGCCAACTATGCACCATCGTCATCTTCATCTTCACCATCTTCCTCATCATCTTCGTCATCAGAAAGTGACGACGATAATAGTGGTTCAAGACCTGGCGGACGATATGAGGGTAGACGCAGAGATGCAGAGCTGGTTAACCTCAGAAGACAAGTAGCAGAAGCCAAACGCCAAATGGAAGAAATCAATGCACTAAAGGAAGAGATGAGAGCTGCAAGAGCACGAGGACGAGAAAAAGAAAGAAGATATGAAGCAGAAATGAACACTCTGAGACAAACAATTCAAGAATCACACAACAGGGATGACGAGATGGAAGCGCTTAGACAAGAAGTGAGATCGGCCAAGGAAAAGGCAACGGGTCAGCAGCTACTCAAGGCAAAACCAATTCATGATTTCGACGGCCAACAGGAAAACTGGACAAAGTGGAAATCAGATGCAACAGCTACTTTCGCAGCCACAGGACATGAGGAAATTATGAATGATGCAGAGGCGGCCCGGAATTCACCGAGCAAAAACAAGGCACTTTGGGGAACATTGTTGTCGGCGTGCAGTGGCGGTAGCGCTCATTCAAAAATCATCAAGCATGAAGATACATTTGATGGTCATGCTGCATGGCAAGAACTATTGGGCTGGTATGATTCTGACAACCGGAGAGAATCGTATGCTGAGACACTAAAGCTTCGTCTACGATACAACCTGTTGCACCCAAATGGCAATATTTCCGAGTATATTAACACATTTGAATTGACCTACCATAAACTCCGGAAAATTCCACCATACCATATGACAGAATGGGATGCAAAAAGTATTTTTGCTCGCAATATTCGAGACCCAAATCTGGAGAGATTCAAAGAAGAATTGCTGGAACATAAAACCGACAGGACCCTAGAAGAAATGATTATTAAGCTTCGAATCCATGATGAAGAGCTTGCTCGCACTGCATTTGATAGCAACAGAGGAGGCCACAAACGCGTCCGACGCACCCCTGATGGTCTTAACAAAAGACAACGCACGGGTTCCTACGGCACAGGCACCCTTACAGGGACTATTCACCCTAACCTCAAAGGTATCATCAGAATCCCTCCAGACACGTGGCAAGAGCTATCTCAACAGTACCGCGATTGGGTACTCAAATACAACCAAGCCGTCCGACACAGCGATACTTTACCACCTACGCCAGAGGGCGTTATTGTTGGTTCTCCACAAGATGATGGAATGAATCATTTTATTCCTAAATCCAGTCGTCAACGTCGGGTTCGCCGTGTAATGGCACCTACCGGAACGAATTCACCGGCATCGGCAGAAAACACTGAGTCACCGCCGACGACCTCGCCGTCTCCCGCGGATGCCGATAGCGATCAAGATAGCATCGGAACGCTTGATGAAACTGAATTATTCCCTCCAGGCTCCACTACTCTCAAAACGGTTCGTTTCCACCTACATTCTGGGGGGGATGATGATGGGGAGGATCAGGCAACGCAGAATGCAGTGAATTCAACACCACGACGAAACGCATCATCGTATTTTTACACAACAAGAAGAAATAAGATAGAAATAAAACCTGATGAAACTGAGAACGAGGATAGTGATGGAGAGGACGTACCAGATCTTGTTGCAAGAATGGATCCTGATTCGGACGATGAAAATGAGAACAACAATAATGATAACAAGCGGGACCAACGAAAAACCAGAAAAATTTACCAAGGAAGAAGACCGAGACGAACAACAGGCAATTCAGCAATCACAAATATACATCGATACAGAGAAGTTCAACAAAATGATAATATTGCTGTTATTGACAGTGGTGGAGGAAGAAGACCAACGGTTACAGAACAAGCATGGCTTCGAATTGGAGGGGAAACTGGAATGACGTCTGCAATGAGGCCGTACATGAGTAATGATACCAGTGCCTATGTGGAGCATCCAGTTTGCAGTGCTGTAACGAAGGCTTTTATTCCAGGAAGAGAAGATCCAGTACTTCTAATGGTCCACTATGCCACTTATGTGACCAAGGATAAAGATCAAACTGATGGTGAATCGCTATTGACAACAATCGATATGGGTGATCATGGAGTACTGGTGAATGGAGTGCAACCACAGTTGAGCAAATGTGGGATTACAATCGGAACGACATTTCTACCATTTTCATATGACGATGAAAAAGTTTATTATCATATTACCAAACCGACGGAAGGAGAAGTGGATACATTGGAAAAATTTGAACTGAACAGTCCTGCACCTCCAGACATGCGCAAATATCCAATGTTGAGAAGAAAGAGAGCAAGAGAAACATTCAAATTTGCAAAACTACCAATATTAGAACTTCGAAAAAGGTTTGCGATGTTGCCAGAATTGACTGTTTTGAAAACATTGGAGAATACTACTCAACACTATGAAGAAATAGAAGAAGAAAATCGAGAAGTCCCCAGGAAACATTACAGGAAAAGATTCAAGGCATTTCATTACAGAAGACAAAATGAAACAGTGAGCACGGATTACACATACTTTTCGCAAAAGACATCTCAAGGACACAACGGGGGACAATTTTTCAGTGGCACCAAGACAAAGCTTTGGTCTTTTCATCCTTTGAAAACAGAATCTCAATGTACAAATGCGCTACAGGATTATCTCCGGGAACATGGTGCACCAGATACTATACTCAGTGATAATGCAAGATCTGAAACAGGTGTAAAGTGGACTCAAATTCTCCGAGAGAATATGATCAAAACAAGAACCAGTGAACCACACCACAGCCATCAGAACCTGTGTGAGGCGGAATGGGGAAGATTGTCAAAAATGGTACAAAACAGTCTACGTATGTTTCAGGCACCAGTCAGTTTAGCACATTGGTGCGCAAAATGGTGTGTGTCAGTTAACAATTTGGCAGCCCGAAAATCCCTGAATTGGAAAGTACCCCTAGAATTGCACCAAGGTTGGACACCTGATATCTCCCATCTGAGATTCCATTTCTATGAACCAGTGTGGTATTTTGAGCCACGATTCAAGAGCCCCAAAAACAACATGTTGAAAGGGAGATTTCTGGGTTTTGCTGAATCAACGGGGGATGCAATGACCTATTATATTCTGACTGAACCAGATACACCAAAACAGAAACGACAAGTGTTGATGAGATCTGTGGTCAGAACAAGACGCAAGGAAATTGGTACTAAAGATGAATATGTGAACGACAACCCGGACGCCGAGAAGTTTACTCTTTCTCTGTCAGAGCATCAACAGAACATGGAAGATATCAAGAGCACTGATGAAGTCCCATTGTTATCTTCAGGGGAGAAATTTGTCGCGAGCTCTGAAGGAATGGAAAATTCAACTAGCACCAATCCAATGGAAGACAGTGATGAAAATGACAATACAACTACAGGGGAGCTTGATGCCGATGAAGAGGAAAACACGTTGGACATGGAAGAAGAAATGTTACCGAGTGATATAGATGGATGTAACAATGCTGAAACACATCAGGATATCTTGGAAAGCACAGAAGTAAATTTGGATATGGATTTCCGAAAGATTTTGGACCATTTCTGGGAAAATGGGATTTTGGTATTTAAGGCCCAATACATCGATGAGCTGCAAGGCAATACCGTATTGAATACTCCATTCCCACAGTTGAAGAAAGATCAACCACTGGCATGCGCAAAGTATATCAAGGAGTACATTGTTGAAAGCAGGAGAGGAAATAACAGACCATTGAATGTATGGGCAGAGCAAGTCATAAAACAACAATCTGGCATTGTTAAAAGAATACGATTTATGAAGTCCTTGATATACAAGAGTGTTCAACGCGCAGTCAACAAGAAGAAACCATCCAGGAATCAAAGAATGGCAAAGAAGAAGAATCGTGAAAAGTTTGGACAGAAGATTCCAAATACCTATGAAGAATGTATGCAATTCGATGCGGAAGCTGGCAATACAAAATGGAAAGATTCAATTCAGAAAGAGATGGATAATTTGGAACGACTAAAATGCTTCAAATACCACTCAGCAGAAAAAGAATTCCCAAAAGAAGAAGGTTGGCAACAAGCAAGATTGCAGATGATATGGGATATCAAGAGCGAGGATGGCAGGTACAAGAGCCGTTTAGTAGCTGGAGGTCACAGAGTTGACTCGAGTGAATACAACACATACTCCAGTCAAATCAACAGTTTATCTGTGTACTTACTATTTCTAATCGCCCAACACCAACAACTGAATTTGATGACAGCAGATGTGGGAAATGCATTTCCAACTGCGCCGGTTCAGGAAAAAGTATGGGTGTGGGCTGGAGACGAGTTTGGTGAAAAGAAAGGGTGCAAAGTAGAAATACAAAGAGCACTGTATGGACTGGCAGGTAGCGGTAGAGCTTTCATGGATTTTCTGGCTGATACACTCATGAATTTGGGTTTCAGACCGTCAAGAGCAGATCCAGATTTATGGCTGCAGAAAGAAGGAGAAAGCTACACATATATTGGTACTCATGTCGATGACCTTATGGTAATAGGAAAGAAACCACAAGATTGGATAGCCAGAATTGAACAAGAATTTGCACTGAGAAATGTTGAATCCGAACCTCAGTATTACCTTGGTACAAGTCTTACAAGAATCAAAGATGGACGATTGTTGATGAACTCTACAAAATATATCAGCGAGGTGATTCGGAAATATCAAGAGAAATATTCAGTGACCCTCAAGAAAGAAAATCTGCCAATGAAAACTGATTGCCACCCAGAGCTGGACGATTCGCCATTACTGTCAGTATCTGAACATAAGGAATTCCAACATATTATTGGTCTAGGACAGTGGTTGGTGTTGTCTGGAAGAATTGATATTGCATTTGCAGTATCATCTCTCTCAAGATTTGCAGCCGGACCGCGAGAAGGCCATTTGCAGATGGCTAGGCACATCCTGGGATATTTGAAGAAGTACAAAAAGAAAGGAATTCTAGTGGATTCAAGATCTCCAAGGATCAGTTCAAATGGTGATGTCAAGCTCAAGAACGAAGAATTTACACATCACTACAAATATTACAAGGAAGAATTGGATCCAATGTTCCCTGTGCCTTTAATTCCTGAAATGGATTTGAACATATTTTGTGATAGTGACCATGCACATGACTTGGTTACTGGAAGGAGTATCACGGGATTGATTGCATTCGTTGGGTGTATGCCAGTCTACTGGAAGTCTAAGAGACAGACGTCAGTTCACACGAGTACATTTGGAGCTGAATTTACTGCCCTGAAAGACGCGGTTGCATTGGCCATCATGCTCAGATATCACCTTAGATCGATGGGAGTTGTAATTACCAAACCAGCAGAGATTTATGTGGATAACAAAAGCGTAGTAATAAATTCCACCAACCCTGCAAGTTCACTCAACAAGAAATCAATCGCACTGGCCTACCATTTCGTCAGACAACACCAAGCTGGAAAAGTTGTATCTATCAGTCATATTAACTCACAGGACAACTATGCCGACATTCTGACCAAGCCGCTAAACAGTAATGCATTCAGGAATCTTCTAAATGAATTTATGACGATGTAAAAACAAAAGTTAAGTACCACAATTCAGTAATAAAACAACCACACTAAAAATCCATGTCTAAAAACTATGTTGTATGCTTCCCTCTAAAAATCTGATAGGAATCTAAACCAAGCCCATGGATTTAGGGGAGAACAACCGGCAAATCGTGTTGTTAAGTAAAAACAAGATATAACAGTTACGTGCGGTTAAATACGAGCGAATAAGAAAACAGGCCGACGCGCGCGCACACGTGAATGAGATGCGCGAAGAAATGAACGGCATCCGACCTTATGAATAGGTGAAACGCTAAGCTATGAAGCTACGTGAAATACGATGAGCAAGATCAGATTACTGATACTACTGATGGATAGACACTTGGGCATATGAAGACCGACAAGGCAATATAGGAACCGAAGGAAGTCTATCACAGAAAACAAACTGATAGTCACGATTGAATACATAGATCATTGATAGAAGAATCGGACACAGTGAAATATCAAAGGAAAGTATCACGAGAAAATATAGAGGCATAGGATCCGATATTAAGTATGTCAATGATATACATGTGTATGTCAATGAAACACGGAAAAGATCAATGACACATGAAACGGATACGCGAAGCCCAATTATGTTAGAAACGAACAAAATGAGACACAATTCTCCGACGAATTCAATGAGGAAATATTAGTTAATCTACAACATGAGAATACACGTGCAGTCTCATATGGAGGATTGCTTAACACGGGATTATACGGGGATTCAGGTTAAGCACTGGAAAAACAGAAAATAGATTAATTAACTCATAATCCGGAATTACAGTTGTTAGAATATTTCCGGTTCTGCGCGGGATCTTGAAAAGAATTCACCGTGTAACGCGTACTGTACGAAAAGTCATAAGGGCAAATAACCTTATTCGTAAGGTTATTTAACTTGAGTGAATAATCGTCGGCGTTTCATGTGGTTTGTCTCTTTACCAAATTTCCCCATCAGCTCACTCTTCGAAGAATTAACAACTCTAAAACACCATCATGCCCTAAAATCTACGTACAACCTAGTACTAATTCTACATAATAAGGTACAATCACATGTGATATTCAATGAGAATATCACGGTGAATTATACGGTTACAAAAGACCGATCGAAGATGGTTTTGCGTGTGTTTTGTGTCTTAAGAATTACATGTGTTTTGTATGCTTGAAATTACACGATACGACGAGTAACCTGTCGATCGTCACCGACAAGGTCGAATGAACTGTAACATCGATTGTTCTACTCACTAAATCAATCGGTCATAAGACTGATTGCATTTGTTGTTTGTTACGACACACTTTTTCTAGTTTATCAGACCCACAGCGTCTACGGGCTGTGGCCAGCATCCTACAATGCTGAGGACGAATGGCGTTTCCACGGAGAAACGCAGTTGAGCTCGAAGACTAATCCGGACTAGCCTGATCAGCTACCGGCATCAACCCTCAAGGATGTAAAAGGGGCGGTTGCTTGTGGAGCCCTGGAATAGACCAACACCAGGGCGGCCTCCCTTGAAAGAAGAGGCCGAAGACTCGAACCAAGGTGGTGGCTCCACCGGGTTTCGAGATCCAGCAACAAGCAAGGGAAAAGACACTGGACGATTCAGCTGAACGAATCGCCCAGGTTGGCATCAGTTGAAAGGAATCAATATCCAAATTCGAGAACACCGATCTTTCACTGAAAATAGAACGACGTGAGCCAGAAGATTGAGCCTGAAGTATTCTGTGGTGAAACAGATAAGAAGGAACAGATTGCGAAGAGCATCTGCCCGCACGAAAACGAAAATCCAAAGATATGAGAACACCAAATCGCGAAAAGATCGTCGAGAACACTAAAAAAGGGAGAACACTAAATTCTCAGGAAACAATCAATCTTTGAAATTCACCACAGAAATACAGAATGAGCAAAATCCCGAGAAAGGATAGGAAAGCTCACAATCTTGATTTGCAACAAAAGCAAAAGCTCACACAAAATACAGACAAACTGGAACGAAAACTCGATCCGAACAAAAGTATAAACAAACCGGAACAAAAATTCGATCCGGATATAAGCAAATCGAATCAACAGTCATACAACATCTACCAACCATCTCACATCCAATCCTTCGATTGAATTACACTCTCTTCCACCACATACCACCTTCGATCACATATTCGATCGCACCTTCCATCGAATACCATCCAACGAATCGACCATCCATACTCCTCCAATATAATTCGAAACTCCATTAGAATACACAATTCATCACCATGGTACGAACTAGAGCGGACGACGACATGGAAGAAACAAAAATGGAAGTGGATGACGATGATGATTCAGACGATGACGATTTGGAAGAGAAATTGGAAGATAAAATCATGGAAGTCATGGAAAGGGCCTTTGAGGACCCAGAATCAAACTCAACCATGAAGAGAATCATCGACCAAGAAATAAAGAAAAGAGTCAAGGCAATGAGAGATGCAGAAAGAAAGGGTGTGAATCCAGATGACGCGGATAGCGAAAATGAGGATGAAGGAAACGATGCTGAACAAAATGCAGAGAACGCAAGAGCTGAACGGCTGGGAAGAAGGTCATCCCAACCCAGGATAAAAATCAGGGGATTCAACAATGGTAGATTTCTGAACCCAGAACAGCTTGCTTTCAGGAGCAGCCTAATGGATTTTGGTATCAACTATGAATCAGCCGAGGAAATTATGAGGGGAGGGATGTCTAATATTCGCGAAATCACAGATCTCAATAAGGAAAGCATTAAATCATTCATGCACGGATTGAAAGCTATCAGCCCAGACTGTCCTAATCCAAAAAGTATCCACTATGGTAACAGACTATCATCGAGGCTCCTAACTTGGGCAAATTGGGCCCGGTATCAACCATTGATTGGAGTCAAGCCAATGGCTATCGACTGGAACGCAAACCCAAACAACTTGGAACTGCAGCAATTCAGAATCAAGATGATGGAATCAAGTGTGAAATCACAGGAAAAGGCAACTCCACCCGAGCTGAAGGATCTCACAAAATTCAGGGAATGGGAGGAAGGCTTCCGACAAAACTTGAGATACAGATTCAACTCTGAGGGTTTTCCAATCTTGTATGTCATAAGACCCCAAGAAATGGAAGAAGTTACTGATGAAGCCAGGGCTGGAACAGTTGGACAAAGTACAACAGATACTTATCCAACTTGGAGTGACTACAACGAAAGATGTGGCGTCCTATCAGGTCCCCAGTATGATGAGGACAACAACGTCGTCTGGAGGTTGCTGTGTGATGCAACTAGAAAAGGTCCCGGTTGGGAATATGTGGCACATTTCCAAAACACTGCACTGAATTCTGGTAATGCCAGAAACGCTTTCATTTCTCTCATGCAACACGCTTACACTGATACCAATATCACTATGGTTCTGAATAAGACATATCAGGATATGAAAGATTCACACTACACTGGAGATTCCAAGGGTTATGACTGGAACAAGCACAAGCGAAATTGGACTGCTTTCCATGGAACGATCCTGAGATTTGAAAAGAATCATAATGAAAGAAGATTTGTCTGGGATTTTATCAATTCAATCAGTGATGAGCGACTTGATGCTGCAAAAGCAGATGCAATTGATGAGAGCAAAGACTATCGTGACAACTTCAATGAATGTTTGATTTTATTCACCAATCGCCTTGGATTGAAAAAGCTTGCAACAGGGAAGAGTAAAAGAGGTTCCAGAAGTTTGTATTCTATGGGCACAACCAGCAACAAGAAGCAAAAGACAACTGGAACTTTTACAGGAAAAGTTGAGTGCAAGCCTTACCCAACAAGTGTTTATAAAACAATGTCAAAAGAACAGCGCCAGGAGCTTTACCAGATGAGACAGGCTAAAAAGAAACGAAATCTCAAAGCTGCTGAGACTAAAAAGAAAGAAACAAATGAAGGCACTGGTGACAGTTTTGGATCAAAATCTAAGAAATGACATAATAACCGGACACTATCACTAGAACACAAATTGTTAAAAATGGTGAGCCGGTCATTATACCAGATGAATGTCCCTGTAGGTTTTGATGATGGGGAAAATGAAGAAGGATATTGTGAGTTAGACTCACATGCAGATACTACTGCAGCAGGAAGCAATATGGTATTGCTGAATCCTGATCAAATCACAACACACGTTGATGTTGCACCTTTTTCTGAAGAGTACAAGCCCATCAAGAAAATCCCCATTGGAAGCTGTGCGACTGCATGGACAAATCCAACATCAGGCCAAGTATATATCATAGTGTTCCATCAAGCACTGTACTTTGGGGACAAATTGAAAAACAGCTTGATATGCCCAAATCAAGTGAGGGACTGCAATTTCAACTCTGTTGAAGAAACACCTCGCCAATTTGATCCAAGATCCAAGCATGGAATTACAATTCAAACTCCACTGGAGGATGATGATCCGAAGAAAGTTTTTATCAAACTGAGTATGAGGAATGTGATCTCATATTTCCCCACAAGAAAGCCCACAAGAATGGAACTTGATGAATGTCAACATTTGATAGCAACAAATGATACTCCCTGGGATCCACATTCACTGAAGTTCAGGATGGCCGAGCTAGCCATTGACAATGGAGATCCAATTTCAGGGGACCAATTCAGCCTTCAAGCTATGTCAACCGAAGAGGACCAAGCAATGGAGGAAAGTTCTGTTGTAACAGAACCTGCTAGTAATGTTACAGATAAACTCCCCAAGACCAGCTTAGACAAACGGCATCCAAGTGTCATGCAGCAATGCAAACTGATGAGAGTCCATCAGGTATCCACAAGGAGAATGCTAACTGAATGCCAGATTGCAACAGATGGAAATATAGCTCATCGGATTTCTTCAGTAAGGAATATTTCAAGCGCGCGAAGGGTAGACCAATTTTTGTTTGATGATACAGAATTTGACTTTATGGAAGCTCCTGAAGCAGAACCAAAACAGGCCCCTAGCTTGCAAGAAATTGACAATACACTAGAAAGGAGGTCTCTTCATTTGGTTTTCCAAAAGACAAACAACAGTTGAGACATCAACTTTTGGATCTGAAATCATTGCTTTGAAAATTGCAATCGAATTGGTTGAAGGTCTAAGGTACAAGTTGAGAATGATGGGTGTTCCAATTGATGGGAGCACAAATATGTATTGTGATAATGATTCAGTTGTTACAAATGTTACACGACCTGAAAGCCCATGTAAGAAGAAGCACAACAGCATTGCATACCACAAAGCTCGTGAATCTATTGCAGCAGGAATTATCAGAGTTGCAAAGGAACCAGGTTCAACAAATATTGCTGATTTGTTTACAAAGCTAATGAGTGGCGCTGTTTTCAGAGAACATTGTTCTCGTTGCATGTGGTAAGAGATTTGATAAAAAATCAATCATTCGATGGAATGTTCGATCGATCGTTCGATTGAAGTAACAAGTTGATTTTCTAAGTTCAATCACGGAAAAAAAAAAATGAACAAATCGTTCTGCATTGAGCATTTCGAAAATGGATAATTTGATCCATGAATACAATATATCAAACTGGCAAGGATCAGGGCAAAATGCCATGATGCGAGCCAGAATGAAAGGCAAAACGCCACCCCATTTCTTTTTGATAGGGCCTCTGATGGTAGACTGGATACAGTTTGGTATTCAACTCACGATGAACATATTAAGCCATAGAATCCAGCCGCTTAACGGTTGGAGGATTTATGACTGAAGGGGACTGAAAAGAATTCACCGTGTAACGCGTACTGTACGAAAAGTCATAAGGGCAAATAACCTTATTCGTAAGGTTATTTAACTTGAGTGAATAATCGTCGGCGTTTCATGTGGTTTGTCTCTTTACCAAATTTCCCCATCAGCTCACTCTTCGAAGAATTAACAACTCTAAAACACCATCATGCCCTAAAATCTACGTACAACCTAGTACTAATTCTACATAATAAGGTACAATCACATGTGATATTCAATGAGAATATCACGGTGAATTATACGGTTACAAAAGACCGATCGAAGATGGTTTTGCGTGTGTTTTGTGTCTTAAGAATTACATGTGTTTTGTATGCTTGAAATTACACGATACGACGAGTAACCTGTCGATCGTCACCGACAAGGTCGAATGAACTGTAACATCGATTGTTCTACTCACTAAATCAATCGGTCATAAGACTGATTGCATTTGTTGTTTGTTACGACACACTTTTTCTAATCTTTCGAAGCCGAGTTCAATGAGACAAGCCGCGAGTAAGTCTCCAAAGCACTTGCCTGAAGACCTGAGACCATATAGGGCTTTGTAAATGACCAACAGGTGACCCTCCAGCGATCCGAATTCGGGACCTGCCTTGATGCATACTTTCTCGCAGGTGACTGCTTCTAAGTAGGCGTTACCTATGTCGGTACCCCATGCTTCTAGATCGTTGAGTTCAGCTAGGAATAGGCACATACGTAGACCGCAAAGAGATACGACGCCTGCGTAAACACTGTGGATAGGGGCCTCAGTGAGATTACCGTTAGCAACGAGGCGAGCCTTGTGTCTTCCGTCGTGTTTGACAGCGTATATCATGTGTACCTTGATCTGTTGGAATCCCGTGGGAATGGAGCTTGTCTTGTATACGCCTTTATCAATGAATGTATTGTATTCATTGAGTTGTGCCATTTCCAGAGTGGTGGCATCTTCCCATTTGGTGTTCCCGTTGGCTTGATCAAATCGGAGGGCTTCTTCGTGGTTACGAGGCACTTTGAATCCATATTGATACTGCGGAGTGGTACGGAAAGAACGTAGTTTGGCTTGGTGCACGAGTCGATCAAGTTTCTTGGTTCGTCGGGCTAGGTTGGTGATTCTCCTGAGACGTTTCCAACCTGGGAGGTCAAGCAAGTTGTTGTCTTTCCCATATTTTGCAACGGTGACTGGGTCATCAGCCGCAATATTGGCCAGAGGTTCATATGTGCGTTCCATATTCTCCCATTCAATCCAGAGGTTATACTTGGAACCTTTGTATTGAGGGTGCTTGTTATCCAGTGGACCTTGGTGTCCTAGGATGCGGCGAAACGACCAGAGTTTGCCGTCTTCTTGTGTTGAATCACGATGGATGTAATTCATGACGTCATTGTATGCAATGATATCATCGAGTTCGTCATCGGAGTGTTTGCACTTGAACTTGATGAAGTCTTTATTGCGTTCAAGACTGTCTTCAACATCGACAATGGTGAGACATTTCCGGGTGCCATCGAGATTGGTTACAAAGAAGGAACGTCCTTGTAGATCGGCAATCGGGATCGTAGGAATGGTAATAGGTTTACCATCATCGTCAAATTGTGCGTTGCCTTCTTCGTCGGTAACAACTACCTGTGATGGGTCTACTGAAGGAGTAGCGGGGTTGGTGTGTGGAGTTGTGACGTCACTAACATCAAAGTATGCTAATTCCGGTGGATCAAAATCATCTTCAGTAAGGAGAACGCCATCGGATGTCTTGCTGAAGATGTGTGTCGTAGGAGGACCATCAAAACTCTCCCCATAGTTGTTAGGGAGTGGAGAAGGTGACCAGCTTGGGCTGTCATCGACCTTCTTATAAAGAAAGCTCGGTAACGAGGGGTGGGTGGGTGGTTGAAGAATTGGTTGAGTGCCAGGTGCGTGGGGCGTGGTATCTGTTGGTGCAGATGGAACGGTGTCATCGGCGGTGTCACAATCATTAGGTGAACCGTTAGGGGAAACTGAGCTGTTTGGTTTAGTAGACTCGTCAATGAGTTTATTCTGATTGGTATGCTCCCCATGTTTGAATGCTGGAGCTTCTCCAGTGGCGTATATACGGGGTAAGGAATCCTTTGCATTACGCCATTTGATGAAACCATCATCAGTAAATAAGCCCGCGCGCTTGTTACGTGACTCAGGTGTAAGAGCAGATCGAACACCGGACCAGTCTAGTAACTTGTTGGTAACTGGATCCCAGATTCGAAAGCAGAGTCCATTGCCAACATGTTCGGCGATGCCGACGAAATGACCTAGGCGTTCGGTAGATTTGGTACCGAAAGGAGAGTCATTGGTCTTGAAATACACAGGTTCAAACCAGAAGAAACTGGTGTATGCGCTGATGTCGCCAATTGTACCCGTGGCAATGAAGATCGGTTGTTTATTGGACAGCGTAGGGTCAGAGACAACATTAAGGAGACCCGCGACGTATGTCATGCACAGTAACCACATGTGTGGTGGTGTGCCGGTACGATCCATGACGCGATTGACAATGCGTTTGAACGTTTGGTATCGTCGTTCGAATTGATTCTGATGTTGATGGTACGGTTCACTTTGCCAGAGTCCAATCCATAACATCTTGAGGTAATCCATGACTTTCTTGCTTGATTGATAGTTACCGTGGTCGCAAAGGAGGCGGATGGGTCTGCCCCATTTTCGAACAAAGTTCTGAAAGCAGGGTAGAAAATCGCCGGTGGTACGCATTTCTTCAACGTGAATAATATGCGATTTGCGGCCAAAGAAGATCTGAGCAATCTTGGATCCACCATCAATTGCTGGGACATCTGAATAGACTGCATCGGACATAACATCGTCATTGAAGGGGCGAACGTTCATGGCCGGTTGAGGGGAATGAAACCGTTTGAAAATGTTACCATCAGGGCTAACCGCTAACGAACCGTATTGGGTTGAGTTTTCAAAAGTAGCTTTGATGCGATCGGTGGAAACCCAACAAAAGAAAGGTTTCAGGGATAAGTAGTCATGTTCATTTGGGTATCTTTCACGGGGCGTAGCTGCAATGCGTGTAGTGTCACTTGCTGTACAATCTGTCGGAAACGCGGTGACTGTCCCAGAGGCTGCGGGTAACGCGCAGCATGCGAGACGTTCGTGATGAGCGTAGTCGGTGGAAGTAAGCCAAAAGGAGCGATCGTTGGCCCTATGATCATCAATTGGAAGAAAGGGAGATCGGGTGGAATGGCTGGAATACGAGCTGAGGGATGTGACCGTGGAGGACCCGGGAGAAACAGATATATCGAATCCTTCAAGGCAGCGTGGGTTCCCATATTCGTCGTAATCGGCATAAGGGAGTTGCTGTGGTTGGGGAGGATATTTCTGGAGAAATTGTTCATCCTTTGCACTGATCGTGGTATCGAGAACAGATGGGTCCCAATGTTTATCGGACGTCATGATAACATGTGGTAACGTGTCAAATTCGACAGTCGTATACTTCCGCATCGCAAGGTATGGTAAGCCGTGTCGTATGCTAAGAGGCAGTGCATAGCCATCGGAGGTGGTGATGACCTGTCCTCCGCCTGCTTTGATGGACGTGTCGTCTACAGTGGAAAAATATGCTTCCATCTGGCCGGATGACAATATAGAAGGATGTCGTCCTGTATAGGCACATTCATTGAAAATAAGAATGACGGGGCCTCTGTTTGACATGGAATATGCTCCGCATGTAGCAATGGGAATGTTTTGTACCTGATGATTGTTAATGCCGGTGACGTTAACATATCGTGGTGGAATATCCTTGGAGATGAGACATGCATCATTACCGATGATGCAGCCATTTGCGCCGCGATCGACCATGGCAAAACCAGGGCTAGTAACCGTAGTTTTGTGTATGCGGTATGTGTATGACGTTACGGGCCCATCATTAGGAAAGGTGAGATCATCCTCGGGAGTATACCACTGGTGAAAATTGGCGGAATACGATGGTGTTCCGACAGGTATTTGAGTGTCACCGTCCTTTTTGTACTGAATGTCAGGGTTGTTTGAAAGGAATCGAGCTGGATGCGCGGGTGACACGGAAGACTTGAGAGGTCGATGGTCCTTAGACGAGGAGGTCGTTGATTTGTATACACCTAGAGATGCATGGAAAACGCCTCTACGATCATTCTCTACAGCAGGATGTAGGTCTGCTGCGGAATTGGCATGCTCATCCTTGGTCGAAGTATCGTCTTCTTGAAAAGATACCGAGTGTTCATGTTGGTATGCCTTTCGGGTAATGGGTTTGACACTGTTGGGGTCAGGTTGGTTAGTGTTAAGTAAGTCGTGTCGCAATGAGGCAACCACAATTTTCTTTCCTTCCGGAGAAAAACTGAGCCGACTCTTCATGTCCTGGCGTGACAAGGCCTTCCATATGTTTGTAGGCAACCTTGTGGTAGGGTCAGGGGTACGTCCAGCCTTGAACACAGCATAATCTTGATAGTCTCCTTCAAATTCGATGGGAAGAGCATAGTCATCATGGTGTTGGATCGAGTCAGAAGAGAAATCATGAACGTGTGCACGTACGGTCGACCGAGGAGCAGACATCGCAGACTGGGAATCAAGTCGAGTTGCTTCGAGTAAAAGCGTGATTTTAAGATCGTGGATAGCAGCGGCTTTGGCAACTGCATCCGTTACGGTGCTATTCGTCCCACCTGGATCCTTGACTTTGGCAAACTGTTCGCTTAGCTGGAAGCTGGAATAACATGCCTGACACAATGCTGATTTTACAGTGTGATACTCGAGGGGCTTGTTGGGAGGACGGAGCTTGTTGAGGTGATTCAATTCGTCAAACCAATGTGTGATGAATTTCACTTTGGATTCCTTCCAATTGTTGAGGTTCAACTTGAGCAACGCTTGTAGCTGGGTCGAGTTGTCGTATACCTTTGCTTTTGATTGGCTATGAAGGTTTACGAAGTCGAAGTAGGCCTGGCGTCCATCACGAGTGGTAGAATGACTGTGTACACATGATGCAGAAAGGTCACTCTTGAAGACTTCCAACATTAGTACCCAGAAGAAGGCACATTGTTTGATGTAGAGATCACGGGTGTAACCCACAAGCGTGGCTGGAGGCCAAGTTTCATCGAGGAATGTCTCTGTATCGATGTCGTATGCTTCGAGTTTAGCTTTGAAACCGACGAGCCAGTGTTCGAATCTCGAGTCATTCGTGAGGGGTGTAAAGGACTTTTCATCTCGTGCTTTTCGGCACCATGATTCGTACTTTACCTGCTGAGGGGACTTTTTGTTACTTCCCGCCGGAGGAGGTGGTGGGTTCAGAACAGATTCGTTACGTAAGCGTTGGGCACGCTCTCCGCGGAATGCCTGGAATTCCATGTATGTATATGACTTTACATCTTTCCAGTCCTTCTCGTCTTCTCCTAGGTCGACACCTTCTTCTTGTAGGTCGATAGCGAAGTCCGCAAGTGCTTCTATGCTCCTTTGGATGGATCAAGGGATATGCGTTGCCAATCCTCGCTCCATATAGGTAAGTTCGCGTGCAAAATCCGGTTCGATAAGTGCGTCGAGGAACGACTTCCACTCGCATAATCCGCCTTCTTTGAGAGCTAGGCACAACTTGCTAGTAATCTCACTTGTTACATTGAGTAATGATATGAGTATCTTTCTCATATCAGCATCGAAGCTGGGAAAGCGTTCGATAGTGGTGACTTCGGCGTCATTCTTCTCTTCGCCTCCGAGTGCATTGACGGCCATTACCGGTACCGGTATGTTCGGCATCTGTGGTGGTTCGGAGCCTTGGAAGGAAGTGCGTGGTAACTGAGAATGGGAACTGCTTCTTGTGCGATGTGCGACGTGCATATGCCAGCGTAGGGATTATGTTTAATTCCGTTCCTGTTCCTTCTTGTGTGCAAGCCTTCTTAGAGCTTGCGACTGTTAATCTATTATTTTCCTTCTGAATCCGATTCGTTGAGAGTCTGATTCAAGGACTTCTGACGAACAGCAACGCTGTGTTAGTGTGTTAGTAGACAAACGATTGTACTCTACGCGTGACAATTGTGTTTGGATACTTTCGACAACGGATAATCGGACTACAGGCGAGACTAGGGAAACGCCAGATCTTCTCTTGCTGTGACTTATTCAGATTGCAGCGAGACAGACCTTAGTATGTAGATTACAAGTAGTTGGTAGCAACCAGTGTGAATTTTGGGATATAAATCAGTTGAATGTTAAAAGTATGAGATAAAGTGAAATCTTGCCAAAATGCAAGATATCTCTTTTATTGAGATGAATACGTTGCAACTGCTGTTGCGTAGTGCTGAGATTACTCGCTGATTATTTCCGTACATGTATTAGTCGTTGACCATATATATTTGTATGTATGTATATGTATTGTGTGAGAATCACATGCCAACGGTTTTCTTCTCTTGTTCCGTTAGGAAGACTCCATGAAATGTTTATCATTAAGGTCAGGAATTGCTCCTGTAGCTCGTGTGATATTTTATGAAATCAGAGTTTGCTCACCGAAGAACAATGGCAATATCGTAAGACAGGGATTGCTCACCGTTTATGCGCGATGGGAATCGATGCGCCGTGGGAATCGATATGCCGTGGGAATCGATTACTTAAATGGATACGGGACTCATTGATTCATGCGCATAGGAAATCTACTCTTTGGTAGCTTTGGTACTTCTGGTCACGAAAGGAATTTAATATACCACCATATAGGCTCGTAGAAGTGGAATCGTAAGTGTGATACATCTGGTGTCCAGCCTTGTGATATTTCTTGTGGGACTTTCCATCCCAACGATTTTCTTGCGGCTAGGTTGTTGATTTGAACGCACCACAGGGAACACCAATTTGCCAATCCTATAGGGGCTTTGAACATTCTCAACCAGTTTTGAATCATTTTCGACAATCGAGCCCATTCTGACTCTGCTGGGTTCTGGTGATGATAATGTGGCTCGGAAGTTCTTGTTTTGATCATATTTTGTCGCATGATTTCAGTCCATTTTACTCCCTTTTCTGATTTGGCATTGTCACTGATAATTGTATTGGGGGCTCCTCTTTCTCGAAGGTAGTCCAGTAGGGCATTGGTGCATTGTGATTCTGTTTTTAATGGATGGAACGACCACATCTTGGATTTTGTCCCTGCAAAGAATTGACCACCATGATGTCCTTGTGAGGTCTTTTGGCTGAAGAATGTGTAATCAGTACTGACATCCTCATTTTGTCGCTTGTAGTGGAAGGCTTTGAATCGTTTCCTGTAGTGCTTTCTTGGTATAGCCCGATTCTCTTCTTCGATTTCCTCGTAGAATTGGGTGGTATTTTCTAGTGTTTTTCTCACTGTTTCTTCTGGTAGCATTCCAAATCTCTTCCTCAATTCCAATATTGGTAGATTTCCAAAGGCGAATTTTTCCCTCGACCTTTTCCTTCTCAACATTGGGTACTGTCTCATGTTCGGTGGTGCCGGCGAGTTTAATTCAAAGACTTCCAATTCCTTCATTTCTTCCTCTGTTGGTTTTGTGATGTGGTAATATACTTTTTCATCATCATAGCTGAATGGTAAGAATGTATTTTCAACCGTGATTCCACATTTGTCACTTATTTGGGGTTGCACTCCATTCACCAATACGTTGTGAGAACCCATATCCATCGTTGTGAGGAGTGATTCTCCATCTGTAAAATCCTTGTCTCGCGAGATGAAAGTTGCATAGTGTACTAGTAGTATCACTGGTTCTTGTCGTCCTGGGATGAATGCTTTTGTTGCTGCACTGCATACGGGATATTCCACTAGATCATCTGTTGTTACTCTAAAAATTGACCGGATAGGTATAACGAATTGTTTAAATTTAAAGAGATGTGAGCTCAGAGAGACGCTCTTATTTTACTGTGTATTTCACTGTATCGGGGCTCTCTGTATTTTACATGGTAGAGATCTTTCCCAGTTATCTGTTATCTTCTTCGTACCGATACTGCTGTTGCTGTTGCTGTATTAACGTCGTGTTGGTCTTACTGTATCGGTCATTTGGTGGTATTGGTCATTCATGTTGTTAAGTAATCTGTTTGATGGGGCGTATGCTTGTTCGTGGTATATATGCTAGATATGAGGCCTATCGGGAATCGGTATTGATTTTCTTGATTGCAATAAGTAATTTCCTCACGGGATATCAAGTAAATTCTTTTGAATGTACTTATGGATTCCAAGTGTTCACTTATTGGTCAGGTCTTTGGATATGTCTTGTTTCTAACCAATTACTGTCTTTTGTTTGTAGTCCTAAGTGATATCGTTTTTACCACTTAGGGATTTCCAAGTAGTGGAGGTGCGTTTGGTTCTAATGCTATATCAGTGGAATATTTGTATCTCGTACTCCGCACCTCGGTCGTCGTTTCGTCGGCTTTTTCGATCGAATTTGATGCCGACACAGTCTGTATTTTTCGCCGACAACACACCCCTTGATCCAATACTCTATTTGCGTAGCATTGGATTACTGTCGGAGTATATTATCCTGAGTTTTATTGATAGACAGATTGAGATCAAACGTTTGGATCAACCGATTGATGGATCAAACGTTCATATCGAACCGGAATTGTTCGATCGCTTCTCCTATTAATACTGTCGAAGCGCGCACTGCCGACTGGTTTAACCTGGGTAGTGTCCCATGATATATCTTGCATGTCGGGCGTGCAAGATCCATCCCAATGGTTTGGTTAGGTCATCCGCCGGATTGATAACTCCAGGAATATGAATCATATTGATTTCACCATTTTCTTTCCATGCTTGAATTGCAAAGAACCTGATTTCAATGTGCCTGGTTCTTTCAGTTGGCTTCTGAGCATTGATGATCTCAATTGCTGATGCGTTGTCTTCATAGATCGGAGTTGGACCAACTTGGGCGAAACCTAATTCCTTGAGTATAGACCTGAGATATCTGGCTGTTTTGGCTGCTGTGACGGCAGCAATGAACTCAGCTTCGGTAGAACTCTGTGCAGTAAGTGACTGAGCTTTGGATCTGTAAACAATTGCTCCACCAGCATAAGTGAAGACTTATCCTGTGGTGGACCTCCGGTGTTTTGGATCATTTCCATATGCGGCGTCCACAAAACACATCAGTTTGGCTTGCTTGATATCTTCAGGGAATTTTGGGAGTGATACATCTTGGGCTACGTCGGTGTATGGTTCTCCAGGTGGCAAAGATGGCTCGGCATTTGGTCTGTAGAACCTAATACCCCAAGATCTGGTTGTTCTGAGATAGCGGGCTATATTCTTCAGACTTGAATAGTGGAAGGCAGTGGGATTGGAACTGTATTTTGACATCAGAGTCACTGCGTAGCCAATGTCTGGCCGGCAACTCACGTATGCAAACATCATTTCACCTAAGAGTGTCCTGTAGGAGAAGCCAGATGTGGATTGCAATTCAGCATGTTCCTTGGTGCCTTCTAATGGTCCATTCGTGTGTGATTGAAGTTGACTCAGTACTTCCGTTGATAATGGTGCTGAAGGCTTGGAGTGAGGTTTCATCTTAGAATCAGTCTCCCAACCATGTTTTGTCATGATTCTGTCAATGTAATTTGCACAGGACAGTTCAATGTATTCAGCTGTCTGTTTGACATCGATTCCGTTGAAGTCTTCAAGCAATCCCATTTTTGTGAAGGGGACAACATCTTCTCTCGGAAGCTTCAGTTTTGCACCAATTATATCATAGATCTTGTCAGATATGGATTCTGATGTGCATGCCAGTGCAAAATCGTCAACCTGTCTCAGCATGTAGACTGTTTCACCTTCAAAAACCGTCGTGTAAATTGTTCTGTCATGCGTGGTGGTCTTGAAGTTGAGATCAGGGCCTTTCAATATTTTGTTGATGTGGGTTTCCCAAAGTCGTCCAGATTCTGGATGGCCTTGGAGTGCTCGAAGGACAGGGAGCACCAATCTTCTATCTATGTCCTTGCCATGCTTGTGCCGGTACCATTCTGCGTATGCATCATCAATAGTCATGTATGTAGGAATGTTGGGTCCTGGACTATGCGCATAGGCGTCAGCCGCATTCCCCCCCATAGACTTTGAGATTGAGACTTGCTGCAATGGCAAAGAACAGTCTTTGGATGGGGTGTTCAACACATGATGAGTATGACATGGCTATGGCATGCAGAGTTGGAGCTGCGTATTTGCTTCCATTACAACACTGTCTTGCGCGGCGGACACCATTCCTCTTGACACTGTACTGCCAGTGAGGCCTGAGAATAATCGCGTCTGGGTCCTTAGGGTATTGAATTGGTGATCCAAACATTTCCAAATCTTCAAACTGATCAAGCTGTTTTCGCTCACCAGCTTGCCATTCTGCCCATGTGGATAATGACTTGAGATTCCTTCAAGTAAAGTGCCCTAGTGCTTGTTCTTCAGGTGTAGTTGCCTTGGAATTGATGGCCTTGATTAAGAGTTCAATTTCTTCAGTTGGCAGTGAATCTGCATCTAGAGGTAATGCATGATTTCCTGGTTTATGGAGCTTAGTGATAGCTCTGAGCGAGGCAATGTCTATGGTGGGAATGACAACCTCCATGTCATCTTCGATTGGGGCCAAGTGTTTTTGGATGGAGGCATGGAGTGTTTCAGTGCTATCAACCTGGTTGATTCTTGATTGTATCAGCTGCTTGTATTTGGTACCAATGCGCTGGATAGCCTTGATGGATGAAATCCGGTCCAAGAATGGTGGATCTTCTTCATCAGTGGATTCCTTCCATGAGGTATTGGGAGCAAATAGACCATATTCATTCAAGTGTTTCCTGACCTCCTTCATAGACAATTTTTCTTCAAGTGCAAAGGTGATTGGTGTATCTATTGAAGAATCCCGCACCCCTCGATCGTGAGAGGTCTGCAGGGCTGTGGTAATATCAGCTGCAGTAAATACACGATTGTGATTGATAGATACAATATAAGCGCCTCTGAGCTTGGAGAAAGTCTTCTTGCGGGAGGAGAAAAGCTTGGAGGCAGGACTGTTTGGAAGGATATCTGTGATGTAAGCTCTGCCAATCAGTGAGTCATTGGCATAGTGAAGGCCAAACGCTGGATCAGCACAAGATGGAGAGACAGTGAGTCGGAGATTGGTGAGGTCTGCAAAGGGGGAAATGGAGAATTGGAAATCACTAGATGATACCTCATTGGGTTCTGCAGGAAGCGGAGTGTTGTCATCAGTCTGGAGCAGGTGCTTGACATTAGTGGGGAGGTCTGCAAGTGGGAGATCATTCATGCCTTCATCAAACCTGACATGGGTGGCTATTTTGACGCGGTGTGCCTCAGTATCATACCAAAGGATGTTTCTGGTAGTGTAAGGGACAAAACCTAGGAAGATGCCTTTGCGAACATTAGGTTTGAGCTTGATTGAGCGCTTGCCTGGGGGTCGCACCCAAACTCTGCACCCAAAAGTGCGGAAGTCAGCAAGATTTTCCTTATGGCCAGTTGCCAATTCTAAGGGTGAATGTTGTTGATTGCCTTCTGGAAAAGCATTGGACAACCAAAGGGCATGATAAAATGCAAAGGGCCAGAATTTTATGGGCAAATTCGCACCACTGAGCATGGTGCGCATTGAATTAGCGAGAGTCCGGTGGGCTCTTTCGACTGTACCATTCTGGTGAGAAGCGTCAGCACCGGTTGGAAAAATTGAATATCCAAACGCAGAGAAGAGGTTTCTGATATCAGGATTGTGATAGAGTTCTCCACCTTGATCAACCGAAACATACTTGTTTGCACAAGTTGGGTTGTGCTGGGCGAAGAAATGTTCCAACCAATGCAGTGGTGCTGCCTTGGATATTCGTGTATCACCATATTTCATACCAGTATAGTGGTCTGTGATCAGAATCCAAGCTGTTTCTCCATGAATGCCTTCATAGTCGTGCTTGCGTTTGCTGTTGGAGGATCTGGTGCCAGAGAATGCAAAGTCAACTGATAATCCTTGAAACGGTTGTGTAGCCTTTCTGGTGGAATGTGAGCCTGCGGGTGATTTAGTTTGCTTACATTGAAGACAAGTTGGGCATTGATCAAGAATACTGGTTTGTCGTTGGAATTTTGGTACTCCAAGGATGTGTTTATGAGCTTGATACAGAAAATCATCACATGGGTGTCCCAACCTTTGGTGCCACAGAAGTTTCGATGTCCTGGTTTTGATGGCTTGGATTGGGATATTTTTGTCCACAATCTTGGTGAAAAACAGTTTGGCATCAAACCTTGGCGTGTCACTAGTATCAGACTGAGCTTTCGCTGCTTCAGTACATTTTTGCAGATAGACAAGATTGGTGTAGATGTCATACCTGTAGTTGCTAATGGCTTCTTTGGAGGCCAGTTCACAAGCTTCCTTGAACTGCATGTCAGTCGCCAAAGCATAGGCTGACGATGTTGCACAATTAGCATATGGAGATGCAATATCAACGTCTGGGATCAGTACTGGGTGTGTATAGCATTGACCGTCAATGATGCTGCCATGGAGGACAATGCTGCTGGCAGTGTTCTGCTTGTGATGACAGATGATTGTGAGGTTGCCGTTTTGTGGGGCAGATGAGTCATAGTTGTCAATGAATGATTTATGGATTGACTGCCCACTAAACTGACATCGCATGCGAGATGTCATTCCACAGAGATCATTCTCACTCAGTAATGTCGTTGACAGGGAGGGAGAATAATAGAAGAAGACTTTGAGATACCCTATGTGATTGGGTGCTGGGATGTGCAAATATCCCGAGCCTTCAGGGATGCAGGTAGCTGCCGTTCCTCCTATTGCTGCCGTAAGCCTGACAGGACATTTCCTCATCCTGGTGTAAGGTTTATAACCGTGCAGGATGTGTTTGAGATTGGTGCAGGAAACTTTTGCACCGGTGTCAATCTGAGCCCTGACACCATGTTGGAAGTAGGCTGTAGCTGCAATCGGATCTGGTGGGACTAGAGATTGTACATTGTATGTATCAACTGGTGTAGGGTTGTCCCTATCAAAATTGGGATCCTCATTGGTCTTCAGGTGTGATTCCAATGTAGGGGTCGTAGTCCCAAGTGATTCCATATCACAGTAGACGTCAATTGGGATCGATGACTGGAGGCTGTCCTTGGGAAGGAGATTGACGGCACCAATTTTGACAGATTCGTAGGAGCTGACACTGCTGGAGTCCAAGGAGGGGCAGAAGCTGTTCACTTGGGGTGCTGTGACGTTGTCAAATCCTTGGGGATCATCTTGAGGTGATGTCATAGGATGGCTGCAAGAAAGACTTTCTATTCTTGGCCATCGCAAAAATTGTGTTCTTCTACTGCATCGTCAGGTGAAACCTCGTCTTGATCTTCATTGCCAATGTTGATCTGAGAGATTTGTTGGGTGGAATCTAAGAGTTGTTGGGTCTGTTTATTGGATTTGTTCAGAAAAACAGTCGCAGCAATCCTATGTTTCTTCAGGGACTCAACATCCTGCAATGCAGGACAGTTATCAAAATTATGACCGGACATGTGGCAAACAATGCATTTTCTGGATGTGTCAAAAAGACTAGGTTGCTTATCGAATGCCGTGATAGCATTGCAATATGCTTGGTGGAGGAAGGGGTCGTCAGATTCTTCATCCATCTCCGGGTAGCCAAGTGATTCAACCAGGCTGATTGAGTGAGAGGTCAAAGTAGAGGGTGTTCTAACAGTACTGTTGCTAGCGCGCTTTGGAAACCTGTCATTGCGGCGGGAACCTGGTCTAGTGCCTGAGACAGGCAATTGCTTGGACTGGATTGGTTTGGAGGTGTTCCTCTTGTACTTTTGTTCAGCCTGGATCTCTTGCTTATATGTTTGTAGGGTTTGGAGAAGCCTACCTGCTTTGTACTTGTCCCGTTTGAATTGATCATCTGAGTCGCGTTCATCTTCAGTTTTCTCAAATAGTTCGTGACTGAGAGTGGTCCCTGCAATCAAATTGCTGACTTCTTCTGTTGAACTCAATGTGCTAGGTTGGTTTTGGAGGAAAACTCTAAGTCGCAAGTAATCCTTGTATCTGAAGTAGTATTCTTCAAGTGATTCGTTTGCATCTTGGTTGGGAGGATTCCTGACCATTCTGGCTGCGTTGGATTCTCTCTTTGAGTTGGGATGTGTCTGAGCAATTACGGTGTACAGAGCTTCATAACCTTGTCCTCCTTCAAAGCTTTGAATTGTGGACTTCATTCTAACACATGAGTCAGGGATGATCTTATCGGTTCTGAGTGCAGTGTAGATGAGGTTACCCCATTCGTGGATAGCCAATTCATATCTTGCAGGTAGGTCGTGTGGTAGTTCATCGCCAATGGTAAATCCTCTAAGATGGTCAGCTTCGCGTCTGTAGAGATAGTAAGGGTGAATGTAAATATGATGCTGCTGTGCGTGTGCAGTGATCTCTCTGTACCATTTCCTAACCTGAGGGTGGCTGTCATCCTTAAGCTGTGGAAACCCCGAGAGGAAAAGTTTGTCCCTAGCTGCTTCCTTGGACTTGTCAGAAGCTCTGGTTAGATCAAAACAGTCACCACTTCTGGTGATCAGACGCTGGTCATTTCTCCCACTGCCTAGGTTGTGTAGGTAGTAGTTTTGCCTGGCAATGGTTTCATTTCCCGATGAGTCGGTGTAGGTGATTGGAAAGTCTTTCATTTCATCTGTGGTGAGGAATTCATCTTTCCTGTAGTACCGATCCTTCACTGGTGGTGGTAATGTGGCTGGATTCCATGGAAGGTCAAGCGTCGCTTGATGGTTGGCACCAGCGTTGTTGTTGTTGGTGTTGTTATTGTTGTTGTTGCCGTTGTTGACCAATTGTTGGAGTAGGGTGGTCAATTCTTGCAAGTCGGTGCCCGTTGCGGTGGGCGTTGGGTTTGGAGCTGTGGCAGTTTCATCCTCAACGTCGGGTTGGACTTCACCTGTGTAAATTCCATTGAAGTAGTTGCCGGGGTTATTGGTCTTCCAGTTTCTTCTGAACTTCCATTGATTGATGTTGAAGATTACTGTGGCGAGTGGTTCTGGGTTATTGGTTGCTTCAGCTTGTCTGACAGCCTCTCTTCCTGAAGAGTCAAACTCCTGTGGGTTTCTGATCCTTTGGTTTGGGAAACCAGGTTTAAGAAATCGTACGGGGCATGAATCAAGGAGCTGGGCTATGTGTCCCTTTGCTAGTTCATCAATGTTTGTCATTTCCGAGGTGATGCTGTTGCAGAAGGCTTCTCTTAGTGCAGTGACTGGGGCAGGACCAAGGGTTCTTGGGCCTTCGTCATTAGCGTCCGATGTGAAGAAAGTTGATATTTCAGGTGCTGTAAGTGGGATGCTTTCTGCATAGGTGCCATTGAGAGAGAGGACTTCTTGAGGGTTGTTGTCACTCTGGAATTTGAATGCGATCCCATAGACATTGGACCAATCGTATGCTTCTGGTGGAGGAACCATGTTGGATTGGATTAATCTGCGTCGTTGAAATAACTGATTGATGAATTATCGAATCGGTGTTGCGTCGTCGTCGTTGTGATTAATCTGTCGATTATCGTCCGTAGCGGCGGTGTCGAAAATCGTCGTTGTCAAAAATAACGAATGATCGTCGATGAGAGAAGATTCACCTCTTGATACGTATGGAGAAACAATCGATCGTTGGGAGAATACTTCGGTGTTGTGCCGCCCTTGGATGCGATTTGAAAGGGCCGAAGCTTGGAACGTTCTTGTGACGCGATTAGTGACCGGGGGGAGGTGCGAAAGAATCGAAAGAACGATCGTCGTCAAAGAATCGTCGATGCTTGGTCGTGGATTACAAAAGAAGATTCCTGTAGGAGAATCGGTAGTACACCCCTTGATCCACGAGCGGGGTGAAGAGAAAGAAAGGAATGAGATGGGGGAGGCCGAAGTGTAGCACACGGATGGGCGTCACTACAAATTTCCTCTGGATTTAACCGACAGTGGAGGTGCTGAACGGCCGGAGATAGATAGCTTAAGGTATACACAATCCTACGAATGGGCAGCAATTGTGTGAGTTATAAGGGCTCTATAACCTGTTGTTACTCTAAAAATCGACCGGATAGGTATAACGAATTGTTTAAATTTAAAGAGATGTGTGCTCAGAGAGACGCTCTTATTTTACTGTGTATTTCACTGTATCGGGGCTCTCTGTATTTTACATGGTAGAGATCTTTCCCGGTTATCTGTTATCTTCTTTGTACCGATACTGCTGTTGCTGTTGCTGTATTAACGTCGTGTTGGTCTTACTGTATCGGTCATTTGGTGGTATCGGTCATTCATGTTGTTAAGTAATCTGTTTGATGGGGCGTATGCTTGTTCGTGGTATATATGCTAGATATGAGGCCTATCGGGAATCGGTATTGATTTTCTTGATTGCAATAAGTAATTTCCTCACGGGATATCAAGTAAATTCTTTTGAATGTACTTATGGATTCCAAGTGTTCACTTATTGGTCAGGTCTTTGGATATGTCTTGTTTCTAACCAATTACTGTCTTTTGTTTGTAGTCCTAAGTGATATCGTTTTTACCACTTAGGGATTTCCAAGTAGTGGAGGTGCGTTTGGTTCTAATGCTATATCAGTGGAATATTCGTATCTCGTACTCCGCACCTCGGTCGTCGTTTCGTCGGCTTTTTCGATCGAATTTGATGCCGACACAGTCTGTATTTTTCGCCGACAACATCATCATCGTCTTGCGACATGTATGGTTTCATTACTGATGTCATTCCTGTGTCTCCTCCTGTTTTAGTCCATGCCCTGGCTGTAACAGTTGGTCGTTTTCCCCCTCCGCTATCGATTACTGCAATGTTATCGTCCGGTTTTACTTCCCGGTAGCGTCTGAGTGTTTGCAGTTGTTGTTGTCTCCTGGGTGTACCCTGAATAGTCTTTTTCTTTCTCACGATCGGTGGATTGGATTTACTCTGCCGTTTCTTCTTCCCGGTGTTGTTGCTATCATCATCACTGTCACTGTAGACCGCAGTTCGTTCCACTAGATCAGGTATTCCTTCCTCCTCGCTTGTTTGGAGGGCTCTGAAAATATGGAGGTGAACAGTCGGTATTTGGTAGTTTTACTTGGTTTGGTTATTACATGAAATTGTTACTTGAAATTGTGAGCAGAAAATTGCTCTTTTCACTAAGATCACCATATTGGTGCATCGGACTGCTAATACTCCAATACACACACTAAATCACTAATAGTCGGCATCGACCCGCTAATACTTCGATGCTGCACGTGTCCTTTGTACCAATGGGCTGTATAGATTACCTTGCGCCCTGTATGTCCGGTACATAAGGCCCTATTTTTAGTAAGAAGGAGAACCGGAATCGGTAAGTGGTAAATTCTCATTCCCACTTCCATTCCCATCTCCAATCATGTTAGTCCATTCCTGCAGAAGCAATATGACTCGTACGATCGGTCCCGAGACTCATTCGCGTCTCATTCATTCACTCGCGTCTCATTCGTGTCTCATTCATTCACTCGTGTCTCATCCGTGCCTCATTCGTGTCTCATTCATTCATTCGCGCGCGCTCGTTCGATCGACTTCAAACACACTCCCCTGCTTCAAAGGATAATAGACTCAATCGATGATACTGATCCAGAACTTGCTGTAGGCCGAAAACGCTTCCTCTGTGTCTACCGTAGAGAAGCTTGCGTCCTTGTTGCTTTTGGGCTTCGTGCAGTATTCATCTTTTCCATAGAACTTGGAGCCGTGCTTTTCAAATAGGACTCCAGTAAGATTCTTGGTGAAGAGGTCACTTGTCATTTCGTCGCCTGTCTTCCACATCACCTTGATAATTCCCATTTCCTTTAGCTCTCGTAGGAAATACTGTTTCACTTCAATGTGCCTGGTGCGACCTGCTATGGACCAATTGTTGCAGAAATCAACTGCGCCCTTATTGTCCACATATATCACCATGGGTAGCTTGATTTGCAATCCGAGACACATCATGACTCTCCAAATGTACAGCATGTCCTGGACACATAGAACAGCTGCATACAGTTCGGCTTTCATAACTGACAGGGCAATGATTGGCATCATTCTGGACCTTGCTGTGACATTGGCGCCATTGAGCCAAGTCGACCAGCCGTTGACACTGTGCCGAGATTCATCTTTTGCATACTCCGAGTTGCTGAATCCAATCAGCTCAAAAACAAAGTCCTTGGTACCATCCCACACTGCATTAGGGGCTAATGTGAGACCTCTCTTGGGTGTTCCAGCGCAATACTTCATTACTCGCTTCAGCGCCTTCATGTGGGACTTCCTTGCTTCAGTCATGAACCTAGACAGCTCCCGGACAGCATTCTGCGTTTCAATTCTTGACCATCTCATCATGTGCAAAAGGATGGCTGTTCCGGACCTGTACTTGGTTTGGGCTTCCTTGGTGAGAACAGTATCGGTTGGTCCTTCACCTCCTTTCTTCAGCACTGATCCTGGTTCTGCTGGAGTGGTGGGATTGCCTCTGCATTCATCAAGCTCGAATTCATCGACAAATCTCTTGATCTTGACCGGTTGGGTCATTCGGAGTGTCCTGTTCTTCTTGTCCCGCTCAATGTGGCATCCAACATACTCATCCATCTCTCCAACATCCTTGCATTCAAATAGGGACTTGAGTTGCTCCTTGTGCTTCAAAACTTCTGCTGCTTCACCCATGATGCAAAAATCGTCGACCCATAGTAACATCAGAAGGAGTTTGTTGTTGATCCACTTGAAAAATAGACAGGGGTCAGCCTTGCATCTTTCCATCTTCATGGTATGCATTGCCCGTCGCGCTTCTCTCCAGAATTGTATGGCAGCTTGAATTGTCCCATAAAGTGTTTTCTGCAATTGGAGGAGTACATAAGATGGATAGAATTTCTGATAGCCTTCTGGAATCTTGGTGAAAATCTTTTCTCCATTCTGAAATTTGCCATTCAGAAAAGCTCCTTCCACATCCACAATGTAAGCCATAAAATTTGCCATGACCATCAATATCATTGCAATTCGAATTGAGATATCACTAACAACCGGTGAAGACTTGTCTTGCCCGTCGTAGTGCTCACCATCTAGCTGCTTGAATCCTCGGATGGCATTCCTGCATCTTACGGTGCCATCAGGTTTCATCTTGTTGGCCCAAGTGGTATCCATTGTTTTGGTGCCCGGTGGGATATTGGCTTCATCAATCTCTTCAAAAACGCCGTACTTGACCATCTTCTCATGTTCAGCATCAACACCCTCAGTAAACTTGTCGCGCATTGGACTGGCCATAGATTCTTTGTAGTTCATGGTCTTTAGTTCATTGGTGTTGTCAAAAGCATTCCCAGCTGCGCCAACCAGACTGAGTTCGTTCATGGCGCCTTCCTGAGATGGGATAGAGACTGACAGAAGGTTGAATTCTTTCAGCTTGGTCATCGCCTTGTGGAACTGGATTTCGGCATCGGTGAATTGAGCTGCATAGCTTGCCATGTCCCCATAGCGAATATCCGGATTGAGATGCGAGTTCCTCACAACCCGGCCATACCTTGTGGTTGTTACAACATGTGGATCCTCTGCTTCTGTGTCGTCATTGCTGTCGTAGTCCTCCTCGCTCTCATATTCCATCTTGGTTTCTTCAATATCATCGGAGTAGTAGTCATCATGGCTGTCGAAGGCAGGGTCCTCTGGTTCTGGTTCAGATACAGATTCAGGTTGGAAGGGAATTGCTGGTGCTGTGGCTCCCCCACTTGCATCCTGAAACTGCACTCGTCGATGTCTGGTGGTGGTGCGCAAAATGGAGACAGGTTGTGGTGGGGTGGCAGTGATTGGCAGATCCATGTGGCCACCCTCAAGAAAATCAGCATGAAAATTAATAGCTTCACCTTTGGGAGCAGTGGTTGGAAAATACATCTGCTTCAGCCAGTAGATGTCACGGGTAGCTGTAAACGTGTTCTTCAAAGGATCATACATCACATAGCAGTCTCCAGGCCGGTCAGTGCAATAGCCAGCGAAGAAAGCCGGGTTCCCGCGATAATTGAGTTTTGGACTTGTGGACCGCTTGACACGGACGACTCCAGCCTCACCAAAGGTTCTGAGGTGGGCGCTGAAAGCGGGGACTTTGCCAGAGAAATGTTGGATCTTGGGCATAGTATTGCCATTCACAGTGACAGCTTCCAACCAGTCCAACTGTACACCACAACGCATTGCCAAAGGGAAAAATCTGAAACGGTACTCCCTAGGGACGTTGGCTTGAGAGCAAAGAGCCATGGCGCGACAGACTGATCTGTATATTGCCGTTTCTACCAAGCTATTCTGCTGTGGGGTATCCACTGAGGTATACTCGAACTTGCAAGAAAATTTCCAATCTGCTGAGGCCAGGCGAGCTTCAAGTGCTGTATTTTCACCAGCCTTATCACAGCGAATTTGCTTTAGCTGGTGTCCTTTGGACCTCCATTGGTTGAACAACTCGCAAGTGGGTTCAACCATGCCATCCTTGGTGGCAAAGAAATTGACAAACCGGCATGTGGAATATTCGTCAACAATCATCCGAAAATGGGGCTTGGTAATAAATGGGGCTGTCAGCTTGTTGGTTTTGGCAGCTTTGGGTGCTTTGACTGAGGACATATCCATAAAGAGTCTTTCTCCAGGCTTGGTAGCAGCAACATGCTCGCTATCCGTGGGAATCACTTTCCTTTTTGCTTTTGCTTTGGCACAATCTTCACAAGGAAGCATCGGGCCACGCGTGATGGTCCAGCCAAGTGTTGCAGCTGTTCGGCGTGTCTTGATCTCATTCATGTTTCCCAGGAGCCGGTGGGCTTTGTTGATGTTCATCTTGGTCCCTTCATCCGTAGTGGTGGTAGCAGTCGCTGCATTGATTTCAATGTTGTTTGTAGGGTGTGCAATCCGATCAAAATAGCCAACCCACACACAGCTCGTGTAGGTGGGGATCTGAATATCAAAATTCACTTGGTGATTCCCTTTCTTGAGTGACCATCCGGTCTTGTCACTGCCGGTGGCGATCCAACCATTCTGCAAAGCCAAGTTGGCCGAGAACAGGTTGAATGCAAAATTTGGGTTGAAATTCACACCCTGCAACTGCGTCTGGAACTCCATGTTTCCATCCTTGTCAATCTTCTGACAGGGAATGTCACCAACCTGGCAGCCCTTCAATTCATCTCCACTTTGGGTGGTGATGGTGGCACCACTAGCTCTCAAATTGGTGGCACATCGCAGACTATTGGAACTGTGGCTGGTTGCACCGGTATCAAAAACAAAGACATTGTCATCATATAGTAGGTCAAATCCTTCGGGCACTGCCTCGCCTTTGGTGGCCCGCTTCTGGGCATTGAGTAGTTGGAGTGAAGTGGTAGAGGTTTGCATTGACGAGAGACAGAAGTCATAGTCAATTGTTGCTCCCTGTACATCCTTCAACTTGGATTTCCAACCGTTTGGGCGTCTGGGCGCATTCTTCTCGTCTTCAAAACAAACAGATGTTCCATGATTGCCACCACAAAGTCCACACTTGCGACGTCGGCCCCTGGAGCCATTCCTGTTGTTTCGACTGCCGTTGCCATTGCTGTTGCCATTGCTGTTGCCATTGCCGTTGCCACGGTTGCCATTGTTGCCGCTGTTGCTGTTCCGATTGTTGTTGTTATTGCGGCTGCCGTTGTTGCCATTGTGGCCGTTGTTGTTGCCATCATCATCGGCACGTGTGTGGCTTGCCGCACGTTTGGGACAGTTGTACGCTTTATGACCTTGTTCTTTGCACCAATAACAAACTGCATTGGTGGACCACTTGTCTCTGGGATCAGCAAAATTGGTCATTTCAGCACCAAACAAACTCATTTCTTTGCCTTTACCTCCCCGGCTTTGGATACGCCGAGCTGATTCATATAAACTTTTGGCTTGAACATTGAGTGCTTCCCAAAACTCCAATTCGGCGGTTCCATTCGCTTGCAGCAAATCAATGAAGGGTGTAAGCTGCATCAGTAGGTAGGCCGGTAGGGCATTTTTGTAGGCCACAATAAGTTGTGCCATAGTGGGTTGAACGGATTTGTATTGGTATTGCCTCTGTAAGTCGTAGATGTCCTCAACCAAATCCTGTGGAGAGGCGCCAATGGTCAACTTTAGGCTCCTTAGGTCAATGTCCAATTGTTGTTGGTCGCGGGACTGGTTCATTATTCTGTATTCCCTCATGAGCTCCTCAATCACACGGTGTACTCTCCCTCGGGGCCACTGTTTCCTGAGCTTTGCATTCTGTTCGGCTGTACCCCCCCTATCGATCTTGGACTTCTCCATGATGGCGAGGGCTGTCCTGTTGTCGGCGAAAGCCCTGTACAGATCATTCAGTGCTTTGTTGTGGTACCGGTAGGCCTTCTTCTGTGCAGTACTCATATCCTCCCGGGGCGTAAGCTCTCCTTCGGGAGGTAGGTCCTTGTGTGGCTTGGTAGATAACATGTCACGGTACTTCTTGTTATCTGCAAATGCTTCAAACTGGATGTACCAACGCTCGAATTTCTTCTCATCCCCCTTTGCCAATGTGGGCACTTGACTATCCGTATACTCCACCATCTTGTATTTGTACTTTGTCGTGTTTGGATCCTTGGTGTGGACGCTGCTGCTTGCGCTTCCAATGCTTGTGCCGCTACTCTCTGAACTTGACAGTACACTGCTCTCTTCTGATGGTGATTCTTCAGAAAAGGCGATCTCTATCTCTTGGTGCCGGGTGGGTTGATCCTCCTCCATTCAGCTGGGAGTAAATTGTTGTATTCTCGATCCAAAGTAAATTGATGCGTATTCCGATCCGTGTTCCGCAAATCGATTCAAACGTAGGTAAATTGCTGTAGTTTGCAAATTGTGGGTCCGATGTGTATCCCGTAAATTGTCGTACTCCTATTCCAACAAAAAAAAATAAAAAAATATGTGTGTAATTGGCCCAATCGCTTCTGGTGTGGCGATACCAATCCTGCTGCTGTTGTTGATAATGTTCGGGCCTATCGATTCTGGTGTGTCGAATAATCGGCTCCTTGTAAAATCGGTCCTATCGCTTCTGGTGTGGCGAATAATCGGCTCCTTGTAAAATCGGTCCTATCGCTTCTGGTGTGGCGAATAATCGGCTCCTTGTAAAATGTCGTACTCAGTGGTCCAAACTCGGTGGACAAAGAAATATTCTTCCAGTAACAATGCGCGGAGAAAGAGAAACGTAGTAAGGTGCTGACGCCAATGGTGGCCAGCTGTCCGCTGAAGAAGGTGCGGATGAAAAGAAATAACCGTAGAAAGTTCCGCTGAAGACGTGCGGATGAAAAGAAATCGTAGAAAGTTCGCTAGCCCCGGTGGTTGGCCAGCCTGCTGCAAAATAAGAAATTCTCTTTCTTCTTCGACCAAGTTCCGATCCTTGGGAGCGCTCCGTAATTCTTCGAAGAATGTTTGGAGGGCTCTGAAAATATGGAGGTGAACAGTCGGTATTTGGTAGTTTTACTTGGTTTGGTTATTACATGAAATTGTTACTTGAAATTGTGAGCAGAAAATTGCTCTTTTCACTAAGATCACCATATTGGTGCATCGGACTGCTAATACTCCAATACACACACTAAATCACTAATAGTCGGCATCGACCCGCTAATACTTCGATGCTGCACGTGTCCTTTGTACCAATGGGCTGTATAGATTACCTTGCGCCCTGTATGTCCGGTACATAAGGCCCTATTTTTAGTAAGAAGGAGAACCGGAATCGGTAAGTGGTAAATTCTCATTCCCACTTCCATTCCCATCTCCAATCATGTTAGTCCATTCCTGCAGAAGCAATATGACTCGTACGATCGGTCCCGAGACTCATTCGCGTCTCATTCATTCACTCGCGTCTCATTCGTGTCTCATTCATTCACTCGTGTCTCATCCGTGCCTCATTCGTGTCTCATTCATTCATTCGCGCGCGCTCGTTCGATCGACTTCAAACATCGCTGTCATCGTCAGTACTCTCACTTTTGCTTGTTTTGTATGTGATTGGTTGCATCTTTTTCAAGCGTCTGGCTGTGGAAAAGAAAGATGCGGCTCTTGCCCTTCTGGTTGGATTTCTTCTAGGTCTGTAGCCTGTATTCTGTTGGTTTGCTGTTTGTGGCGTGCCATCGTCATCATCTCCCCCCTCAGAATGCAGGTGGAATTGGACGGTACAAAGTTCGGTGCTCCCTGGAGGGAAAAGGGCGGATTCATCGATGGATCCAATGCTTTCTTCTGTATCCTCGGCAGGAAGTGGCAAAGGTGCTGATGGAATTGGGTGTGCAAGGGGGGCCGGTTTAGAGATTTGCCGGGCGCGTCTAGACTTGTTATTGTTGGCGTGGTAGATATCGGTATTGTTGAGGCTGTCATCCTGTGGGGCGCCAAGCGTAATATCAGCTGGTGTCGGCGGTGGTGATTCTTGGTATTAAATTCCTTTCGTGACCAGAAGTACCAAAGCTACCAAAGGGTAGATTTCCTATGCGCATGAATCAATGAGTCCCGTATCCATCTAAGTAATCGATTCCCATGGGATATCGATTCCCACGGCGCACTGATTCCCATCGCGCATAAACGGTGAGCAATCCCTGTCTTACGATATTGCCATTGTTCTTCGGTGAGCAAACTCTGATTTCATAAAATATCACACGAGCTACAGGAGCAATTCCTGACCTTAATGATAAACATTTCATGGAGTCTTCCTAACGGAACAAGAGAAGAAAACCGTTGGCATGTGATTCTCACACAATACATATACATGTATACAAATATATATGGTCAACGACTAATACATGTACGGAAATAATCAGCGAGTAATCTCAGCACTACGCAACAGCAGTTGCAACGTATTCATCTCAATAAAAGAGATATCTTGCATTTCGGCAAGATTTCACTTTATCTCATACTTTTAACATTCAACTGATTTATATCCCAAAATTCACACTAGTTGCTACCAACTACTTGTAATCTACATACTAAGGTCTGTCTCGCTGCAATCTGAATAAGTCACAGCAAGAGGAGATCTGGCGTTTCCCTAGTCTCGCCTGTAGTCCGATTATCCGTTGCCGAAAGTATCCAAACACAATTGTCACGCGTAGAGTACAATCGTTCGTCTACTAACACACTAACACAGCGTTGCTGTTCGTCAGAAGTCCTTGAATCAGACTCTCAACGAATCGGATTCAGAAGGAAAATAATAGATTAACAGTCGCAAGCTCTAAGAAGGCTTGCACACAAGAAGGAACAGGAACGGAATTAAACATAATCCCTACGCTGGCATATGCACGTCGCACATCGCACAAGAAGCAGTTCCCATTCTCAGTTACCACGCACTTCCTTCCAAGGCTCCGAACCACCACAGATGCCGAACATACCGGTACCGGTAATGGCCGTCAATGCACTCGGAGGCGAAGAGAAGAATGACGCCGAAGTCACCACTATCGAACGCTTTCCCAGCTTCGATGCTGATATGAGAAAGATACTCATATCATTACTCAACGTAACAAGTGAGATTACTAGCAAGTTGTGCCTAGCTCTCAAAGAAGGCGGATTATGCGAGTGGAAGTCGTTCCTCGACGCACTTATCGAACCAGATTTTGCACGCGAACTTACCTATATGGAGCGAGGATTGGCAACGCATATCCCTCGATCCATCCAAAGGAGCATAGAAGCACTTGCGGACTTCGCTATCGACCTACAAGAAGAAGGTGTCGACCTAGGAGAAGACGAGAAGGACTGGAAAGATGTAAAGTCATATACATACATGGAATTCCAGGCATTCCGCGGAGAGCGTGCCCAACGCTTACGTAACGAATCTGTTCTGAACCCACCACCTCCTCCGGCGGGAAGTAACAAAAAGTCCCCTCAGCAGGTAAAGTACGAATCATGGTGCCGAAAAGCACGAGATGAAAAGTCCTTTACACCCCTCACGAATGACTCGAGATTCGAACACTGGCTCGTCGGTTTCAAAGCTAAACTCGAAGCATACGACATCGATACAGAGACATTCCTCGATGAAACTTGGCCTCCAGCCACGCTTGTGGGTTACACCCGTGATCTCTACATCAAACAATGTGCCTTCTTCTGGGTACTAATGTTGGAAGTCTTCAAGAGTGACCTTTCTGCATCATGTGTACACAGTCATTCTACCACTCGTGATGGACGCCAGGCCTACTTCGACTTCGTAAACCTTCATAGCCAATCAAAAGCAAAGGTATACGACAACTCGACCCAGCTACAAGCGTTGCTCAAGTTGAACCTCAACAATTGGAAGGAATCCAAAGTGAAATTCATCACACATTGGTTTGACGAATTGAATCACCTCAACAAGCTCCGTCCTCCCAACAAGCCCCTCGAGTATCACACTGTAAAATCAGCATTGTGTCAGGCATGTTATTCCAGCTTCCAGCTAAGCGAACAGTTTGCCAAAGTCAAGGATCCAGGTGGGACGAATAGCACCGTAACGGATGCAGTTGCCAAAGCCGCTGCTATCCACGATCTTAAAATCACGCTTTTACTCGAAGCAACTCGACTTGATTCCCAGTCTGCGATGTCTGCTCCTCGGTCGACCGTACGTGCACACGTTCATGATTTCTCTTCTGACTCGATCCAACACCATGATGACTATGCTCTTCCCATCGAATTTGAAGGAGACTATCAAGATTATGCTGTGTTCAAGGCTGGACGTACCCCTGACCCTACCACAAGGTTGCCTACAAACATATGGAAGGCCTTGTCACGCCAGGACATGAAGAGTTGGCTCAGTTTTTCTCCGGAAGGAAAGAAAATCGTGGTTGCCTCATTGCGACACGACTTACTTAACACTAACCAACCTGACCCCAACAGTGTCAAACCCATTACCCGAAAGGCATACCAACATGAACACTCGGTATCTTTTCAAGAAGACGATACTTCGACCAAGGATGAGCATGCCAATTCCGCAGCAGACCTACATCCTGCTGTAGAGAATGATCGTAGAGGCGTTTTCCATGCATCTCTAGGTGTATACAAATCAACGACCTCCTCGTCTAAGGACCATCGACCTCTCAAGTCTTCCGTGTCACCCGCGCATCCAGCTCGATTCCTTTCAAACAACCCTGACATTCAGTACAAAAAGGACGGTGACACTCAAATACCTGTCGGAACACCATCGTATTCCGCCAATTTTCACCAGTGGTATACTCCCGAGGATGATCTCACCTTTCCTAATGATGGGCCCGTAACGTCATACACATACCGCATACACAAAACTACGGTTACTAGCCCTGGTTTTGCCATGGTCGATCGCGGCGCAAATGGCTGCATCATCGGTAATGATGCATGTCTCATCTCCAAGGATATTCCACCACGATATGTTAACGTCACCGGCATTAACAATCATCAGGTACAAAACATTCCCATTGCTACATGCGGAGCATATTCCATGTCAAACAGAGGCCCCGTCATTCTTATTTTCAATGAATGTGCCTATACAGGACGACATCCTTCTATATTGTCATCCGGCCAGATGGAAGCATATTTTTCCACTGTAGACAACACGTCCATCAAAGCAGGCGGAGGACAGGTCATCACCACCTTCGATGGCTATGCACTGCCTCTTAGCATACGACACGGCTTACCATACCTTGCGATGCGGAAGTATACGACTGTCGAATTTGACACGTTACCACATGTTATCATGACGTCCGATAAACATTGGGACCCATCTGTTCTCGATACCACGATCAGTGCAAAGGATGAACAATTTCTCCAGAAATATCCTCCCCAACCACAGCAACTCCCTTATGCCGATTACGACGAATATGGGAACCCACGCTGCCTTGAAGGATTCGATATATCTGTTTCTCCCGGGTCCTCCACAGTCACATCCCTCAGCTCGTATTCCAGCCATTCCACCCGATCTCCCTTTCTTCCAATTGATGATCATAAGAACAACGATCGCTCCTTTTGGCTTACTTCCACTGACTACGCCCATCACGAACGTCTCGCATGCTGCGCGCCAAACGCAGTCTCTGGAACAGTCACTGCGTTTCCGACAGATTGTACAGCAAGTGACACTACACGCATTGCAGCTACGCCCCGTGAAAGATACCCAAATGAACATGACTACTTATCCCTGAAACCTTTCTTTTGTTGGGTTTCCACCGATCGCATCAAAGCTACTTTTGAAAACTCAACCCAATACGGTTCGTTAGCGGTTAGCCCTGATGGTAACATTTTCAAACGGTTTCATTCCCCTCAACCGGCCATGAACGTTCGCCCCTTCAATGACGATGTTATGTCCGATGCAGTCTATTCAGATGTCCCAGCAATTGATGGTGGATCCAAGATTGCTCAGATCTTCTTTGGCCGCAAATCGCATATTATTCACGTTGAAGAAATGCGTACCACCGGCGATTTTCTACCCTGCTTTCAGAACTTTGTTCGAAAATGGGGCAGACCCATCCGCCTCCTTTGCGACCACGGTAACTATCAATCAAGCAAGAAAGTCATGGATTACCTCAAGATGTTATGGATTGGACTCTGGCAAAGTGAACCGTACCATCAACATCAGAATCAATTCGAACGACGATACCAAACGTTCAAACGCATTGTCAATCGCGTCATGGATCGTACCGGCACACCGCCACACATGTGGTTACTGTGCATGACATACGTCGCGGGTCTCCTTAATGTTGTCTCTGACCCTACGCTGTCCGATAAACAACCGATCTTCATTGCCACGGGTACAATTGGCGACATCAGCGCATACACCAGTTTCTTCTGGTTTGAACCTGTGTATTTCAAGACCAATGACTCTCCTTTCGGTACCAAATCTACCGAACGCCTAGGTCATTTCGTCGGCATCGCCGAACATGTTGGCAATGGACTCTGCTTCCGAATCTGGGATCCCGTTACCAACAAGTTACTAGACCGGTCCGGTGTTCGATCTGCTCTTACACCTGAGTCACGTAACAAGCGCGCGGGCTTATTTACTGATGACGGTTTCATCAAATGGCGTAATGCAAAGGATTCCTTACCCCGTATATACGCCACTGGAGAAGCTCCAGCTTTCAAACATGGGGAGCATACCAATCAGAATAAACTCATTGACGAGTCTACTAAACCAAACAGCTCAGTTTCCCCTAACGGTTCACCTAATGATTGTGACACCGCCGATGACACCGTTCCATCTGCACCAACAGATACCACGCCCCACGCACCTGGCACTCAACCAATTCTTCAACCACCCACCCACCCCTCGTTACCGAGCTTTCTTTATAAGAAGGTCGATGACAGCCCAAGCTGGTCACCTTCTCCACTCCCTAACAACTATGGGGAGAGTTTTGATGGTCCTCCTACGACACACATCTTCAGCAAGACATCCGATGGCGTTCTCCTTACTGAAGATGATTTTGATCCACCGGAATTAGCATACTTTGATGTTAGTGACGTCACAACTCCACACACCAACCCCGCTACTCCTTCAGTAGACCCATCACAGGTAGTTGTTACCGACGAAGAAGGCAACGCACAATTTGACGATGATGGTAAACCTATTACCATTCCTGCGATCCCGATTGCCGATCTACAAGGACGTTCCTTCCTTGTAACCAATCTCGATGGCACCCGGAAACGTCTCACCATTGTCGATGTTGAAGACAGTCTTGAACGCAATAAAGACTTCATCAAGTTCAAGTGCAAACACTCCGATGACGAACTCGATGATATCATTGCATACAATGACGTCATGAATTACATCCACCGTGATTCAACACAAGAAGACTGCAAACTCTGGTCGTTTTGCCGCATCCTAGGACACCAAGGTCCACTGGATAACAAGCACCCTCAATACAAAGGTTCCAAGTATAACCTCTGGATTGAATGGGAGAATATGGAACGCACATATGAACCTCTGGCCAATATTGCGGCTGATGACCTGAACGTGCTAAACGTATCTATGGATATATCTCCAAATTTAGACATTTTAAAATCAGATTCCGTGTGGAACCGCCCGATTTTATATTGACTAAACCCGACACCATCGACTGGTCCAATACCGTCTATGGGGAGCATTCTGAGGAGCTACCCGACGACGCTCCTGCACCGCTTGGAAAGACAGTAGTGTTATCACACTTCTATGATGCCAACCTCATGCATGATATTCTCAGTGGCAAGGCAGTTACCGGCATTCTTCATTTCGCGAACAAGACTCCCATGATGTGGTTCTCGAAGAAGCAGTCTACTACGGAAACAGCCACCTTTGGAGCTGAATTTGTTGCAGGAAGAACTTGCATCGAACAGATTGTCGACCTACGCCACTCATTCCGATATCTCGGAACACGAGTACATGATATCTCATACTCTTGGGGTGACAACGAAAAGATGATCCAGACGTCGACCTTTCCTTACGCAAGGTTGCATAAGCGTCATAACATTCTATCGTTTCACTACGTACGGAGCATGATAGCGAGAGGTTTCATTTTAATGATGCACATCCCAGGTAAGGATAACTGTGCAGACATTCTCACCAAGCATTGGAGTCACTCAGTTGTGTATCCACTGCTCAGGCCCATCTTCCACTTCTGTGGTAATACTGGTGACCTTCTCCAGGATGATGGAAGCATCATGTAGAGCGTGATGACCCTTCACAAGGAGACATGGGGAGTATTGAATTCCTTTCGTGACCAGAAGTACCAAAGCTACCAAAGGGTAGATTTCCTATGCGCATGAATCAATGAGTCCCGTATCTATCTAAGTAATCGATTCCCACGGCATATCGATTCCCACGGCGCACTGATTCCCATCGCGCATAAACGGTGAGCAATCCCTGTCTTACGATATTGCCATTGTTCTTCGGTGAGCAAACTCTGATTTCATAAAATATCACACGAGCTACAGGAGCAATTCCTGACCTTAATGATAAACATTTCATGGAGTCTTCCTAACGGAACAAGAGAAGAAAACCGTTGGCATGTGATTCTCACACAATACATATACATGTATACAAATATATATGGTCAACGACTAATACATGTACGGAAATAATCAGCGAGTAATCTCAGCACTACGCAACAGCAGTTGCAACGTATTCATCTCAATAAAAGAGATATCTTGCATTTCGGCAAGATTTCACTTTATCTCATACTTTTAACATTCAACTGATTTATATCCCAAAATTCACACTAGTTGCTACCAACTACTTGTAATCTACATACTAAGGTCTGTCTCGCTGCAATCTGAATAAGTCACAGCAAGAGGAGATCTGGTGTTTCCCTAGTCTCGCCTGTAGTCCGATTATCCGTTGCCGAAAGTATCCAAACACAATTGTCACGCGTAGAGTACAATCGTTCGTCTACTAACACACTAACACAGCGTTGCTGTTCGTCAGAAGTCCTTGAATCAGACTCTCAACAAATCGGATTCAGAAGGAAAATAATACTTGGTGGCGCGCAGACCGATTGTAAAGGAGAACCCATTCCCTGTGTGGTTTGCATAAGGTGGCCCATGTGGCAGGCGGGATTCGTAAAATACCTTTAAGGTTGGGATATACCGTAGTGAGGACACCGTCACCGGCCGGTGGAGGTGCATATTGTTGGCGTTTTGTTGGTGGTTCTTGAGCTTCTGTAACTCTGCGAATAGATTGTTTATTGTCGTTTTTATCTGCCAGTAAATTCAATCGGAGTTCCTCGTCACGGATTCTAAGCTTCTGCACCATTTCCACCAGGTTCATCTTGGCTCGGCTTTCTTGGAGCTCCATTTTGAGTTGAGCCAGGTCAGGGTCCAATAGATTGCGCGCAAAAGTATTCTTGGCGTCACATTCTCTTATGTTGAACCGTGGGATTTTACTCCCTTTTTGGTAGATGCTCTCAAAATTGTTGATATAGTCGGAAATGTTGCCGCCAGGGTGTAGTCTAACCCCTTCCAATTTCAATTTCATTGTTGCTGCATAGGTCTCTTGTTGAGACTCTGAATCGTACCATTCCAACAATTCTTTCCATGCTGCATGACCATTGCTGGCATCCTTGTGTCTAGTGACTTTGGAAGATGCGCTACCTCCACTGCATGCGTTCAGTAATGTACCCCATAATGCGCTGTTCAATGGGTGGTCGTTGTCAGCTGCTTCACGACTTTCCATAATGTCTCGGTGTCCAGTGGCATGGAGTGTTGCTTTGGTATCGCATCTCCATTTGATCCAGTTATCTTGGCTACCATCGAAATCCTGGATTTGTCTTGGCTTGAGGCGCTGACGGGCATCCTTTTTGTATTCCTTCTCTTTTTCCTTGAGTTTAGATAATTCATGGGTCAATCTCTCAATGGCCCTGTCTCGTTCCTCACATTTTACTTGGTTAGCCTTCTCCCGGTCATTGCTCTTTGTTTGGTTTTTGATGGCCTGGACCGTTTGGTTGTTCATAATGTACATGGTTGCCGGCGCTATGATGCAACTGCAGGTGACTATGAGGATTTCCGATAAAGAAAGCATTTCCGATGAAGAGAACATGATGGTTGTTACAAGGTTGTTTTTGTTTTGTTTTTGGGGTATTTTTATTTCGTGTTGGAATTTTTCTTTCGAAGTATTTTCTATTCTTGGCTTAGCAGATCCATGGTGCTATTTTCAGTGATATCTGTTTTATGGTGTACGAGATAAGCCAAAATTTCAGTAGATTCGGGCTGTGGTGTTAGATTTTGTTTCAGTGGGATGATCTTTCAGTGGAATGGTCTTTCCGATTGGATTATTTCTGATAGTCGGTCGATCGCGAATAATTTTCGCGTTCGGATAATTAATTATTACCAGTAGGACATTTTGTGTAGATTTTCTGTAGACTTTGTCGGATTCAGTTAGTTCGAATTCGTACGTATGTATGATATATAGCTTTCGTATGAGGCTGCGACTGTTAATCAATAACTGGTAATTTGAATTATGATCTAATTAGGCTAATCTAAGAATCCGGACCTCTACTGGAGTGTTCCGCGTATTCTCGTGTTAGCCCTTTTGTTAACACATGCAATCCCTTGTTGTTTGCTTATTAAGCGATTGATCGCTTAATTAAGCGATCCGAATATTCTCTGGATCAACAGTGAAGCGTGCGTAACCAATCAGGCATATATCAAGTCTCATTCATTTGTGATGGATTAATCATGATAGTGCCTTGGCACTTAGTCATGGTAATCCCGTATCACTTAGTAGATCGGTACAGTATTTAGCCTTAGATGGCTGTCCGCGATTACATTATTTATTGATACTTGTCGCTGATTATTCGATCTGTTTCTTATCATACTCAGTTTGCCACAATGAACCGATTAATCACGATTAAGGTGTATCCCGATTAGTCGTGGTACGATATCCGTATTACGTATTCATAATACGTATTACGTGTTACGTATACGTACGTATACGTAATACGTATTATGTATACGTATAACGTAATACGTAATACGTATTGCATTTCTTATTACGTTTTACGTCGTATTCTTTCATTTATTCTGTTCTTCACTTAACAACTCTAATTCCGGTTGTTACTATCAAATGACCGATACAGTAAGACCGACACACGACACTAACACAGAAACAGCAGCAACAGTATCGGTACGATGATAAAGAAGATAGTAACAAATAACTGGGGAAGATCTCTATCATGTAAAAAATACAGCAGAGAGCCCCGATACAGTACGAAGTACACAGTAAAAATAAGAGCGTCTTCTCTTTAAATTTCAATTATTCTATACCTTCCGGTCAATTTTTTAGAGTAACAACAGGTTATAGAGCCATTATAACTCACACGATTGCTGCCCATCCGTAGGATCGTGTATACCTTAAGCTATATATCTCCGGCCGTTCAGCACCTCCACTGACGGTTAACTCCAGAGGAAACTCGTAGTGACGCCCATCCGTGTGCTACGTTTTGGCCTCCCCCCATCTCCTTCTCCTTTCTCTCTTTCCGTGAATCAGGGGGTGTAATACTGATCCTTCTACCGGAATCTTTCTTTTCTGATTCACAACCAAGCACCGACGAACGTTCCGGACACAATTAATTACATCACACCGACAACGATCGTTGTTCCTTTGACGGCGACAATTAATCGCCATTCCGGAACCGTTCAATCGCCTTCACTCTAGAAATCATGCGGTTAAGGACATACAGGCAGACTATGGGACGTACGCCCGTAGAAAAAGTGTGTCGTAACAAACAACAAACGCAATCGGTCTTACGATCGATTGATTTAGTGAGTAAGATCATTGTTACAGTCCAATCGGCCTTGCCGATTGACAGGTTAATTACTCGTCGGTAAATTACTTGTCGTCGTCAAATTACTCATCGTATCGTGTAATTTCTAGCATACAAAAAACACATGTAATTCTTAAGACACAAAACACACGCAAAACCATCTTCGATCGGTTTTCCGTTTTACCGTATAATTCACCGTGATATTCTCATTGGAATATTACATTATTGTACCTTATCATGTAGAATTAGTACTAGGTTGTACGTAGATTTTAGGGCATGATAGTGTTTTAGAGTTGTTAATTCTTCGAAGAGTGAGCTGAGGGGGAAATCCGGTAAAGAGACAATCCACATGAAAGCGCCGACGATTATTCACTCAAGTTAAATAACCTTACGAATAAGGCTATTTGTCCTTATGACTTTTCGTACAATACGCCCACTACGTACGAATACGCGTCTACACGGTGAATTCTTTTCACCCGACAGGCTAGATCGTTTACTCGTGATAGTCGCCAAAGTAAATAACTGTTTATACAATTCATCTCAACGCACATACGACCCGTAAAGAGGGAACGATAGAGGTGCGGTAGAGTCCGGATATCACTTAATCTTAATGCTCACGATTTTAGAACCTAATCAATATTACAACAAAATTCATCTAATTAACAACACGGAGTAGAATTTAGAGTTTATCAGACCCACAGATTCTAACCAAAAGAGTGTTTAGTCAACAATCGGCTACCGTTCAAATGAGACAAGTGTTCCAGCGGTTCACACGACAATAGAAGAAGCGAGACCGATTACCGACTGATCACCGGTTAATCAAAGACCCTCCGGAAGGCTATGTCCAATTTGAGCACTTAGATGGGTAATGGCACTAGTGCAGCCTGGCTTGAGCTAATACATCTTGCTTCTCTCAAACGACATAACGGCCTAGGGGGAAGAGCAAATGCCAACGATACAAGATATCGAACACAGGGCCGAAGCAGTCGCAGTCTTTACATTCAAAAGTAAACCTGTTCCAATTCAAGCATGGAGAGGTCCACATGGCGCCTCAAACAACACGATGAGTACTGGCAACACACCTAGGTGTGCATAGAAACAGCAATAAGCTACTGGCCCCAATAGTACAAGGTGTACGGCCACACCGTACTAGCTGGAAAGACAGCCAAAGGGCTGAACAAGTATCGGAGGCGTGCGTCCTCCGTACGAAGAAATTACTAACATACGGCGGGGCAGCGCACAGACGTGTGCACTAAGCTGGACCTAGCCACTACACGGAGAGGGCAGTTGAACTATTCTAGAGCAGTTTCAACTCCCGCTCACTAGAGGGATCCGTTGAACTTGTAACCGTAAAATAACGGGAAAACAAACCAACGGCCCCAATTCCTGTACAAGCAATTCAACGGCCGCAAATTCCTGTGGGAACCAGTAGCGAGCCGGATCAAACGGCTGCTAGATTCCCGCACGAGTAAACTCAACGGCCCCGATTCAAATCGGAACCCGAACAGTTCGCTTAAGTATTGGGTAACTGACGGATTTACGTTCGGAATAGAAACGTTTGTAGAATTCTGCAAGGAGAAACCACTAGAAAATATCCACTACTAGTGATATCACGAAGAGAGTAATTATTCGAGAAATCCCCAGAAAATCATTCATATATCACTTACAGAACAAGCAAACAACTACTCCAGAAGCAAGTACCAACCATGGTGAGAGGAAGAACAGCTCGGCAGAACCAACGCAACAACAATGCGGCCGCTAATCCAGCGGCTGCCGCCGCTAACCCAGCAGCTGGTGGACCTGCCAACAATGGACCAGCCATTCCTGCCAATCTCGGCTTCACATCGGCGCAAATGGAATTCATTAGGACCATGATGGATACTAACCGGGCTCCGGCACTCACACAAGAGGTTCAAGACGCGATCGAACGCGCTGATGAACTGGAGGGAATCCCTTGATACGCAGGGGAGAGGTCCCTGACTCCAACTGAAATAGTGTTCAGGGAAATCTTGGAACCTTTCGGATTGAACCGGATTACGGCAGATGAGCTTTTCCGGACTGGCTACAGCAGTACTGACTCCCTCCGAGACATGGATGAATCTGCAATCAAATCCCTGGTGAATGGTGTCAACAAGACCAAACACAACTACTGCCCGGACCCAAAACAAGTGTACATGGGGAGGGTCTTCGGGGACCGCCTCAAGTTGTTTGTCGCTTGGATCGAATTTCAGCCTCTCATTGGGGCTACTGCTAGACCGGTTGACTGGATGGCTGACCCGGACGCAGAGGCTAAGACCCGAACTCGCCTCAAGTCCCTGAAGGAAGACGATAGCAACACAGCGGCCGGGGATCTTACTCTCCCAGAACCACTCACTGCAATGTCGAAATTCAAAGAATTCGATGAACGATTCAGGGAATATCTTCGGCACAAAAGGGGTGTCACCAAAACATCTCTACTCTACACGATCCGGAAGGACTCCATATAATACCATAGTGAGCGGTGCTGAAAGGGGGGGACCGTTGGATCTGCTCCGACAGACAAGTACGCCGACTGGAATGAGTACTCTATTAGATGCACAGTCCATTCAGGATCCCACTGGACCAAAGACAACAATACGCTATGGGGAATCCTTTTCAAATTGGTAGGGGCGGGCCCTGGTTGGTCCTACATCCAAGGTCTTGGCTCAGAAGGGGATGGAAGAAAGGCATACTTCACCCTCTACTCTCAAGCATACAAATCAACAAATATAAGACTTCTCATAGAAGAAAAGAGGGCCTTCCTACAGAGTTCTACCTACTCCAGGGATACCAAGAACTACAGTTTCAACAAGCACAAAAGGCGATGGTACGATGCAAAGGAGTTCCTGTTGCGGCACAAGACTTTCCCACCTGAAGATCAGTTTGTTACCGACTTCTGCCACTCTATATCGGACCCAAGACTCGAAATAGCAGTCCAATTGGTCCTAAACGAAGGAGGTGGCATGTATAACAACTTTGACAAAGCGGCTGCCCACTTCACTCAAGCGCTTGGTATCAAGAAAATGCAAGCCAGTCGCAAGGGCAGTCGGCGTAACATCTCTTCCTTTAAAGGAAAAAAGGGTAACAAACGCAACAACGAAGGCAACTCCTCCTCCAACAAGAAATCCGGCAACAACAAGAAACAGAAGACTTCCGGCACATATGATGGGCCTCTTATAGGTAAAATCTACCCAAAAGAAGTATGGGTGACTATGTCTTCGGCGCAAAAGAACCAAGTAAGGGTCCTACGCCCCTCCCTCAACTCCCCTGGACAGTCTGCGCAAGTTTCTATGGTTGAAGCCAAGGGGGAGAATACTACAGCAAAGGGGTCGGCCGGTGACCAATTTGGTAGCCATACTCACAAGAAGAAGAATCAAGATTGATTTGCCGGCCGGGGCCTGTCGATTGTATCCCGGGTAGGCCGGCCGATAGTCCATATCAAGAGTGTTGGCTCACCATCTCCCCATAACGGCCGATGCGAGTTGGACAGCCATGCTGATACAACAGCCGCGGGATCAAATATGGTATTACTCAATTCATTGGATTCTATTTTGACCTATGTGGACGTTGCACCATTTTCAGACACCTACTCACCACTTAAGAATGTCCCTATTGCCTGTTGCGCCACAGCTTGGACTGACCCAACTGATGGGATTACCTACATCTTGGTGTTTGGGCAGGCTTTGTTCTTTGGCACCAAATTGCAACACAGCTTGGTATGTCCCAATCAAGTCCGGGACTGCAACTTCAACAAGGTTGAGGACACCCCAAGGCGATACGACTCCACTTCTACACACGGTATTACATTCCAATCTGAAGACACCGAGCTCTTTATTCCTCTCAAAGTCGAAGGGGTCATATCCTATTTTGATTCCCGCAAACCTACAAAGAAGGAACTGGTGAACTGTGAACATGTACTGGCTACAGATACACACACATGGGACCCCTACTCCTCTCACTTTGCAGAGGAGGAAGAAGCCACCAATGCCTCTTTCCCACGAGTTGTTGCTACTCTTTCAGGGTGCCTGCCGGCTTGTGGGACCCCAGTCAAATATTCATCCACGATTCATCCTGAACCACTAGGAACAGGGTATGACACAACCCAGCTACTCCATCTGGCCTCTGTATGTACTAGTCGCGTTCCTTCCCAACGCACCGGATATACTCCAACAGACGTTTCCACCCGATTGATTTCAGCCCTTGCTGGAACCACCGTGGAGGACCAAGAAAATCTTCGAAATTCAGCAAATTCTATGATTTCTGATGTTTCCACCAAGCCTTCATCAGCCGGTCTGTCCTCATTATCTGAAGCTGAACTTACCATTCAACAGGAAGCAAAGGCTAGGACCAAGAAAAGGAAGCTACTATGTCGCCAACAAGATGTTCTAGACCAAAAAATGTCCCTTGAAAAGAAGTCCTCCATACGGCGGGGACAGTGGGGACCTCCAATAAGAATCCCCGACAAGGTCAACAGGTACGATGCCAAGGCCGTTGCTAAGATGTGGAACATAAATGAGAAGCGGGCCAAGGCTACCATTGAAGTCACTACCCAAGATGGTATTAGGCAATTGTCTCAGCCTATTACTAAGCGACTGAAGACGCAGAAGTGGAGGAATAGGAGGATGCCCAAGGGCCGTTGGTACGCTGACACTATGAAGTTCAAGGTCCCCAGCATCATACGAAACGATACAGCAGCTCAGATCTTCACAAATGGAAAAGGCTATGTGGCCTTCTATCCTGTCAGGGGAGAAGTCCGATGTCATGATGGCCTATCTGGCTTTATAAATGAAGTGGGAATCCCAGAACATCTTGTTACCAATGGAGCAAAGGCCCAGGGAAATCATGAGACACACAACACTGGTTGGCACAAACTCAGGTCGGAGTATCGCATCTGACAAACCTACATACAGCCCCATTGTTGGTGGCAAAATACTGCAGAACACAGTGCTGGAGACTTGAGGCGAGCAATTCGTTGGATGACTTCTAAGAAAGGCAGTCCCAGGAGGTGCTGGGCCTTCTGTGGGATGTTAGCAGCCGGTCGAATGAACCTTGCGGCGTCGAGTGATCCTTCTTCAATGGGAAGGACTAGCTTTGAATTGGTACACGGATACACTCCAGATATCACCCTCTATATGATCCATGACTGGTATGACTTCATTTGGTGGTACGACTTAAATGGAAAGACAAATAAGCTTGGCCGGTGGCTGGGCCCATGTGGAGATACTTTTGGTGGTGGAGATTGTCACTATATCTTATTTAAGACCGGAAAAGTTCACATAACAAACAGCACCCGGGCTATATCTGAGGAAGAATGGAGACATCCGGATATCCTATCACAGTTGGAAGCACACAACAAAGAAATCAACGCAAAAGTAGGCAATGAGGTTAAACCTTCCGATACTTATCTTGAAAACAAACTTGGCGAACCACCTCTGGGCCTATTTGATGGCAAATATGAAGGGGAGGATGAAGTACTCATGGCAGAAGCCGAGGCTTCTTCCCCGGATGTTGATGACCTATCTGATAAGGACCTTGATGAGTATCTTGGGACCAAGGTATTACTCCAGATAGGGGACCAACACATCCGGGGGCTAGTCAAGAGCCGTTGCAGGGATAAGGATGGTGTACTGATTGGTGAAAAGAACAACAATCCCCTCTTAGACACGAGGTGTTACGAGGTCGCTATGCCAGATGGATCTATTGAAATTTATACAGCCAACACACTTGCAGAGAGTATCTATTCTTCTGTTGATGACGAAGGGCGCATGTATTGCCTGATGGATGAGATTATTGATTTCGAAAGGGATTCGGAGGCCTTAACTATCGAACAGGCTACTTACACAACAAAATCCGGACAAACTAGAACAAATCCAACAACCAAAGGATGGAGGTTCCTTGTTAGGTGGAAGGACGGCACTACATCCTGGGCAAAGTTAAGTGATATGAAGGAAAGCTTCCCGGTTGAAACAGCAATATACGCCCGTGAAGAAGGCATCATAAATGAGCCAGCGTTTAAGTGGTGGGCTTAAAAGATACTTTGGAGAAAAGACCGAATCCTATCTGGCGCTAAAACCAAGTACTGGACAAAGTCCCATAAGTACGGGGTTCGGCTCCCTAAGTCTATTGCAGAAGCAAAGGTAATTGATAGAGAAACAGGGACCGATCATTGGGCTCGGGCTATTGCAAAAGAAATGAGGAACAGCTCTATTGCTTTTGAATTCAACGAGGAAGACAAGATACCAGTGGGGCATACCAAAATAACCATGCACATGGTCTTTGATGTCAAGATTGACTTAACTCGGAAGGCCTGCTTAGTCGGAGATGGCCACAAAGTCCCAGAAATCTCCAAGGAATATACTTATTCCAGTGTACCCAGTAGGGATTCGGTTTGATTGTTCTTCCTAGTGGCAGCACTTAACAACCTCGAGGTACTCAGTGCGGACATACAGAACGCTTACTTAACAGCACCCATCAAAGAGAAGTACTTCACAATAGCTACAGAGGCCCAAGGATTCGCGCCGGAGCTATGTGGAAGGCCCTGCAAGATTGTAAGGGCCTTATATGGACTCCCAATCGCGGGGGCATCTTTTTGATCACACTTGGCTAGTCACTTACGAGAGCTTGGTTATGTATCTTGCAAGGCAGATCCTGATGTACATTTCCGATCTGCGTTCAAGCCAGATGGCTCGGATTACTACGAGTACTGTGTGACCTACGTTGATGATATTCTTGTATGTGGAATGGATCCTAAGTTCCAGATGGATGCAATAGAAAGGCAATTCAAGTTGAAGAATGGAACGGTTGAAGAACCTTCCTTCTACTTGGGAGCTGATATAGGAAAGACCTACATTGATGGCAACCCGTACTGGTCCATGGCTTCGTCTAAGTATACTGCAAAAGCAATTAAGTCGGTTGAAGAAGAACTGTCAACAGGACAATATGCATTCAAGGTACTACCCAAAACCGCAAGGTCCCCATTGAGCGCTGAGTATAGACCGGAGATAGATGCGTCACCAGAACTTGACCCGGAGAAACAGAACTACTACCAAGGTTTGGTTGGGATACTCCGTTGGATATGTGAACTCGGTCGATTGGATATCATTATGCCCGTGTCACTTATGTCTCGATACCTTGCCCAGGCAAGAGAGGGTCATCTCAATCAGTTGTTTCATCTCTTTGCATACTTAAAGAATTACAGCAAGTCTAAGTTGGTGTTTGATGCATCTATGCCCGAGGTCGATGAGACCATTTTCCCGGAGTGTGACTGGAGTGAGTTTTATCCGGGAGCCAAGGAACTACTACCTCCAGATATGCCCGAACCAAAAGGAAAATCTGTCATTACCACATGTTTTGTAGATGCGGATCATGCGGGATGCAAGGCTACCAGAAGATCTCATACAGGAGTCATCATCTTTGTTAACAGAGCACCTATTTTGTGGTTCTCCAAGAGGCAAACAACTGTTGAGACATCTACATTTGGCTCGGAAATAGTCGCGCTTAGGATAGCAATCGAGATGGTAGAGGGGCTAAGATACAAGCTACGGATGATGGGCATACCTATAGAAGGACCTACCAATATCTATTGTGACAATGAGTCAGTCGTGAAGAACACTACACGACCAGAAAGCCCTTGTAAGAAGAAGCATAACAGTGTTGCTTATCATAAGGCACGGGAGTGCATAGCAGCAGGAACTATCCGGATTGCAAAGGAGCCAGGCGAGTCAAATATTGCCGACTTACTCACTAAACTAATGAGTGGGACGAGGCTAATTGAGCTAGCCATGAGGTGCATGTGGAGAGATGGCGTTGATGAGAAAGAAAAATGAGGTCCGCGGGATAAGTATCTTCTACTAGTACCGTACTACCACGAAGACACGGGGACTCTAGAAATCACGCGGTTAAGGACATACGGACAGACTAAACCAGTTACTCGTGATAGTCGCCAAAGCAAATAACTGTTTATACGATTCATCTCAACGCACATACGACCCGTAAAGAGGGACCAATAGTATTAAATTCCTTTCGTACGTATGAGACAGTTATGGTACTCGAACCTATGTACGTACATTCCCACGTAACTTATAGTACCACAGATGGAATGGTACAATCATACGAGTCGAAGATACAAACGATCAAGTCATATGCACCTTTAGTGTTTGGAATAATGAGACCTCTTCTCTATGTGAGACTGGAATACGATCGAACCAGAGGTGCCATTGTCATTCATCACTTAATCTTAAAAGCTCACAATTTTTTAGAACCTAATCAATATTACAGCAATCTACCTACTGCAATCTAACGACACGAAGTAGAAAACAGACGGTTCAGCGTCGGAATTGTTTGTGTCTATGTCTTTCTTGGATCTGGTTTTTGGTTTGTGTGTACTCTGGATGCCTTGAGTTGCGGCGAGGCGAGGCGAGGCGAGGCGAGGCGAGACTATTTTCACACTACACGGCTGCGTCAATCCATCAAGCACACACACACACACACACACACCGGCAGCAATACCATCGTCGTCGGCCGGAAGGATTACATTACATGCGGTAACACCCCCCCCCCCCGCGCGCGACCGGTGCCAGGCACTTCCTTCGCGGTCGGTCACCTACAGAGCGTTTTATTATTTTTATTATTATTATTATTATTATTTTGACCAACGAGGTTCTCTTTTTTGTGGCTTTTCCATGACCAACGGACGACAAACGTTCACAAAATCATATAGACGATGTGAGAAAGGTGGTTTACAACAACAATCACAACAACGAAGACGACAACGACAACAATCACAACAACAACGACAACAATCACAACGATGTTCACACGTCTCTGGGATATCAGGACTTCTACAATCATTCAATCCTTCGGGGAAAGTCTTGGGAGGAGGACACAATCCTGCCTGGTATATCACGACTGCTTCTTGTTGGACGCTCTCTCTCTCTCTCTCGTGTGCGGGAGAGAGTTTGAAGGAAGGAAGGCACAACACAAACAGGTTGTCCCCTAACTAAGAATGTCGTGAAACGGAAACGAAACCGAATGAGAATGAGAATTTTATTGGACCATCTTCGTGAATGAAAGCGTGAAGACATGGTGCGAAATAAATATAATATAAAATTCAATATACCGTAATTTACTAATTTAATTCGAACTCGGTAGTTCCTTTTACACTTTTGCTTTGAATTGAAAACAAGTCGAATCGAAAACGAAACGGAAAACGAAACGAAAACGAAAACGAATACTAGGTAGAACGGCATATGCTGCTATCATACGATGCCGCAACCCGGGTCGATCGTTCGTCTGCAGTAGTGCTTTGTTTGATTGATTGAGTGATTGGTTGCTTCATTGACTCTAGTAGGCCTCCATTACGTTTGCTCGCTCGCTCGCTCTTCTCCGGAGAGTGTGTGTGTGGGGGGGGGGGGGGGGGTCTCGGTGTCCTCCTTGTGATTGTCGTGTCGGGTGATGTTGATGTTGCACTCGATGTTGATGTCTCTCTGTCTCTCTGTCTCTCTCTCTTGTGTGGCGCTTGCTACGAAGTCGAAAGGTAGAGAGTTTTTTAGAGCCTGTGACCCCCGCGTAGTAGAGCTGAGCATAGCAGGAATAAACTCTATAGAGAGCTTGGATCTTAGTCATCGTTATAGTGACCCATTTAGGTTTAGTAGTCCTAAATAAATACTGTAATGGAGTAGTAGGACTAATATCTAATTTTGCATTCCAAGGGCTTCTTGCCTTACAAACGTCTTGCAAATTCCCGTGTTGTCGTTCGGGTATACGACGGTATGCATGCATAGCATACAGTATTTCGACCTTTTGAGGTACTAGTAGTCGCTTCTGTCTCGGCCTTGGGTTCGGTAGAGTAGTAGTGGGGCTGGCTGGCTGGCTGGCTGCGTAGGACTACTCTATGTAAGGTAGAGTACGTACGGTAGAGGACCCTCCAGGCAGGCCATAATTCCTCTGATTGGATGTATCGAGGATCTAACCAGGATCTAACAAAAGCTGCCTCGAGAGGGAGTTTCACCTTTTTTTGGTCGGTCGCGAAAAACCGACAGGTACGGTACGGTACGGTACGAGCATATCTTGCTGCGGGTCATCGCTCCATCTTGTTCTTCCTGTTCTTGCTTTCGTTTGGTGTTGTTGGTGTTGGTGTTGGCGTTGGTGTTGGTGTTGGTGCAACGAAACGAAACGAAACGAAGCGAAGCGAAGCGAAGCGAAGCGAAACTGTACATTGCTTGCTGTACTCTCCGTTTGCAACCGCAACCGCAACAATCGGTCCAAAAGAAAACGAACGAATGGAATTGGTCCCGGAACCCAACCCGCGTCTCTCCCTCCCTCCCTGCTTGCTTGGCAATGGAATGGAATGGAATGGCACCAACCAACCGATCGAGCAAAAAAATTCGTCAAACTCATTCCATTCCCCAACAGCTTCTGTGAGTATGTGTTTCGTTTCGTTTCGTTTCGTTTCGCTTCGTTTCGTTTTGTTTCGTTTTGTTTCGTATGGTCTCGTCTGGTCTGGTCTGGTCTCGATGTATAGTACGTGCGTGCGCGCGTGTGTGTGTGTGTCGAGATCCAATCCAACCACATCGTGCGCAGTGGGTGCGCTCCCCATTTCATTGCAGTCCAGTCCATTGCAGTCCAGTCCATTGCAGTCCAATTCAGTCCAGTCCATTGCAGTCCATTCTTTTCATTTCATTTCGGATTCCATTACTATTTCGTTTCATTGGGTTGCTGTTGCTGTTGCTGTTGTTGCTGTTGTTGCTGTTGTTGCTGTTGCTGTTGTTGTTGTTGTTGTTGTTGTGAGTGGTGCTGTTGTTGTTGCTGTTGTTGTGAGTGGTGCTCGTTCTTGTTCTTGTTCGTATTGACCAGCAGGTCGAGGAGTCGTTGCGTTCGCTTCCTGCGGGCCTCCTTGTGGTGGTGATGCTCGTTGCCGTTGCCGTTGCCGTGGTCCGAGTACAGCGATCGGCGATCGAATTCGAATTGCGCTAGATGCCGTCGTTTTTCACTCTTGCCTTCCTTGGACGTCTTGGTAGTAGTAGTAGCAGTAGCAGTAGCAGACGACGATCCGATTCCAAAATAGTCTCCCGTGGTTACCCCAAAGTAATAGTCGTGGATCGAAGCGCTCGTATACGGCGACGACGATGACGACGATGATGACGACGACGACGACGATGTCAATGACGACGACGACGACGACGACGACGACGATAACGAGGATGCCGTGCTCGCAATGGGTGGCAACACCGTACCAACGACGGTGGTTGGGAAGGTGGGCGTTGCAGGCTCCGACTTGGATTGTTTCTTGGAACTCTTGGGAGACAACGACAACCATGACGACGGGGTAGTACCAACAGCAGTAGGAGTACCAGCAGCACTGCCAACAGTGGTGGAGGTTGTGGCTGCTGTAGTCCACGGCGACGAATAATAGGAGTAATAGGGAGAGGAGGCGGAGAACGTCGATAATGCCGACGCCTTGTCGTTTTTGGATTTCTTGGCAGAGTAGCCACCTACTGCATTGTTATAATAGCCTTTGTAGGCCTTTCCCCCCTTGCCGCTCTTGCCATTGTAACCACTACCGGTGGTGGTGGTACCGGGCAGCAGGACGTGGTCCAGGACGTGGACGATACCGTTGCAGGCCACGACGTCCCGTGCCAGGTTCGCCGAAGCGCTGAGGGAAAAGACGTACCCCGACGGCTGCGTCCGGCCGAACATGAGCGAATTGAAGACGTCTTGTGGGGAACCAATGATCGGGAGCCGGTTTGCGGAATTTCCCCTCCCGAACTGTGCGGTCCGTCCCCCCGAGAGGCACCTGGTCTTGGTGGTGGTGGTGGTGGACGACCGGCGGCGCATCGCATACGCGTTGGTAGTAGTAGTAGTAGTAGTAGTAGATGCAAAAGCAAAAGTAGTAGCATTATTATTCGTGGTTGCGTCCCACAACAGCGTCCTCAGATACCCGTCGCAGACCAGGTCCCGCGTGAGCCTGGGCGTCCCCGGCACGATGTGCATTGCCAGGATCGTGCGTTCCCGGGTGGTGGTGGTGGTGGTGGTGGTAGTAGCACTGGTGCTGGTGATGCCGATGCTGGCAAAGGCGGAATCGGTCGGGGCAAAGAGTGTGTGCTGGTTCCGGCCCGTTGCGATGTAGTTCCGAATGTCGGCGTTGGTCGATTTGGCCAGGAGCGCGCAAAAGGTGGCAAAGGTCGGGGCACTCGTGGACAGGACGGTGGTCCCGTCGGGATTGGTGGGTTCGCAGATGGTTTCGTCTGTTGTTAGTTTGTTGTTCGTTCGTTTGTTTGTTTGTTTGTTGTCAGTTGTCGAGTGTGGAATATTATAGTAAAGTGTTGAATTGTTGTGTGTTAAATTGTTGTAGTTGAATTCCAATCATTCCAATCATTTCAAGTGATTTATGGATCGCAAATTTGTGTTTGTGACAATGGCCAATGCAATATTCAATGTTGACAGCAGACCAAAGCAGAGCAAAGCAAAGCAATTGCGTGTGAGGAACAAGATTTTTGCAACCAGCCAAGAACCCGTTGTAGACTCCTTGGGAAAACATTCAATTGCATTGTTCGCAGAATTGAATTGAATTGAATGGAATTGAATGGAATGGAATGGAATGGCACGATCACGCACAGGTCCGCTTGAAGTTCCCCCGTTCCCCATCCGAAATCACTACCGTGCTGAGCTGCTGGTTGGTGGTGGCATCGAATCCACACTCCGCCGGGTTGGTGAGCGAATTGGTTTGCCCCCGGACCGTTGTTGTAACGGTAGCCACCCACAGGAGGAGGGCGACCGAATGCCATACCGAAAGCGAGGGGGACGACGGCGACGATGGTGGCGACGACAAACCCCACAGTCGTAATGTTTTCATGGCGTGTTGTCGTTTGTTTAATTGTTTGTTTGTTTGTTTGTTTGTTTGTTTTCGTTGTTTTCGTTGTTGTTTTTTGTTCGTGGGTTGTGTTGTAATTGTTGAAGTGAAGTTTCGGTTCAATGCAGTAATCCACTTGAATCAATTTCAGCCTAGTTGGGTTAGGTTGTCATAATACAGAAATATGTCGAAGGATGGAATTATCCCGATGATACTCGACTGGAGTGAAAGAATGATTAGACATGAAGAGGCATGCAGTCCTAACGAACAACATCATTTTGTTTGTTTCGTTGTTGCCCATCCTCTCGTCTCAACGGACGAAGTGCTCGATGGATTAAAATCTTTCGCGAACTTACATGTAGTAGTTATGATGTGTCGTATCATAGTACGGTAATTACAGTCGCGTTTAAGATACGGTACGTTTCTCGTGAAATAATGAAGAATGGTTTAAGGCTTGCCCAATTAGGGTGCGCGCTAGACTATTCGATGCTCCAATGTCTAGAAAAGCGCCGGTAGCAAACGTACAGACGTACGGACATTCGGAGATACACACGAATGAGATAACACACGTATGACTAACAGGCAAATAAGCGAGCCGACTCGCTGAATCGCTAACAGTAAGGGTGCGCTAATAGTGCACCGATAGAGGTTCGATCCGAGAAGTCATCTTACATGAAAACACTCACAAATCTAAATACTAATACTTGAAATCACTGAATACCACTAGTAGGAATATCTAGCGGACTGCTCGTGTAAACGTATTGGTTACGAGAGAAAAAATAGAGTTTATCAGACCCAAATGGACTCTTAGAGTCTGGGTAACAAGAACGAAAGCTGATTGCCGACTGATCACCGGTTAATCGCCGTCTGAAGCCAAAAGGCTGGACGTTAAAGACCCTCCCCAACAGAAGAGACTCAGGCGCTTAGAAGATTAGCAACACTAGCGCAGCAGAGCACACCAGGCTAATACCCGTGGCTTCTACTGAGGTTTGTAGGGGAGAGAAATGAACACCAAAAGCTTGTTATTCACATAAATAGACACTTGCAAGAGGTCCCCGACGATGGGAACAGCAAAAAAGATGTGTCGAAAAATACAACGGCAAATTAACGGCCGGAATAACGCGATGTACGTGTGTTCAGTACTACTAATCGCATAACGGCTACAAAAGAACCGTTAATAAAGAGAGGCACGCGACCTCGGGAACGTGACCTCGAAAACAAAACAAAGGGGAATCAAATTTAATTCCTACAGAAAAGAGCCCAAGTATACTCACTCGTATACAAATGATATGATAACAAAACCAGCCGAGGTAATATACATACCCAGTATTGGATAAACACATACACAAAAAATAGAAATGACGAAAAAATGCCGAACCAAATATTTAATAAGAGACGAACGAATATTCGATACCGTTTCGGAAAAAGGGAAACAACTGTTGAGCTTAAGTATAGAGGAACTGAAAAATTGGGGTTCAGATAGGAATCAATCCTCATACCGTGGATATGAACCTGTTTACTAGCAAAAGCGCGTGGAAAGAAAAATACTCCACAAGTTGCTTCAGAACTCAGAAAATCACAATCACAGCTTCCTCATGAAAGCAAAAGCTAACAACCTCCTTAATACAAGCCTAATTCCTACAGCATACTCCGAAACGACACACCATGGCGCCACCAACCAGAGCTCAACTAGCTGCAACCGCGGCAGCGGCAGTAGCAGAAGCACAAGCTGCCGCCGCCAAACAACAAGGTTGGACCCGGAACAGCTTGAGCAACTCACAGTGACTTTGTTCGCAAGGCTATCAAGCAGGAACATATCTCTATCAACCACAGCAAGAGAAGCCAAAGAAAGGGCAGAGGCCAATCTTGGCATTCCTGGCTACGAAGGGGAAAGGGCGCTGACATCAGCCGAAGTTTGTTTCAGGAAGATCCTCGAGTCCTTCGGAGTCAACAGGCCTACAGCCAATGAAATCTTCAGGCATGGGTATTCTAACATGAAGGCCGTTGCAGATCTCGATTCAGAAGGGATCAAGTCCACTCTAGGGTCGCTAACCAAGGCGAAACACCACCTATGCCCGGATCCACATGAAGTCTTTATTGGAAGGGCATTTGGTGACCAACTGAAGCTGTTCGTGGCTTGGATTAAGTTCCAGCCTATGATAGGCGCAACGGCCACCGAAGTGGACTGGATAAAGGACCCAACGGCCGAGATAGATACAAGGGAACCCTTGAGATCTACAAAGGAGGATGATGAAAATACAGCAGTAAAAGATCTAACACTACCCAACAAACTGACTACGATGTCAAAGTTCAGGGAATTTGATGAGAACTTACGTGAATACCTACGGCATAAGAGGGGTGTCACCAAGACATCCCTACTTTACACAATAAGACAACAATCTGCAGTCGGAGAAACCGACAGGTGCGGAACAGTCGGCTCGGGCCCAGACAACGTGTATCCTGACTGGACTGAGTATGCAATAAGATGCACGATTCACGCCAACTCTCATTGGTCTAAAGACAACAATACTCTCTGGGAGATATTGTTTAAGTTGGTAGGGTCCGGACCTGGTTGGTCCTATATACAAAGCTTTGGGACCAAAAACGGGGTAGGGGGTGACGGCCGAAAGGCATACTTCGCCCTCTACTCTCAGGCATATGAAGCAACCAACGTAAAGCTAATTGTCGAAGCAAAAAGGCAGTTTATCCGGGAATCAGTATACACAGGGGATTCCAAACACTACAATTTTGACAGGCAAAAGAGGCTATGGCATGATGCAAAGCAAACATTGATAAGATACAACGCATTCCCACCTGAGGACCAGTTTGTGTATGACTTCGTACGATCCCTACAGGATGTACGACTCGAACAATCCATCCCAAATGTAATAACAGAAGAATCGGACTATTACGCGAATTTTGAGAAGGCTTCGGCGTATCTTACTCGGATGCTCGGAGTAAAGAAACTCCAGAATCAACCACACAAAAGGCGTAGGAATGTGTCAGCCTTCACTAACAACAAAAAGAGGAAAGGTGACAACAAACGCGGCAACTTCTCTTCCAACAAGCCACAAGGCAACAACAACAACAACAACAACAACAATAGTGGTGGCTCAAAGGCAAAACCAGGGACCTATAAAGGACCCGTTGAATGCAAGTTCTATCCACGAGAAGTATGGTTAAGCATGTCCCAAGAACAGCAACAAAGAGTCCGAGCGCTAAAACAAACAAAGAATGCAAGCAATAGCAGGGGCAACCAACAATCAAAAGTGGCAGCAGCCACAGCTGCAACCCCCCCCAATAACTCCAGTTCAGCAGGAAACCAGGTTGGCTGTCACAGCCATATTGGAAACGGGAATGGAAATTGATTCGCCGGCCGGGGCCTTAAGATAGAACCTCGGGTAGGCCGGCGGATAGTCCATCTCAAAGAGATGACCCAGTCATCCAGTGTTAAGCCAGGCCGTTGCGAGCTGGATAGCCACGCAGACACGACTGCAGCAGGATCTAATATGGGATTACTTGATCCACTGGATTCTATAATGACATTTGCTGATGTTGCCCCATTTTCTGACGTGTACTCACCAATGAAAGATGTTCCTATTGCCCGTTGTGCTACTGCTTGGACAGATCCAACGGACGGTATCACATACATATTGGTATTCGGACAGGCCCTCTATTTCGGAGAATCACCGCAGCACAGTCTGATATGCCCAAACCAAATCTGAGAATGCAATTTGAATGTGGTCAAAGACATACCACGAAGATACTGCATTTATTCCAGTCACAGTCTTATCTTTCGGGCCGATGGCTTCGAATTGGCAATACCATTGTTAGTTGATGGCATTCTGTCATACTTTGACGCACGAAAGCCAACACGCCGAGAACTTGATACATGTGATCACGTCCTAGCAACTGATACACACACATGGGACCCATACGCCCCCCACTTCGAAGAAGATGAAGAAGCAGCCACCGCGTCTTTCCCACGAGTAGTGGCAGCCCTCTCAGGAGGAGGACCGACTGGGACAACTGAGTCTTGGATACGATCCACAGACAACCCTATACACATCAATGTAAAACATAAGGATTATCGCCTCAGATACCTACAGAAAATCTGTACAACCCGTACTCAACGGCCGGGGTATACTCAACAAGAGATTGGCGACCGGTTACACTCAGCTTTTGTTAAGAGTACCGGGGACAAAGAAAGCTCCGAGATACTCCGAATTTCAGCTACTTCAACCAAAACTTTGATTTCACTATGAAAAGAATTCACCGTGTAACGCGTGTTCGTACTAGTTACGGGCGTATCATACGAAAGGTCATAAGGGTAAATAACCTTATCCTTAAGGTTACTTACCTGAGTGAATGATTGTCGGCGCTTCATGTGGATTGACTCTTAGCGAGAGTTTTCCCATCAGCTCACTCTTTGAAGAATTAACAACTCTAAAACACTATCATGCCCTAAAATCTATGTACAACCTAGTACTAATTCTACACAATAAGGTACAATACTGTGATATTCCAATGAGAATATCACGGTGAATTATACGGTAATACAATACAACGAAAGACCGATCGAAGATGGTTTTGCGTGTGTTTTGTGTCTTAAGATTACATGTGTTTGTATGCTAAAATTACACGATGACGATGAGTAATTTGACAACGAGTAATTAACCTGTCGACCATCAGAGATGATCGACGATACCGATCTTAAGAAGATGATTACTCTTATTCCTACTCACTAAATCAATCGGCCGTAAGACCGATTGCGTTTGCTTGTTACGACACACTTTTTCTAACTAACAGAGGAAGAGCTTGCCATCCAAAAGGAAGCAAAAGCTCGGACAAAAGAAAGAAAATTACTCCGACGCCAGCAACGTCCGAGAACTGTTTCTCGACCCCCCGCGGGCTATCGCGCGCTATTTTTACAATTCTCGACCCTATTTTTTAAATTTCCTACCTTTTTAGGTCGCGTGTCTACTAAAATACCTCGCGCGTCGCACACCTTTACTTTCGAGACAATATCTCGTCACTCCTCAAACAAAATAGCTATTTTAGGGTTAAGGATATCATATTCTTTTCGTGTCAAGCACTATTTTGTGTACAAGTTATGCACGAATCATGACTATTTTTATCTTCTCAACATGTTGCCACCATTTAACGGGCGTCCCGACTCCAACTCCAACTCAAATCCACAATGGATAGGGACCTGTCCCCCCCCCTTGTATCTCATAAACCAAGAACTCCAAAAAGTTGGTAGAATAGGCAAACGATTCTGGACAACAATACTAAGAAGGCCTGCAAGTCTCAAAGGGATCTGCCGTATGCGTTTGATTAGAAGCAATAGGAGGGCCTAGCAGAGGACTCCAAATCCGAATTTTCACCTCCACAGAAAACACCCCCTCCAAACCCAAGGGACAGCAGATATCTCCATACTGAAGGCGCCGCGGGCAACGATATTGCAGGGATCCCTTCATTATATTGAGAAGAACAAGGCCTGCAAGTTTCGAATCGATTGATCGAGTGGATTGGAAGTATCTACCCGGCAAAGCATTGGACCCACAAGGTCCATTTTGAAGGTAAACAAGGAAAAAAACGGTGAATATTAATATCTCCATACTGAAGTCACCGCAGGCAATGATATTGCAGGGATCCCTTCATTATATCGAGAAGAACAAGGCCTGCAAGTTTCGAATCGATTGATTGAGTGGATTGGAAGTATCTACCCGGCAAAGCATTGGACACACAAGGTCCATTTTGAAGGTAAACAATGGAAAAAAACGGTGAATATTAATATCTCCATACTGAAGTCACCGCGGGCAACGATATTTCAGGGATCCCTTCATTATATCGAGAAGAACAAGGCCTGCAAGTTTCGAATCGATTGATTGAGTGGATTGGAAGTATCTAACCGGCAAAGCATTGGACACACAAGGTCCATTTTGAAGGTAAGCAAAGGAAAAAAACGGTGAATATTAATATCTCCATACTGAAGTCACCGCGGGCAACGATATTGCAGGGATCCCTTCATTATATCGAGAAGGACAAGGCCTGCAAGTTTCGAATCGATTGATTGAGCACATTAGAAGAATCAAACCGGTGAAGTAGATTGGGAAAATTTGGTTGTATTTCAAGGAAGCAACCCAAATAACGGTGACAGCAGATATCTCCATACCGAGGTCGCCGCTGCCAACGATATTGCACAGACCTCTTCATTATATCGAGAAGGAGACGTCCTCCAAGTTTCGGATTGATTGATTGAGAGGAATAGAAGAATCGAACCGGTGAAGCAGATTGGGAAAATTTGGTTGTATTTCAAAGAAACACCCCAAATAACAGTCACAGCAGATATCTCCATATCAACGACACCGACAGCAACGATATTGCAGGGTCCGCTTTATTACATATATAAGAACAAGCCGCCCAAGTTTCGAATTGATTGATCCAGCGGATCAGAAGAATCGAACCGGTGAAGCAGAGGGGCAAAATTTGGCTACATTTCAAGGAAGCAACCCAAACAATAGTCACAGCAGATATCTCTGCACTAACGGCACCAACAGCAACGATATTTCAGGGATCTCTTTATTACATCTATGAGGAGACGCCCGCCAAGTTTCGTATTGATCCATTGAGTGGATTAAAAGGAACAGACTCAACATAGAAAAGTGACAAATTTGGTTGTATTTCAAGGAAGCGACCCAAGTAATGGCGACAGCAGATATCTCTATAACAACGACACCAATAGCAACGATATTGCAGGGTTCGCTTTATTACATCTATGAGGAGACGCCCGCCAAGTTTCGTATTGATCCATTGAGCGGATTAGAAGGAACAGACTCCACATAGCAAAGTGACAAATTTGGTTGTATTTCAAGGAAGCAACCCAAGTAATGGCGACAGCAGATATCTCTATAACAACGACACCAACAGCAACGATATTTCAGGGATCTCTTCATTACATCTATGAGGAGACGCCCGCCAAGTTTCGTATTGATCCATTGAGCGGATTAGAAGGAACAGACTCAACATAGCAAAGTGACAAATTTGGTTGTATTTCAAGGAAGCAACCCAAATAATGGCAACAGCAGATATCTCTATAACAACGGCACCAACAGCAACGATATTTCAGGGGCCTCTTCATTACATATATGAGGAGACGCCCGCCAAGTTTCGTATTGATCCATTGAGCGGATTAGAAGGAACGAACTCAACATTGCAGAGTGACAAATTTGGTTGTATTTCAAGGAAGCAATCCAAATAACGGCGACAGCAGCAACAAGAACTAGCGAGGGCAACAGCAACAGTGGCTAGCAAGAGCAACAGCAACAGCGACCAGCGACCAACGACCAACGACCAAGGACCAACAACCAACAACTAGCGAGAGCAACAGCAACAGCAACAGCAACAGCAACAGCAACTAGCAACTAGCGACTAGCAAGAGCAATAGCAACTAGCGAAAGCAGCAGCAGCAGCAGCGAGAGCGACTAGCGAGAGCGACTAGCGAGAGTGACTAGCGAGAAGCGATTTGTCTCCTCCTCCTCCAATAACAACAAGAACAAGAACAACAACAACAACAACGGGGATTCTTCTCCTCCTCCTCCAACAACAACAACGGCAATTGGTCCCCTCCTCCAACAACAACAACAGGGATTTGTCTCCTCCTCCAACAACGGCGATTCGTCTCCTCCATCCAGCAGCGAATCCGCTCCCATCATCCAACAGAGCATGGATTCGTCTCCTCCTCCTCCAACAACAACAACAACAACAACAACGGGGATTTGTCTCCTCCTCCTCCAACAACAACAACGGGGATTCGTCTCCTCCTCCTCCTCCAACAACAACAACAACAACAACAACGAGGATTCGTCTCCTCCTCCAACAACAACAACAACAACAACGGGGACTCGTCTCCTCCTCCAACAACAACGGCGATTCGTCTCCTCCATCCAGCAGCGAATCCGCTCCCCTCATCCAACAGAGCAGCGATTTGTCTCCTCCCACAAGAGCAGGATTCGTCTCCTCCTCCTCCAACAACAACAGCAACGGCGATTCGTCTCCTCCATCCAGTAGCGAATCCGAATCCGCTCCCCTCATCCAACAGAGCAGCGATTCGTCTCCCCCCCCCCCATAGCAGGATTCATATTTTCCTACTCCAACAACAACAACAACGGGGATTCGTCTCCTCCTCCTCCAACAACAACAGGGATTCGTCTCCTCCTCCTCCTCCTCCTCCTCCAACAACAGCAATTCGGCTCCTCCTCCTCCAACAACAACAGGGAGGAGGAGCGTTTCGATGATTCGTTGCCGCTTGCCGGTGGAGGAGGAGGAGGAGCGTTTCGCTGATTTGTTGCCGTGCGCCGGTGGAGGAGGAGCGTTTCGCTGATTCGTTGCCGTGCGCCGGTGGAGGAGGATCGATTTGATGCCGGATCGCCGGTGGTGGAGGAGGAGGACCGATTCGATGCCGACGATTCGTTGCCGTTAGGGTCGCTTGCCATTGGAGGAGGAGGAGGAGCGTTCCGCTGATTCGTTGCCGATTGATTGGATCGATTCGTTTTGCAGATTGATTCGTTTTGCAGATCGATTGGTGTTGGATCGATTCGTTTTGCAGACCGATTCGTTTTGCAGATTGATTGGTGTGGGATCGATTGCCGTTCCTATTCAAATACATGATAATTGAACAAAATGGGTGAGTATCTTTTGATGTAGTAGAGTAAATACTAACAACAGAATAATATTATCTACATGATGCCACAAACCAAGACTGTTGGCGTTTAATCGATTCGATGCTGACGCTGACGCCGACGCCGACGCCGACGCCTCCATTTTGTTGTTGCCTTCTTTGATTCTTCCGATCAATTCGATGCTTACGATTTCAAGGGAAGATTTGCCCCACGATTTGTTTCTTCCAATTTGTTGCTTCCGATCCGCTGATCTGTTGGTTCCAATCTGTTCCTATGAAAATAAGAAGAAAAATAGAGAGGAAATACATTATCAGTAATGCCAGTGGAGTGGAAGACAAATCAATTGCCGTTGTCGATGCAGATGGAGTGGAAGACGAATCAATTGCGGTTGTCGACGCCGATGGAGTAGAAAACCAATTGCCATTGCCGTTGCCATTGCCGATGCCTATCTCTCCAATTCTTACCTTTGCTTGTTGTTCCGACGTCGTTCCGACACTCGACCCGATGAAATTGTAGTTGCTGCCGTAGAATACTTCTTACTCCATGTCACGAAAAACAGTACCTTGTTCCTGTTGATATAATTGCAAGGGACAAAGCCAGTTCATTGATTTCAAGACGTATATGTAAGGCTGCAGTCCAAACAATATCTATCCAGCAAATCCCCTTCTCGTCAAATGCTAACTACTTCTTTTCCAGTACAAGGCTGTTATTTCGGACTAAAATATCTGACAACAGATCCTCCGGCTCAAAAGAGGTTTTGGATCAAACGTTCTCGGACGGAGTGTTGATTACAAGAACCAACACCCTAGTCAAATAAGTCGGATGTAAGAAGGCAGATTATGAAGTGATTTTTTTTTGTTGCGAGGTAGATTGTTTTTTTTGTTGCGAGGTAGAAAAAGTGATTTTTTTTGTCGCGAGGTAGAAAAAGTGATCTTTTTTGTTTGTCGCGAGGTAATAAAAGTTTATTAGTGTTTGTGTGGGAAAGAATTTTTTTTTGTCGCGAGGTAAAAAAAAATCATACATCCTGTACAATTCTACATGATTTGGTACAAGTGTAGATTTGTGTAGAATTCTACACGTTTTTTGTACTAGATAATTCGTACGTACGAAAGAAAAAAATCAATCTCGTACGTACGAAAGAATCTTGACGTTCGAAAAAGAATCTCGTACGTACGACGTTCGAAAAATAATCTCGTATGTACGAATCTAGTATGTACGGTATGTATGTACGTTCGAAAAAGAGTGTCGTACGTACGTTCGAAAAAGACTGCATGGGGGTAAAGAACTTGCGAGAAGTCCACATATAAGAACAAATAAATAATCTCGTATGTACGAATCTAGTATGTACGGTATGTATGTACGTTCGAAAAAGAGTGTCGTACGTACGTTCGAAAAAGACTGCATGGGGGTAAAGAACTTGCGAGAAGTCCACATATAAGAACAAATAATTACTGAATTTGCGAACCGGATGTAACCCTAACCATATTGGGAAAAACTTTGCCACACAGAATGCCCAAAATGATGTGGTTTGACTCTCCAAATGGCAAACATGAGGGTATTTTTGGTGCAATTACCGGGCACAAACTAACTTATTGGATAGTAATGACTACAAAAGTATCCGGTCCAAGCAATGAATACATTCATCATGACTCATCAAATGCATATTGGAAACAACTTTGTCACACAGAATGCCCACAATGTTGTGGTTTGACTCTACAAATGGCAAACATGGGGGTATTTTTGGTGCTATTCCAGGGCACAAACTAACTTATTGGGTAATGACTCAAAAAGTATCTGGTCCAAGCCATGAATACATTCATCATGACTCATCAAATGCATAATGGGAACAACTTTGTCACACAGAATGCCCACAATGTTGTGGTTTGACTCTCCAAATGGCAAAAATAAGGGTATTTTTGGTGCAATTCCAGGGCACAAACTAACTTATTGGGTAATGACTCAAAAAGTATCTGGTCCAAGCCATGAATACATTCATCATGACTCATCAAATGCATATTGGGAACAACTTTGTCACATACAATGCCCTAAATGTTTTGGTTGGACTCAACAAATGGAAAACATGGGGCTATTTTTGGTGCAATTCCAGGGCAGCACAAACTAAGTTATTGGGTAATGACTCAAAAAGTATCTGGTCCAAGCCATGAATACATTCATCATGACTCATCAAATGCATATTGGGAACAACTTTGTCACACAGAATGCCCAAAATCTTAAGGTTGGACTCTACAAATGGCAATCATGGGGGTATTTTTGGTGCAATTCCGGGGCACAAACTAACTTATTGGGTAATGACTAAAAAAATATCGGGTCCAAGCCATGAATACATTCATCATGACTCATCAAATGCATATTGGAAACAACTTTGTCACATATAATGCCCAAAATGTTGTGGTTTGACTCTACAAATGGCAAACATGGGGGTATTTTTGGTGCAATTACAGGGCACAAACTAACTTATTGGGTAAGGACTCAAAAAGTATCTGGTCCAAGCAATGAATACATTCATCATGACTCATCAAATGCATATTGGGAACTACTTTGTCACATACAATGCCCTAAATCTTAACGTTTGACTCTACAAATGGCAATCATGGGGGTATTTTTGGTGCAATTCTAGGGCACAAACTAAGTTATTGGGTAATGACTCAAAAAGTATCTGGTCCAAGCCATGAATACATTCATCATGACTCATCAAATGCATAATGGGAACAACTTTGTCACACAGAATGCCCACAATGTTGTGGTTTGACTCTCCAAATGGCAAAAATAAGGGTATTTTTGGTGCAATTCCAGGGCACAAACTAACTTATTGGGTATTGACTCAAAAAGTATCTGGTCCAAGCCATGAATACATTCATCATGACTCATCAAATGCATATTGAGAACAACTTTGTCACACAGAATGCCCAAAATGTTGTGGTTTGACTCTCCAAATGGCAATCATGGGGGTATTTTTGGTGCAATTCCAGGGCACAAACTAAGTTATTGGGTAATGACTCAAAAAGTATTGGGTCCAAGCCATGAATACATTCATCATGACTCATCCAATGCATATTGGAAAAAACTTTGTTACATAGAATGCCCAAAATGTTGTGGTTTGACTCTACAAATGGCAAACACGGGGGTATTTTTGGTGCAATTCCAGGGCACAAACTAACTTATTCGGTAATGACTCAAAAATTATCTGGTCCAAGCCATGAATATATTCATCATGACTCTTCCAATGCATATTGGGAACTACTTTGTCACATAGAATGCCCAAAATCTTAAGGTTTGAGTCTCCAAATGGCAAACATGTGGGTATTTTTGGTGCAATTCCAGGGCACAAACTAACTTCTTATTGGGTAATGACTCAAAAAGTATCGGGTCCAAGCCATGAATACATTCATCATGACTCATCAAATGCATAGTGCGAACAACTTTGTCACATAGAATGCCCAAAATCTTAAGGTTTGACTCTCCAACTGACAAACATGAGGGTATTTTTGGTGCAATTCCAGGGCACAAACTAACTTATTGGGTAATGACTCAAAAAGTATCCGGTCCAAGCCATGAATACATTCATCATGACTCATCCAATGCATATTGGAAACAACTTTGTTACATAGAATGCCCAAAATGTTGTGGTTTGACTCTACAAATGGCAAACACGGGGGTATTTTTGGTGCAATTCCAGGGCACAAACTAACTTATTCGGTAATGACTCAAAAAGTATCTGGTCCAAGCCATGAATATATTCATCATGACTCTTCCAATGCATATTGGAAACAACTTTGTCACATAGAATGCCCAAAATCTTAAGGTTTGAGTCTCCAAATGGCAAACATGTGGGTATTTTTGGTGCAATTCCAGGGCACAAACTAACTTCTTATTGGGTAATGACTCAAAAAGTATCGGGTCCAAGCCATGAATACATTCATCATGACTCATCAAATGCATACTAGTGCGAACAACTTTGTCACATAGAATGCCCAAAATCTTAAGGTTTGACTCTCCAACTGACAAACATGAGGGTATTTTTGGTGCAATTGCAGGGCACAAACTAACTTATTGGGTAATGACTCAAAAAGTATCCGGTCCAAGCAATGAATACATTCATCATGACTCATCAAATACATATTGGGAACAACTTTGTCACACAGAATGCAGTAAATGTTGTGGTTTGACTCTCCAAATGGCAAACATGTGGGTATTTTTGGTGCAATTCCAGGGCACAAACTAACTTATTCGGTAATGACTCAAAAAGTATCTGGTCCAAGCCATGAATACATTCATCAGGACTCATCCAATGCATATTGGGAACAACTTTGCCACTCAGAATGCCCAAAATGTTGTGGTTTGACTCTCAAAATGGCAAACATGATGAGGGTATTTTTGGTGCAATTCCAGGGCACAAACAGTCTCATTTGGTAATGACTACCAAAGTTTTTGTACCAGGCCATGAATGCATATCACATGACTTACGAAATGCATGTTGGGAACAACTTTTAAATGCATATTGGGAACAACTTTGACACACACAGTACAGACAATGATGTGGTTTGTAGATACAAATGGCACACAAGACAGTACGGTATGTTAGGTGCAGCAGTCTACGAGATTCTACATGTGACTAGAGGATTGAAATACATAACCTTAGTGTGATCAAATGTTTCCCTTCTGAAAAAATTATGGCGCGGGAGGGGTGGCTTGCACAGGTACGTGCTCTACTGCTACAAATATAACAGCGCGCCCAAAACCAGACAACACACAGAAGATGTTCGGGCAAACAACATAGTACAGAACCCACGGAAAAATTCTACACACAAAACATCGTACACATACTACACGAAACACCGTACACACACACACACACACACGACACACACAACACACACAACACAAAACACCGTACACAACCCGACAAATTATTAGTACACACACAAAACCACACAAAAAGAAACACATGATTCTTGATCGACACCGTATTCAGAAAATAAAATAAAAAAATATGAATGCTATCGGAAAGACACGACGAAGCAAAAAATTCGAGGGGAAGACCCTTCGAAACAACAAAACCATCTGGCCCGGTGATCATCAAAATACAGGGGACAACAACGGTAAGAAAAAAAGAGTGAGAACAAACACCGCAATTACTAACAAAGTGTGTAACAGTAATACCACAACTATGAACGCATCAAAGGGCAACAGTAAAAAAAATGGTTCCGACAACACAATTTCTACTACTACAAACACGGAAGAACAAAACACCATCAACCAGAGTAACGAACCAGCGCTGACCATTACCAACACAACCACCACTACAGTAACGAACCAACAGAAAGAAGGAACAACAAAAACCAATGTGGTAGAGAAAACATGTAACGGAGAATGCTACAAATTAGAGGATGTTGCCGAACATGTCATGAAAAATATCCAATATGACAAATTGGCAGAGGAAGTGGCAAAACGCTTACGGAAACAAGAGAGGGAACCACATATAGGGGTGGGAAAGGTAGTAATGGTACCTAAACAAACGGAGGCAACCATGCAGGGAGAGGGGAGTTACAATGCCGGCGACACAAGAGAACGAGCAGTAAGTACAATTACAGACGAATATGGACTTATAATAGACAACGATATGCTTAAGGCTTTGAGTGATATGAGTGAAAGAGTGGAGAAGCAGCTAAGGGATTACGTCAAAAAACATTGGTACCCCAACATGAAGTTCCCTATCAATGACAAGGTAACGGCGCTTGTAATAAATAAAGCTGTTGGAGAAAGTGCGGTTATGAAGCCACCAAATATTCCACTTGCGGCATTCTGTTCCTTTTACAGGAAACGAGTAGGGACAGTACTGACCGCATTGAGGCACAACTCACAAACATTAGCGAGAAAAAACTGGATAGGTAAATACAGACAGGAGAATTGGTTGTTGAAATTAGGATTTTGAGAATCTATTTTTGGTCCGACAACACTAACATGCTGCACGTTGATACTTATGATACTTCCGTACAGACGATTACAGAAAAGGTCGAGTCCCTATCACATTCCCTGGTACTGTTGCAGTTATTCAAGACACAGAATATGAAAACACAGGTATTTTAAACCCTCAATACAGAACATACAAAGACGCGGAAGATGAAGATTTTTATTATTTTGTTACAAGAATCATGTCGGCAATCAATCCGACAAATTCCAATTTCAAACAACGGAAGGAGAGGCACTTGCTGAGTGATATATTTACTATAGCAGATGAAGCATTTGCATTGGTACTAATCTACAATGAGCATCATGTATGGGTGAACCAGCAGCGGCGAAAGGGTGATGCCACGATTCCGCGACAAAAAAAAGAATTCTGCGATTCAGACAGTGGAAGCAGAAATGGATGGATGGAGGAAGGTCGCGAGTTGTTCAGTGACTTGTGCGACAAAATTGGCGAGATGCGAAAACACCCAGAAACAGGAAGGAAATTGGAAGAAATGATGAGGGACAGATTTAGGAACGAAAGTTCGACAAATTACACCAACAATAAGCAGGGCGATGCAAATATTACTAGTAGCAGCTCCACTAATTGTAGTGGACCAAAAAAGAAAAAGAAAAGAAACGTCTATATTGATCCGGCAATAACAGCATTGATGAATGAAAGTTTATCTATGGGTGAACTAATGTAGAAAATAACAGTACATACATAATACAAAACTACTACTAATCTTGAACTTAATTTTGAGAATATTAGAAATAATGGAGGATTCGTAATACGTTGCAATAGGAATAAATCAAGCATAATAGAATCTACATTTTAAAAAGGGAATATTGTAGTCAAGAAATAGAATTCACAACTAGGGGAGCAGAATCGAATTGTTGTTTGGTAGATTAATATTTTGGAATTAATACTGACTCAAGATTTCTTTTTTATTCGTGAATAGAAGTAAGTGTTGTTCGTACAGAATAATAATTCGGTTCTGCTAGAGACTGAAATAAATTATTTTTATTTGAGAGTAGAGTAATGTGCATCACGCGCACAGAAATAGTGCTGAGTTTACATATACCCTTATACAATCGGCGCGAATTTCAGGGTGTCCAGAATTATTGCCGTGTTAAAATCACGCACAAAATTTGTGCGCGAGAAGTAAATTCGAACCCCGCGAAACAGTTCTCGGACGAAGATGTGATAGATAAGGAAACTTCCCTGGAGAAGAGGTCATTTATCCGACGCGGACAATGGGGACCTCCGATAAGGATTCAGGAGAAAGTGGACAGATATGACTCAGAAGCCATTGCAAAGATGTGGAACATCAGTGTTAAGAGGGCCGAAGAAACAATTAAGGTCACTACCCAGGAAGGCATAAGAAACCTTACGCAACCAATCACCCGAAGGCTGAAGACCCAAATGTGGAGAAACAGGAAAGTACTTAAGGGCCGATGGTTCGCTGATACTATGAAGTTCAAAGTACCGAGTATCATTAGGAACGATACTGACGCACAGATCTTTACCAATGGGAAAGGATACGTGGCGTTCTATCCAGTAAGAGGGGAGAAACGATGCCACAACGGACTATCTTGCTTCATAAATGAGGTAGGAATACCGGAACATCTTGTCACTGATGGGGCAAAGGCCCAAGGAAATCATGAGACACACAGCACTGGATAGACTAGGCTTCGATCGGAGTATCGCATTCGCCAAACGTACATACAGCCCCATTGTTGGTGGCAAAATACGGCTGAACACAGCGCCGGGAACCTGAGGAGATCAATACGATTGATGACCTCTAAGAAAGGAAGTCCGAGGAGGTGCTGGGCCTTCTGCGGAATGTTAGCGGCCGTAAGGTTAAGTAACACCGCGTCTGGGGATGCATCTTCTATGGGAAGGACCGGATTTGAGTTAGTCCACGGATATACTCCGGATATAACCCCGTACATGATACACGATTGGTATGATTTCATCCGGTGGTACGACCTACAGGATAAGTCGGAGAAATACGGACGATGGCTGGGCCCATGTGGAGATACTTATGGAGGTGGCGATTGTCACTATGTATTGTATAAGACTGGAAAAGTACACATAACGAACGGCACACGGCCTATATCCGAAGTGGAATGGAAGCACCCAGACACTATCCTGCAGTTGGAGGAACACAACAAGCTACTTAACGAAAGGATCGGCGATGAGGTGAAGCCCTCGGATACCTACCTGGAAAACGAGTTAGGGGAACCACCCTTGGGCCTATTTGATGGCAAATATGAGGGTGAGGACGAGGTACTTATGGCTGAGCCAGAGGCATCATCCCCGGACATCGATGATTTAACCGATAATCTTGACGAGTACCTTGGAAGCCAAGTGTTACTGCAGATAGGGGACCAACAGATTCGCGGTACGGTTAATAACCGATACAGGGACGCGAGTGGGATCCTAGTCGGAGAAAAGAACAACAATCCACTCCTAGACACAAGATCCTACTAGGTTTCTATGCCCGACGGATCCATTGAGATCTACACAGCAAATGTGCTCGCGGAGAATCTCTATTCCTCCGTGGACGACAAGGGGCGCATGTACTGTCTTCTGAACGAGCTACTTGACTATGAAAAGGATAAAGAGGCTCTGACAGTACAGCAGGCAACTATCACTACTAAGTCCGGACAAACAAGGACTAAGCCGACAACAAAAGGGTGGAGGATCCTGGTCAGTTGGAAAGATGGAACTACTTCTTGGGCAAAGTTAAGTGACATGAAGGAAAGTTTCCCCGTCGAAACGGCTCTGTTTGCCAAGGAACAAGGCATAATAGATGAGCCAGCTTTCAAGTGGTGGGCCTATCGGGTAATTCGGAAGAAAGACCGGATTATCTCCAGCGCCAAGACCAAATATTGGACCAGATCCCATAAGTATGGGGTTAGACTACCGAAAACAATTGCTGAAGCAAGAAGGATATATGAGGAATCCGGCAGTGACTATTGGGCCAGGGCTATTGCGAAAGAAATGAAAAACAATTTCATAGCTTTTGAGTTCAACAACGAGGACAAAGTACCGGTGGCACATACAAAAATCACTATGCACATGGTATTTGACGTGAAGATAGATCTAACTCGGAAGGCCTGACTTGTTGGCGACGGGCATAAAGTGCCCGAAATATCACGGGAGTATACAAACTCAAGCGTGCCCAGCAGGGATTTGGTTCGGATGTTCTTCCTAGTCTCTGCACTTAATGACCTTGAGGTCTTAAGTGCTGACATCCAAAATGCATACTTAACCGCACCAATTAAGGAAAAATACTACACAGTGGCTACACTGGAACAAGGATTTGCACCGGAGTTATGTGGAAGGCCCTGCAAAATTGTAAGGGCTCTGTATGGATTACCAGTAGCGGGCGCATCATTTCGATCTCATCTGTCTGAGCACTTAAGGGGACTTGGATACAAGTCTTGCAAGGCGGATCCATATGTATATATGCGGCCGGCTGTAAAGAAAGGAGGCTCGGCATATTACGAATACTGTGTGGCATATGTAGATGACATCCTTGTATGCGGGATGGATCCAAAGTTCCAAATGGATGCAATCGAAAGACAGTTCAAACTGAAGGATGGGACCATTGAACCACCCACTTTCTATCTAGGGCCAGATATTGGTAACACGTCCGTTGATGGGGCTGAGTACTGGTCCATGTCTTCAACAAAGTATACCTCCAAAGCCGTTAAGTCTGTTGAAGAGGAATTGAGTAGGGGGCAATATGCCTTCAAGGTACTCCCAAAATCCGCAAAATCACCATTGGTAACTGGATATAGGCCCGAAATCGATGCCTCACCGGAACTTGATTCGGAGAAACAAAACTATTACCAGGATTTAATAGGTATACTCCGTTGGATATGCGAACTCGGAAGGCTAGATATTGTAATGCCCGTCTCACTTATGTCCCGGTATCTTGCACAGGCATGAGAAGGACATCTAAACCAATTGTTTCATTTGTTTGCATACTTAAAGAATTACAGCAAATCAAAGTTGGTGTTTGACTGTTCCATCCCAGAACTTGATGAATCAGTATTCCATGAATGTGACTGGGCCGAATTCTACCCAGAAGCGGGGGAACTAATTCCTCCGGATATGCCCGAGCCACGAGGAAACGCCGTAACTACCACATGTTTTGTGGACGCCGACCACGCCGGTTGTAAGGCTACTAGGAGGTCTCATACGGGAATCATCATCTTTGTTAACAGGGCACCAATCCTATGGTTCTCTAAGAGACAAACAACTGTTGAAACATCCACATTCGGCTCAGAGATTGTGGCACTCAAGATCGCAATCGAAATGGTAGAAGGCCTACGGTATAAGCTCAGAATGATGGGCATACCTATAGAAGGACCGACCAACATGTATTGTGACAATGACTTGGTTGTTAAGAACGTAACACACCCGGAAAGCCCTTGTAAGAAGAAGCACAACAGTATTGCTTACCACAAGGCACGCGAATGCATTGCAGGAAAGATTATCTGGATTGGAAAAGAACCCGGTGAAACTAATATTGCAGATCTACTCACTAAGCTTATGGGTGGAGTAAAGCTATTTTCCTTATGTAGGAGGTGCATGTGGCGGTGCAAATAAGAAGACCGGCCCTTAAAGGTATCTTCTACAAGTACTTAACACTACGAGTACGAAGACACGGGGACTCTAGAAAAGCGCCGGTAGTAAACGTACAGACGTACAGACATTCGGAGAAACACACGAATGAGATAACACACGTATGGCTAACAAGCAAATAAGCGAGCTGACTCGCTGAATCGCTAACAGTAAGGGTGCGCTAATAGTGCACCGATAGAGGTTCAATCCGAGAAGTCATCTTACATGAAAACACTCACAAATCTAAATACTAATACTTGAAATCACTGAATACCACTAAGAATATCTAGCGGACTACACGTGTAAACGTGTTAATGAAGTGGTAATCCCCACCGAGAGCAAAAATAGAGTAAATAGAGTGTTGGATCAAGGGGTGTGTTATTGGTGAAAAATACGGACTAACGTTGGCATCAAATTCGATCGAAAAAGTCGACGAGAAAATTACACGAAATACAAGATACGGATATTACGCTGATCGAGCCTGAGAATCAAACGCACCTCCACTACTTGCAAATCCCTAAGTGGTAAAAACAATGTCACTTACGACTACAAACAAAAGAGGTCAATCAGTTAGAAACAGAACATCTCCAAAGACCTGACCGATAAGTGAACACTTGGAATCCTTAAGTATATTCAAAAGAATATACTTGATATCCCGTGAGGAAATTACTTATTGCATTCAAGAAAATCAATACCGATTCTGAATGGGCCTCATTCATCTACATACTCTACAAACAAGCATATGGCCCATTGAACAAAAACACTTAACCTCGTAAATGACCGATACCATCAAATGACCGATATGACAAGACGCTAACAGAGCAACAGCAGCGATAATATCGGTACAATGAAGATAGTAACAAATAACCGGGCAAGATCTCTATCACGTAAAATACAGCAGAGAGCCCCGATACAGTACAAAATACATAGCGAAAATAAGAGCCCCTCTCTGAGCTCGCTTCTCTTTAAATTTTAATATCATATACCTTTGGCCGGTTTTTAGAGTAACAACACTTCCAGCTCCCACCCTGTGGCTTGTGGCCCAATGGCAGAAAAGGCTTAACAGCCAAAGCTGTGCGCCGGTGTGTGTGGGCAAAGCAATAAGGGACCGGACTCACCAGCCTGCACAAACAAGAAACAGGCTGGAGTTTCCCGGATCCCCCTCAGCACTGCTTAACCCACCAACACACCCATGAACTTCAAGCATTGCATGTACAGTCCTACAAGTAGGTTGGCTACTGAGGCTATCACGCAATAGTAAGTGATAGCCATTCAGTAATCGTCGCGATTGTCTTCAGTCGATGGTGCTTGATCTACCGGTAGATTGATTGATTCCTTCTTTGTAATAAAAAGATATACGGGAGTGAATAGATTCAATAGATTCAACACACGAATATTTTTTACTATTAATTATGCAAACCGAGCAAATTTGGAATTTGGAATCTCTAAATAGGAAACAGTAACTGTCTGTCTAACCACTACCCGCGCCACCTACAGGCCTATTTTGGCAGGTGCACATGCGTTGGGTGACAAACATATTTGATTTTAGTGATTCCGTTCGAGTTTATTCTGTTTTTATTGAGTGATTCCCACCTAAGGAAAACACATATAATTAATAAAAAAACACATAAAAAGTATGTGTCTTGTATATAGATGTATCCACTTCTTAATAAAATTTGTCAGTCGAGGGGCTCTCGACTGACAGTTTTTATTCACTTAACTAACACTGAATAGATTTCAACGGAATCTTAAAATCAAACATTTCAGTCTTAATCAATCGTGTGCACCTCTTGCACCTCTTTTGCCGGGCACGCTTTTTTGGTGATCATCGCTAATTTTGCTCAGCTGAAAATTTGCAAACAGTCCGAAAAAGAAAGAAAGTCTGGAAAGATAGACAAACAGCAACAACAGTACAACTTGTCTCTCCAGCAAGTATCATCCATTAATTCAACTTGAAGGATCGCGGCACGGATTGCGCCACAACACGACAACAAGGAAGAACACAAGAACAACACGACAACACGACAACACGACAAGGAAGAACACAAGAACAACACGACAACAAGTTCTTTTCTTTTGAGCTGACTCAGGGCAATGTCCTTCTACCCCCTCACTACAATCGCTATCGTTGCTCTTGTTAGTTTATTAGACGATTCGTTGGAAGATGAAGACGATGAATCGATTCGATCCGCAATCCCCTCACAAAAAAAATACCTCAAATACTGTACATCATAACAATCAACATGGCATCAACAATCAACAACATGGCACCAACTGCCGTATTGTCGTCTGGCAGCGGTGGAAGGAAAGCCGGCATTGGCAACTACACAAAGCCTGAGTTGGAGAACTTGTTCCGATGCCTTAGAAGTATCCTACCGATTGGACGTTGCAAGCCAACACGCTGAAAAATATCCTGGTAGGGACACTGATTCAATCAGGAACAAGTACATTCGGTTGTACCGGAAGAAGATGCCAACTGGAGATCCAATTAAGTCATGGGATGTTAAACAAGCCAAGGAAATCAAATATCTGATTGGTGATAGAGCCTCCATTCTGAACGGAGAAGAAAGGTTCGATCTTGAAACAGGGGAGTTTGTCCCTGCTGATGATGACGACGAGGAGCCGTCTGATCCTCCACCACTTCCACTATGTCAACCAACTCAACCAACTCAGCTGACTCACGGAACAACTCAAGGAACAACTCAATCAACTCAAGGAAAAACCCAACAAATTTTAGCACAGTGGAAATCCTGCCAATCCCCGACTAAAATATAATTCAGCAATCAACCAAAAAACAAACCAGATTTGAACACAGTGCAAATCTTTTCAGTCCCGAACCAAAATATAATTAAATCGTCAATCCTAAAACCCACCAGATTTAGACACAGTGCAAATCTTTCCAGTCCCTAACCAAAATATAACTGAGTCATCAATTCAAAAACCAACCAGATTTTAGCACAGTGCAAATCCTGCCAACTCCCGACTAAACTATAACTCAGTCATCAACCCAAAAACCCACCAGATTTGAACACAGTGCAAATCTTTCCAGTCCCTAATCAAAATATAACTCAGTCATCAACCCAAAACCAAACCAGATTTTAGCACAGTGCAAATCCTACCAATTCCCGACTAAAATATAACTCAGTCATCAACCCAAAAACCAACCAGATTTGAACACAGTGCAAATCTTTTCAGTCCCTAACCAAAATATAACTAAATCGTCAACACTAAAACCCACCAGATTTGATCACAGTGCAAATCTTTCCAGTCCCTAACCAAAATATAACTCAGTCATCAACCCAAAAACCCACCAGATTTTAGAACAGTGCAAATCCTGCCAATTCCCGACTAAAATATAACGCAGTCATCAACCCAAAAACCAACCTGATTTGAACACAGTGCAAATCTTTTCAGTCCCTAACCAAAATATAATTCAGTCATCAATTCAAAAACCAACCAGATCTTAGCACGGTGCAAATCCTGCCAATTCCCGACTAAAATATAACTCAGTCATCAACCCAAAAACCAACCTGATTTGAACACAGTGCAAATCTTTTCAGTCCCTAACCAAAATATAATTCAGTCATCAATTCAAAAACCAACCAGATCTTAGCACAGTGCAAATCCTGCCAATTCCCGACTATACTATAACTCAGTCATCAACCCAAAAACCAACCTGATTTGAACACAGTGCAAATCTTTCCAGTCCCTAATCAAAATATAACTCAGTCATCAACCCAAAACCCAACCAGATTTTAGCACAGTGCAAATCCTACCAATTCCCGACTAAAATATAACTCAGTCATCAACCCAAAAACCAACCAGATTTGAACACAGTGCAAATCTTTTCAGTCCCTATTCAAAATATAACTAAATCGTCAACCCTAAAACCCACCAGATTTGATCACAGTGCAAATCTTTCCAGTCCCTAACCAAAATATAACTCAGTCATCAACCCAAAAACCCACCAGATTTTAGAACAGTGCAAATCCTGCCAATTCCCGACTAAAATATAACTCAGTCATCAACCCAAAAACCAACCTGATTTGAACACAGTGCAAATCTTTTCAGTCCGTAACCAAAATATACTTCAGTCATCAATTCAAAAACCAACCAGATTTTAGCACAGTGCAAATCCTGCCAATTCCCGACTAAAATATAACGCAGTCATCAACCCAAAAACCAACCTGATTTGAACACAGTGCAAATCTTTTCAGTCCCTAACCAAAATATAATTCAGTCATCAATTCAAAAACCAACCAGATCTTAGCACGGTGCAAATCCTGCCAATTCCCGACTAAAATATAACTCAGTCATCAACCCAAAAACCAACCTGATTTGAAAACAGTGCAAATCTTTTCAGTCCCGAACCAAAATATAAGTCAGTCATCAATTCAAAAACCAACCAGATTTTAGCACAGTGCAAATCCTGCCAACTCCCGACTAAACTATAACTCAGTCATCAACCCAAAAACCCACCAGATTTGAACCTTTCCAGTCCCTAATCAAAATATAACGCAGTCATCAACCCAAAAACCAACCAGATTTTAGCACAGTGCAAATCCTGCCAATTCCCGACTAAAATATAACTCAGTCATCAACCCAAAAACCCACCAGATTTGAACACAGTGCAAATCTTTTCAGTCCCAAACCAAAATATAATTAAATCGTCAACCCTAAAACAAAAACCAACCAGATTTAGACACAGTGCAAATCTTTCCAGTCCCTATCCAAAATATAACTCAGTCATCAATTCAAAAACACACAAGATTTTAGCACAATGCAAAAACTGCCAATTCCCGACTAAAATATAACTCAGTCATCAACCCAAAAACCCACCAGATTTTAGTACTGTGCAAATCCTGCCACTCCCCGACTAAAATATAACGCAGTCATCAACCCAAAACCCCACCAGATTTTAGCACATTCCAAAACCTGCCAATTCCTGACTAAAATATAACTCAGTCATCAACCCAAAAACCAACCAGATTTGAACACAGTGCAAATCTTTCCAGTCCCTAACCAAAATATAATGAAATCGTCAACCCTAAAACCCACCAGATTTAGACACAGTGCAAATCTTTCCAGTCCCTAACCAAAATATAACTAAGTCATCAATTCAAAAACCAACCAGATTTTAGCACAGTGCAAATCCTGCCAATTCCCGACTAAAATATAACTAAGTAATAAACCCAAAAACCAACCAGATCTTAGCACGGTGCAAATCCTGCCATTCCCCGACTAAAATATAACGCAGTCATCAACCCAAAAATCAACCTGATTTGAACACAGTGCAAATCTTTTCAGGCCCTAACCAAAATATAATTCAGTCATCAATTCAAAAACCAACCAGATTTTAGCACAGTGCAAATCCTGCCAATTCCCGACTAAAATATAACTCAGTCATCAACCCAAAAACCAACCTAATTTGAAAACAGTGCAAATCTTTTCAGTCCCTAACCAAAATATAACTGAGTCATCAATTCAAAGACCAACCAGATTTTAGCACAGTGCAAATCCTGCCAATTCCCGACTAAACTATAACTCAGTCATCAACCCAAAAACCCACCAGATTTGAACACAGTGCAAATATTTCAGTCCCAAACCAAAATATAATTAAATCGTCAACCCTAAAACAAAAACCCACCAGATTTAGACACAGTGCAAATCTTTCCAGTCCCTAACCAAAATATAATTCAGTCGTCAATTCAAAAACCAACCAGATTTTAGCACAGTGCAAATCCTGCCAACTCCGGACTTAAATATAACTCAGTCATCAACCCAAAAACCAACCTGATTTAGACACAGTGCAAATCTTTCCAGTCCCTAACCAAAATATAACTCAGTCATCAATTCAAAAACCAACCAGATTTTAGCACAGTGCAAATCCTGCCAATTCCCGACTAAAATATAACTCAGTCAATAACCCAAAAACCCACCAGATTTTAGCATTGTACAAATCCTGCCAAAATTCCGACTAAAATATAACGCAGTCATCAACCCAAAAACCCACCAGATTTTAGCACAGTGCAAATCCTGACAATTCCGGACTAAAATACAACTCAGTCATCAACCCAAAAACCAACCAGATCTTAGCACGGTGCAAATCCTGCCAATTCCCGACTAAAATATAAAGCAGTCATCAACCCAAAAATCAACCTGATTTGAACACAGTGCAAATCTTTTCAGTCCCTAACCAAAATATAATTCAGTCATCAATTCAAAAACCAACCAGATTTTAGCACAGTGCAAATCCTGCCAATTCCTGACTAAAATATAACTCAGTCATCAACCCAAAAACCCACCAGATTTGAACACAGTGCAAATCTTTCCAGTCCCTAATCAAAATATAACGCAGTCATCAACCCAAAAACCAACCAGATTTTAGCACAGTGCAAATCCTGCCAATTCCCGACTAAAATATAACTCAGTCATCAACCCAAAAACCCACCAGATTTGAACACAGTGCAAATCTTTTCAGTCCCAAACCAAAATATAATTAAATCGTCAACCCTAAAACAAAAACCCACCAGATTTAGACACAGTGCAAATCTTTCCAGTCCCTATCCAAAATATAACTCAGTCATCAATTCAAAAACACACAAGATTTTAGCACAATGCAAAAACTGCCAATTCCCGACTAAAATATAACTCAGTCATCAACCCAAAAACCCACCAGATTTTAGTACTGTGCAAATCCTGCCACTCCCCGACTAAAATATAACGCAGTCATCAACCCAAAACCCCACCAGATTTTAGCACATTCCAAATCCTGCCAATTCCCGACTAAAATATAACTCAGTCATCAACCCAAAAACCAACCAGATTTGAACACAGTGCAAATCTTTCCAGTCCCTAACCAAAATATAATGAAATCGTCAACCCTAAAACCCACCAGATTTAGACACAGTGCAAATCTTTCCAGTCCCTAACCAAAATATAACTAAGTCATCAATTCAAAAACCAACCAGATTTTAGCACAGTGCAAATCCTGCCAATTCCCGACTAAAATATAACTCAGTCATCAACCCTAAAACCAACCAGATCTTAGCACGGTGCAAATCCTGCCAATCCCCGACTAAAATATAACGCAGTCATCAACCCAAAAATCAACCTGATTTGAACACAGTGCAAATCTTTTCAGTCCCTAACCAAAATATAATTCAGTCATCAATTCAAAAACCAACCAGATTTTAGCACAGTGCAAATCCTGCCAATTCCTGACTAAAATATAACTCAGTCATCAACCCAAAAACCAACCAGATCTTAGCACGGTGCAAATCCTGCCAATCCCCGACTAAAATATAACGCAGTCATCAACCCAAAAATCAACCTGATTTAGACACAGTGCAAATCTTTCCAGTCCCTAACCAAAATATAACTCAGTCATCAATTCAAAAACCAACCAGATTTTAGCACAGTGCAAATCCTGCCAATTCCCGACTAAAATATAACTCAGTCAATAACCCAAAAACCCACCAGATTTTAGCATTGTACAAATCCTGCCAAAATTCCGACTAAAATATAACGCAGTCATCAACCCAAAAACCCACCAGATTTTAGCACAGTGCAAATCCTGCCAATTCCGGACTAAAATACAACTCAGTCATCAACCCAAAAACCCACCAGATTTTAGCACAGTGCAAATCCTGCCAATTCCCGACTAAACTATAACTCAGTCATCAACCCACAAACCCACCAGATTTGAACATAGTGCAAATCTTTCCAGTCCCTAATCAAAATATAACTCAGTCATCAACCCAAAACCCAACCAGATCTTAGCACGGTGCAAATCCTGCCAATTCCCGACTAAAATATAACTCAGTCATCAACCCAAAAACCAACCTGATTTGAACACAGTGCAAATCTTTTCAGTCCCGAACCAAAATATAATTCAGTCATCAATTCAAAAACCAACCAGATTTTAGCACAGTGCAAATCCTGCCAATTCCCGACTAAAATATAACTCAGTCATCAACCCAAAAACCCACCAGATTTGAACACAGTGCAAATCTTTCCAGTCCCTAATCAAAATATAACGCAGTCATCAACCCAAAAACCAACCAGATTTTAGCACAGTGCAAATCCTGCCAATTCCCGACTAAAATATAACTCAGTCATCAACCCAAAAACCAACCAGATTTGAACACAGTGCAAATCTTTTCAGTCCCAAACCAAAATATAATTAAATCGTCAACCCTAAAACAAAAACCAACCAGATTTAGACACAGTGCAAATCTTTCCAGTCCCTATCCAAAATATAACTCAGTCATCAATTCAAAAACACACAAGATTTTAGCACAATGCAAAAACTGCCAATTCCCGACTAAAATATAACTCAGTCATCAACCCAAAAACCCACCAGATTTTAGTACTGTGCAAATCCTGCCACTCCCCGACTAAAATATAACGCAGTCATCAACCCAAAACCCCACCAGATTTTAGCACATTCCAATTCCTGCCAATTCCCGACTAAAATATAACTCAGTCATCAACCCAAAAACCAACCAGATTTGAACACAGTGCAAATCTTTCCAGTCCCTAACCAAAATATAATGAAATCGTCAACCCTAAAACCCACCAGATTTAGACACAGTGCAAATCTTTCCAGTCCCTAACCAAAATATAACTAAGTCATCAATTCAAAAACCAGCCAGATTTTAGCACAGTGCAAATCCTGCCAATTCCGGACTAAAATATATCTCAGTCATCAACTCAAAAACCAACCAGATCTTAGCACGGTGCAAATCCTGCCAATCCCCGACTAAAATATAACGCAGTCATCAACCCAAAAATCAACCTGATTTGAACACAGTGCAAATCTTTTCAGTCCCTAACCAAAATATAATTCAGTCATCAATTCAAAAACCAACCAGATTTTAGCACAGTGCAAATCCTGCCAATTCCTGACTAAAATATAATTCAGTCATCAACCCAAAAACCAACCTAATTTGAAAACAGTGCAAATCTTTTCAGTCCCTAACCAAAATATAATTCAGTCATCAATTCAAAAACCAACCAGATTTTAGCACAGTGCAAATCCTGCCAATTCCCGACTAAAATATAACTCAGTCATCAACCCAAAAACCAACCAGATTTGAACACAGTGCAAATATTTCAGTCCCAAACCAAAATATAATTAAATCGTCAACCCTAAAACAAAAACCCACCAGATTTAGACACAGTGCAAATCTTTCCAGTCCCTAACCAAAATATAATTCAGTCGTCAATTCAAAAACCAACCAGATTTTAGCACAGTGCAAATCCTGCCAATTCCCGACTAAAATATAACTCAGTCATCAACCCAAAAACCAACCTGATTTAGACACAGTGCAAATCTTTCCAGTCCCTAACCAAAATATAACTCAGTTATCAATTCAAAAACCAACCAGATTTTAGCACAGTGCAAATCCTGCCAATTCCCGACTAAAATATAACTCAGTCAATAACCCAAAAACCCACCAGATTTTAGCATTGTACAAATCCTGCCAAAATTCCAACTAAAATATAACGCAGTCATCAACCCAAAAACCCACCAGATTTTAGCACAGTGCAAATCCTGCCAATTCCGGACTAAAATACAACTCAGTCATCAACCCAAAAACCCACCAGATTTTAGCACAATGCAAATCCTGCCAATACCCGACTAAAATATAACTCAGTTTCAACCCAAAAACCAACCCGATTTGAACACATTGCAAATCTTTCCAGTCCCTAACCAAAATATAATTTAATCGTCAACCCTAAAACCCACCAGATTTAGACACAGTGCAAATCTTTCCAGTCCCTAACCAAAATATAACTCAGTCATCAATTCAAAAACCAACCAGATTTTAGCACAGTGCAAATCCTGCCAATCCCCGATTAAAATATAACTCAGCCATCAACCCAAAAACCAACCAGATTTTAGCACAGTGCAAATCCTGCCAATTCCCGACTAAAATATATCTCAGTCATCAACCCAAAAACCCAACAGATTTTAGCACAGTGCAAATCCTGCCAGTCCCCGACTAAAATATAACGCAGTCATCGACCCAAAAACCAACCAGATTTGAACACAGTGCAAATCTTTTCAGTCCCTAACCAAAATATAATTAAATCGTCAACCCTAAAACCCACCAGATTTTAGCACTGTGCAAATCTTTCCAGTCCCCGACCAAAATATAATGCAGTCATGAACCCAAAAACCAACCAGATTTTAGCACAGTGCAAATCCTGCCACTCCCCGACAAAAATATAATTCAGTCATGAACCCAAAAACCCACCAGATTTGAACACAGTGCAAATCTTTCCAGTCCCTAACCAAAATATAATTCAGTGATCAACCCAAAAACCCACTAGATTTGAACACAGTGCAAATCTTTTCAGTCCGTAACCAAAATATAATTCAGTCATCAGCCCAAAAACCCACTGGATTTGAACACAGTGCAATTCCTGGCAGTACCCGACCAAAATAGAACTCAGTTATCAAACCAAAAACCCACCTGATTTGAACACAGTGCAAATCTTTCCAGTCCCTAACCAAAATATAATTCAGTCATCAACCCAAAAACCAACCAGATTTGAACACAGTGCAAATCTTTCCAGTCCCTAACCAAAATATAATTCAATTGTCAACCCAAAATCCCACCAGCAGTGCAAATCCTGCCAGTCCCTAACCAAAATATAATTCAATCGTCAACCCAAAAACCCACCAGATTAGAACACAGTGCAAATCCTGCCACTCCCCGACAAAAATATAACTCAGTCATCAACCCAAAAACCAACCTGATTTGAACACAGTGCAAATCTTTCCAGTCCCTAACCAAAATATAATGACGTCAACCCTAAAACCACCTGATTTAGACACAGTGCAAATCTTTCCAGTCCCTTACCAAAATATAACTCAGTCATCAATTCAAAAACCAACCAGATTTTAGCACAGTGCAAATCCAGCCAATTCACGACTAAAATATAACTCAGTCATCAACCCAAAAACCAACCAGATTTTAGCACTGTGCAAATCCTGCCGATCCCTGATCAAAATATAACGCAGTCATCAACCCAAAAACACACAAGATTTTAGCGCAGTGCAAATCCTGCCAGTCCCCGACTAAAATATAACGCAGTCATGGACCCAAAAACCAACCAGATTTGAACACAGTGCAAATCTTTTCAGTCCCGAACCAAAATATAATTAAATCGTCAACCCTAAAACCCACCAGATTTAGACACAGTGCAAATCTTTCCAGTCCCCGACCAAAATATAACGCAGTCATGAACCCAAAAACCCACAAGATTTTAGCACAGTGCAAATCCTGCCAATCCTCGACTAAAATATAACTCAGCCATCAACCCAAAAACCAACCAGATTTGAACACTGTGCAAATCTTTTCAGTCCCGAACCAAAATATAATTAAATCGTCAACCCTAAAACTCACCAGATTTGAACACAGTGCAAATCTCTCCAGTCCCTAACCAAAATATAACTCAGTCATCAATTCAAAAACCAACCAGATTTTAGCACAGTGCAAATCCCGCCAATTAACACTGTGCAAATCTTTCCAGTCTCTTACCAAAATATAATTCAATCGTGAACCAAAAAACCAACCATATTTGAACACTGTGCAAATCCTGCCAATCCCCGACCAAAATATAACTCAGTAATCAACAAAAAAACCCACCTGATTTGAAGACAGTTCAAATTCTTCCGACCCCCGACCAAAATATAATTCAATAGTTAACCAAAAAACCAACCATATTTGAACACTGTGCAAATCCTGCCGATCCCCGACCAAAATATAACTCAGTAATCAACCAAAAAACCCACCTGATTTGAAGACAGTGCAAATTCTTCCGACCCCCGACCAAAATATAATTCAATCGTGAACCAAAAAACCAATCATATTTGAACACAGAGCAAATCCTGCCGATCCCCGACCAAAATATAACGCAGTAATCAACCAAAAAACCCACCTGATCTGAAGACAGTGCAAATTCTTCCGACCCCCGACCAAAATATAATTCAATCGTCAACGCAAAAACCCACCAATTTTTGCACAGTGCAAATCTTTCCAGTCCCTAATGAAAATATAACTCGTTCGTCAAAGACCGAACTTACAAATCCTGCCCATCCCCAACCTTAAATCAACTTGATTATCTATTCATATTATGTATCCAGTTCAGACAGCGATAGTTCTGACAGCAGTTCCAATTGAGTAGCAAGGGTGAATGTAACGACTTACTTAAAATTATTGTTTAATATTACTAAAGAGGGGTAGCTCTAAGTACAGTTTTGCGAGATACATATGCGCTCATAATATAACAGCCTTCGTATTTTGGATTCGAACAGCAATGTAATACTAATGGATTGAACAATAGAGTATCGCCTGACCTCAATGGCACTTTCACTCCATACGTGGGGAAGACAAAGTAATAAATCACCTCTTCATCACTTACATGTTTTGGAGCAATAACTGTCAGCCTTGTATAGAACATATCGGCATCGGTATGGCATTTTGAGTGATAATCCTTTCCAATAGCAAAGGCCGTTGCGTGATGGCCGATTGCATTCAACGTTGTACGATTAACAACCTCATTCATCACAGTCGTTTCAAGGTTGACAAATTTGGACAATGGAGTTAAACTGAGCTGCATTTCCTTCACAATGTGTAGGGCTTTCTGTTCAAGGTTGTATTTTGTTGTCGAGTCCACATTGTTTTTGAAAACGTACACACCATTTCCTGATTTCAATCGATTTGGTCTCATCCCAACAATAGCATATCCACTGTTTACACTGTCACATTTGGTTCCTCGACCTATTTTGGGTTTAGATTCAACAATCTGCCCAGCAAATGTTCTTGTGATTTCTATATTTTTGGGAGTACCCAAGCGTCGTTTTGCGATTTGTGTGGAAGCTTTTGCAAAGATTCTCAATGATGGTTCTGATTCTGCAAATGCTAGAACAAACTTCTCGTTGGTACTATCCAATGTCTTGAAACTGTCTATAGAGACTGCTTGTGCCAAAGAATATTTCTTCTCTTCAACTGTTGTCCGGCCCCAATTCGTATCCAGGAATTTTCCTTTAAACCCATTTTTGTTAACTGTTTTCAATGCTATTTCCTCGACATGTTTGAAAATTGCTTTTGTATCTCGATTCCTGTCCCCTTCTGCAGTCTTGTTAGGTTTGATCTCCGACAAGTGTTTGTAAGTCTGGTGGATTGTTGATGAGGATGGTGCTGCGTTTTGGAGAAAATTTGAAGTCGTTTTCTTTCTCTCAGTCTTCCCGCGTTTCCTCTTGGATTTTTGCTTGATTGCTTTTGCTGGCAATTGCTTTGTTGTTGATTTGAATCCCATTGTTGTTGGATCGATTGGTGTTCCGGATCGATTGGTGTTGCTGTTGTCGATCGGTTGGTGTTGGATCGATTCGTGTTGCTGATCGATTGGTGTTGGATCAATTGGTGTTGGATTGATTGGTGTTGGATCGATTGGTGTTGGATCGATTCGTTCTCCCGGTTGCTTCGATTGTTCCCAATTGCTTCGATTGTTCCCGGTTGGTTTGATTGTTCTGTTGCCTTTGCTGACAATTCGTGTTGCAGATCGATTGGTGTTGGAGCGATTCGTGTTGCAGACCGATTGGTGTTTGATCGATTGGTGTTATCGTTTCCGGTTGCGGTGGGTTCGATCGTTTTGGGTTGCTGCTGTTGCTCTTGCTGCTGCCGCTTGCTGCTGTTGCTGCTGCCGCTTGCTGCTGTTGCTCTCGCTGCCGCTTGCTGTTGTTGCTCTCGCTGCCGCTTCCGCTTGCTGTCGAATTGCCGGTGGAGGAGGAGCGTTTCGCGGATTCGTTGCCGAGCGCCGGTGGAGGAGGAGCGTTTCCGTTATTCGTTGGAGGAGCGTTTCCGTGAGGAGGTGGAGCGATTCGTTGCCGCTTGCTGGTGGAGGAGGAGCGTTGCGATTTGGGTGGAGCGCCGGTGGATGAGGAGGAGAAGAGACGTTGGCAGAGCGACGTTGGTGGAGCGCCGGTGAAAGAGCAATTCGATGCCAAAGATTCGTTGCCGTTGTTTACTCCTACTAGGGTTTGCGCCGGTGAAATTGAACAAAATGGGTGAGTATCTATTGATGTAGTAGAGTAAATATAACAAAAGAATAATATAATCTACATGCCACAAACCAAGACTGTTGGCGTCCAATCGATTTGATGCTGACGCACACGCCTCCTTTTGTTGTTGCCTTTGATTCGTCCGATCAATTCGATGCTTACGATTTCAAGGGAAGATTTGCCCCACGGTTCCGATCCGTTCCTATGAAAATAAGAAGAAAAATAGCGAGGAAATACATTATCAGTAATGCCAGTGGAGTGGAAGACGAATCAATTGCCGTTGAAGATGAATCAATTGCCGTTGTTGATGCCGTTGCCGATGCATTACTCTCTAATTCTTACCTTTGCTTGTTGTTCCAACATTGTTCCGTTCCCCGTTGCTTCTATTTGATCGTTCCCGGCTTCAATGGTTCCCGGTTGCTTCGATCGTTCGTTCCCGGTTTCTTCTATTCGATCGTTCCCGGTTGCTTCGATGGTTGTTGCTTCCGATTCCGATTCAATCGTTCCTATGAAAATAATAAGAAACCAGAAGGGAGGAAATACATTATCAGTAATACCGGAGGCAGTATCTCTTATAGTCATTGTCTATCTCTCTCATTCTTACCTTTGCTTGTTCCGGCGTTCCGACAATCGTCCCGATGAAATGGTTGTTGTTGCTGCTGCTGTTGATTTGCAGCCTTCTTACTCCTCTGTCACGAAAAACAGTACCTCGTGCCTGTTGATATAGAAGCAATGGATGCAGATTTATTGCTCTCAAGACGTATATGTTTGGGTGATCAAGTCCAAGAACACTACTATCTATCCAGCAAACCACCTCTTGTCCAATGCGAGCTAATTCTTTTTCCAGTACAAGGCTGTTATTTCAGACTAAAATATAAGAGCACGGATAACCTGCCGAATACTGATAAAGAAGTATAAGGTGGAATCCCACGTTCACCGACGGAGTGCCAAATAGCAACTCTACTCAAATAAGTTGGATGTCAGAAGGCTGATTATAAAGTGATGTTTTTTTTGTTGCGAGATAGAAAAAGTGATTTTTTTGTCCGGGGGTAGAAAATAAAATTACTGTGTGCTTGTGTGAGAGAGAATTTTTTTTTTCGCGTCCGATTTCGTTGAAGTATCTAGTACATCATGTAAAATTCTACATGATTTTGTAGTACTAGATAATTCGTACGTGCGGAAAAAAAAAAGAATCTCGTACGTACGAAAAACTCGTATCGTACGGAAAAAAAAAAATCAATCTCGTAACGTACGTACGAGATTCTTTTTCAAACGTCGTACGTACGAGATTCTTTTTCGAACGTACATACATACCGTACATACGAGATTCTTCGTACGTACGAGATTCTTCGTACCGTACGTGGGTTTGGGTTGATGACTTAGTTATATTTTGGTTAGGGACTGGAAAGATTTGCACTTTGTTCAAATCTGGTCAGTTTTTTTGGTTGATGGTTTGGGTTGATGACTTAGTTATATTTTGGTTAGGGACTGGAAAGATTTGCACTGTGTTCAAATCTGGTCAGTTTTTTTGGTTGATGACTGAATTATATTTTGGTTAGGGACTGGAAAGATTTGCACTGTGTTCAAATCTGGTGGGTTTTTGGGTTGATGACTGAATTATATTTTGGTTAGGGACTGGAAAGATTTGCACTGTGTTCAAATCATGTGGGTTTTTGCGTTGATGACTGAATTATATTTTGGTTAGGGACTGGAAAGATTTGCACTGTGTTCAAATCTAGTGGGTTTTTGGGTTGATGACTGAATTATATTTTGGTTAGGGACTGGAAAGATTTGCACTGTGTTCAAATCAGGTGGGTTTTTGGTTTGATAACTGAGTTCTATTTTGGTCGGGTACTGCCATGATTTGCACTGTGTTCAAATCTGGTGGGTTTTTGGGTTGATGACTGAATTATATTTTGGTTAGGGACTGGAAAGATTTGCACTGTGTTCAAATCTGGTGGGTTTTTGGGTTCATGACTGAGTTATATTTTGGTCGGGGACTGGCAGGATTTGCACTATGTTCAAATCTGGTGGGTTTTAGGGTTGATGACTGAGTTTTATTTTGGTTAGGGACTGGAAAGATCTGCACTGTGTTCAAATCTGGTGGGTTTTTGGATTGATGACTGAGTTATATTTTAGTCGGGGATTGACAGGATTTTCACTGTGTTCAAATCTGTTATGTTTTAGGGTTGAGGATTGAGTTATATTTTGGTCGGGGATTGGAAAGATTTGCACTGGCTTCAAATCTGTTCAATTTTTGAACTGATGACTGAGTTACTTTTTAGTCAGGGATTGAAATAATTTGCACTGTGCTCAAATCTCGTGGGTTTTTCAGCTGTTGGGAGACACAAAAACATAAGAATACTGATCTACAAAGAGGAAAAGACGAAAACAAGCACATAACTTCACAGTACCCGACAGGAACAAACCATCATGAAAAGCAATATACCTCCCATGGATTTGGATGATCAGGAAATCAATGACAATGCCAATACAACTGTGGGTACAGAGAAGACACTAGAAGGAAAAACAGAGTCAAAAACAATTTCTGTCATGCTAGAAGCAGCAATCGATACAGCACCCGACAGAACAACCCTATCATGAACAGCAATTTATCGCCCGCCAACGCAGCAACCGATACAGCACCGACAGGAAAAATCCCATCATGAACAGCAATTTATCGAACACCAACAATCCTGCTTTGACGACACTAACTCCCATGGATTTAGAGGGTAAAGAAAGTAATGACAATGCCAATATAACTGTGGGTACGGAGAAGACACTTGAAGGAAAAATGGAGTCAAAAACAATTTCTGTCATGCTAGAAGCAGCAATGGATGACAATGGTAATTCCAATGTGAATGTCGGCATTGTTAAGGAAACAAATTTAGAAAATATTGGACAGGACACGGTGATTTACAAAACGGTTGCAGGGACAGAGACGACAACAATTTCTGGTAATGACGCAACAGCAACAACAACAGAAATAGATGTGACGACAAATGAGACAACCCCACCGGACGATCACCAGATTGTTAAAAGGATGTCAGATAATCAAGAGACAAAGAATAAAGGGAAGCCAATCGGTTCAAAGAAAAAAAAATGATCCTCTATCAAAATACAACACAAACCCAATCTAGTGGAAATTAGAAAAACTATCTACAGAAAAAGCAATCGACATGATGTCTGGATTATGCAGTTATATCTTTCATGATAATGACAAGGAAATACCATATGCAATGCCAACTTCGGTGATGGGTTTCATATGTAAATGTGGGCAAGTTATGGGCCATGCAAAAAAAGCAAGTAAAACACTTAC